>JAGWCC010000086.1:620049-1240098 GCA_022651775.1 Drusus annulatus
TTGATTAAACCAACCTTTGTTCCAGAATCTGATCAGAATGCAATACATTTATTCCTCTGGGGGCTGCAAAATTCTCAAAGCATAAACAACTGCAATCGTGCTATAATAATATAAAATCACAATTGATTCGAATGACCCACTTGACAGTAGATCACATCAAACAGTAATACATCGAAACAATCCATTTTAATTCCCACACACTCGGTAACAACATTATTCGTGATAAAACAATGGATCGAACATGCGTTGCATTTTAACGAAATGGCCAAAATTCTCATAGAATGAATCGATTTATTTTGCAATGGGAATAGGAGAAAACCTTGTTTAGCCGAGAGCAGTTGTATGTTTTATTTTTTATACTAATATTCATATTTTAAACCTCCATATCTCGCGACAGACATTATGTAGCGAGCTGCGAATAATTTTGTTGATCTGGGAATTTCTTACAGAAAAAACTCTGCTAATTTCATGTCGCCAGCGCTCATCGTTCAAGAGTTTTTACTGGTTCAGAAGAAAAGATTTCCGTCGATATTATTTCTCTGTGGAACGGGTTATTTTTAGAACCTGTTCCTACTTTTATAAAATGGAAAACGGCAAATATTTGGGAGTAACTGGTGCTTTTTCGTTGGAATGTCGCGACGAAGCGAATCCGGTTCCGGTTATTTTTCACCATTATTACTCTGGGAACACCCCCCCCCTCCACACACCCTCCCATGAAATCACAACTTTTAGAGAGGAACCGGCGCTTCACAGGTTGAGGTGAGCGCCGAGGAGCCGATTCCCTTTTTTCCAGAATAAAAAGAATTACCGAAGAACCTTCCCGCCATCGGGAATCACTTTCAAAAGTAACTGGGTAAATAACCGTCTCCTCGACGGTCTCCGGTTACTGGATCCACAGCGACACCCCTTATCAGATATTAACTATTCCAAATAAGAATATTCCGAAAATTACGATCGGATGATGTTTCGAATTAGTCGCTCGAACTTCGTGGGAGGAAATGCATCTGTCAAGAGATTATCGGTTGAATTATTGGGGTTGCAAGCAGAGGGGTGCACTTCATAAAAGCACATAAGCACTGTCTACCCTGCCGTACTCGCATACAAATATGAATAATAGTGGAATATTTTTTTATTTCTTTTAAAGAAAGACAAACGTTCCCGGGTTACGAATAACCTGGCAATGTTTGAAAAACTCCTACTGCCATCATAGAAGCGGAAGATGTTGCTTATGCGATGATGGAGGACTTAACCAGCAGAAGAATTGAACGCACGACGCCCGGGTGGGATTCCGACGGGTTTGTCCACTCAGCTACGGTATTATTAACTATTCGGTTATTGCAAAAAAAAAATCTACACTTTCAAAAATAAGTGCGAAGTTCCGCTAATTGCACCGCCGCGAGCGCCTCATCGACCGTCTTACTATAATTTGTCAAAAGCACTAACTACATATGCTCAAACACCACCAACTTCGGAGTAGATTATTCTATGTTCACTTGACTACACAAAATATGTTGTGAGCTCTGTGCGCGTTTAAGTGGCTCGTTTGTGTTAGTATAAAGATAGTGTCAGTGTTCTGAACAGAATAATTTCAATAGCAATCAGTGACATCAGCTGTTGGTACCTATCTTTATAATTAATTAATCCGCAGTTTTTCTTACTTCTTACCCTAATCAAAAACTCTATGCACGCCACTAGTTGCAAGTATGGTTAATATCAGAAATTCTACTTCAAGATCTATATTAGCTAATGAGGAAATGAACAATGAAGAAATTATTCATCTAGGATTACGCGAGCTGGGTCAAAACGCTAGCAGGATGACGGTGTAACTCATTCAGAAGTAAAAAAGAAGGTAAAGGTGAAGCAGACTCAAGATCTCTAGATCCGAGCGATCGTGGCACAATTTCCGTAATTTCTACCGCAATCGAAGTGTCTGCAAGATGTGCATCAAGTAATGCAAAAATGACAAAAACACCTGTCATTATTTTTCTGAACAAGATTTAATGAAGTTTTATTTGTAACATTATAGGTAGGTACTTAAATATGGATCCGGGGATTTTAAAAGATTATTTTAAAATACAAAGTTGACAAACGGAAATTAAAAAAAAATATATTTTGTGGTAGTTTATTGTGATGTTTTGGAGAAAAAAAATGGCATCTTGAGTTTAACGAAAATAGACTGGATGCTGTGGAAATGTGATCCCTGAGGCGTATGTGCGGCAAAACCATCTATGACCGTGTTAAAAATGTGGATATACGGAAATAATGCAAGGCTGATGATGTAAGCGTAATGAATATGGTCAAGAAAGGACGCTTAGATAGTTCGGGCATGTAGAGCGAATTAACGAATAAATGAGTGTGAAAAGAATATATAATGCGAAAGCGAATGGTAGAAGAAGTCAGAGTAGAGGAAGACATGACACGGTCGAGTGAATCAAATACTTAAGTCGGGCCATGTGAAGAGTCAGAATAACAGAAGAGAATGTATGAAAGTGATTGAAGCAAGGAGTTTGTGCCAAGACAGAGTTGTATGACGGTCCGTCCTTTCTGCCTATCCCTGCGGGGAAACGGTATGATGGTTAGTTAGTTAAGTTTAACAAAGATTATATGACTATTTAAGTGTAAGATATCTCATTGTTTTCGTAAGGATAAATAGCTTACAAAATAGAATATTTCTCTTATTTTCTAGTTCAAGTGGTTTTAAGTAAGGTGGGTCTCTGGGACACACAATGTCAGTGAAGGGTTAATGTCTTCCCATAACTTGAAAATACTTTTTGCAACTACATTATTTAGGTTTTAGATGATTTTTTTGTTGGAAATCTGTTCTTACGACAATTGACTGACTACTCTAGCTATGTAAATTTGTATGGAAAATATGAATATGGTATCTACAATTTTAATTAGAAACTAGATACAAAACGACAATGCCAAATCATATTCCGTACTTACACGAATATAAAAACAGATTTTCAGGAAGTTTCATCAAGAAAAAATGGAGTTAATAGTTTAATTTCCTGACATTCTCATGTTGCAATAATTCCCACGTCAATGCAAAGGTTTATTCGTGTTTTTTTTCAAGGCTCAATTAAGGAATTAAGCAACCGATTATATTGATTCCCAGTTTGTTTCCGATTGTGATACAATAAATTGGTAATAACAGCATTGTTGTTATTTATTGCAACAATAAAGAATGGTGGACTTGACTCTTGCAAAATAATCGGCCAGGTGAGGTAAAATAAATGCCGTCGGAAATCAATTTGCAAACTATAACTTACAAGCATCCAATTTCAACTTGTACTTGATTTATCGGAATTATTATTATTATATGATTTGATAATCACTCTGAAGGGACCATATAGCTCTTTACAAAGTACCGTTAGGTCAATAATTCAACTACCAATTTAGCATAAATCAAATCGTTGAATTTTCAATACAAACTCATGTTTATTTTAAGTTGTAGATTGCTAATAATTTATCTGATGGACAGCGGCGCGCACATAATTTTTGATCAGGGTATGCAGTAGGAAAAACTGCGGATTAATTGATAATAAAGATACTCGTAGCTACCAACAAATTTCTCCGATTGCTATTGGACTTGTTCTGTAAAAGCACTGCCTTAGACACTAACAACACAAACGAACCACTTGAATGGGCAACAGTTCCCAGCATACATATTTTGTGTAGTTAAGTAAACATAGAATAATCTACCCTGACGATGGCGGCGTTTGAGCATATGTAGTTACTGCTTTTGACACGTTATAGTAGGAAGGTCGGTGGAGCGCTCGGGGCGGTGCGTTTATCTAAATTTCGCGTGTATTTTTGAAAGAGTAGATTTATTTATTGCAATAATTTCATATTATTTTATCCAATATTATACATATTTTTATGCGATTACGGCGGGGTAGGCAGTGTTTATGTGCTTTTATGGAGTGCACGCCTCTGCCGATAGGTACGTGTGTTTCCTCCCACTTACAAGTAAGGTCTCTGAGAAACCTAGGAAAGAAACCCGGTGCTTTGGAGAGACCTAGGTTATTCTAGGTCAAGTTTCTTTTCGCAAGAATATCGCATGGCCATAGAAATAAAATTTTCCCATAAAAAAAAATGAACTTAATTTTTATACGGCCTCCGTGGTCGAGTGGTAAAGACGCTCGACTACGAATCTAGAAGTCACGGTTTCAAATCGCGGAGGGCCAAATAATTTTCATTTAAAGACCACCATTCAGAATCAAAACGTTGCTTGAAATGGCTTCAAAAAGTATATTTAATTGAATATAAAAATGTATCGGATAAATAGTTAGTTTTCATAAATCCTTTTTTTCCAACTCCTGACAACAGGAAATATCGGAAGATTTTGATTATTACACTTACATTACAAAAGCAGACTTTTAAATAAATGTCGTTCTTTACCTAAATAAATATATTTTTTAAATGTACGAAAAACTATTCCATTAAACTAACTAACCATCACGCCGTTTTTTCCTAAAGGAGTAAGCATAGATGATGGACCGCCACAACTCTGTCTTGGCACACACTTCATTAATATTCATACATCATCTCAAACATAATCATCTGTTATTCTAACTCTTGACGTGTCCCGATTCAAACCTTTGATCCACTTGATCGTGCCATGTCTTCCTCAGGCATCCTCTACTTTTTTTCTATCACAACTACTCTATTATTATGTTTACCTAAAAACAATTCGACAAAGTTTAGATAAAGAAGTGTAAAACGTAGCAGTTTAATTCGAAAAAAAAATAATGTAACGAAATTATTGATTTGGTTTATTTTTTATAATTTAAAATTCACGCTAATAAATAATATTCAATTACACAATGTCAATGTCCGCGCCGGCCGTTCCGCTGACATTGACACTGTGAATCAAAAACCAAAATCAAATTATCACCAATTGTTAATTTGATTTTAGGTAATTGATTATTTTTTGTTAGTTCAACCATCGCATCGTATAATAATGTTTATTTCTCCAGATTATAAATCATAATTGGATCAAGTAACAAAAACACTAAAAATTGTCGTGGTTTTAAAAATACCACTAAATATTACCTGAACCGTGCAAAAAAAAAACACTTTGTAAAGAACTTATTCAGTGCCCACTCACATATTTGAATTTTCAAATTTAATATTTTTCTATCCTAAAAAAACTTCTTTTTTTAACGAAATAAGCTAGAAAATCTATTTTGTTGGAGCAGTAAAAACTCCTGGACGGTGAATTCAGGCAATATGAAATTCGCACCACTTTTCGTGTAGAATTTCAAGGCTAACGAGTCTATTTATCTATTTTCAGAGTGGTAGATGCTCTAGGTATCACCCTGGTGAAAGACCACCATTCAGAATCGAAACATTGCTTGAAATGGCTATAGCCGTGTTTGGTGACCAGATATGTATAGCCAGGTACTTTCCAACCTTCCTCTTCCCTATCTCCTTCTCTTCCTCTCTACCTTCAGCCTCACAACATACCCCTAATTGGGGATGCCATAGTCTCACTGGCTCTAGATGGTTGGGAGCAGTTGGGTCTCTTGTGCGGTAATCACTATAAAAAAATTGAAAATATGCAGCTCGCAATCTCATCCATATCGTTAGCTTTGGAGCTTCAAAATATCCATTTAACTTTGAAATTATAAGACTGAATGCAATTTGGTTTGTGTTTGGTTTTGTGGTGTTTATTTATCAATTACTAAAAGAAATTAAAAAAATAACTTTATATAATACCATGAATATTAATAATTTTTTTATGACCGACCGATTTCGCTTAGTCTAAGCATCATCAGGGTACCAAATTAAACTTAACAAAAAAAAATACAAAGTGGGCAATTATATATACATACAGAGGGAGAACAAAATATAAAATAAAATAATAGAACAATAGAATAACACATAAATTATAACAAAGGAACAGAGAGAAAGAGGCAGATAATATGAATTGAAAGGGACAAAACATCAACTGAGAAGGTTAATCAATTATCAATCAATTGTTGTTCAATAGGAAAAAAGAGTGTTGAAATCTGGAACGTATACCCAGGCGAGTATCATATTTAATTTGAGATAACAATCAGAAAAGTCATAATATTTATGTTTGATTGATGGTGGATTTAATTAGGACCAAATACAGCTTACCCAGACAAACAGGATATACTATAGTTTTTAGCATAATCAATCTACTGTGAATATCTAATGCAACAATCAATAATTACGTTTTTAATGGAAAAACTCAACACATTTTTATATTAATTACAAAAAAGTAGAGAGGTCAACTAACACCTTCCTCATCAATATTATTGAAAACGTCATTGTTGATAGATTAATCCTTGTAGAAGAAAATATTTTAAGATTTTTACTACAGATTTAGGTTAGGTCGGACCTTCCAACAAATGCCATTTGCGGCGTTTAGTAACCAAATCTGAATAGTTAGGTGTTTCACAACTTTCCACTCTCCCATCTCCTGACCCTCCTAACTTTCTTCAATCTTGCAACGTACCCCGAATTGATGATGCCATAGTCTTCCACACCCGTGTACGATATCATATCAGAGTGTTGAATACTAAGTATCGCCCTGGTGAAAGACCACCATTCAGAATCGAAACGTTGCTTTAAATAGCTGTGTTTGGTGACCAGATCCTAATAGCCAGGTTCTTTCCAACCTTCCACTTCCCCATCGCCTTCCCCTCCCACTATATTCAGCCTCACAGCATACGTCAATTCCATAGACTCACTGGCTTGAGAAAGTTGGGAGCGGTTGGGACTCGTGTGTGGTATTCACTGTAAAAAAAAACTAAAAAAAACGTTGCTTTAAATAGCTGTTTAGTGACCAGATCTAAATAGCCAGGTACTTACCAACCTCCCACTTCCCCATCTTATTCCCCCTACACACTGCCTTCAGCCTCAGAGCATACCACAATTGTGGATGCCACAGTCTCACTGGCTCTAGAGCAGTTGGGACTCTGGAGCGGTATTCACTATTTATGTATTTTTCAAATCTGGTTAATTCGATGTTGCATTTACAATTCGTTTATTAAATCGTATTTTCTTGTAAAAGTTTTGAACAGATCGAAAACTCAAGTACGATCGGGAAGCTTAATATATTTTTTTATAATTCCGGTTGGACGGGAAGTTCTAAAATACGAAATGATCTTGATTATATAGAAATAAATTAGTTGCAACGCCCTTGGCGGAATGCGGACGTAGTTGGCAGCGTGTCAGCTTAAAAAATGCGTATCTCGCAAAATGTGTACTGAAATGTTGAAGCAATGCTATAAACTTTCCCTTTTTTATCGGCATTAATACTTGAATGGATTAAATTATGTAGATACGTTACTGAGACAACGCCCGCGAATGCACTAAACCGAATCCGACATACCTGAGATTTACTGCGTTTAGTATCACACAAACATTCGTTCGACAGGCAAGCTGTCAACAGCTGTCACAAACGCGTCACTGTAGGCTTCTTTCTGAGAAAAAATGCTTTGAGAGGTGTAAAAATCATTCGGGAGCACAACACATATCTCACGGAGTTTCTTTCCATTCATAATAACATCACTTATTATTTCAATTTAATAAATACAATTATTAACAAGCCTTTTGGGTACTCGCACAGTGTGAGATAGCGAATGCAGAAATACATAAGTGTGTAGAAGACAACCACGGCTAGTAGCGCGATACCCGATTATAACAGTAGAATGGGACGTTCATATAGCTATCTCATCCGTACACACATATTCTTTGAATGGCTATCCTTTTCATACGCGGGGAAACGTAAAACAAGATGGTACCAGTGGTGCTACACTTTTTGATAAGATTTGTATGAATATGACGTGTTTTTTATTTTAACGTCTATGCATTAATAACAATTAATTCAATCATAAATTAATTACATACTCGTATATCCGTTTTCTGTAATCTATTCGGTATAACTCGGCGGTGTTAACTAACTAACTAACCATCATGCCGTTTCTCCGCAGGGGTAGGCAGAGGTGACGGACCGCCATACAACTCTGTCTTCACACACTCCTTGCTTCATTCACATTCATACACCGTCTCATACATACTCTTCTGTTATTCTGACTCTTCATATGACCCGATTCAAGTATTTGATTTACTCGATCGTGCCATGTCTTTCTCGGGCGTCCTCGACTTCTTCTTCCATTTAAATTCGCACCATATTTTTGTTCGTATAAAAATGCGTTATTATTTGCTAGATACTCTAAACCCATTCACGATCTAAACGTTGCTTTAGCCCTGTTTGGTGACAATATCTGAATAGCCAGGTACATCCCAACCTTCATCTTCTCTATCTCCTTTCCTTCCCACTCCCTTCAGCCTCACAACCTTTCCCAATTTAAAATGCCATAAACCCACTGGCTCCAGAAGATTGGGAGCAATTGAAACATTAATGAGATATTTACTTTTTTTTAACATCACGTAGATTCAATATCTTCGAACGCCGAGAAAACAATAGCAGGCTACACAAACGTTATATTTTCGTAGAAAGCAATCACTTTGTGGTTCGAAATATTTGAAGAAATTAAATTTTAAAGGAATGTTATTCTATTTTTTTCTCATTACTCTGTTATTTTATTTTATATTTTGTTATCCCTTTTATGTATAACCGCATACTTTGTATTTTGTAAAGCTTAATGTTGTACCTTGATGATGATCAGGCTAAGAGAAACCGGTCGGTCGTAAAAATTAAAATAACATTCATGGTTTTATAGAAAGTTATTTTTTTTCATTTATTTATATAAACGTTGCTTGAAGTGGCTTTAGCCATGTTTGGTGACCATATCTGAATCGCTTATACCATACTTTCTAAATTTTCTCTACGATAGTACCCACATATATGCATTTGCTTGCATACAGCATATCTCAAAATTGCTGTTCGACTTCAATAATGAGAATTTCTGTGAAATTTAAAAAGTTTAATTTATTAAAAGAACATACCGTTAAACTTTTTGAATAACTATAAAATCTTTTCGGATATTCAAACTTGACAATCTTTTGCACCTAGGGTCCCTTTCTCGCTAATAATAAACGGCTTTTTCTCAGTGACGTATTTTTATATATCATAGTGAATACCACACAAGAGTCCCAACAAATCCCAACCATCTAGAGCTAGTGAAACAATGGCATCTCGAATCAGGGTATTTTGTGAGGCTAAAAGTAGTGGGGAGGTAAAAGAGATGTGGAAGAGGAAGGTTGGGAAGTACCTGGCCATTCAGATCTAATCACCAAACACGGCTAAAGCCATTCCAAGCAACGTTTTAATTCTGAATGATAGTCTTTCACTGCGATACTGGAAAGTGGCGCAAATATACTGCATATTATTTTCAATAAATCAATATGCTATGACACATATTAATTAAATAAAATGTATTTACGCACGCCGGGCTTGAACCCGCGACCTCTGGATTCGTAGTCGAGCGTCTTACCACTCGACCACGGAGCCCGTCTGGCAATGCTATCTGGAAAATACATGCAATACAATACAATTCTTCTTTCGTCACCTAAACACCTTTGTTGGGACGAGAATTCATGTAAAAAAGGAATGTACGGTTGCTATTATTTTGTATGATTCATTGCAGGTCAGCCTAGTCTAACATAGTTTCACATGAACAAAACCTTGTAGAAAATCAGAGAACAATAATATCGAATAATGATCATTTTTTCGTTCATTTTCATTGTCTGTCGTGACCAACTTCTGATAAAGCAGCGTAATTAGAATGAATGGATATGAGGCGAGCCGTTTATGACCGTAAGGTATTTGGCACAAAAAATACTATCTGCATTTGTATTTATTTATAGATATTGTCAGTGTCAAAACAAAATACATAATTACGTAATCTGTATGAAGGTACTTGAACGACCTACCTGCAATCATAAATAAAGTAACATGTTTGATTTTAAAGTGATGATTTATTAGGTTCTTACCTTCGTGTTTTTCATCCAGTTCCTACGTTATCCAACCATTTGAACAACATGGTGTTCGAAACAAGTGACAATTGAAACAGAATAGAGTTATGTGAAAAACGTTGTTCGTTGGTCTCTCGCTTGTTCGTCGGTTTGTTGTTGTTCTTCAAGTAATATAATATTAAGTGTGGTGTTTTGTTGTGATTGTTGTTCATTAATAATACAATGTGGAAGAATAATCAAGAACTTCAACTTTAACTACATTGGTGAGTGAATGGTTTCCCATTTTCTCCTCAAATTCATCTGAAGATGAAAACACATTCGGAGTTTTATCGCAGCTTCGGATCCAACATAAAGTTTTTTAAATTATTATTCTACACATGCCTCGGTGTTTTTTCTTATAGTAGAACTCATGAGAGATCATTCGTGTAGTAGATTTTTATGTATCACCCTAGTGAAAGACCGACATTCTGAATCGAAACGTTGCTTGAAATGGCTTTCTCCGTGTTTCATGACCACATCTAAATAGTCGGACTTCTCTAACCTTCGGCTTTTTCGTCTTCTTCCCTCCCCCACTTTCTTTAGTCTCACAACATACCCAAAATGAGGATGCAATAGTCTGGCTCCGGACAGTTGAGGTTCTTGTGCGGTATTTACACAAGTAATCATAAAAGCCATTGCGTGCGAATTGTATGTCTGAACTTGATAAGATGAACATTTATTATACCTTTTTAATTTGATTACTGCAAAAATGTCCCAACTGGTTGGAGAGCCAGTGGGACTATTTTTTTTTTAGTTTTTTTAATTTATATTAGCTACTTTGTACATTCAAGTTAACAAGTAGCTAATCATTTCATTTTCTTTTTGACTTTATAATATTTCAACTTATATACTACTTATTATTTTGATTTATATGCATTTCAAATAATTTTTACAGGCTATTTTGAATTTATTGAAAGGCATAATTTTGATGGTTTCCGGCAGGGCATTATAATATTTCATCCCTTTATATGGTAAGCTATTTTGTGTGTTGGCTTTATTTTTTATACTATGGCATCCTCCATCTGGGTATGTTATGAGGCTGAAGGTAATGGTTAGGGGAAAGAGATGTGGAAGGTTGGAAAGTTCCTGGCCATTCATACCTGGTCACCGAGCACGGCTAAAGCCTTTTAAAGCAATGTTTCGATTCTGAATGGTGGTATTTCTCCCATTCTGGAACGTGCAACATTTATTTGCGCACGCCGGGACTTTAACCCATGGCCTTTAGATTCATTTTCAGTTTTCTCTGGGTTCAGTTTTTAGTCGAGCGCCTTAACCGCACGACCACGGCGTCCGTCAACACGAAAACAACGTGCGTTGATTCGTTTAAATGGCTATTAAATAAGAAAATGGAAGAATTTAGCCCGATCAAAATTGCCTGTCGAAAAACCAGGACTTTCCTCTGCTAGATTCGACTGTATGTCTATTCAAAATATATCGCTTTTGTATATCGTCGCTGGAAAGGCAAAAGGGATTAAGCGACTCTGGTCGAAAACGAGTTAAATATGCAGTTTTAATCAGTTCTTTTTGCTGCATCTAAACATCTGACTCTCGTTTGATTCTGAAGACTTTTGTGACCCTTCAGCCATCTCAAATATATTTACCATTTGGGAGAAGACTTGACCGTAGCAACACAAGTTTGGGACTTTTCAAGATTTTTTTCACTTCAGCTAACTCAGTGAGAGCATCGAATTACCTGATTGATTTTTTTTTTCAAATCCAACTAGGTACTGAAGATTTATGAATTTTATTATAAAACAAAATAAACTCTTAATCGCTAAACTTACCAAAATCGCGTTTCAGCCCTTTTGCTTTTGCGGCGATGGTATTATGTTTGAAGATCGCTTGGACATGCTTAGTTTAACGGTTATTTTTCTGGTGGCAACATTTTAATCTCACCACCAGCAATCATTTTGGTAGGTATCCAAATATTCTTTGGGAGACCGTTTTTTTTTATATGAATACCGTACAAAAGTCTCAACTGCTCCCAACCGTCTAGAGCCAGTGAAACTATGGCATCCCCAAATAGGGTAGGTTGTGAGGCTAAAGGTAGTGGGGAGGAAGAGGAAGGTTGGGAAGTACCTAACCATTCAGATCTGCTCACCAAACACGGCTAAAGCCATTTCAAGCAACGTTTCGATTCTGAATGGTGGTCTTTCACCAGGGCGATACTTAGAGTATCTACTACTCTGGAACGTACCGCAAATATACTTTTTTTTTTTTATATGAATTAAATGTGTTGTGACACATTTTAATTGAATAAAAATTGAAATCATCAAAAGTTGACATCGTCACATTTGACATCGTCACATTTGACATCGTCACATTTGACATCGTTACATTTGGAATTGTCACATTTGACATCGTTACATTTGGAATTGTCACATTTGACATCGTCATATTTTAAATAGTCACATTATACATGGTCACATTTGAAATTGTCACATTTGACATCGCCATATTTTAAATCGTCACATTTGACATCGTCACATTTGACATCGTCACATTTGACATCGTCACATTTGACATCGTCACATTTGACATCGTCACATTTGACATCGTTACATTTGGAATTGTCACATTTGACATCGTCATATTTTAAATAGTCACATTATACATGGTCACATTTGAAATTGTCACATTTGACATCACCATATTTTAAATCGTCACATTTGACATCGTCACATTTGACATCGTCACATTTGACATCGTCACATTTGACATCGTCACATTTGACATCGTCACATTTGACATCGTCACATTTGACATCGTCACAGTCGAGCGTCTTACCACTCGACCATGGAGGCCGTCAACAATTTTGCTATTTTGAACACGTCTTATTCAGCTGGGACGTGATTTTTAATTTAATGTGCAACAGATGGACAAACTTCCCAAAGAACATAGAATCTTTTTTCCACACAGATGTAAAATTATTATAACTCGATAGATAGGTACCATTCGACTGGCTTCATTTTCCATATAAGTTATTATTGTTACAGATAAGCATTATAATAAAAAAGTTTCCTGCTATGAAAAATGCTCTGATTAAAAAATACAACTATCGCCTAAATTAAAATACAATTACCGACTCGTGTTATAAGTTTTTGACCTTTGGGCAATGAAACATTCACATTGGGTGTATTTTTTATCAGATTTTTTACATTCCTTCATTATTGTGTAATGGTACTAAAGTCAGCCCACTATATATGCACTCGTTAATTTCTTAGCGCAATATTACAGCCACTTGTATTATTGGTTGTTCACAATACATACATACCTGTATTAATGAAAAGGTAGGTATTTTATCATATATTATAATATGTTTAAGGACGTGTTGTTTCAAAGCCTTGTTACATTTCACATCATCACGTTTGACATCATCATAATTGATATCGTCACATTTGACATCATCACAATTGATATCGTCACATTTTTCATCGTCACATTTGACACCGTCACATTTGACATCGTCATATTTGACACCGTCACATTTGATATCGTCACATTTAATATCCTCACATTTGATATCGTTACATTTGATATCGACATATTTGATATCGTCACATTTGAAATCGTCACATTTGATATCGTCACATTTGATATCGTCATATTTGATATCGTCACATTTGATATCGTTACATTTGATATCGTCATATTTGATATCGTCACATTTGATATCGTCACATTTGACATCGTCACATTTGACATCGTCACATTTGAAATTGTCACATTTGACATCGTCACATTTGATATCGTCATATTTGATATCGTCAAAGACGATCGTAAGATTCCCCACTCTGGATACACAGATTTCATGAAACGCATATAAAGTGTCGTGTTAAAATAATTTTCAAATCCTTTAAAGATATATATTTTTTTTATAAAGCTTTAAATTTTATTCAGTAAAGTATATTACTAACGACTTATTTCTTAATAATAAATACACGGTTTTATTTGGGTACCTATCTACTTGAACTAATTAATAACTCTTTTAATAACTCGTTGCACAAAAACAATAAAGGAATTTACTATTTACCCACACTAAAAAAAAACTGTCCATGACGTGAGATTTTTGGCAATTATTTTGATTTCACGATAACTATTAATAACCTATTATCTCTATTTAGTAACCAGTTTTAATTGAAACTTGCAAGAAAATACGATCAACAAATAAGTTTGGTTTTGTTCCACAAATCCTTGAATATTACAACCGTTGTAAACAATACTTGTTACCACATTTTTAGATCAATCCAAGAATCTTTAGTCCAGTAGGAACGATTAATCACGCGATTCGGCGTAGCAGGGTTCAATACCTACACTCGTTTAAATTAGCAACGGTACTTTTAGGCAATTTCCTCAAAACGGCCTTGCCGTGTCAAACAAACATCGTGATTTATATCCTCCACAAAGCACGATCAACGTCATTCTTTCAAGAAATGAAAGGCTTGACAAGGTTCCTTGTGTTTTCTGCACTCTGCACGGCTTCCGATCAGGATAACTGGCATTTAATTAGTGGTTTATTCAGGAAATAGAAAGCTTAAACTTAAAATCCTAAGGCGCGGTCGACAAAAGGTTAATCTAATAAAAATTAAAATCAATTATCATTGTGATTTAGAACAAAGATTTAGGCAAGTTTTATTGTTCAATCACTTTGATTGTTTAAATTGATTAAATTCTTTTGATTTAATCTTTTGTTTGGTCAAGTAAACCAGGAGCACAGAGCTACTGAATAGATGAAAAACTTTTATATGAGATGACGTGCAATAACGTATTAACCCGATTGAAGCTGCTGTTCCATGTATGGAATTTTGACATCGTTTCCCATGCGCGTCTGACAAATACATCGTTGCTGGAAAGGCAAAAAGGCTTAAGCAATACCATGGTAAAAATAAGTCAAATATGCAGTTTCCATTAGTTATTTTTTCTACATCGAATGCTCTGACTCTCGTTTGATTCTGAAGACTTTTGTGGCCCTTCAGCCATCCAAATTATATTTACCATTTGGGAGAAGGCTTGACTCAAGTGACACACTTTTTGGGTACACTCAGACTTGACACAGCCCCAAAAAGTGCCAATCTTCTGTCGCTTGTGTCAAACCTTCTCGCAAATATTAAATAAATTTTAGGTGCCTAAAAGGCCACAAAAGTTTTCAGAATCAAACGAGAGTCGAGGCATTCAATGCAGAAAAAAAAACTGATCAAATCTTTTACTTATTTTTAACCAAAGGGTCGATTAAGCCTTTTTGCCTTTCCAGCGACGATACTATAGTAAGTATGGCACAGTGATTGCCATATAAAGGGTTTTCGCGTTGAAAGGGTTAGTAATTATATCTGCTCAATCTTGAAGCATATATTGTTATTGTGATTTGCAGTAGACAGTGTAGACATGCTGCACTAGTACTGTCAGCCAGATGTCAATCAATGGACTGCTACCTGCAAGAGGTTGTTTGACTAACGCAGTTAAGTGAAGTTTCCATTCAAAAGCCTTGAATAAGACAGAACAAAGCTTTATTTGTTACGGATTTAAAATAAATTCACATTCTTTATATTGTTCGTTTGGTTACTAGAAATTAGAAATTGCATATCTTTACGTTTATTTACATTACATTATTTACATAAGTATTGTAGAACTAAGGAACTATAATAAATAAATGTAGTAGGTAATTGTCAAATGATAGTCTTTAACACGTTCATAGCTGACACCGCGCGTCGCGCGTTGGCAGACATGTAAATGGTTTGCGCACAACGTGCCACGCGCGTTTTGCCGCCTCTTCGCTTTGAACCGATCTAAAACAAATGCAGCCATGTGGTTTTGAGTCGTTCCATAGGACACAGGGAAACTCATCACTGTATCGTCAGCTTGAATTGATCCGTCATTTATATGGCATTAATATGTGCGAATTTTAGTTAGCGATGAACGTGTTAAGGTTAGGTAGATCACGTTTATTTATGAATTAAAAAAAACTAGCATAATTAATCACAATATAAAGAGGTGTTTTCTGTCACGAGGGGTAAACGGAAGTGGCAGAGGGATAATTCCTCCCTTCCCAGCCGGAAATACCTTCCTCTGCTAGGCTGTCAGTTGCACCCGTTGCTGGCCATGTATTTAGGCGTTAAAGTACGGAAGATTTAATTACAATTCAATTGATTTTGAATAAATACAAAAACTATTGTTAAATCACGGATTTGAAATGGTTTCGGTCTCACATATGGGAATGCCATGGATTTAATGGCACATTTAAAAAAAACGATTCAGTTGAAAAGTTTCATAAGAAATACAACATTTAAATATATATATAAATCGTTTATAATAAGATTGTACGGTTATACTATCCCATAATAGTTGTTACCCGTAAAAAATCACCGGATATAACTTGCTTGCCAAGAAAAAATATTAGTTGCTTTAATCTACCCATTACAAATATAGAATAATGTCCGCTCAAATACATTATAGGTAGGTAGGTATTTGAAAAGATAATTTATATTATTTGTTTTAATTAAAAGTTTATACTCGTACGGTCGTACGCAACCACAAAAGAAATTATGTATAGTTAATTATACATAATTTTTTTTTTTACTTTAACGTATTTTACATTTTTTTTTTTTTTACATGAATACCGCACAAGAGTCTCAACTGCTCCCAACCGTCTAGAGCCAGTGAGACTATGGCATCCCCAAATTGGGTATGTTGTGAGGCTAAAGGTAGTGGAGAGGGGAAGGAGATCGGGAAGAGGAAGGTTGGGAAGTACCTGGCTATTTAGATCTGGTCACCAAACACGGCTTAAGCCATTTTAAGCAACGTTTCGATTCTGAATGGTGGTCTTTCACCAGGGCGATACTTAGAGTATCTACCACTCTGGAACGTGCCGCAAATATACTTGTTATTATTTTTATATGAACTAAATGTGTTATGACACATATTAATTAAATAAAAGTTATTGGCGCACGCCGGGTTTGAACCCGCGACCTTTGGATTCGTGGTCGAGCGTCTTACCACTCGACCATGGAGACCGTCAACATATATTTACATTAATACTCTATAAGAGTCGCATTAATTCTCTACATTTTATACACAGGTTCAAATGTAGGTATACGTTGAATTTCCTTAATTTACAGATAAACTGGCCATACTCAAAAATATTCTAAATAGGGGAGAGGGAGACACTTTTGACTGAGGGGGTCATTCAGCCATGGTCATGAATGGTATTTTTGGAGCAATCCCAAAATATGAGTTTTATTTCCCAGAATTAGATGAAATCTTCTCCATGAGAGTGGTAGATACTGACCAAATTTGAAAAGCCAATTAATCTTCAACGTTCATCTTTTCCATCTCCATATTTTCATCAATGTGTACCACTAGTTTTCCCAAACAAAAACCACAAGGTTGAAAGTACTTCATCTAGTGGCTGAAGTTGCCTCCTGGGCTGGGCACTTTCAGTCAATTTTATCATTTTTTTAAATGAGCAATTCACCTTCATGGCATTGTTATGAAAAAACGGTTTTTTCGCCTAGTTGCAAAACAGTTTTAAGTTTCATAAAAACAAATTGTTTCTTGAAAAATATACGTACGTCGCCGAGCAAAAAAAACTGAAAAATTGCTGAATGTGCCTCCCTCTCCCATAAAACATATGAATCCGTACGCGCACATACGAGTAAGTGCAACATTTAACAATATATTTTTTTAATTAATTATTTTATCAACTTAAGTCTTGAGTCTTAAATTCAACTTTTTATCTTAAATTTAATGCCTAAAGGTAATTATGAGTTTTAACCATTACCTATCTAAACCTAACCTAACATAATCCAGCAACCTCCACTTGAAGCACCCTTGAAGTGACATTTCACAAAAAGGCCACAAAGCAATTTATTTTATTTTATTTTTTTTATTGATGCATTTAAAGGTTAATAATTCATTAGTAAATCATTTTCACTGAACAATAAATTGTTCAATCAAAATGTCAATTAACACTCATTATCTATTTGATCGATTGTAAAAATCATTTATCCATTGGTGTGAACATAAATGATAGAAATTCATGGGAATAGTGACTAGCAAATTATTAAAAATATGATATATTATTCACGCGTTGTTAAAATTATTACCATTTTTTTATAAGTCTTTCATTCTTTTGCTTGACTTGCAGTATAAAAAAGCGAAAAAAAACATTAATGATCTTTTCGTTGATTACGTATTAATTTTTCACGCAGGGTGGCCTAGTTTTTGATCGACTTCAATTAGTATAATTCTAGAAATTGATATAATTTATTTATCAAATAAAACTAGTAATGTATTGTGCGTTTTACATTAAATTATTTCCTGGTTCATAAAAATAATCGTAAACATCATTGCATCCTAGAACGTTGTTTATTAAGATTCGTAGTTCTTTCGGATAATAATATCGTTCAGTTGAGTGGTTTCGTGAAAAAAACATCGCTCGGATAATGTAGTAAGCAAGCATTTGATTTTAAATACCTGCGAATGTTTTTGTGGTATTCTAAATTCGCAGTTTTGGAAAATTTGTCTGTCTGCGATTTTGATTGCTTAAAAAAAATAAATTGTTCATTCATCTTAATACAACACATAGTGGTGAACTATCCAAAAGCAAAACTATCGTAAAACATCGTCTACAGCTAAACTAACATAGTCTATACTTCTGTCTGTTTTCGCCTACTGTAATCAATTAATTACTACCTTTTATGAACACATGTTAATTAATCTTTTGAACCGGTTAGTACCTGAGTGGACAAACGCGTCGTATTCCCACGCGAGTGTCGTGAGTTCAATTTCTGTGCTAGCTAAGTCCTCCATCATTGTACAAGCAACATTTTCCGCTTATGATGATGGCAGTAGGAGTTTTTCAAATATTGCCAGGTTATTTGTAACTCGGAAATGTTTGTCTTTCCTTAAAAGAAAAGCAAACAAGTACATATAATTTAATTCATTTTCATTAATTCCACAAGATTAAATACTCGTACAATGTCACTGGTAGTTTAGCATCTAATTTTCTTCTTTGCCCCTACTCAGTAGTAAATTGAATTGTATATTCTTTTCTCTACTTTTTCTTCTCTTGAATTTGCCGCTGGCGTTATTTTGAGTTTTCTTCCATTAATTTGTGCTATAATTTCTAAAGATATTCTGCATACTAACTTGCGATGTAAAAGCCATTGGCATATATATAATAATAAATACATACATGCACACACTGTCACACACATTAAAATGCATCTCGTGAATTAATGCAATATAAGTTTTTTGCGCAACACGTGGCTCATCACAAACACGAAATTTCCCAAGAGTTCATCAGGTGGTGGTTTGAATACTGGTTTGTGACAGTCTTTTTGATCCGCGACATTTGATTTTCCGGTAAAAGGAAATCGTTGGACAGTTGAAGGGACTGTTACAAAGTAGACTGTTACAACTACACAAAAACGAAAAGAAAACACACATTTTGAAATAAAGGGAAAAGGAGAAAATTTAAATCATTACCAACAGTCTTGAGAATACGGACCCCCGAAAAATAAGGATTTAAAATTAATAGAAAGTTTATATTCTTGGATTATTTCTGTGTGCAAAGGGAAAAACGGAATAAGTAAAAAAAATAGTTTTGGGTAAAATAGGTAAGTACGCAGAATTATTCCTTACATACTGTTATGTAACAAAGAAGAAGAAGGTCCTTTCTAAATCAAAATAAACGAATTTCAAACACGACAAACCCGTTCTATCCGCTAGAGCTAACCGGGAGGACATTTAAATGTAAGTGGATCTATGAGACCCACGAGTTCTCCGTCATTTTATATTTTGTGTCGGTTTAAAAATAGGTTCCTAAATCCGTGCCTTAACAATACTTGTCTATCAAGGAAAAATGAGATGAGTCAGAATATAAAATAATTTGCTAAGGACATGTGACATATGACGATATGATATAATTACATACGAAAAACAAAATTCCTAAATTTAGCTTTGGCTCTCCTGAACATCTGCGTTTATTGACTCATTCCGTTCTTCCTTGCGCATACAGATTTTTAAACAGTGTTAAATTAATGTGACTTTATTGTCAGGGTGCGCTTTCGAACGGGTATCTCAGAAAATAATGTATATATTTTTTTTAAATGGGTGTGACACTGTAGCAATTTCGACTGTTCCCAAAAGTGTGAAATTATCTTCTTTGCTGGGAACGTTTTTGAATATGTGTCCCAAGAAATCACTTATATTATTTCAAATGAAGGGGAAGTATTGTAGTTATTTCATCCGTTCCTAAAAATGCCAGATAAAAAT
Organism: Drusus annulatus; assembly: GCA_022651775.1. Classification (NCBI taxonomy): domain Eukaryota; kingdom Metazoa; phylum Arthropoda; class Insecta; order Trichoptera; family Limnephilidae; genus Drusus; species Drusus annulatus. The sequence continues at coordinate 640,279 of JAGWCC010000086.1, forward strand.
CACCTTATTTGGGGGCGCGCTGTCTAAGAGGAAAACAAAGGTTAACTTGGCAGTGATTGTGTCTGTTCCCAAAAGTGTTACTAAAACAATTATAACATTAATTTTATTGTGGCACCTTTTCGGATGACCCGCTGGCGTGGAAATACCTCGCTCAGGTACAGCACCAAACCACCAATAAACTAATCGCTTCACGACCCCGTTGTCCTTTGGATTGTTGTAACAAATACCTTTCACAAACCGTAGTAATGTTCAACGTACTAATGGCTGTACGAGTAATTGCGTAAAGACAGCAAGTAGAAGTCTCCAAGGAAACCGTATTGACGCCGGTTTATTTTTATGTCCGCATCGCGTCACGCTGTGCAATTCTACAGGCGTACCGCTCATAGCTGCGTTGTCACCTCTCCCTTTTATTCGAAAACGAGGTACGCGACAGAGAGAGAGGTCGCAGCGGAGCTCGCAGTGGCAGGATCATAAATTCAGTTTGTCATTGGCAGTGACTGACGAAGTATGCGACCTGTTGTTGACGCGACTTCGAGAAAAAAATGTTCTGCCGCTGGATTTTAATTGAGCCTTGATTTGAAGAATGAACTTAGTCAGCACAATGGAAATATAATTTATTGTGTTCATCGTACTCGTATTCTGTATAATATCTAGCCTACAATGGCAAGGTTGCCTTCGTGAATATATTTTTTAAAGCTACGTCAAATTTTGCTGATCTCAAAATGAACTGTTGACAATCCGCTGAATGAACTCATCCATTAAAATGGTACATGGTACTACAATGTGAAGCAATATTGACTATCTAATAATACAACTTTCGAGATAAGTACCTACTCGATACAACATCAAATAATTTCCTTGACATGTGTGATTTCAAAGTACGCTTACGTACTGTATTAACTTTTCGCTCAACCAAATATTAATTTATTGAACACATTCTATAATTACCTTCTGTATAAAGTTAACTTCCAGTAAGAAATAATTAAAAAATGACGCAAGATCCAAATTATTTTTTCTACATTTAAAACATATTTAATGCTTAAAAACCTCAGAAAATTATTAGAATTTTATTTATTTAATCAATTGAGAAATTATTCTGCGTTAATTTAAATTAACACTGGGCCACATAAAGCTTTTTAAAATTAATGTGATCAAATAAATTCAACACGCGAAAACAGTTTTGAAACCCAGGGTTAATTTAAAATAACACGAGATCTGTGATTTTTTCCCGTGGTCATAGTAATTTCAAAAGGTCGGGTTTTTGTTTTATAATACCTGCCAATCTTTTCAATGGCGTCTTTTTTTCCGCCAGGTTGCAATCCTTATTCCCGCCACAAAAACCGCAAATATTTTGACAACTCTCGCTTCAGCGGTCATGATTGGTCTGGGATCCATAAGTATTTTTTTATTCATTTACATTATCTTTAAATTTATTCATGCTGCATATTAAATGCATTTTTTTTTAAATAAAGCAGCTATTGTGTGCCATGTTTATTTTTCCTTACTAATTTTAAATAGCCCTCTAAGCCCCATGTTATTTCAAATTAACGTAGAATGATTTCCAAACTATTCAATAATTTTTAACAGTTTTCTGAAGTGTTATCAAATATGTTCTAGTATGTGCGGAAACAATAGTTAAGGTGTCAAAAAATAAAGCAAAATCCCATTATATTTATTCCCACCCGGGTGTCTTGCGTTCAGTTTCTCTGCTGGCTATGTTCTTTATCATTGCACAAGCAACACTTTCCGCTTTTTATGATGGCAGTTCTTTTTTTTTTTTAAAAAAAAAACGAAGTGTCTTGCACATTTTCAAATTATTAGGAGACAAGAAAAAAGGGTTCCTATTTAAATATCGGGCGAAGTCGGGTACTGAAACTAGTATGTTCCAAAAATCTGATGCGGATTTAAACTTCTTCCTGAAGAGAACGTCGGACCCGCCCAAAACAGTTTAAACTATTTTTTTTATGATGTCATTATTTTATTCTGTTATTGCCATTGCATAAACGGATTCTAAAATAGATCACGACTGAGTTTTTATGCCAAATTCAACATTAGAATTGTTTTTGTATATTTGACTCGAAAATTTGATTGTATTCCACAGCACACCTTAATCATTTTTTCTCTAATTAATTAAGATACCGAACTAAAACAAGCAAGCTGCAAGAAATTTCCAAAACCGAAATGTTGTCAGATAAATATCGATTCGTATTAACATAAACATTGTCTATTGATATAGCATAATTATAAAGGTTACGTTGCGTTTATTTACAGTGACCATACCTACAAAGATTGTAAAACAATATTTACATATCTGCTTCGATTTCTGCCAAATCAATTAATAACTGTTCTGCACATATAACATATTTCATATTTGATAACACCCCAGAAAACTATTACAAATTGTAAGAATGCTTAGGAACCGTCCTATTTTAATTTGAACTAACATCGGGTCTCAGAGCTTTTTTTAATTAGTAAGGTAAAAAAAAAAAACACAACACAAGCTTTATTATCACGCATAAAACATATTCAATATTTTACGACACTCGAGAAAACTATTACACATTGTTAAAAAGTTTAGAAACCATTCTTCGTTCATTTGAACTAACATTGGGCCTCAGAGGGTTTTTTAAAATTAGTTAGGTAAATAAACATAACACACAATAACAGCTTTAGTTGAAAAAAAAATGTTATGCAGCATAAATAAGTATAAAGATAACATAAAATATCGTTCGATTTAATAAATACTCGTATATGTTTTTTTATTCCTAATTATTTTTATTTTTTTCAAAATAAAAATGAATGAAAAAAAACCTTTTTTTAAATCATCCCTTTTATAATTGGTTATCTCTAGATATATTTTTCACAAAAGAAAATTAATTTTGGAAATTATTAGCTATGGAAAAGAATTTCAAACGATTGCTTGCATCACGTATAGAAACCAGTAGACACTTGACAGCAGTAAATTTTAGATTTTACCTTTTATTTTATTGTTTCTTAATTTTGGTCGAACAGTTTTATTTTTATTTTTCCTATCGTCATTTCCGTACTTCAGAGAAAATTATTTTGGGAATCCAACTTCATTATAATTAATAAGGCCTGACGGCCTGCGTGGTCGAGTGGTTAAGACGCTCGACAGCGAATCTATAGGTTGCGGGTTCAATTCAAAGCGTTGGCAAATAAAATGTATTCAATTAATGTGTCTAATTTCACATTTATTTCATATTTAATTATATATACTATATTTGCGACACGTTCTGGAGTAGTAGATACTTTAAGTATCGTCCTGTTGAAAGATCACAAATCAGAATTGAAACATTGCTTGAAATGGCTTTAGCTGTGTTAGGTTACCAGATTTAAATAGCCAGGTACTTTCCAACTTCCTTCCCCTCTCAACTCAATTGGAGATTTCCTAGTTCCACTAGCTTCAGACGTTTGGGAGCATTTGGAACTTTGTTGGAATATTCACATTAAAAAATATATGAACATTCTGGCATAAATTAATGAAATTATAAATATTGTACATTTTAAAATGGTCCAAGAACACGCAGTCATTATTTTTTATATATTTTTGTGTTCGCAAGCAATAGTCAAATAAATTATGAAGGCATTCAACAATCGATCCCCGGTTTTTTTTTTCAATATTAAATAAACACACCCCAATTGGGGATGACATAGTCCTACTGGCCCCAGACTGGTTGGAGCAGTCTGGGCTCTTGTGCGGTATTCACCTAAAATAAAACATATACGAGTATATAAAGCTCAAGTATTTCTTCTATTACCACTCATACCTTATTTAATCCTCGCTTTGTCTATTCCTATTCCTAATCTATTATTGCTCCATCTATGTGTTAATCTTCCTGTTTATTTTTTTGCTTGTGTATCCGTTTAAACAAAGTACAACACCTACGTTATGTTTATCCTGACTTGCACATATCCACTGATAGTTTGTCCGTAATTGAGCAAAGTTTTTGGTATGGGAATTATTTCTTGGCCATTTTTTTGGTATGGTCTAATCTAAATATTAATCCTAACACATAAAACATATCTATCAAGTGTCGATCAGTAAATGTGTAGGTAATTCTTTTTTAATCTTCTATCGTTAACAAAGTTCACCGGGTAATGAATTATATTGATTTTTTGCAAGGAATTAGTTCGTTATTTGTACTAGCTTGGTTTTCCTCAGTTCCATAATCGAAATCTACATTTATAGAAGAGGAAATGAAATGCGTCAAATACAATGGAATAACATTAGGACAATGAATTCAAGGCTGTTTTTTTGTGACATGTTTTGAATTAGTTTTGATTTACTCTGTAGTAATTGTTTATTAGATTAGCATACCCATAGTTAGTACAGTATGGACTTAGCTAAATAATAATTGCAGCAAAAAACACAATAGGAAAAGTGGCAATAATTGATGCCTGTGTACCGTTATTTGGAAAAGGGTACTTGCTTTTTCTGACAATTTGTTTTAATTACTCAAAGTGATTGTAGTTCTACGGTTTTTTTTCATTTGCTTAATATATATACGGTCAGTAATTGAGTAGACAAACGCGTCGGATTCCCACCCGGGCGTCGTGTCTTCAATTCCTCTGCTGGCTAAGTCTTCCATCATTGCACAAGCAACATCTTCCGCTTATTAAAATAGTAGTAGGAGTTTTTCAAAAAATGTCAGGTTATTCGTAACCCAGGAATGTTTACATTCTTTAAAAAAGAAAAATAAATAAATTATACATATTTTTTTAATTGTATACCGCACATGTGTCCAGACTGCTCCCAACCGTCTGGAGCCAGTGGGACTATGGCATCACTAATAATTAGGGTATGTTGTGGAGATGGAGGTGGAGGAGTGGGGAGGGGAAAGAGATGGAAGAGAGGAGGGTTTGAAAGGACTCGGCTATTCACATCTGGTCACCAAGCACGGCTAAAGCCATTTCAAGCAAGATTTTGAGTCTCAGCGTTTCACCAGGACGATACTTATAGTATTAACCACTCTAGAACGATTTGCAAATATACTGTATAATTTATTATTTTTTTAATTGAATGTCAAACAAACAAAAAACATTAATTATTTGCGCACGGCTGAATTTGAATCCGGGACCTCTGGATTTGTAGTCGAGCGTCTTATCCACCCGACAATGAAGGCCGATTGTTTGTTTGTTAAATCAATTTGTATGATTTCAGAAGTTTTATTTGCATAAGTATCACCCTGGTAAAAGACCACCATTCCGCATCGAAACGTTGCTTGAAAAATCTTTAGCCGTGTTTGGTGACCAGATCTGAATAGCCAATTACTTTTATTGAATTAATATGTGTCATAACACATTTAATTCATGTAAAAATAATAAAAAGTATATTTGCGCCACGTTCCAGAGTGGTAGATACTCTAAGTATCGCCCTGGTGAAAGACCACCATTCAGAATCGAAACGTTGCTTGTAATGGCTTTAGCCGTGTTTGGTGACCAGATCTGAATAGCCAGGTACTTCCCAACCTTCCCCTTCACGATCTCCTTCCACTCCCCACTACCTTCAGCCTCACAACATATCCCATTTGGGAATGCCATAGTCTCACTGGCTCTAGACGGTTGGGAGCAGTTGAGACTCTTGTGCGGTATTCACGTAAAAAAAAAAAAAAAAAAAAGCCAGGTACTTCCCAACCTTCATCTTTCTTATCTCCTTCCTCTATTTTACATCTTCAGCCTAGTCTCACCGGCTTCAGACAGTTGGCAGTAGTTGGGACTCTTGTGCTGTATTCACTATAAAAAAAATTAAAAATTGAGCATTGTGTTATTATTTGTTAGCAGGTAGATCAAATAATGTTGTATGATCAGATCGCGATAAAGTCTCTCCAGCTTCATGTTTTTCTACGCCCCCATGCAGATGTGTTGAAAGATTGAAATGATAACACACCATAAGTGTGATCGACACTCAGGTGGGCATAATATAACACGACGGACAAAAATCTCTGTTTATGATTTATTTTCAAATAACAGACTGACAACCTGGTTGCAAAGATATCCATATATCATGCTGTTGGTATGTGCTGGAAACTCGACAAACGTCGTGACCAGATAAGTATAGCCAGATTCCTTTACAGGCGGAGAAGTGAGATTTTTTCTTCAATAAATATTTGAGAACAACCCTGAAGTCTTACTTGGTAATTAAAAACGGAGTTCCTTGTACGGGGAAATAATAATACATAAACAACAATTATAAACAACTTTCAAGATGGTTTCACAACAAATGTTTGTAAGACATTTTTTTAACTGCGACTCCTATATTTCGATGTTTAAATTCACTTATCATAAGTTCACGGAACTAACTTATCAAAAGTGCGGTTTACAGCTGGTTTTCAAGGGTTTCCGGAAACCGATTTTTGTAATTTTTTTTTTTTCGAAAAACTGTTCTTAAATGTGTCAAAATGTATTTTTAAAAGCAATTTGTTTGTTAATAATGTCACATAGGTACCTACCTTTTAAAGTGACATTATAAATTTAATACCAAGGTACTTGCATTTTTTTCGTTATGTAGTTTATCTTAGTACATTTTATATTGTGTGGGCAGTATGATTACATTTTTTTTTTCGTCAGAAACCCGTTGTTACGAAAATCGAATGATACCACTTTATAGCTGTTATATTTTTTCAAACAAAAAATAATAAAACCAAAAATATTTAAAAAATATAGATAACCATTGCAGTTATTTAATTTACAATTTTGTGATTTCTGTTATCTCATAAGAAAACTTCAGGTTATATTACAAATTTCTCGGGTATATTTCTTTTATACTATATATCCCTCCACACAGCATCTCCAAAGATGACATAGGCCCTGAGGGAAATTGTTTTCCTCAAGGCCTCCTGTGTGGAGTTATTGTAAAAAAAAAATATATATATATATGCATCAAAACCCTATCATTGCCAGAAAGGTAAAAAAGCTGAAGCGCCATTTTGGGAAGTTTACACCAGAGCACTTAAAAGTTTGTATTGTTTTACAATAAAATTCCCAAGCCTTCAGCACCTGGTTGTATTTTGAAAAAAAAAGTTAACTCTGGTAACTCAATTCTCTCACTGAGCTACCTGAAGCAACAAAAAGCTAAAAAAAAGTCCCAAACTTGTGTCGCTTGAGTCGAGCCTTCTCCCAAATGGTAAATATATTTTAGATGGCCGAAGGGCCACAACAGTCTTCAGAATCAAACGAGAGTCAGAGCATTCGATGCAGAAAAAAAACTGATCAAACTGCATATTTAACTAATTTTCGACCAAAATGTCGGTTAAGTCATTTTGCCGTTCCAGTGACGATATAATTATATGATAAGAAAACGTAGATTGTTTCGCATGTTCAAACAATTGCAAATTAGCGCAGGTTGCGAATTAAACTAGTCTTATCATATCAAAGACCGTGGGCCACGCTTTGACGAAGGCTTTTACTTTGTAATTGGTGGTATTTAATGTCACTTCTAGTTACAAAGTATAAAACTACCTTACTTCACACCGGAGTTACGTTTTATGCTAAAAACTCCTCTAACCCGGCTTCAACGAGGTGGGAATTTGTAACACAGACTGTGATGGGGTATCACATACCCATATACGTTTCTTTCAAAATTCACGTTTAAGATTTACATAATAATTTGCAACAGTATTATATATATTTTATCATATTTTAATGCATCTTCTGTTCTTATCAAAATTTAAAAAACTACAATTTGATGTTGGAAAAATATTTATTATTTGACTTTTTTTTCTTTTTTTTTAATAGCGAATACCGCACAAGAGTCCCAGCCGTCAAGAGTCAGTAAGACTATGGCATCCACAACCGGGGTATGTTGTGAGGCTGAAGGTGGTGGGGAGGAGAAGAAGACGAAGAAGAAGAAAGTCGGGAAGTTACTGGCTATTCAGATCTGGTCACCAAACACGGCTGAAGCTATTTCAAGTGATCAAGTCACGTTTCGATTCTACGTGGTGGTTTTTCACCAGGGTGATACTTACAGTATCTACCGGCTGAAATGGGTCGAGAATCGACGGTTACAAAATGGCGCTGATCATCGATTTGATGATCGTCTAATGTGATGGAGTTTGAAACAACACGCAAAGGTAAGAGATGATATTACTATTCAATTGAATGTTATTAAATATTGTTTGTCCAATTTGGATTGATTGTTTAATAAGCGAGAGGCCTGTTCAATATATTTCATTCCAATGTTAGTTATTTAATCGATACGAATACTAGGAACCTCCAGTCAACAAATTATTCTAATGAATTTCAATAAATAGGAACTTTCGTTACATAACTTACTTGTTACTATTTTAAGCATGAAACAAAACAAAATGTTTTTAATTTAAGTTATTTTTTCATTTATTTTAATTTAATTTTATAATTTCTGATAATCTAAAACAACTTGACTTGTTCATTAAAAATATAACAATAATTATTCAATCACTTGCGTATGTATGTATGCTGATAAAATCCTTCCGTGCCTCACAAATCTCATGTTACAAAGTTGCGTTAGGTTGGGTATACAAAACTAAAATCCCACGCTGAGTGTATTGCGGAAAATACTTTCAAGTCGAGATCGATCGAGACATTGATATGACATTTTTTGCTGTTGCAACAATCGCTATTACAGATATACAAGCGGCGCCTGACCTAACCTCAAATATTTTGCGGTCAGTTTTGGTAAATTTTATCGGCACGTCGTTAATACGAGTGTATATGTCACTTTATGAAACTACCCCTCGCCCAGGAGATTATCAAATCAACTAGACCGCGCAATTTGCTCCGCAACAACCTTAAAATAGGTTTTATGTGAAGCGTTGACAGAAACATAAACTGATCGAGGTGATATTTTTTAAAAAGAAAAACAAACAATCCTGGGTCACGAACAACCTGACAATATTTATTCTACTACCATCATAATAAGCGGAAAATGTTGCTTGTGCAGTGATGGAAGACTTAGCTAGCAGAGGGATTGGGCTCACTTGACTCCAGGATGGGAATCCGAAGCGTTTGTCCACTCAGCTACTAACCGGTTATAACCGATATATTTCCTGTTTGTATCATTCTCGCAACACACAGTTCACACAGTATAAAAACGTTTTAAGAACAAAAATACATACATTAACTATAAATAATTTATGTTGTGAGAACACACCTAGGTCCGTACGAATGTGAACTTTTCAAGTTTGGATCTAATGTTGATTGAAGTTATCAAATTTAAAAATATATTTTCAAATCCCTCGGAGTCGTAGATAATTTAAGTATCGCCCTGGTGGAAGACCACCATTCAGAATCGAAATGTTGCTTGAAATGGCTTTAGCCGTGTTTGGTGACCAGATCTCCCCAGTACGTTCAACACCACAGCATACCCCAATTGAGGATGCTTTAGTCTCACTGACTCTGGACGGTTGCGATCAGTTGTGACTCTCGTGCGGTATTAACTATAAAAAATAAAAATAATTCAATATTTTTTTTGTGACGTTTAGCAAGACATCACTATCAAAAGTGTTTAAATATGCACTAATACACACAATCTTAGGTGTGTGTTTTTTGGGTCAACTCAAATTAAGCGACTTTTCACAATCAATATTTTGAAAATCTTGCATGAATGTTTCAAGTCAACACTACTATTAACAGCTCACAACGTCATTCAGATCATGACCCACGGATCTTTAAACGTGCATTCAATGGGTAGTAAATGAGACATAACGCCACATTTTGGCCCACACACCTGTTAGCGGCCGAGTTGTCCAAAGCGTCGGGTTCCCACCAAGGTGATACGGGTTTAATCCTCTATGCAACAACATTTATCGCTTTTATTGACGAAAGTATTTATCTTAATATTGACAGGTTATTCGTAAACCGCGAATATTTTACTATCAAATACAAAATGTTTTTTCCATATTTAAAAAAAAAACTTAAAAATAGTATTGTTGAAACTCGAGCGAAACCGGTTAGTCAATACTAGTAATATGTAAGTTCGAAGGTACATGTTACCATTATGTAATTGTTTTTATTATCCTTGGTACGAAAAATCTTTAAGCCACACTCGCAAATTAAAATACAATTAGGATAAAAGTGTAGCACACTTTTTGTGTTGGAAATAAATTAATCAATCAATCAATCAATCATTTCGAACATGGGCGTGGTAGCCGTATTTATGTATGTAGTTAGGTACTTTAGTTCTGTAATAAGATACCTACCTACGGGTAATTTTATTCTTAATTAGTTCTATTTTAGTGTCCTTGTCTTGCCCATGAGAACAATATCAGGTAACAATAATAACATGAAATGATTTTTTTACCTGACACTTTTTTTATATAAACATAAATAATATATATGCACTAGTTGATGCCCGTGAAAAATCACGGGTTGTAACTTGACTTTCCAAGAAAAAATATGAGTTCTATTTCAAATATAAAATAAGGTCTGCTAAAATTTATAAAAGTAGGTATGTTATTTGAATTTTTTTATTTTTTAAATTTAATTTTTTGACTAACATCAGATCCAAATATGAAAAGTTCACCCTTGTGCCGTCGTATATACTCACAAAGGGAATTATCTATTGAAAGGAAATAATAACTTTGTATAAGACCACAGATTCTATTTTTATTTTTATGACCGGCTGGTTTCGCTTAGCCTAAACAACACTATGGTACAAAATTAAACAAAAAAAAAATGCAAAGTGTGCGGTTATATTTACATACAGAAGGAGAACAAAATATAAAATAAAAATAAGAGAATAAACAATACAAAGTTTGCGGTTATATATACATCCAAGACGAGAACACAATATATAATAAAATAAGAGAACAAACAATACAAAGTGTGTGGTTATATATGCATACGAGAAGAGAACACAATATAAAATAAAATAAGAGAACAAACAATACAACGTGTGCGGTTATATATACATACAGGAATAGATCACAATGTAAAATAAAATAAGAGAATAAACAATACAAAGTTTGCGTTTATATATACATTCAAGAAGAGAACACAATACATAATACAAATAAGAGAACAAACAATTCAAAGTTTCTGGTTATATATACATCCAAGAAGAGAACACAATATAAAATAAAATAAGAGAAAAACAATACGTGTGCGGTTATATATACATGCAGAAAGAGAACACAATATAAAATAAAATAAGGTAACAAACAACATAAAGTGTGCGGTTTTATATATCATACAGGAATAGAACACAATATAAAATAAAATAAGAGAACAAACAATACAAAGTGTGCGGTTATATATACTTACAGAAGGAAAATACAATATAAAATAAGAGAACAAACAATAGAATAACATTTAAAATTATAAAATAGGAACAGAGAGAAAGAGACTGACAATATTAAATAAAATAGGCAAAACGTCAACTGAGAAAGTGATAAAAGAAAAATGATATTTTTTATGAGTTTATAGGAAACACACCTAATATTTGACTTCTGGACAAATTTAATAAGTTATTAAGAATATGGCTATTAAGTTTAATTGCTTTCTTTATTTCGAGTGCTTTTAAATTATTTTATTTATTAAAACTTCATTTTTAATCTTTTAAATCTACATTTTAAGCAACTTGTTTTATTATTGTATAATCATAAACATTCTATCATTGCTGATTTAATGCTTAATTTCCTTACGTTTCACGTTTACCACGTGTTCATGAAATATATATTTTTTCATTTACTTAACGCAACACAGCTCTTATGAGGTAAATTTGCATTTGAAAAAACACCTCCAATATTCTGAAGTTAATTCCATCAGAATCGCAATCGATGCGTTACCACTTACTTATTCAATAATTAAGTTTTTCCCTTCTAAATTATACAGGCTGTCCTAAAAACCAACGTTATCCGAACTCATGACGGAGTAGAATATCGAAATGTGACGTTTGAAAAAAATCCTTAGTTTTCCAGATATTGACACTTTTGTGAATTTCATGAAAATCGACAACTCAGTTTTTTGAGTGCTACAACTACAAAATCACATATTCTAAGGTTATAATTTTTACAATGCAAACCTTAATAGTCTTGCTGTTTACCACAGTATTAAATTAAACTAACAGTTCTTTTTCCTTTAAAAAAATTAAGATTTTCGACCGATGCACGGGGTATTTATTAAAATTAATTAATAAAACAACACTTTGTTTTATTCTACGAATTTGTTATCTTGAACGTCAACCGGTTTCGCTTAGATCAAGCATTGTCAGGGCACATGCAATAATTGATTAATACATATAATAATTACCACATATAATAATTAATCAATATTTATTATATGTGCCCTGACGAAGCTTGATCTAAACGAAACCGATTGGCGTACAAGATAATAAATTCGTAGTTTAAAACAAAGTGTTATTTTATTTAATATAATGTCCAACTACAAAGTGATTGCTTCATGCGAAAAAAAATAACTAATTTCTTCTCATTATACTGTAAAAAAAGTACAACGCTAACTTGGCAAGTTATTTAAAAAAACTTATTCATTGTAGTTTTTAAAATGGCATAAAATTTGCTGTGTATAACTTAAGAAACAAAATCTATTTCACTTCGAAAAGATCTCACTGTGAAAAAATATTTAGGAATCCGAATGTACACACATATATCATATTGTTGAAATTTTGAAACAGCGCCATGGAATATTGGTCCCTCTTCCTGTGTTAACTGTGGTTAGAGATGCATTAATGAGGAGATAATCTTTTCTACCCGGTGAGCGGGCTGCCTTTTGCTACTGTAGGACTTTTTGTGAATATGTTTAAATACAAGTACTTAAAGTGAAATTTTGTAGACTGTGTTTTGTTTGCTTAAAGCAATATTTTATTTAAGCCCACTCACTAAGGTTAGCGGGGTATAAGATGATGTAAAAGATCTCATTGTGAAATTATTTCAATAATGAGGAATTCGAATGAAAACACTCGATACATTAATGTGACAAGTATTTCACCTTCGTCAAAAGCATTCCCTTTGTGGGTTGCCATATTTATAATTAAAACAGATACAATTTGTTTGAGACTTCTTCATTTTCAATATTTTGTCGACCGGTTTCAAAGCACCCTTCCATCCTCAGGACAGTATTAATATTTATTTATTTATAAATTAACGGACTAAAGTCCAATTACAAAAAAGATATAAAACACGAAATGGAAAAAAAGAGCAACAGAGAAGGAATAGCACATACATAATAATAAATGAAGCGATGACAAAAAAAGGACAAAACAAACAAAAGAGAGAGCATTCAACCCATAGTCTAGTCAAAGTTTTGGTAAAGTCGTAAAGAATGACAAAAATCATTTAGACTGCTACCAAAAATTTCAAGACCATGGCTTGAGTTAACAAGTCTTGACATTCTGGACATTGGAGAATTATACCCTTAATTAGTATTAATACAATTATGGGTATAATTATTATTACTTAATACAATCCTACTGCATTTTATGCAATTTTAATATTGTCCTGAAGATGGAAGGTCGCTTCTGAAACCGGTCGACAAAATATTGAAAATAAAGTCGTTTTAAACGATTTTTTTCTATTTTATTTATGGCAAGTATTTATTTAAAACTAAATAAAACCTAAATAAAAATCAATGAAAGTGTTGAATTGCCTACCACTGCGTCGAATTCAAGCGCATTTTGTGATATTTTAATATTTTGGTCTATCATTCGTAGACCTATCAGCCCTCCAATGGATAACGTTGACTTTTGGGACACTCGGTATTTATAATGAATTATTCATGAGCATGCAACCCCAAACACGCTAAGCGGCGCGTCTGCAATAAGTTGCCAGCTTTAAAAAAAACAAGAAACCCATCCGCACGCCTCCAATCGTGTATCAACACCTTTAATTTCACACGATATCCGCTCAAATCCGTTCTCGATAACAACTTAATAGCATATTTTACATTTTACCTTCCATAAATTACCTCCACCGGTAGCCCAACTTAATAAAAACGTTTAAAAAATCACCATTAATTGATTCGTTACTTTGATAAATAACTTTTAATGCCCGTTTGGATGTTTATTGTTTAGGTATACAATAAGTCACGAATATAAAAATAATAACATATGGTACCTTGCTACCGATTGGATTGTATTTCTTATGTGTGAGGTAGGAATTTATTATTTTGCGAGTGGATTTAGTATTATAAAAAGCGTTTTGTCTAATTGCTTAATTTATTATCAAATGTGATTCAAAATTGAAATTTGGCAATTAGCTTTGACTACGCGTGAGTTTGATTTAGCTGGTGATATCGATCATTGCAATGAATGATGTAAGAAAATTGAGTTTAAAAGGTGTGCGAGTTTGGGTAGTAGTTTTATCAAATAAGTAATGACTTTGCAAATTTCTATAGAGGAATCGTTTAAGATATAACGTAACAATTATTACACTAGTGAATTTTTACGTATCCGGTTTTGATATTTTCATCACTTCGTGTATCGTCGCTGGAAAGGCAAAAGGGTTTAAGCGACACTTTTGTCAAAAATGAGTTAAATATGCAGTTTCGATCAGTTTTTGTTTCTGCATCGAAAGCTCTGACTCTCGTTTGATTCTAAATAATTTTGTGGCCCTTTAGCCATCTAAAATATATTTACCATTTGGAAGAAGGCTTGACTTAAGTGACCAGTGGCGGCTCGTGACTTTTTAGTGTGCTAGAGTGGTAAGATTGAAAAAAAACGTCATTATTGATGTTGTTGTAGCCGAAAACATTTTTTTTTTTAAGATTACTCGAGTAATTTTTTTTTCAAAGTCAAGGTTGTGAAGACTTATGAATTTTATTGTTAAACATAAACAACTTAAAGGTGCTCTGGTGTAAACTTCCCAAAGTGACGCTTCAGCCCTTTTGCCATTCCGGCGACGATTTGCAAATAAAGTCACGATCAATATTGAGTGCATTATGTGAACAAGATCTTAGTGCCACGTTTCAGTGTGTTTTGGATAAGATGTTTCTTGATTGCTTGTGCAAAGGGTTAGGCAAAAAAACTCAATGTTAACCGTTTCCTGTCGCATTACGAGACACACCTATCTCTTTGGAACGGTTGCATGCCTCGCTCTCGGCGACACAGCATCTGACCTGTTTAAATAGTTCTAATAGGGATCGGTCATCATGTTTTTTCTCTTTAATTATGATTGATGTAAGAAATAATAGTCTTAGTTGATTCAAATTATAAGGCTGTCATCAAAGTCGCATTATTTTAATAAAAGTCTTGACAAACAGGGCGTTTCTTTTTTATTTAAATCATGCAGAAAAGAAATCACAATTCTTTTTTTACCAAGCATGACCTATCTCAAGGATACAAGTAAGGTATCTCGATGAAAATATTATTCATAGCAATAATAAAAGGATTGTTAAATTTAATTTTTGCGAAAAATGACTAATCTCGAGTGTCGGAATTCAAAGTGATAATTTGTTGGGTTCTTACTTTCATGTTTTTAATCCAGTTTCTACCTATCTAACCATTTCACAATATCGAATTCCGCATGTTGCAGCACCGTGTTCGAAACAATTGACAATCGAAAGAAAAGAATTTTAATGTGAAAAAACGTGATGTTCGTTGGTTTCTCGCTTGTTTGTCGGTTTGCTGGTTTTGATCCCAAATAATATAAAATTAAGTGTGGTGTTTTGTTGTGATTCGTTTCGTCAATTAATAATGTGTGAGAATAATCAAGAACTACAACTTCAATTTCATCGGTGAGTGAATGGTTTCCCATTTTTCCTTCATTCCAATAATCTTTCCACATCCACAATTAGACACTTCCGTCAAGAAGTATAGTTTATTGTTTACAGTCCACTATTTTCCAAATTTATCTGAAGCTGAAAACATATTCGATGTTTTATCACAGCTTCGGATCCAACCCTTAAAATATATGTATTCCTCAATATTTTCAGAGTACACGAATCATATTTTAGTATTCTGAATGCGAACATTACAAGCGTCACATTTTACTCGGTTTCTAGGCTCAACGAGTCTTTTTCCTCGAGTTAACTTAAAGTGTAAATGAACGTCGATGAGTTCCATGAGATCGCATTATAGACGTACCTCAAGAAACATTTTCATGATACTCCACGATATTGGTAACAATGAGAAAACTGGTGCCTAAACGAAGATATTATTATATTTATTAAACGGGTTTCTTGCGGTATCCTTTGAAATATCTTAAATGATAGGCATATAAAATTAATGCTCCACTTTCCTCTGCCGCGAAATATTCAATTTCAAGGATTATTTTTTTTCTAATGTCACGATTTATCTGCCTAGGTATATGCCATAAACAAGCCTCGGGTGTTGACAAAAATAATCAGCGGTTAGAGCGTAACCAATCAAAAACGTGCCCGGACTAATCCACATTTAATTTCCGAGTTAATTATATCGGATAGAGTTCTCGCTTTGTTTCAAACCCCCCCCCAGCTATTTTGTCTGAGACCAGTTTAGCAGCAATAGAATGATCATTTACTTACGGAGTATTTCTTTTCTTGGGGATTGGCCTATGTAAAAATGTGAAAGTTTTTACCCAATAAATAAATACAAATTTAACAAGTTGAATAGGAGAGCAGCTAAGAATCGGCAAAAATAAAATAAAATTGAAGGAGGGCTAAGCTCAAAGCTGGACGCCAAAAATTTGTTTTACTTTATTTTTATAGTGAATACCGCACAAGAGTCTAAAGCCTGTGAGACTAAAGCGTCTACAATGGTGGTGTGTTGTGAGGCTGAAGGTAGTAGGGAGGGGAAGGAGATGGGGACGAGAAAGATTGGGAAGTACTTGGCTTTTCAGATCTGGTCATCAAACACGGGTAAAGCCATTCCAAACAACCTTTCGATTCTGAATGGTGGTCCTTCACCAGGGCGATACTTTGTATTATTTTATATAAATCAAATGTGTTATGACACATACTAATTAAACAAAGGTTATTGTTACACGCCGGGTTTGAACCCGCGACCTTTGGATTCATAGTCATGCGTCTTACCACTCGACGATGGAGGCCGTCTTGTGAAGTAAGGGAAATAATTACAAATTACGAGATTGAAGCAAGAAGGTTTAATTTCTTAAACGTGGATATCCGGAAAGAACATGTTTGCATAATGAATAGGATCAATAAAGGGACGCTTAGATGGTTTGGTCATGTAGAACGAATAAACGAAAAAAGGAGTTTAAAAAGTATGATGCGTAAGTGAATGGACGAGGAAGTCGGGGACGCCCGAGGTTAACGCGACACAATCAAGTGAATCAAATACTTAAGTCGGGCCAAAAAATAAAAAAAACAACGGTCATAACCGTTACCATTGTCTTTATTTTATTTTATTGCTTTTTCTGTTTCATATTTGTGTTTGAGATTATTGGTATTATTTAAAAAAACATAAGCATTAATGCTTTAAAGTTATTTATAATGTCAGTATTCTATTTATATTCTTTACTCTATGCCCAATACATGAAATCACTAAAAGCGTATAAAATCGAGCTCGCACAATAAACCTATCGAATTATTGCAGAAAATCGTGGGCTCCACCCGAAAGGTATTGATAACATGCAGATGACTGATACGACGTACTCGTACACAAGCCAGCCAAAGCGTCTTCCACTAAAAAAAACTAGAACTCGAGCCCCCCGAAGACAATTATCTCACACCCATATATAAATAAATTATCTCTCAAATAGAATGGCAGTTTCAGTATGAAATAACAACCTATAATTTAACGTTGATACCGTCAACTGGTGTGAAGTAATACTCGTACACCGAGTGAAGTGGACCACCTTGCCAACGACCAAATGAGTATTACCAGAGTGGTAGATACTCTAAATATCGCCCTGGTGAAAGACCACCATTCAGAATCGAAACGTTGTTTTTTTTTATTTGGTGACCAGATCGAAACAGTAAGGTTATGTAATTATACCATAATACTGGAAGTAACCCAAAAATTAGGAAATTTTATGGAAAATCTAGACACTACAATTAAGATGGGAAAACCTAAAATAAACTCATTAATAATCAGCATTCACCAACCTTGCATTAAATAAATACTTCGTAAAATCATACTTAGAGAAATACAACTGTAACCCATATTAAATAAAAATTCATACCAGATAGATATATAAAATAATAAACTAAAAGTAACTTGTAACTAGTAAAATCATGCAGCAATACTGATAAATATAATTAAAGTAAAATAATGGCTTACTACCCCTGACATCCCAAAAATAGTGTATAAGCCATAGAATAAGAACAACCTGTACTAGTCTGAAGATGGCCGTTATAGGCTGAAACCGGTCCAGTCAAAAAATAAAAAAGTGGAATAAAGTTATAAATTTGTTTTATTAAATCGTTAAGGTTCTTCCTAACTTTCGACTTCCTCGTCTCTTTCTCCTCCCGACTAACTTCAACCTCACAGCATACCCCAATAGGGGATACCATAGTCGAACTGGATTAAGACGTTGGGAGCATTTGGGACTCTTGTGCGATATTCACTTTAAAAAAAAATGCTATAGCTCCATCAAACGAAGTGATTTCTCTCTACATAATTTACTATCTACCTCGATGGTGTTAGGCTGTACCATATTTTATTTAAAATATATTTGTGAAAAGGCGTCTGTCTGTACAACGTTAAATTAATTAGGTAGGTACTTGAACTTCAACTTTTTTTATTCAAATCAATTTTAAACGAATTGAGAATTAAACATCGACTAGATTGATCGATGTAAATAAAAGATCAAAAGACAAACAGAATGTCTTTGAACTTGCAGTTGGTAAAAAATTAAACGCTCTTTGCGATTTGGTCTGATAAATCTTTAATAATCTGAGTTAACCGGCGTTTTTTTTATAAATTTCCTCTAATCTCGAGTTCATTCGAACGTGATGGATGACTGTTCTAATAAAAACAAATGTATTTAGCTTCGTTTTCGCGAAAAATCACTTCAGAGGTATTTCACGATATGGAATCAAATTACTCAATAATTTAATCGATAAAAATCCATAATCGTCTATTAAAAAAAAAAAAAACAAAAATACTTAAGAAATTAAATTTGCAATTATAAAATAATATTTTTTGAGGGGTTGGAAAATGGTGTTGTTGCCCATAAAAGTTTAGAGATTTCGTAACCTACGCCCCTGATACAGTGACGAAGAGCTAAAAAAATATATATTCAGATATATGCTCCTAACTGTCCAGAGCAAGTAAAACTATGGGATACCTGATAGGGGTATGTTTTGAGGCTGAAAGGACTAGGGAAGAGAAGGAGATGGAGAAGAGGAAATTAACAACAAAAATACTTAAAATGTCATAATCTTCATAAAAATTAGACACACTCTCGAAGATCATTATCTATTAATGGATACGGCAGTTAAGTTTCCAAACAAATTGTGCTTTCTAACTAGACATTAATAGCAAGATACCTACTTAACAATTTTCCTTTCCCTTCCTCTTCTTTCCCTTCAACTACTTTTCGCTTCATAAAATTCCCCAACTGAAAACACATTGCCAATATTTCCCAAAGTATTGCTTTACAGTGGTCGCAAGGAAAAATAATTGCAGATCGAAAGAGATAAAGATTATTTTCAAAACCACATCAGAAGATTTTTCTTTCCTAACCGAATTCATTAAATTTATTCCGACAGTGTCTTTATTCAATGAATATATTCTAAATTCGGATAAAGATCTCTTGTTTATTAGACCTACTGGTTGTTTCTAAAGTCATCGCATTGAATTAAGAGAAGTCAGTATACTGTCATTACAAAAATTTACTCTTTACATATGTAAAAATATTCAGAAGATATGAAATCATAAAGATATCATTGGTAAAAATAGCAGCATCCCGTGTTTGAACTGGTTTCTGTTTCACCGAGTGCGTCTATTGAATGATTTCTGGGAAGATTACTTTTAAAATGATACTAGCTTTTCATTTCGACCCCTTGTTTTCCAAATTTGAAAGACTAGCCTTGATTATTCAAACAATCAAATGTGGTAGTTAACCTGTTGATGCGATTTGGTCCGTGTAACTTAATAACAAAGTAAGTTAGGCCAATCAAATAATGAGTTGGCATTTAAAAAATAATGGCTAAGTTTATAATATTTTTTTTATTGTATTCCTCAAGCTAATTTATCGCACAGTTGTCAGTAAAATAATATAGTCACTAGGGTCAGCACTCAAAAACGACGCTAAACGTTACTTTGTAGCATTCTAATACAAGCAATACTACATTTTTTTATCTACAAATTTTATATGGGTAGTATCTGTTAATTTTATACGGGTAGTAAAAAAAATGTCAGAAGTTTCTAGTGAGTACAATTTTTTAACTGTAATCCTTTGAATTCTATGAAAAAAACTTACTGAAAATCAGCAACGGCATTTTTTAACGTTTTACCTAAAATTTCAGTATGCATTTATAACGAATTCAAAAGATTACTGTTTAAGAATTGTATTCACTGAAAACCTTAGACATTTTTTTCACTACTTGTATAAAATTAACAGAAAAATAATGTGTAGTTTTGCTTGTACTAGAAAGCCAAATAGTATGTATTTTTGTGTGCTGACTCTTGATCCCCGATATAGTAGAGTTCAAAATACAAGTTCATCAAAAACGCTTGATGAATTTTGTTGATGACTTTTCCATTGATTTTGTGTTGTAAAATCAATAAAATATACTAACACAAGGAACATGAACGACACACGCCAAAAGTTGATCAGTATGACTTAGCCAAAGGTGGACATTAAACTTTAGTTTCGAAAGTTTTGAATTACATGAGACTTGCTCCTAGATACGCTCGAACAGTTTATTATTCGATCCCAACGTTTTTACGTTATCTTGATCAAAACCATTCCACAAAAATGTCTGGACACTGCCAGTCAAGGTGGTCGCAGATGTTAATAAAACACGATTTCTTGTATGATGGATTTTAATTGAATTTCATATATGTAATTTTTATGTAAAAAGGTATACTTCCCATTTTAAAAAATACAATCCACACACACAAACATTAATTTCAGTTTTTGCCTTGAAATTCTCACCTTACTCGAAATGACGGAGAATAGAGGGCATTAGTTCCTCCAAAACTCAAAAAAAAAATAATAAAATAATGAATTTCATTTAAGAACATATCTCTATTAACGAAGCATAATTCATTGGTTAAATGTAATAAAAGCGAAAATAAATTCAATTGTGTGAATGCAATAATGCATTAGTCTGCCGTTAGAAGCGCTGTCAGCGTCTAGACATTAAAAAAGGTTTCAGTTCGATACGGTGATCTTTTGGCAGGATGGAGCATCATGCCACTATGCAACAATTGTTTGCGATTATCTCATCACCCGCTTTCCGGGCATTGAGTTGACCGTGAAAGACCTTGATTACGGGGAGCACGCTCTCCTGATTTTCACACATGAATGTTTTAACCTAGGAACTCGTGAGGTCTGGGGTATCATCACCATTGGCACTGCAACTAACATCCTTTGGAAAACCCCAGCCGTATTTACGAAACACCATCACGTCTGCCAGTCGCACGCTGCCTTCTTTTATATAATTATCTCAAATGATGCGGTATTAACTGCCATTCCGTCCAGTCACCTAAATGCATCATAGGCGCGCACTCCATCGAGGCACATAAGCACTGCCTACCCTGCCGTACTCGCATAAAAAAAAAAAAATAGACAATCACAATGCCGCGAGTGCCCACCAACCTTCCTACTATAACGTGTCAAAAGCAGTAACTAAATATGCCCAAACACTGTTAACGTCAGAGTAGATTATTCTATGTTCACTAGACTATATAAAATATGTAAGCTGTTGGACGTTTAAGTGACTCATTTGCGTTAGTATGTTTGTTAGTTTCTGAGCAGTTTTTTACAGAACAAATCCAATAGCGATCAGTGACCTATTTCTATTATCAATTAATCCGCTGTTTTTCCTACTGCCTACCTTGATCAAAAACTCTATGCACCTTACTTATATGTATGCATCTATCCCAACCCCTTTTCGTTCTGCAAACTCATTATAAATTAGGTTCCTTAACGTTTGTTAAAATGTCCATTCTTACTTCATGTTTCAAAGCTGCATAGTTCTAATAGAGAAAGTTAGGTTGACCTATAAAATTTATATAGAACAGGCTGTTAATTTTTTTCATGACATGAGAGTTTTCACTTCTTCAGACATCAAATTTATGCTTTTTATCGCTTTTGAAATACCCTGTACAATCACCCGGGTGCATTATCTGGTCTTAAAATCAAAGTGAAAATTCGGTATTCGACAATAAATTAAGAAATCAACAATATTTCGCCAAAAAATATTTATTCTTGCTAACAGTATGTATGCAATTCGTGATTCCGAATGAGATATTGCCTTTTTTACGGCGCTTATCCTGAATAAATAGAGATTGATTTATTACAGAAACAAAATGTTAATATTTTTTTAATGTTGCACAGGCGCATTACTTTTTTATTTTTCTTTCCTCACTCAAATTTTTGAGTAATTTATACGTGATGTCAAAAATGTTTACCTCTAATACTTTTTTCTAAATTTTAATCATGGAATTTATTGTAATATACTTAATTAACAGTAAATGTGTAACTTTTTTTATAAATGAAACCCAAAACTTTGTTTTTACACCACACTTTAAGAATATTTTAAACGCCGACCAGGTTTTGCTTGTACGCAAACTTTGTCAGAGCTACATATTTTACTGTAGATATATATTTTTTAAAATATACATAACACTATAAAAACTTTATTCTGGGCACAGAGGTATAATAAATGGAGAAGTCAAGCCCGTACGGGCGCGACTTTCGTGTTCCATTTCGTTGAGGGGAGGTGTGAGGATCCGGGTGGGGAGTGGGGAGTCTCGCGTTCGGCTCATTGAAACTTGTCTGGCGTGCTGCGCAATGTGACAGCTGCACGTCAAAAGGAGAATAACTTATATTCGCTTGATTACCAGTTATTTCAATGTAATAAAACACATTTTTCTGGGGAAAGTTACTCGATAGGCTTTGCCAAACATTTTGGAAATATTTTTGCCTTGGTTCTAGCAGTATTTTTTTTTAAAGAAAAAAAAGTGAATACCGCACAAGAGTCCCAACTGCTCCCAACCGTCACCCATAGTGAAACTATGGCATCCGGCATGTGGTAGAGAAGGAGATGGGGAAGGGGAAGGCTGGGAAGTACCTGTCTATTCAGATCTGGTCACCAAACACGACTAAAAGCCATTTTAAGCAACGTTTCGATTCTAAATGCTGGTCTTTCACCAGGGCAATACTTAGAGTTTCTACCACTCTGGAACGTGCCGCAAATGTATTTTATTTTATTTTATATGAATTGAATGTGTTATGACACATATTCATAAAAAAAAGTTATTGGCGCTCGCCGGGTTTGAACCGCGACCTTTCGATTCGTAGTCGAGCGTCTTACCACTCGACTATGGAGGCCGTCGAGCATATCAACATTTCAGCAAATACTCGTTTGGCTAGCAATACGTCATGCGTTGGCTCGGTGGTTTTTTGCCAGCACCATTATACTGCAATCACTTCGCCCACCTATTTTCGTATCTAATGATGTGCATCTATGATCCGTCATTTTTTCGTCCCTTCTCTGCCAGTTCCATGCCTCACTGACATGCATCAAAGTTGGTATTAAAACTCGTTGATGGACTGATAGTCTCACTTTGTGGCATTTTTTAATTATTAATGACTCAAGCCTTCATGTAAGACCGTTTGGAGTGTTATAATTTATTGCCATGAAAATAAACTAACAAAGGAAGACAAATAACATTGAATATGTCGTTCACTCATTATAATGACGGAAGAGACCGCAGTGTAGTGAAAGTCTACGATTTATAAACCATCTCATTGACTTTGATCAAACAAACAATATCGTCCGGAAAGGCAAAAGGGCTGAAGCGCCATTTCGGGAAATTTATTCCAGAGCACATTTAAGTGTTTTTTGTTTCACAATAAAATTCGTAAGTCTTCAGTACCAGGTTGAATTTGGAAAAAAATGTTAACTCAGGTAACTCAATCCTCCCACCGAGTTACCTGAAGTGACAAAAAGCTAAGAAAGTCCCAAACTTGTGTCGTTTGGGTCAAGCCTTCTCGCAATCGGTAAATATATTTTAGATGGCTGAAGCGCCACAAAAGTTTGCAGAATCAAACGAGAGTCAGAGCTTTCGATGCATCGAAAAGAACTGATCAACACTGCATATTTAACTCGTTTTTCACCAAAGTGTCACTTAATCCCTTTTGACTTTCCAGCGACGATATAAAGAAAATTATATTTTTTTAATACACATACAGTCGAATCTAGCAGAATAACGTCCTAGTTTTTCGACAAACGATGTTGATCGGGGTAAATTCCTACATTTTCTTAATGAATACCATATAAACGAATCAGCGAAACTGATCAAAACTGCATATTCAACTAATTTTTGACCAAAGTGTCGCTAAAGCCTTTTTGCTTTTCCAGCGAAGATACGGAAAGGACATTAAAAACAAGGATACGAGTAAGAAGAAAACTAAAAGTAAACAAATTAGGGTCGTAATGTTATTATTATTACTATTATCAGCTTTTCATTATTTTTTAATACATTTTCCATATTGGTAACCTTGCGTAGTACAAAAATATTAAAACGGATATCATACATATATTTATTTATATCTTAAAAAACCAGGTCGCATATTGCAATAATTTTACTTATACGTTGGATTAAGTATAAACTAAAAGTTAAGAACTTCTGAGAGTACTTAAAACACACTAAAAACAAACAAACGACAATTTTTTTTTAAATTATGATTATTATTATATTATTTAACACCCAAAATGACATAGTTGCTCTAAATAAATCAGAAGCAATTTTACTTATGAATCGTATTTTTTGCGCATGTTTAATGATGATCGCGTGTCTGCTAAGTGTCACTTACACTACATAATCATTTCATCATCGACGTAACGCGCACCTACCTGCTGAGGCGTACCGTAGATATTGTAACATCTCCCCACTTTCTCACAAACGATACTTGTAACGTAAACAGAGGCTACAACGGAGCTCTCAGCGGCAGAAACATGCGAGTCAGTTAGTTGCAGCTGAACAAAAAGGTCAATAAAAATTCATTGGAAGGATTTTGTGAGTAGCTTTTGTGGAATTTGGAATATGCGAAAAAAATACAGTGTATTTTTATTTTTAATATTAAATTCATTCGTATTTTATTATACACTTCCTAGACGTCCCACTTTTTCTCGTCAAATTTTTTCATCCACTTTTCCACGTTACTCTCTAAATATTTTGCTTAAATCGGCCTTGCTTTCGTTCGAATTTCTCATCTGTAACTAATTAACCGACGATTTTTTCACACTTTAAAAATAATAAAAATATACTGAATACCGCACAAGAGTCTCAACTGCTCCCAACCGTCTAGAGCCAGTGAAACTATTGTACCCCCAATTGGGGTATGTTGTGAGGTGGAAGGTAGTGGGGGAGGTGAAGAAGATGGGGAAGAGGAAAGGTTGGGAAGTACCTGGATATTCATATCTGGTCACCAAACACGTCTAAAGCCATTCCAAGCAACGTTTCGATTCTGAATTTTGGTCCTTCACCAGGGTGATAATTGGAACGTGCCGCAAATATATCTATTATTACTATCACACAAACTCTTCGAGGATATTATTTCTGCAGCCTACATTCAACCTTATTTTACCTGTTCCGTGCCTCACTACCATACACCAGGGTTGGCATCAAAACTCCTCTGTGAACTGAGATACATAAAACAAACGTAGACTGCACAAACGGGCTCACATTCAATACTAGATGATCCACTACTAATTAGACATTCCCACAACAAAAAGGAACTTCAAAGATTCACCTTAAAAGACATAAGAATAATATATTGCAGTGTTGACGTAAAAGCATGTAGAAACACTTCCATAATTTAGTAAATTCTCCCCTCCCTTGAAATTCATATTCGTACCAAGCCGCTACCTTCCGTGCCGGAAAGAAATCTTTCGCCACCTATGACACGATGATGTGAAATGAAATCACATTATAACAATAGTAATGATAATACTTGTAACTCGATTGCAATTAGTTTTTAGTAATTTGTCTTTTGTGTCACGCACGTTTTTTATTACATAAAACACACATTATCATAGCTAGTTAATTTACGGTGTGATTTATCATTAATTTTTCGCCATTAGTTCTGTGTGCATGGTAGCGTGACTGTGTAAACTAATTTAATTAGAATCGGCTTTCTGCGTATCACCTTGACGTATTGTTTTTTCATTTGACTTCACACAAAACGCATTCATATCAAAAATAATTTGGCTTTGGGCTCGTGTGCTGTGAACAGCAATAATTGAACTATTTTTTTTAATACGTTTAATATGTCACCTATGATATACTTGTTGTATTAACGCTAAATAATTTAATTGTTCAGTACGTACGACATTACGAGTGTGAGCTTTTCAAATATGTGACCGATGTCAATTGTAATTGTCAATTTTCTTAAATAAACTTTCAAAACCATTAATTTACTAAAAAAGTAGATATATCTGATATATTTTAGCCAACACTTTTCTATACTTGAGGGGTTTTGAAGCAAAGGCAGCGATTTACAAAAACAGTTCTGTAGCATTGTCAACTTTTGTTTTTTTAAATTGTGAATACCGCACAAGAGTCCCAACTGCTCCCAACCGTCTAGAGCTAGTGAGACTATGGCATCCCCTAGTTGGGGGTATGTTGTGAGGCAGAAGGTATTGAGAAGGGGAAGATGAAGATTGGGAAGTACCTGGCTTTTCAGATCTGTCACCAAACACGGTTAAAGCCATTTCAAGCAACGTTTTCGATTCTGAATGGTGGTTTTTCACCAGGGCGATACATAGATTATCTACCTCTCTGGAATGAAATGATTATTACAAAGAAACAGAGATTTTTATCAATCAAAATGTTTATGTTCGTTAAACTAGGTACAATTTAAAACTTTAATCTCTGAATATATTTTATTTTTTTTATTTTTATTTACTTAACTTCATGTTTATTTACAATATTTTATATACATTGTCCTCTGCGCTAGGAGTTCACCTGTGATGTGGAGGACATTTTTCGAATTACATGATAAAACAATAGATAAAACAATTACATGTATAAAAGAAAATCGTTTAAATCGCTTTATCAAATTTTCAATAAATAATTTAGAATTAAAAAGATTTCTGCATTATTTGTTTCTATACTCCTCGTTTTAAATGCAACATTTTTTCTTGGCCAGACAAGTAACAATAAGTAATTTTTCACGGGCAGCAACTAGTTATTTAATTATTTAACAACTACTGTAATGTGACATTGAAAGTCTTGCTGAAATTTAGTTGCAGTGATTTAATATTTAACGCATATTTTCTTTAATAAATTCTCCGTAGCAATTAGGGTAGTTTATTTTACTATGCGGAATGTACACACTTTTTGATACGGAATGAAAGTGGTGTTTGAATGTTAGGCAAGATTGGTTCCTCAAGGAAACATTTTTTCACATGTTAATTACAATCAAATAATGATACTTTTTTTTCAAATATAATATAGTACTTTTTCCATTAGAAACATAAGCTTGTGTACGGAAGAGGAGTGGACATTAATTATTAAATTATTTATTTATTTAACAAGATCTCATAAAAATAGTTGTTCACCAAATACATTAAGAGATAAATGACATAAAAATATTGTAGATACATGCATAGTGTAAAAAAAGAAATGATATGGTACATATTGTCAGTAAATGTGATGTTAGGAGACATTCATAATGTAGTGTAGGTAGTACATTGTAATTATGATAATGTCATTAAAGATAAATAAATATAAACGTATATTAAAAAAGAATAAAAAAGAACAAATACTAAAAGAAGGAAAAAAAATTGTAATATATATTATTAAGAAAAATGATTTACCATTGGTTTAGATATGGAGTTTATACAAATTAGAGAATAAGAAGTATATAAATATATATTCTAATTTAGTTCAAACTCCAAACAAAGCAGCAAAAACCGTTCAGTGGTTTTAAATTTTTTTCTTACTAAATTACTTTCTGTTTAGATTTTCTAGGACCAAGCATCTATTTTCAATATGTTTTTCAACTCATTCATAAAATGAGTGATTTGAATTACTCACTTATCTGTAATTTTTTTTGCAGGGATCAACATTGTTTGTTCCGTATTTTTTGGATTGTTCTTAAAGAGAGATGAAATTTTGGTGATGTTGGGGACGATGATGTTGGGGTGTCGACGGCTTCGGTGGTTTAGTGGTAAGACGCTCGACTACGAATCCAGAGGTTGCGGGTTCAAACCAGGCGTGCGCAAATAACCTTTATTTAATTAATATGTGTCATAACACATTTAATTCATATAAAATAATGTATGCTTTATTTGCGGAACGTTCCAGAGTGGTGGACACAATATGTATCGCCCTTGTGAAATACCACCATTTGAATAGCTACGTAGGTACTGCCCAACCTTTCTCTTCCCCATTTCCTTCCCCTCTCACTGCCTTCAGTCTCACAACATACCCAAGTTTGGGATGCTAAATTCCCACTGGCTCTAGATAGTTGGAAGCAGTTTTGACTATTGTACGGTATTCACTGTATTTTTCAGTTTGTTTAAATAGATCAGTATTCAATTAATATAGGTTTTCCACGCGAACAAAGTATTCAAAAAAATAATTATTAACTTTTTGTTTCTTACATTATTTTTTTACATTACCTACCTCACTAGGTCATCAGAACCTGTTCTGAGGTAAGTGACAGTGAGTACAAGTAGAATAATTTTAAAAAAAATGATGATGTTTGTTACACAATGTTCTAGTTTGTCATGGAATGAGTGAAGAATTTCAAGTGCTATTTTAGGAGGTCTTCAATGTCCTTGCGGTCCTTACTCATTAGCCATTTAGTAATGTTTTGATTAAAGGAATACATATTGGTGATGGCTACAGTCTGTGGTGGGAGTTTGTTGTAAGTGTGAGGCGCGATGTACATATGGTGTCTTTGTGCAAAAGCTGTATTGTATTTCGGTACTAAAATTCTTTCTTGTTGTTTGGCCCTTGTATTTTTATTTTGTGTGATATATATGAAAGATTTTGAAGAATTAGTTATTTTAAACACTATTTTAAGATATAACTGTCTAATATTGAGGATTCCCAAAAGTTGGTAAGTGGCGTTGTTGGGTGCCTTAAGGGCTTTAATAAATAACTGAATTAAAATGTTTTTTTTTTTTACCTGCTTAAATTTTTCCCACTGGCTTGGCTAATCGTAATGTCCTTATGTTTTATTCGCATTAAACCAGCCAATTTGTGAAAACCACCAACACCGGACATGTCTCCATTTTTAAAACAAAGTCTTTCCATTAGTGTGTATTTGTTTTAATATTACATTCGTAAATAAGTCCGGTTCAGTTTGAATTTGTAGCAACAATCACACGATTGTAATAACCTGGTTTTCTTTACTACAAGACTTTCGGGTTATGATTTCTAGCAGTCGTGAGTTTCTGGGCGATATCAAATGGTTCACGTCTTGCATTTCCGTTAACGATTATATTCAACTTTATTGTTTAACATATACGTAGTTGGGTAGGTTAGATTAGACTACAAATATTGCACAGCCGAAAGCTCTTTGGCTCTGAACGTGAATATCATGTCTTTGCAACCCGGCCTTTCGTAAAAATATATTTGAATTAAATGGGTCATGTCAAGAGTTAGAATAACAGAAGAGTAGATTTTATTTTTATTTTTATAGTGAATACCGCACAAGAGTTTAAGAAATAAAATATTCTTCATGATAACATAGCTGTATTCCATATCACAATGCTGTCAACTATGTTAATCTGACCATGATAAATATTTTAAATTCGTTATTAAGAAAATAAAGTTCCCAATTCTTCTAGAGCCAGTGAGACTATGACATCCCCAATTGGGGTGTGTTATGAGGTTGATATTAATGGGGAGGAAAGGAGAGAAGAGGAATTTCGGGAAGTACCTGGCTATTCAGATCTGGTCATCAAACACGGATAAAGCCATCTCAAGCAACGTTTCGATTCTGAATTTCACCAGGGCGATACTTAGAGTATCTACCACTCTGAAACGTGCCGAAAATATACCATATATTATTTTCATTTGAATTAAATGTTATCACAATAAGCAAACACTTTGTGGATTGCCATGATTTAGATTGACATGGTATATTTTTAAGTCCCAATGAAAATTCTGCTGAATCAAAACTAGTTGACATATACAAAAAAATAAAAGTGGAATAAAACAACGTGTGTTTTTATTCAATGAATTAAATGTGTGACGACACGTATAAATTAAATAAAATCTATTTGCGCACGCCGGGTTTGAAACCGCGACCTCCGGATTCTTAGTCGAGCGTCTTACCACTCGACCACCGAGGCCATCATAGATAAAGTGGGTGAGGAGTTTGACTACCAGCATAGCCTGAGCCGCAAGCTCCTTTGCTCTGGACCTGAATATCGAGTCTTTGTAACCCGGCCTTCTTGAAATATATTTTACTAATACGGGCCATGTGAAGAGTCCGAATAACAGAAGAGTTGGTATGTATAAGACGATGTATGATTGTGAATGAAGCAAGGAGTGTGTGCCAAGACAGAATTGTGTGGCTGTAAATCCTTTCTGCCATCGGAGAAACGGCGTGCTGATTAGTAAATTATTTAATTAAAATGCATTATTGATTTATGCCAGTACTGTCGTTTTAAGTCTAAATGCTCCGGTTTTTTTGTTTGTTTCTAAATTGGTTGAATGAATTAAAACGTGGTTATTAACAAAACAAAATGCACGTGACCTTTTTAAAATATATCTAATGCGGGTTGATTAATTTAATTGATTTCGTGGCAGTTTTTTTAATTTCCAGTTAATTAAAATCTAGTCCAGATAAATATATTTTAGGTCAACGCATTCAGACTTGCAGTTTAATGTTTTTTGTCGTGTTCTTAAAAAAACAGGTTCCTTCTTTTTATAACGATTTATCTGAAAAACTTTTAAGAAAACGGGATAAGATGAATAATTGACTATGAATAATTTATTTTGTTAGTACCTACGTACGACCGTATGAGTGTGAACTTTTCAAATCTAGAACTGATGTTAATAGATATTATTTAAAAAAATATATACATAAAATTCAAATACCCATCGACCTTATAAATTACCTATCTATAATGTATTTTAGTCTTGAAGTAACAATATATGGAGGAGAGCTAATTATTTTTACCCAACCTATACAAACTTGCGATAAATCACTTTTTCCGGGTTTACACGTCGTACAACATGAGAGAAAAAGAGACAACAAATATAATACACCGCTTCTATGTACCGTCACGATGATCTTGGTTGCCTTGGTCACCGCGGGACTCCGCCCACATTTTTTACTATGCCACTAAGCTTGACACAACTAAACGGTTTTTTTAGGTTTTATGCTACATTTTTGTTGATAACAATACTGTGAAAAAGTGGTTATACGAATAAACAAAAACATTATGTCGATATGTGCTATAAATGGATGTATAAATACCCTAACCTTAGTCTTAGCCACGCCCAGGTCCGCCGAGTCAGGTAAAAATCATCAAAAACTGACTACACTGCCTTGGATAAATACCACTCGATGTACTCTAAGATTTTAGTTGACATTGTTTTATATTAAAATGGGCCTTGTAAAACAACTAATATTTTTTCTTGACAAGTCAAGTTACATCCCATAATATTTCACGGGTACTGTGAACATAATATTGTTACTCCTGGTACGAATAAACATGAGAGATAAACCTAACGCAGGATAGAACGCCACTAAACTCAGTCTTGGTTCGCACCCCTTGCTTCATCCACATTCAAACTTCGTTGCACACACTCTTGGCATGATCTGACACAAGTATTTGATTTACTTGAAAGTACCATGTCTTTCTGGGGCTTTTCTGACTTCTTCCATCTACTTAAGCGTAAAATATTTTCAATACACTCATTTTTATCTTCTGTTCTATATGTCTAAACGTTTTTCTAGTTAGGATAAGTACGTATGTTTATTTCCCCAGTGAAATTACATTTTTTTTTAATCAGAAAGTCATTTTTAGTTTAATAAACTTTTTTTTTTTGCAATTTACACTAGTGTTTTAGTAAAACATTCTATCCGTACGAATATATGAAAGCTAGCTTGCATTGCATGTATCGTGAATTAATTGCTTGGAGTTTTAATTTTATTCTAAATAACCTCCTAAATTACTATTAGAAAATAAATTAAAGATTTTTTTTCATTCAGGAATAGCAGACTGAATTGTGGTCCCCAAACTTTTTGCATAATTTCAAATAAATTTTAACCATTAAAGGAAACAAACACGTTGCGGCTTAACATTATAATTTAAATCAAAGTATATTTTGTTTTTAAACCACTTTATTATAATCTATAAACATGTGTCAAATAGTTTCGGTGTTGGAGCCGACCTTCTTCAGGACAATATAATATAAACAAGTATATTATTATATTGTCTTTAAGAAGGTTGGCTCCAACCGAAAATATTTGACGCAAGTTTATAGATTATAATAAAGTGGTTTATAATTTAACAAGATTTACTTTTATTTTAATCAAACAGATTTTTTCTCTATCAACCTTTTCTGCACTGGCTCTTTGGCACTTATGCAATCCATTAACATTTTTATATGTCAGCGGTAAGCAGAGTGCATTATTCTTTTTTGTGGTATTCTATATCCCGTTGGTATTCTGAATTTAACGTATGCAAGTATTTCTAAAATATGAATAATGCAGTCGTATTTTTTATGCAACTAAACCAGGTCGAAAAAACCCCTCTTTCAGATAGATTGCAGGTAATAGAATATATGAGAAAACCCATTTATAAATTAAATAGAATAGTTGTTAGATGTGCGGTGGTTTTTTTTATGGAAAACAAGTCACATACACAGACTTTGAGGTTTTAGTGTAGTGAAATTTTATTTGAAATGCAAAAACAAACAAAAAATACCTGCATTGTTTTGTTTATTGTACACTTACTAAATGATCTAATGATACCATTTTTTTAATTTTATTTCGCCATTTTTTTATTTAAAGACCTGACCGGTTTCACTTTTATGACGGACATCTTGTACAATTTTACGTAAATCTACGGTATATTAATGTCCGGAATTGACGCTTATTGAGTCCATCTCATATTGAAAATCTGTGACTTAGGTTGGTGTGTTCCAAACTTTCGTCACATTTGACATCTTCACATTTCAATGATTAGTGCCATTTTGTTTTTTTTGACATTTAACCGGTCCCCATTAAACGCCGATTGTCCGCCCGTTTCAATATTTGAACCAATCGTGTTCATCTGGAAAGCATAACAGCCATGTTTTTATGTTTGTCAGCTGACCACGATTTGTTCAAAAGTTAAAACGGTTAAGAAGGTAACAGTTAAGGCGGACAATCGGCGTTTAACGGGGACCGGTCAAATATTTAAAAAAAATGGCGCTAATCATTGAAATGTGAAGAAATCAAATGTAACGAAATTTTGAAACACACCAACCTTAATGTTTTTTTTATTGCTGAGAGAGGCCGTTTTACAACAACATTAAAAAATCGATTTAGTTCATATAAATATAAACTTCAAAGTACTTTTCAAACTTTCTTCCCTCACTTGTTTTTTCCAGAATGACATAGCTGCGACTAGGCAGTATTGTGCTGTATCACACTCTGGTGAAAGACCACCATTCAGAATCGCCAAATAAATATTTTATGAAAGAATATTTTAAGAAGAAGACTAGAATTTTGAAATGGTTTTCTAGTTGACCCGTGTTTTTATATCTGACTACAGTTATGCAGATTGTAATTTTTTTAGAATAACCTCTCAATTAATTATTGAACTTAAAAACTTACTATTAAATTAGAATTAACTTTAAAGCTTCATGCTTTTTATTTTGATTTAAATTATTGAAAAAATATCAATAATTGTATACAAAGATGGCAACCTATATCGGAAAAATTGAAAAATAATATTAATAATTTTAAATAATGTATAAAATGCCCTAATAAGTCGGTAGCTCAATTGGCTCTAGACGGTTGGGTCAGTTTAGAGTCTGGCTTTATCTTATTATTTCTAATTTTGTAACAAAACTCGTGGTGGAATTCATTTCACTAATTTTGAAGATGGCCGTTATAGGCTAAAAAAAATCAATAAAAATAAGTGGAATAAAGTTATATATTGTTTTATTAAGTCACTGACTTTTGGAAACCATTAATAATATGTATAATTAAAAATCATTAGTCTCATAATTTTTTATTTTTTTGGAACCTAACCTCAAAAAAAATCAGCTTTAATAATTGGACCATTGGTTTGAGTAATAAAAAGTTTACCCCACTGCTATTAAGTCGTTAAGAACCTTATAGCTAATATATTAAAACAACTTTATTCATGCACAGTTCTTCACTTTGTATCGTGATCAATCAACTATCCAACTAACCATTTACGAAAAAATCGTTTTACGACATCTGGTCAACTGCAATTCATACCAATAACGGAAAGAATTGCATGACCACTGTTATATTGAATAAGTATTATGTGTCTATCTGTCTGTAACATGCAAGGCAAGCATGGATCTAGTAAATAACAATATTGACCTGTTTTTCCAAACCTATCTTTGTTTGCAATTAAAAGCGATTTTTTTTTTAAATTTAAAATATGATTAATAATTCTCACATGCAACAACATATTTAATGCTGCGAAATATTTAAAATTTAAAAAAATATGTTTTCATTTAACTTCTTAGGGAATCATTTCACAAAGACGATAAAAAAATTCAATAAAATACATCGTTTTTACCATCCTTTGAATATTAATTAATAGAATCTAACTCGGCAACGCCTGAATACCTCAAACTTTCAACTGTCTGAAGTCCTGGCTGTGGCAATTTATAGAACGCGCGTGTGCTAGAGGCACACGCGCATTCTATCCGTCATTCTAAATTTAAGTGAAATATTTTGTACTCTGAAAAATATTTTTAATCATTCAATTTGATCGTAAAAAAGCAGATACTTACAATTACCAGTTGTGGCTTTCCATAATAATAATAATGATGTTTTATCAATTTGTTTAGCGTCGTTTTTGTGAAAAATCACCCCAAGGGAGCAAACATAGATTATTTTAAGGGAATAATTTCTTTGGACTAAATATTTTTTATGTATTAATCAGTTTTGGAAGATCCCTTTCTTCGACAGAACCGAAGTTAAATTAAAGGAAGGGTTTTTACGAAACTAGTCGAAGGTTATATACATTGTTGTTATTATAAGAAATGTACTTTTTCTAAACGATGTAACATGTTTGCTCAAAGGTCAACACATATTTTTCCAACGGTCAAAAATTAGCAGTCGGTGATCTCAGCAATTTTTATAATAATTATACGAACGTTTCTAAATAAATAATTTGTTGTAAATATGTTGATTGGACCGTATTTTAGAGAAGTTTGTGGAATATGTTATACCCATTCCTATTTTCTTCCAGTATTCTCTGAGATTACTTTGATAAAATGTAATATGGTACCATTGTGCAAATATTGAGCAAGATTTTGGTATTTGTTTTGAATATGTCATAGGTGGTGAAAATAAGGTTAACCCAAACAACACAAACTTGTGATTGTGTGTATATTGGTGCATATATTTACACTTTCGACAGTGATGTCCTTGTCAAACGTCACTGAATAATAGCATTTTTTCTTGTTTACGCCTACTTATTGTTATTAGCGAGAAAGGGATAACAAGTGTCTACGATTATCCAATTTAAACATTCAAAAAGTTCTATAATGTGTTGTTTATAATATTTAAAAAGTGAACTTTTTTAATTTCACTGGAATTTTATATTCTGAAGTCTTATAACAAGCTTGAAGCATTCTGTATGCAATTAATGCACATGTGTGAGTACAGTGTTTGACCCAACATTTGCTTCAACACCTATATGCACCGAAGGTATTAATGCCACTAGTTCTTTGGAGCACCTTCCATTGATATAACTGATTAAAGAAAACCGGCATTCGCACCTAACGCCTTTGTTCCAAAGACAACAATCCGTTCGTTAAGGTCACCCCTTAATTTGCAACCTGTCAGTTTTTGGCAGGTATCTAGAGGTTCTAAATCAAAGGTGGCTTAACTGAAAAGCTAACTTTAAAAGTAGATAATAATAATAATAATATTTGGATAATTTGCATAGCTCCGTTTTTGTGAAAAATCACCTCAAGGGCGCTGTACAGATCTTATTTTGTATTATTACATATTAATTCCTAGTTTATATAGACACACTTATTTACTTATAATTATGATTTTTTATTAAAAAAAATATTTTTTTAAATTTTGACAATACATTGTTGAGGGATCGTTGAAAAATATTATTGAACTGGAATTAACTTTAAAGCTTTATTCTTATTTTTATTTTGATATTAATTATTGAAATAAAATCAATAATCTTCAACGTAAATATGAAACAAAAAAAGTTAGAAATTAAAAAGAATAACGGTCGCGACCGAGACTCGAACTCGGAACCTTTACTCTATCCCGGAGTAACGCCTCTGCCAATTGAGCTACCGAGGCCTTATTAGAAACCGGCATTTTGATCCATCACATACTTCATTGAAAATTTTTATTATAATTTTTCATTTTCTTCCGCTGTAGGCTGCCACCTCTGTAATGGTATTAAAAGCTCTATCCAATCGCATATTGTATACCTAGATGGTGTCTTGGATAAATTATCCACGTTTATTTACAGGGGATCTTTTGACTTCTTACAAAGTCGAAAATTGATATTATTTAAAAAAGCGTAGAGCTTTAAAGCTAGTTCTAATTGACTTTAAAGTTGTATACTTTTTTTTTTTTTTTTAATATTGATTATTGAAATAATATCAATAATTTTCAGCGCAAATATAAAACAGAAAACGCCAAATTGTTTCAGAGTGGTAAATACGCCCTTTAAAGTATTGCCCTGGTGATAGACTACCATTCAGAATCGAAGCGTTGCTTGAAATGGCTTTAGCCGTGTTTAGTGACTAGTTCTGAATAGCCAGATACTTTCCAACCTTCTCTTCTCCATCTCATTCTCCTCCCCACTACCTTCAGCTTCACAACATACCTCAATTGGGGATGCCATAGTCTCACTGGCTCTAGATGGTTGGGAGTAGTTGAGACTCATCTGTGATATTCACTATTAAAAATAAAAGCTCTTATGTATCTAGGTCGTATTGATCCAAGTCAGCGCTTTCTCGTACATTCCTGCTACGTACGATTAACCTTGCATAAAGCCTTATTTGTCGGTTATGACGCTACTTGTGCAGAATAATAAAAATAAAGTGCTTTCTCGAATGCATTCCAATATGCTGACATTTAGACGTAACCCTAGTCAAGCGCAATTAAACATGATTCCATTTAAAAAAAACTAAATGTCCTTTGAAGTTTGTAATTAAATATCTCTCAATATTAATTTCAGTCTAAATATCAACGGTATCGGATATCATTTCTTTGCGTCACATTCTCTGTAGTTTCTATCGTGATGTGTACTTGCTCTATATGTGCAGAAAAGTTGCGCTTATTTGTTTACCGTGAGTTAAGGTATCAAGATGTTATCTCACTTGTATGTAATAATGTTTGGCCGAAAAGAATGTACGCTTTGCAACTAGTTGCTGATCGAAATGTTCATGCACGCAATAATATCCACTGTCTCAAATGTCTGCCAGATGTATCGCGTGATTATTATTTCTGATGATTTTGCAAGC
The DNA here is from genome assembly GCA_022651775.1 of Drusus annulatus. Classification (NCBI taxonomy): domain Eukaryota; kingdom Metazoa; phylum Arthropoda; class Insecta; order Trichoptera; family Limnephilidae; genus Drusus; species Drusus annulatus. Next base: position 678,017 of record JAGWCC010000086.1, read on the forward strand.
GATTCTTATCGCGGAATCGCCAATGCGAAAACATTACAATCACTTAAGTTTTTTAGTTTTTTTAGTTTTTTAGTCTTTTAGTTTTTTAGTTTTTTAGTTTTTTAGTTTTTTAGTTTTTTAGTTTTTTAGTTTTTTAGTTTTTAGTTTTTTAGTTTTTTAGTTTTTTAGTTTTTTAGTTTTTTAGTTTTTTAGTTTTTTAGTTATTTAGTTATTTAGTTATTTAGTTATTTAGTTATTTAGTTATTTAGTTTATAGTTTTTTTAGTTTTTTACTTATTATTTTATTTTATTTTAGAAGATAATTTATGTTGTCAAGATAATTTAAGTTGTCAATAGAAATTTTGTTTAAAAGATTAATTAAAATTAACTTTCATATTTTTAAAACTTTTTTTTTAAATAGTACTTTTTTCATCTTCAATTTTCTAGGGAAAATCTGTTAATTTTTATTTGTTAAATCAGGAGACTAAAATGTTTTGTTTGAAGTTTTGTATCAGGTGTAAAACTTTGCTTCCGCCGTTTTCCTAAATATGGCTCTAGCGGTTAGTAGTGGTTGAAATAAATAGATCATAAACGTCATGCAATAAACTTAGGCTCTGTCAACAAAACTTATTACTAATTGTTTTATTGACTCACCTTCTTTGTTGCAACTTATCCAGTTTAACATTCCTTGCCGTAGACTCAGAAACAATAAATTGCTGTTCCTCAATCATCACTATACTAATTATGAGTATAATTCTCCGATGTCCAGAATGTCAAGACTTGTTAACTCAAGCCATGTTCTTGAAATTTTTGGTAGCAGTCTAAATGATTTTTGTCATTCTTTGACTAGACCATGGCTTGAACGTTCTCTCTTATATTTATTTTATCCTATTTTTGTCATGGCTTCATTATTATGTATGTGCTATTTTTCTCTGTTGCCCTTTTTTCTATTTCGCGTTTTATATGTCTTTTTCGTAATTGAATTTTAGTCCGATAATTTATAAATAAATAACCACATTGAAACATCAGTCGATTTGTGTTTGCGTAATAAAGTTATTCTCAATCGAAAATGTCAGTTAACGGGTCAAATTATCTTAATTTGCGGGAGATTTTAATTTTCCGCTCCCTCTGGCCATCGCTTGTTTTGATCAATGGCACACGACCTGGCCGACCAGCACTTCCGGTATTATGAAGAAGTCAAAAAATGGATAGCTTCAAAAGATTTTCAACGCGGAATTTGCACGCTATTCGAAAGATGGGTCAAAGTAGTGTTCAGTGATGGACAATACTTTGAATCGTAAATGTATAACCAGTTTTCTAAAATAAAGCCTCGAATTCAGGAAAAAAACGGCGGAAGCAAATTTGTTCACCTAATATAATATAATGATTTATCACTATATCCGGCTTATATATCAAGAAGCGAAGCTAGCAGTCCACAATGGAGTATTTATACCAACCCTGATGTATGGCAGTGAGGCATGGAACTGGCAGAGGAAGGATGAAAGTAGACTGAATGCTGTGGAAATGAGATCTTTGAGACGTATGTGCGGTAAAACCATGTATGATCGTATTAAAAATGTGGATATCCGGAAAGAATGCAAGGCTGATGTGAGCGTTATGAATAGGATCAAGAAAGGGACGCTTAGATGGTTTGGGCATGTATAGCAAATGAACGAAGAAAGGAGTGTGAAAAGAATATATGATGCGAAAGTGAATGGAAAGAAGAAGTCAAGGACGCCCGAGAAAGACATGGCGCGATCAATAAATCAAATACTTGAATCGGGTCATGTGAAGAGTCAGAATAACAGAAGAGTATGTATGAGACGATGTATGAATGTTAGTGAAGCAAGGATTGTGTGCCAAGACAGAGTTATATGGCGGTCCGTCTCTCTGCCTACCCCTGCGGGGAAACGGCGTGATGATTAGTTAGTTAGTTTATATATCAAAGATCTTACATGTACGTATTTTTTGTTTTTTGCAGTAGCAATTTATATTTGACAATATTTCACCCAATTTCGCGACTTTTAAATTATTGAAGTCGTCATAATACAGCTGTAGAAGTCTGCCCACAACATGCCTGAATTCACTCCTTTCTCTCCTTAAAAAGACTTTTCACCCAGACTCATAATAACTCAATAAAATATTACCTTTGCGACATTAACACAAAAACATCAGTTTTCGGGAAACAACTGAATTTATTTCCTTTGTCGATAATTTAAAAAAAACCTCTTCTATCGCAAGAGTGAAATAAATAAAAAATACCCGGGCGTCGTGCGTTCAATTCCTTTGCTTGCCAAGTCCTCCATCATTGCACAAGCAACATCTTCCGCTTCTTATGATGGTAGTAGGAGTTTTTCAAATATTGTTGGGTTTTCAACGAAATTGGGAAACAGTGAAAAAATAACGTTTGGGTTATTCTTACAGTTATTTCATAAACGTGGAAATAAAACTCTTATGAAGTTGACGGGTTTAGTTACGCATTTAGGTAGTTTACACTAGTTTTTATTTATTTATTTGAATACCGCACAAGAGTCTCAACTGCTCCCAACCGTCTAGAGCCAGTGAGACTATGGCATTCCCAAATAGGATATGTTGTAAGGCCGAAGGTAGTGGGAAGGGGAAGGAGATTAGGAAGAGAAAGGTTTGGAAGTAACTGGCTATTCATTTCTGGTCACCAAACACGGCTAAAGCCATTTCAAGAAACGTTTCGATTCTGAATTTTTATATGAATTAAATGTGTTATAACACATATAATTAAATAAAAAGTATTGGCGCACGCCGGGTTTGAATCCGCGACCTTTGAATTCGTAGTCGAGTGTCTTACCACTCGACCATGAAGGCCGTCAGATACACAAATGGGTATAATTAAATCGTATCAATAACTGAAAAATAGTGTAGTGCTTTCCATTCTTTACGGGGGTAGAATTCAGACTGCTTGAGTAAAGGTTAAGGGATGCTGTCCCCATTCGTACTCTTACCACTCAGCCTCCGCGGTCGAAGTCGCGAGTTAAAATCCCGGCGTGGGCAAATAATTTGTATTTTACTAATATGCGTCATTTCACATTTAATTCATATAAAATAATATATGGTATATTTGCGGCACGTCCAGAGTGGTAATACTCTATGTATCGCCTTGGTGAAAGACCACCATTCCGAATTGATACGTTGCTTTAAATGGCTTTATTCGTGTTTGATGACCAGAGCTAAATAGCCAGGTCCTTTCTAATCTTCCTCTTCCCACCTGCTTCCCCTTTCCACTACCTCAAAACCTCACAAAATACCGCAATTGGGGATGCCAGTCTCACTGGTTTTAGACGGTTGGGAGCAGCTGGGACTCTTGTGCGGTATTCATTAAAAAAAAAAAATTAAAGCAGCCTTCTTCTTCCTCAACTCCTTTCCCTTCCTTCTTACTACCTCCAACCTTACAACATACCCCGGTTGGGGATGCCATATTCCAACTGATTCCAGACGTTTGGGAATAGTTGGGACTCTGGTGCAGTATTCACTATAAAAATATTAATAAAATTTCATTTTGCTGCCGCGTTTGTGTTGACATCTCTTGGGCGAGCCCATTTCAATTCGCGCGATTAAATTTAATTTCACTGTGGCATGCTGTCTATTCAAATACTAATGCACACATTTTATTTGTTTATTTAAGAGAGATCTCATAGTAAATAGTTGTTGACCAAATACATTAGAAGAAGAACAATAATAATAAAATTTTATTACAGAAGGTATGCAGGAGTAGTGCAATGCAATACCTTCCATAATTGATAATAATACATAGTGACAATAATAATAAAATACAAGTTGTGATACACACAATAATAATAATAAAATATATATAAAAAAACATTAATTCGTGAGAAAAAATAAATAAAATAATGAATAGTGTTTTAATCGAGCGTGCTTCAGGGTGGTCTCCGCATAATCTGCATCCATCGCTCGTTGAGAGGAGATCTGAGCCATTCCGATTCAGCCACGACAACGATGTTGTTTGAATTCCGTGTCCTTCCCCTGAAGCTGGCTAGTCGGTGGCGAAGTAAGGCGGGGAATGAGTGCACCCTCCCTTCGGTAAACATTGAATGATACAAAAATATTGTAGATACATGCATAGTTTAATAACATCAACAAAACATTTGTTTACACCCCACATACAGACAAGGTATTATATATCCGAAGGAGTTATATGAACTGAACAAACTAACAAACATCTTGATCAATTCATCAACACCACCTGTCAAAAAGATAAGAGTAAGCACATGCGATCTTGTTCCAGTTAGCGCAATGGGGGATAGGACAGTAGCGGTGGGTGGGTGGGCGGTTCGTTTCGCTTTTATTTTATGCGTATTCCGACCAGTCGCTAATCAGTACCACGCTACTCGCCGCCTAGCGAACACCGTCCGAGTGAAACATAATTACAGTCAGTGGTTGCATCAAGTTAGTTCGAGTTGACACGGTTCCGATATTTGTTTTGTAAGCCGCAGTTCTACTTTTTTTTTAATATTTCAGTGTCAACGATACCATGTTTTTGTATTTTTTTTTGTTTTCACAGATTGTTTAATTGATTATTTTTTCTATGAGTCAATCTTTGCATTATAAATAAGTATTTAATATCTTTTAAATTTTCAAACAAATCAAAATAAAATTATTATTTTGATTGTTTTGCTTTTTAGCAACTACTGATTGAAGATAACAAAAAAAACTGTGTGGTTGTATGGGGCTTGCAACAAACAACTCACCTCAATAATTAAATCATTAAATTAAACACTTTAATTTCATTTAGACGTAACAATTTTAATATTACACTTATGTAAAGTTAAAAATCAATATTACTTCATTATTTCCACTCAATAAATATTTATTCCAAAATATTTACTGTTACTTGGACAATGAGTTTTGCGTATTTTTAATTTATTTTAAAAACACGATAACCGCTTTCGTCACAAACGCGCCTTCATCGTTCATTTAATTGTACCGTTTCAAAGATATTATTTAATATAAACAAATTAAAATAGCATTAAAACTTAAATAATAACTTTAAAGTAGAAAATCTAAGAAAGGATTGAATGTCTCACTAAAATCTCACGGAAGGTGAGCTCTGGCTCTATGAAATATTCATAAAGTCAGAGCTCACTTGATGGTTCGTACACCATATTATTATTGTTATGTGCATCAGGTGATAATAATTGACCTAGGCACCGTGTTATGGATAGTGCAGCGCTTCTGCATTGTACTTTGCACATTATAATATTATGTGTGAACTCATTAATTTGAGATATTTACACGCATATTTTTATTTATTTTAAGATTATATTTCTGAATATGTTTTTGTTCATAATTTGTTTGTGTTAAATAAACAAAAAAATAACTAGCTCGTTAATTAACGTAATCTCCATTAAGAGTAATTAAAAATATTCGTTAAACCGTTAAAAGAAAATACGCCATATTGTTATCCGTACATTTTATTTGCTTAATAAGAAAAGAATATTTCGAATGCACAATTACGAAACTCAGGTAAAGCTGGGTAGGAAAATAAATTATGTTTCAAAGTTACTTTTTGTCTAATTCACTTGTTAGGGTTTTCTTCTTTGTAAACAGAGTATGGTTATTCTTAAAGCTTAAAAAATAATAAAGCTAGAAGAAATGTTTTTCTCCTATGTAATAAATTATACATCAACAACTTTTTGAGCCTCGATTTTATCATTGTTCAAATAAGTCGGTTCACGAAAAGAAAAAGGTAAGGTTCCGCGCTGGAATTCTAAAATACCTCAGCTTCACCGGTTAAATATTTTGTTACTGTGTTAATGACCGCTTTCTTTGGTGTTTTTCTACTTCGTTGCATAATATACTAATAGTCGATATGTACTCCATTTAGTCACTTGGTTGATCAATCGATTATCAGACGTATCGGTTTCTTGCGGTTTAAACTAAACTATGAATGGTTATATTTCGTAGACTAACCACAGTTTATGATCGTATCGCTATTTGCTTAATGTACGAGTATCTCTCTAACCGCAATATATCGGCTGACCAAAGTTTAAAGCTTGGATATATTTAAAGCATATTATTGCAAATGTTCAAGAGAAGTAACATAGTGTTATGAATCAGTCGCCAAAATTATTAGAAAAAAATTAACCTCTGTATTATGCTAAGTTCAAATTCGATTTCTTTCAGAGAAACGGTTTGAAACATTCAATATCACTTATTTCCGTAATTTCATAAGAAATGTCACCTCAAGGGCGCTTCTGATTTTCCCGCATATTGCAAAAATAATTTCCCAAGTTTATTTGATTTGGTGGACTGTTTGTGCATAAGCTACCTAACGCTATTATTGTAATATCAAACATATAATAAAAATAAAACAATTATATAATGAAAAAATAATAGAAGAATGATTTAAATTGTTGGCTTCTAGCGACATATTTTAGCATGGTTTTTAATCAATAAAACTTATGATATTTAAAAAAAATTGAAAACATGTTTTTTAATGTAAGATAGCGTGTATAATTTTGAAGTCTAAAGTTGTCATAAAAAAAGAATATACATCATTTTTTTAAACTAACAACTTTGAAGAAAAATATTATTTTAATTTTATGACTTTGGACAGGTTTGGGTAGGTACTTATACGTTTTAAATGAGTTTTTAGTTGCGAAACTATCGCTCTCGGTAACTTAAAGCAAACAAATGACTTAATCGCACAGAAAACAATCAGTATTACTTGCTCGTAATCTCGTCTTAAGGTAATTAATAATAATTTCAAATTTGAAAAAAAAATCGACACTCCTTCCACTTCCTTTAAAATATGTGTACAATTTAAGCATTTAACGCATCGGTGGATTTTCTTATCCCTTTATTATTGACAGTCAAATTGAGCTTTATCTGAAATAATGAAACTTAACGCGTCACTGCAATGTAACGTATCAGCTTACATTTCAAAACTTAAGCCTCTAAGAATAGCAACGTTTAGTTTGTTTTTAGATGAAAAACTGTCTGAATATTTGAATTTATAAGCTCATCCTGTAAAAAAATATTAAAAAATCAACCATATCGTCGCCGGAAAGGCAAAAGGGCTGAAGCGTCATTTTGGGAAATTTCCCCAGAGCACTTTAGAGTTTTTTTTGTTTTACAATAAAATTCACAAGTCTTCAGTGCCTGGTTGGATTTTGAATATAAAAATTAACTCAGGTAACTCAATGCTCTCACTGAGTAACCCAAAGCGACAAAAAGATAAAAAAAAGTCCCAAACTTGTGTCGCTTGAGTCAAGCCTTTTCCCAAATGGTAAATATATTTTGGATGGCTGAAGCGCCATAAAAATTTTCAGAATCAAACGAGAGTCAGATCATTCGATGCGAAAAAACAAACTGATCAAAACTGCAAATTCAACTCATTTTTGACTGAAGTGTCGCTTAAACCCTTTTGCCTTTCCAGCGACGGGATTATATTTAAAGAAAAGGAACGTATTTTATTTTCTAAACGCATGTAATTAATTAGGATGTTCTTAACTAACACCAAATTATTCCAGTTTTAAAATGTCTAGACTAAAAAAAATCGTTCATGGTGCGAATGAATTTCGCAATGTTTTCATTTATTTACATTGAACAAAAGGTATCGAGATAAATACTGAGCAAATAAAATAACTTGTGCAAATTGAAATTTATGAGAAATTAGTGATTGCAGTAATGCTTGACGATTTTTTAAAATATTACAGCTATTTCGGATGAATACTTCATTGGAAAACATTTTCACGTTAATTTTAATGACGCGTTAACAAAGAATTTCATTGTATTCGTTTTTGTTTATTTTAGACGACCTTGACTAACGAAACAGCACAAATATAACATTTTAAACAAAACTTATTTATCTAACTTTACCTTCAAGCAAACTGTTATGTGAAGCAGCGAAACCTTTCGAAAGGTGGATTTACCTATTTATAAACAGTTTTTAAAGACTGAAAATTCTCGGTCATTACAAATATGTTTACCTCGTAACGTCATTTCCACCATGATGTAAGGAGCTTTGCTTTTCGGTGTTTCCTTAATTATTTCAGAGTTCTGTATTTTACGTAATATCTTCGATAACGGCATTTTCCTGATGTGGCTTTCTGTCAAGTTTTTACTTTCAACCAATTCAAGTTACAAGTATTAATTTATTACAAGTTATTTCTATTATTTTTAAATCAATTTTCAAATTGTACTGATTTAGAAAAAAAAAAAAACTTGGTCTAATAGCTTAAGGCTCATTATTCCAATCTATTTCTTTGTTCAATGATTAATCTCAATTTTGATCCAATTTTTTATTTTTTTTTTTTAAAGAAAGGAAAATATTCCCGGGTTACGAATAACCAGACAATATTTGAAAAACTTCTACTGCCATCATAATAAGCGGAAATGTTGCTTGTGCAATGATGGAGGACAAAGCGAGCAGAAGCCGTTACGCTAGGGTGGGAACCCGACACCTTCATCCACTCAGCTACCAACTGGCAATTGTTATGGTGTATCTTGTTAAATTAAGAACATTAAGTATTATATTTTTTAAAGCCTTAAAATAGGTTTTCATTAAACTATTTTCCACTGGGATGTCAATACAAAGTTGTATGACCTGGGTGTTAGATATTTCTATGTAAGTAAACGTAGGAATTTTGAATGTTTTATCCTGTGTTCGTGATTTATATAATTTATTTTAGCTTTAATTATTTTCATATTGCTTTGACATGACACTGTTTATTTTATTTTATGTATACTTTGTTATAAATGGTTTGCACAATTTTCATGACATAAAACATCCATAACAATATCTTACCCGTATAGTAAAAACTTCAAAAGTGTAAAGTGATATTATCACAAGTGCGCTTTACTCTAATAATGACAATAATTAAACATAATTACTCCTACAAAGGTTTTGACATGGTTTAAACTACCTTATTTATAGCTATATTACGAAACTAAATATTAATCAATCCATGTCCGGTCGGTAGCTGAGTGGACAAACGCATCGGATTCCAACCCGGGCGTCGTGCGTTCAATTCCTCTGCTGGCTAAGTCCTCCATCGTTGCACAAGCAAAAATTTTCGCTTATTATGATGGCAGTAGGAGTTTTTCAAGTATTATCAGGTTATTCGTAACCCGGGAATGTTTGTCTTTCTTTTTAAAATAAAACAAAATAAAAATGTCACATTTCAAGATATATACATAATTAAAACTAATAAAACGAAATACTGAACTAAAGTTAAAAAATTGGAACCTTACGACAATTTCATGAAAGTATTAGTTACAAGAAACGGTTCAGCCAGTAAATGTTTGAAACAATGAGAAAATAAAAGAGAAAAACAAAAGACACATAACAAGAAAACAATAGTAAGTTTATAATAATAAACTGATGTCTTAAAGCAAACTGGCCATATCTAGATACTTTCAACAATATATTTCTTACAGGAAATGCTCTGAAAGCGTGGTTATTTCATCTTAAGAGTACAACGTTATCGAGTGTCACTTAAGGTCCCGTTTATTTCAATATATATCGTGGTTTGTCCAATACCCAACCTTAAAACAGCTCGCCTTTTCAGTCGGTTTCGTTGTGAAATTCCTTTCCTGTGAATAGCAAATCTCTGTATTGTGTATCGCTCTCGAATTCCCGCTCGAACAACTATTACTATTTCCAGCTGCATACTGTATTACCTTATACCACAGACGTTGCAGTTTAATGTTTAATGCAGGTACCGGCCTGCATATAAATAGCATTAACGCTTCTCGGAGGTTGGTAGGTACTATTTATTTACTACGGTCTCTGAATAGAAAATCTCAAGAAGTGTATCAATACCGATTTGATGGAAAATTATTTTCACCAGCTCACATATGACCTTTTGACTCGTAATTAACGACCTCCGTGGTCAAGTGGTAAGATGAAACTAGGTAAACTACGAATCCAGAGGTCGCGGGTTTAAACCCGGCGTGGGCAAATACATTTTATTTAATTAATGCGTGTCACAACACTCTCAATTCATATAAAATAATATATCGTATGTTTGCGGCACGTTCCAGAGTGGTAGATACTCTCAGTATCGTCCTGGTGAAAGACCACCATTTATAATCGAAACGTCACTTAAAATGGCTTAATTCGTGTTTGGTGAACAGATCTGAATAGCCAGGTACTTCCCAACCTTCCTCTTCCCTATCTCCTTCCTTTCCCCACCACCTTCAGCCTCACAACATATCCTAATTGGGGATGCCGTAGTCTCACTGGCTCTAGGAAGCAATTACGACACTTGTGTGGTATTAACTATAAAAAATAAAAATAAAAGATCAATGAAATTGCAAATCTGTTAAAGGAAGAATTTCGGTTTTTCTAAATCTGATCGAGTGCACCAGAAGTGAGGAAAAATTAGACTTCAATTTAGGCAAACGGACATGCTCTCAACGCACTTCTATCGATTGATCTCTTCAGTGCATACGGCAAACATGGGATTTCAGACTTCTGTATGGATCCTATAATATTATATAGTACCGGTTAAAAACTTATGACTTATTAACCGTGGATATCATAATAACATGAACCAGTTTAAAGTGGAGCAAAATGTAATATCATTTGTTGGGCAATGCGTTTCCTCTTATGAAGAACAGTCCTTGAAGGCTTTGAAAATCATGCTAGTGTTAATGCCTTCCTCCTTATTTGTTCGCGTTTGTTATTAGTGTGACAATCGCGAATAATCAAAAACCTTTCTAATCGCTCGTATCAGTTTTTCGCTTTGTTTTCTCAATTCAAAATGTTTTAAACTTTTTTTTACCGATCCTAAGAAATATTTTTAAACTTTTATTTCAAGTTTTTTTAATAGTGCATTGCAAATATCAGTTAAACCGATTCAATGCGTCTTTGATTTACTATACGAGTGTTTGAGGTTTCCTACCCACTTGCTATAAATTTGGTGCACTAATCAATCAAATGTAAAGCGGATGAACAAAGAAAGCAGTTTAAAAATAATATATAACGCGAAAGTGAATGGAAGAAGAAGTCGGAGACGCCCGAAAAAGACATGGCACGATTAATTCAGGCCATGTGAAGAGTCAGAATAACCGAAGAGTATGTATGTGATGATGTATGAATGTGAATGAAGCAAAGAGTGTGTGCCAAGACAGAGATGTATGGCGGTCCGTCCTCTTTTCCTCTGCGAGGAAATGGCGTGATGGTTAGTTAGTTTAACTATTTAATAGAAAGTATATAATTTTCTTGTGCGTCATAACAATCTCTTTAAATAAATACACAAACTACTGCCAGGAAATAAGCTTCAAAATCCAATGATTGTAATAAAAAATGATTTGATTTTTTATGGGATCTTTTAATGAATCGCAAATTGTTTTACATCTTAACATTTCCCGCTATCGTAATTCGCGATGGTGCTTTGTGTTTTTCGTAACGAACGTTTTGTTACCTTTAGAATTAACTAAAAAATAGGTTTGTAGCTACTTACATAACTCCACATTTTTAACCTTTTTCCTCCTCTTAATATAATGTTTTTTTTTTATGAAAGCAACCATAAAGTTTTAGTTACTCCCCTTTCCTTGAACTTTTACACTCGATGTCAAAGAACAACCTTGAAGGATAAAGTCAAGAAAGGCCCTGTTTTAAAACAACTTATGGTTTGACCAGGAAAAGTTTTTATTCCGCCTGCAAAGGTATCAGGGGACACAGTTGGTTTGCTAGACTGGTGAATAATTAGGTTTCTAACTATATCTTCTAAATATTTTTATTCAATATTAATTACTATGCTAAGTACGAAACGATATTTGTAAAATATTCTTGATTTATCCTAATGAAATCATCATAAAGCCTTGTTAAATAAAAACTATTAAACTTATTTCTTACTTTCAGATAGAAAATTCTTGAAGAAGTAAAGTCTATTTTTATTCAAAATTTTATTTATTTATTTTTTATTTAATCAATTGTACGAAAATATACATTTTTACTTGATACCAACAGTAGGTATAATATTAATTCAGTTTTTATACAATGTTGATTTTCTAGTTAATGATATATACCTCCCTAATTGAGAATTAAGTCACTACTTTTCCTAGCGACAACTGTACACCCTTTTCTCATCTCTTTCACAACTGGCAGCATCTATAGTGGATTTGAAAATATTTTATAAATATTATGAATATTTGCACGGGAATACTAAACCCACCATGCGACCACAAGTTAAAAGCTTTCTTATATTTTTTTCTGGTGCATTTTCCTATCTGAGGTTAGCTACAATCAGGACAATCTTAGTAACTGAATAAACAACACCCCCCCCCCCACTCCTAAACACAACACTGCAGCTTTTTTATGAGGGTACATCTTTATAATGGAAATTTAGATGTAAAAGTTATACAGTAGTAGTAGTAGTTATATTACAATATAATGTATTATCTCTGTTTTGTATGATCTACTATGATTTTTGATAAATAAATAAGTTATTAATTTAAATATTGATAAATAAAAAAAAACACACACAAAAAAACAAACAACAAAAAATGAGTAAAATATATATTTTTTGAATATATCAAAATTTAAAATCTTAACACCGCAGGCTGTAGCTCGAAATAACTCAACGGAACTGTACTCGTACCATTCACGTAGGTATCGAAGCTATGAAGGAACTTGAATATCTTGGTCGTTTTATTTCTAATCTTCATTATTTAAGGGTTTGAATCGCACTTCTTGTAAAGTATCACAAAACTGCGCTATTTTAATGCAATTTCATTATTATTATTAAGGGGTTGAAGAAAATTCTGTGCCATTGGATGTTTCTTCTTCCACTAGAGCTTTCAAATTATATACCAGTCTGTTGCTCACTGCCTCTTTCATTATACATGTCTTCATAATATGTCGTTTATGGTTTAAGTATATTGGTGGGTTAGTACCTTGAAGTAAGAACATATATGGAAAGAGAGCTAAATATTTTTACCCAACCTATGCAAATTTACGATAAATCACTTTCTCTTGGTTTTAAAGTCGTAAACCGTGGGAAAGAAAAGCAAGACAAGATGTCACATACTACCGCATTACTTTTAGGTATGTAAGCATGTTTTCCGTCTCCCGCGTCTCTGGCGACTCCGCCTACTGCGTTTTGTTATGCGACATAACAGGACATAACTGAACGCTTTTTAGGTTAAATACTATGTTTTTGTTGATAACAATACTGCGAAAAAGTGTTCATACAAATAAACAAAAACATTATGTCGATATGTGCTATAAATATTTGTATAAATACCCTGGCCCTATTCCTGGACACGCCCGAGTCAGGCAAAAATTACCAATACTGACTGCAGAAGCGCTCCCTCCTATATTTTATTGCTCTGAGGTTAGAACCTCTAACTGAAATTAATAATCAAACGTGAGAAAGGATAAAATTCCCTACATCGTGAATGCTTTTTAATCCTTAACCTTTACTAATGAACAAAGACTTGCGAAATAATGTTCGATTTGCAAAATGGGCTTTCATCGACTTTGTTCTAATTGAACAAAGACATGACATTTCAGTTATCAATAACTGTGGAGATTGTTCTAAATACTATTCTTAAGCCATTTAGAATAACAAAAAATTAATCCGGCTTCGTCTGACTTTCAGCACTTAAATTCAATGGTTGAGAAATATGTATCTTGGCGACTTGCCTTTTGAATGGTAAATGAATATTTAAAAGAACAGCTTGTAGCTGAAAATCGTTGATCTAAAAAATCCAAACAGAAAATTTCCAGCCCTGCAAATTTTGTGACGTTAGAACTCATTGTTAGAGTGTTTGATCTAGCGTTGGGAAAAACTTCAATGTTTTGTGAATGCTTCGCGAATTGTTAGTTCTTTAAAATGAACCCTTCGAAGTGAACATTTCGATTGAAGTCGAACTCGCAAAAAAGAGATTCGAATTTATCCGAAAAAAAGAACTGGAACTGGTTCCTCGCCAACAAGTCTAGTCAATCACGTACTAGTCGGTAGCGCTTTCAAACTGGAAAGAATTGGAAGCGGTTCCTCGCCGGAAAAGCACATGCTAGTCGGTAGAGTTTAGAAAGTGAAAAGAACTGGAACAACCGGTTCCTTACCAAAATAAAAAGAACTAGTCAAATTGAAGTAGTACTTTCAATAATATGAATAAACGCTAAAATGAACTACCAACTTCAATTGAAGTATTTGTTCCATGAAATGAATAAAGGCTAAAATGAGCTACAACCTTCAATTGAAATATTTGTTCAATGATATGAAGTTATTGAAATGAATGAACTACCGACTTCAATTAAAGTATTTGTTTAATGAACAATGAATGAAGTAGGAACTGTTGCCAAAAGAAATAGTTCTTTGAAGTAGTTCTTTCAAAGCGGTCACAACGCTAATTTGATCGATTTTTTTTTTTTATCTAACCTTAACTATATTTTGATTGTCGTTTATAAATTAAAATAAAAGGAGTCCGTGAAACCACGACTCGCTGTCCAATTGCGCCCCACTGTTGGATTTGGTAGCCATCTCTGGTCTGGAGCTCCTAAATACCTGAAAAAAACCCGTGACTCTGTGCAGAACGGGAAAATTCTCCTATCACAAACGGATAACAATCTTTGGAGCCCAGGCATTCAGCATTCAGTCAACTTTTTTCCTTCCTCTGCCATCATTTCATGCCTTACTGTCATACATCAGGGTTAGTATAGGCACTCTATTGTGAACTGCTAGCTTCGCTTATTTAGACAATTTTTTATTTGTGCCAACAGCGTTTAGTCCTCCATTAATGAAGTTTCCTGCATTAACCTTTAAGCTGGATTCACACCAACGTCCGGATCCGCTCAGTGACATAAGTCTCAATAAGTTCCGCAAGAGAACTTATTGATATGGTATGAATATCAATCAAGGAGTATGTACAAAGACAAATTTGTGTGGCAGTATATCCTTCTGCCCATCCTTGTGATATTTAACTATTTAGTTAATTCAATAATTATTTTGAAGTGTAAAATTAATTACATCGCAATTTTTTTTTTATTAAAAATCAATTTTTTAACACTACATATTATTTTTATTAATTATTAAAAATAATATTTAGTGATAAAAAAATGGTTTAAAAAAAATAAATCTGCGATGTAAGTATTTTCACACTTAAAATAATTATTTAACTAACTAAGTAGTAAAATATCACAAAGGTGGGCAGAAGGATATACTGCCACACAACTTCGTCTTGGCACATACTCCTTGATTGATATTCATACCATATCAATAAGCTCTCTTGCGGAACAATATCGTCACTGAGCGGATCCGGACGTTGGTGTGAATCGACACTTATTCATCATCCACTGCCATACATCAGGGCATAAATCATCATGTTTTTAAAATCGGCAAAAATCATACAATGAGCGATTCAAATGAGAATATGTTTTCAATATCACCGTTGTACTTTCGTTCTCAGATTAGTGAAAAATATTTAATTTATTATCATCCGGAGTTATGTCATAAATTTAAAGATTTTAATAAGCCCGCAGCTTGCAACGGCTATTTTAAACTGTGTCTGTATTCAACAATACTTTCTCTATAAACCCGTTTAAAAATTGGTATACCTACTCGCATACATGAACATAAATCAGCCGGTAGTGTGGCGGTCGTTACAGAAAAATTGTATCACATATTGTGTAACCCTTTTTACTACTCGTGTTCGAATTTGCAATAGTGAATTCAACCGTATTCTTAGAAGTCAAGTGTAGTGTTTAACAGATGCTAGGTATTGCAATGATTTCAGTTTGAACTAATTCGAGTGTTTATTTTGTGTGAATACCATGCTAAAATCCTACTCACCGGAACCATTGAGGATAAACCACTCCCAATGGGGAAATTATGTAAGTCCGAAAGTTATTAATCGAATGGTCAAATTGCGAAATATTACTTGACACAAAAAATACCGAAATACCAATATCTTGGTCACGTCGTGAGGGCGATAAATGCATGATTACCCAACTGAAAATCCAGGGAAAGGTTTATTAAAAAACCTGTTAAAAGATGAAACCATACTTCATTGATATGGCTGTAGGTTTTAGATGCAGTTTGTAAGGTTAAACTTATCCTATAAAAGGTACAAGAAGAAGATGTAAAATAGAAAAAAATGGAAAAGGAAAAAAATGCAGGTCAAATGCTTTGGGATTAGGTGTTAGATATAATAACTAATTAGAGTTTTAATCGTTTTAAACGACTTTCAATTCAGAGTAGTGAGATAATAATAGGCTCTCACCAGAGCTGTACTGAACGTTTCTTTTACTTTGAAGAGGGTTTTAAAAGGAGTTTTAAAAATATGAAGACATGTTAAAGTTTTCTAGCAACTATCTCAATTACATTTTTAAGAAAATATGTATTTTATTTACCAAAATCGTCTCCAAACCAAACTCTTTTACAGCTTTTATAATCATTTCGAAACTTCAAATTTAATGTGAACTATTTTGGAAAGCTTCCAATTACATTAACATCAATTAAAAAGTGCCTAATTAATACAAAAGCAAAATTCTGAGTATGTTATTCACAACATTCAATTGTGTGTATAAAAGTAAAACCGCTTGTATTACGAAATGAGGTTACCTATCTAGAACGCGATAAACACTTTTGTAAAGTGCCCTGATGACTGGTTGGCTCGCATGACTGGAGACGGTAAGCATGACCAAAGTCAAGCTCGGGAGAAATTCATTGAGATTGGCCGACGAACGAGAGTAAAAGTGGCTGTCAGTTGGTAGTGCTGCCTGCTACGTGTGAATTATTTATGCTATCTTGAAAACCTGCCAAAAGGCATACACGCCTAGAAACATAACTGTTTCGCACTTACTCACTGGCTTTAAAGAGTTTAACGACATGGATATGTTATCTATTTGATTCAGACATTTAAAAAACAGAACCTATTTCAGTAATACAAAAGGAATTGGTGAGAGCCATATTAGGTGTCTCCTTGCGAGAATAAAAAAAAGGATAAAACTATTGGATCATATTTTACAAGCTTACAATGCGCCACGTTTCGACCAGGTTTTTTCGAAGTCTATTTCTATCGGATATTAATTTAATACGCACCAATCCGTCAGATCAGAAGATACACACACTATTTGGAAAATGGGACCCATTTTTATCAAATGAAAATTAAATAATAACTTTGTATAAGAACACAGCTTTTATTTAAATTTTTAAGACGTACCGTTTTCGCTTAGCCTAAGTATCATCGGGGTACAAAATAAACTACATAAAAACATACAAAGTGTGTGGTTATATATACATACAGAAGAATAACAAAATATAAAATAAAACAACAAAACAATGAGAAAAACAATGGAGTAACATTTAAATTATAACAAAGGAACGGAGATAAAGAGACAGATAATATGAAATGAAATAGGCGAAACGTCAACTGAGAAGGTGATAAAAGAATAGTGAAAAACTTTATTAGTTTACGGGAAATATACCTGATACTGGACTACAAGACAAATTTAACTGACTATTCAGTTTAATGGCTCTCTTTAGTGCTTCTAAATTATTTAATCTGTTTCCATGACCATTTTTATGGAGAATATTTTATTGTTTCACGAAACATATCATTGAATAAATTTAGAGTAACCGATTACATATTCTGTTCTTGGTAAAATAGTGCTTTGCATCATGAACATCGTGTTAGTTAGAAAAAATAAATAAATAAAAATTGTGCAATTTTTTTCAAAAAAATACTTGGTGAAAGTAATCAAGCTTAAGCTTTTTTTTTTTTATTGATTACTCAGTCCTTGGACATTTTTTTAATCCGATCTATTAAGGTATTTCTCAACTTTGCGACGAGCAGCCAGATCTTCATATACTTATACTTTCCTTTTTATTGCTTTTGTTGTTAATGTCCACGTTTCTAATGCATACTTGAGTTTTAAGAATATATAGCATCTACGCATCAACGTAAAACTATTATTTGAGATATACTTCTACTAATAGATATATTTGAGGGCCTCTGTGGTTGAGTGGTAAGACGCTCGACTACGAATCCAGAGGTCGCGGGCTCAAACCCGGCGGGCGCTAATAACTTTTATTTAATTTACATGTGTCATAACACATTTAATTCATATAATAAATAATAAAACGTACCCAATCTCTTTCCCCTCCCCACTACCAAGTAGTGGGGAGGGGAAAGAGATTGGGAAGAGGAAGGTTGGGAAGTACCTGGCTATTCAGATCTGGTCACTAAACACGGCTAAAGCCATTTCAAGGAACGTTTCGATTCTGAATGGTGGTCTTTCACCAGGGCGATACTTAGAGTATCTACCACTCTGGAACGTGCCGCAAATATACGTTTTATTATTTATTATATGAATTAAATGTGTTATGACACATGTAAATTAAATGAAAGTTATTAGCGCCCGCCGGGTTTGAACTCGCGACCTTTGGATTCGTAGTCGAGCGTCTTACCACTCAAACATGGAGGCCGTCAAAGTAAGTCATTGTGAGTAACGTTTCAATTCTGAATCCTGGTTTATCACCAGGGCGAGACCAAAGTATCTACCACTCTGGAACGTGCCACAAATATATTATATATTATTTAATATGAATTAAATGTGTTATGACACACATTGGAGTAAATGGGAGTAAGTCGACCTCCCAGTCCTAGTTATCGAAATAAATGCTATAATTTTCACATAAAAAAATCACGTGCAATATTTATTTTCTTACAATTCACATCTTGTTAAATTTGCACCGTTCTAAAATACTGGGTGTGGCAGAAAAATTGTATCACACTTGAACGACTTAACGGCAAGTAGATCTTACCTCACTGGTTTTTTGTTTAATCGAAAGTAAGGTACAGTGACACGCCCTCGTTCTCACCGTTTCCTCTCTAGCAACGTGTTTAAAAGTCAATTTAACCTTCCGTGCAAATGAACAACGCTAATGTGACAACCAATGGCTGCATTTCGACAATCCTACTTGAGAAACTTTTCGTTAGCCCTGAGAAATTTTTTTCTCGAATTATTTTTCCGGAATTGTAGAGTTTATAATTTTAATGGTAATTTAATAATGGTCAGTTAAATTATTTAAGAATATATGCTTATTTTAAACTGGGTACATACCAACGTACAGCGTTCTACAATAAGTGTAATATTTAATTATCAATACTATTATTAATTATTACTATTATTATCGTTATCATTATTATTCTTTTTATTATAACTATTATAATTAAGACTTTTATTATTGCTATTTCTAATTATTAATACTCAATTATTATGATATCAACCTATTTTTTTCTTTCAACTCAAGTAAAATCCGAAAATGTAGAGTGAATCCAGATTTACGAGATGTTTTGTTACTTACTTTGAAGGAGTGAACTTTTAAAAATATATAAGCGATTGGAAAAATCAAGACTGCTTTCCAAATAATGTGAAACTTTTAAAATTAAAATAAATTCGAAATACTTTTTTTCCAATAAAATAAAATAACTCGAAAAATAAGGAAAAAATAACCTTCTATAAGTTGGCTTTGCTTAGCTCAATCATTATCAGGGTACAAAATAACAAAAAATACAAAGTGTGCGGTTAACATACGGAGGGAGAACACAATATAAAATTAAAATAAAATAACAACACAACAGAATAACATTTTAACTATAACAAAAGAACAGAGAGAAAAGGACAAATAATATGAATTGAAAGAGACAAAAATTTAACTGAGAAAGTGATTAAAGAATAATGATAATTTTTATGAGTTTACAGGAAATTTATTAGAAATATCGCCAGTCGGTTGTCAAAATTAAAATAATATCCGTGGTCTTCTACAATTCGACAATATTTTTTTTCATGTCTTTAAATATGTGAAACCACAAAGAGATTGCTTTCCACGAAAATATAAAATAATTCTGATTGGCATGTTTATTTTTTACACTTGACAGCTATTAAAAATGCAAATACCAACATGTTCTATGAAGTGCTTTAATGATTACAAAAATGGTTCGATTGTTTTTTTTTTTTATCCGAATTCATTCAAACGATATCAACTGAGCGATTGACTCTATTACTAAAATGTGATGGCTATCTATACATAAAATTCACCCATGATAATTACTCAATAAAAAATAACGGGGAGACTTGTCTTTGAAGTTGGATGGTAACAACAACATTTTTTACGTGCGGGAAAAGAGTGTGAATACTTTTTTTTAAATTGACCTTGGTGACAACTACTTCTTGCCGGACATTATTATTATTTTTATTACTTTAAACATAATGGCATTTTCACACGAGTTAAATTAAGAAATAAATACCAATCGCCTGAATTGTAGGTCAGCTTTGCAATTCAATCATACTTTAAAAATGTTTCCAACAAAATGAGGTTTTGATCTTAAAAACCCACGCGTTGAAATATTTTGCTCCTGGAAACATTTCCATCGAATTATTTCGAAAGAATTTTCTTATTACCAGACATTAACGCTCGTGTAAGTTGAAATATGTCACCTACTGTATCATATTCGAACCATGTTTCATAACTTTACGGGTATGAGTTATCATTAAAATGGACACATAATGTAAGTCCGTATCTTGAATAAGTGCTTAAGAAATATTGACCCAAAAGGTAAATATTGATGTAGTGTCATTCGAGCAAAGAATACATTTCATTGTTGAGTTGGTTAAGATATAACTAGTTGCGTTGTCACTTCTGGGTCACCTGGCCAGTCTGGGCATTCAAATGGAAAAAAGACAATTTCATCTTTTACGTATCTTGAACTTAACCTCTATTATGCATTCGTGTGGTCCCTGTCTTTATTCGAATGGCGCCTCAATCAGTTAGGATTTTGACTTTTAAAAAATTAAATAAAACAACGAAATCCCATTGGTTTTACCAGTGGACACGTTAAGCTATCGAAACACTCTAGTTTTAATTACTCTGAGAATTGAGTTTTATTTTTATATTTAAATGATATCAATAATTGACAACATAAATATGAAACAGAAAAAGCCATAAAATAAAAAGACAATGGACACAGCCGAGACACGAACTCGGATCCTCTTCTCTATCCGAAAGTAAATGTCTCGGTTGTGACCATTGTCTTTTTATTTTCTGGATTTTTCTGTTTCAAATTTGTGGTGTTGACTATTGATATTGGTTTAATATTTAAAAAATAAGCATGAATTCTTTAAAGTTAATTCTAATTTTAATAAGATATAATTATTTTTTTACCCAGTAAAAGAGGCACTGAGGCGCTCGCTAGTACCGCCGCCTGTTCTCTGTACCGGTACCCTGCATGTAAACAGGCGCTAAAACAGGCAAGTTTTGTAGTAGGTAGATGGCAAGAATCGCGCTTGCATGAGACGGGGTCTATTTTTATGATAACGGCACTAACGAGTAAGCAAACAAACAATTCCACACAATAAACTGATGATTGATGCGTTTTCTAATACCATTTGCTATCTTTTTATCTAAAGAAACAACATTTTAAATGAATAGTATTATAAATTGGACGGAGTTATGCAGAAAGCATCCAACCCCAAAAATAAATAAAAATGAAAAAAAGCGTTTTAAAATTTGACGATACAAAAGCATATTCCGCCATTTGCTAAGTGAATATCGGTGTTATTCTTTGTGATCATGCTTATTAATAGATAATTTATATTAAAATTGGAATTTACTTTAAATCATTTATGCTTATTTATTATTAAATATTGAAATAATATAAATAATCTAAAACACAAATATTAAACAGAAAAAGTCAGAAACAACAATGGTCATGATCGAGTCTTGAACTCGAAACCTCTACTCTATCCAGGAGTAAGTTAATTTTGAATATCATCAAAAGATGGCAGACTAAAATCGGAGGAAATTCAAATATTAATAATGTTCAATACAAGTATGAGATCGTTTTAAAATGTTGCTTTTATGTTAGGTCTTGGTGGCTTAATTGGCAGAGTTTTACTCTTGGATAGAGTAGAGGTTCCGAGTTCGAGTCGGTTTGAGTTTTTTTTTAGTTTTTTACCTTTTTCTGTTTCCTATTTGTGTTTTAGATTTTTAATATTATTCGAATATTTAAGATCATTTAAAATCTAAAAATATATTTTCTATAAATAATAATTGTATTTCCTATGTTATCCAATATTTTATGTTTTTTAACTTCAATTTAAGTCAAACATCTGCAACCTGGGTTAGTAAAAAATAATTACCAAAATCTATTGCATTTGGAGCTTGGATGTTTTCAGCAGATAGAAATCTCGTATTTATCAATAGGAAAACTTGTAAAACTCGATTTTTGCAAATTATGGGTTGGACGCTTTCTGCATAACTACGTCCAATTCATTTCCACCTGCCTGTTTTTAGATCTTTCTTATCGATTTTATTTACCCGCGAGCTATTTTCTCATTAAAAATAACTGCTAATTGACAAGTCAAGTGTAATCACAACATATGTTATTATTGTGTTTTTCTCCCGTGCTCTTATACGATTAATATTTAGATCTGAATCGATCACTCAATATGTCGTTAAATACTTTCTTTTCTCGAATAAAAAAATGACATTGACTTTGTTATTAGTAGAGTCTTTATTTTTTTGTTCCACTGTTATTAAATAATTAAAAAACACAAAAAAGAAAATCTGGTTGATAAAATATTCTTACACTCGTATTGCTTAAGCCTCAGCACTTAAAAATAGCAATAAACATCATTTTTTGGCTTTCTAGGACAAACAATACTTATTTGTTAAAATAATTTTATTTGTTAATTCTATACTAGTTAAGAAAATGTCTAAGGTTTTTAATAAATATGTTTTGTTCAACTTTAATTTTTCAAATTCCATGAAATATATACTAAAATGTTAGTAAAAGGTGCACTTTGAAAACCAGCGAAGACATTTTTGAGCTATTAATAGTTTTTGTGTTTAATTTGTAGAACTCAATTTTAATTTTTATATAATTCATTTGAATTAAATTTAATATTATTATTATTGAGTTCTGCTATTTTAAGTTTTTTATTTTAGTTTTTAGTGACAGCTGTTTCGGCATTTAAGGCCATTGTCAAACTGTCAATAATAATAATATTAAATTTAATTCAATTGAATTATATAAAAAATAAAAAAATAAAAAAATAAAAAAAAAATAAAAATAAAAAATAAATAAATAAAAAAATAAAAAAAAATAAATTTAAAAATTAAAAAAACATTTTGGTTTGACTAAAAATTCCAGTATACATTTCAAAAATTAAAAAGATTACTTTTAATGATTTGTATTAACTGGAAACGCTAGGCATTTTCCTAACTACCCGCTTATAATTAACATAGAAATTATTTGTAGTATTGCTTATATTAGAAATTTTAAAAATGTGTACCTTTTGGGTTTTATATCTCCGGTGCTGTCAACAAAGTTGACATCACTTCTAAATTTTTTTTAATCTCTGTATGAATAATATATTAGGCACAGAGTTGATATTTAAGATATTCCTTTGTTATACACGTATGTATTGGATAAAATAATTTATGAATATTTATTGAATGCAACAGATAAAACTTATTCCAAAAAAAGTCATAAATTAATCAATATATTTTTATAAGTGGTCAAGAGCGTATAACTCTTTCTAGACAGGTGCTCTGAACGACCTAGACAAGTGTCAAGCAATACTTGAACAGTAACGGAAAGACCCGAACATATTATTTAACTTATAAATGATTTCAAACACTTAATTTTGTCTTATTAATCTAATCTAATCCGAAGTGCAAACTCATTGAACAGCACTGGAGCGCGCGGAGTTTTAACACCGCAAAGAATATGTTGATTACTAATCATTTTCTATCGATACATCGCTTCTGACTACTATATATAAAGGTACTCCTTGAGTATAGCATTCTATATATAAAAAAAAACTATAAGTGGACCGTTTTATTATTTAATTGATTTTGTATAAGTACCTTGTGTGTCCTACTCTCTTCTAAATGATGAACTCAATTAACAAAATACAAGCAATTGACAATTGTGAAAACTAAAATTCACAAAGTCTTCCAAGTTTTTAATTAAAATATGCCATTTTGCAACTCGAAACGATGCTGAAGAGCATATACTCGTATGTGAATTCTGTTACTAAAAAACGTTTTGAATTCGAAAAACCTTTATGCTTTAAAAATGACTCACAAAACGAGCGGTAGGTTTGATAGATTCTTCTACCTTAATAAACGAATTGCAATCTTTGGAGCACAGAAGCCAGGTGAGAATGCTGTCCTTGTTCTACCGGTATTTCAATGTAAGATGCTTCGAGGAACTTACATCATTGATCCGTTCAGCACCGGTACATAGTCGTAAAATTCGTCAAACGCGCGCCCAACATTTTTACATGGTTGACATTCAATACATTAGAATGGGTCGCTTTTGCGACTCGTTCTTATGTTCAACAGCTTTGCTGGGCAATGATTTGCCGGCCTCTGTGTTTTCCTCCTTCAACATGGGGCTCTTCAAGACCAAGGTTCAATCTTTTGTTTCCTTTAAAAGCCCCTTCACACAGCATCCCAAAGATTACATAGTCCTGAAGGAAATTATTTTCCTCAAGGCCTCCAGTATGGAGTTGATGTAAAAAAAAAAGTTTAAAATATTATGCGAGAACATAAAGAAAAAACACTACCACTATATATAATGTATTCAATAACCAACCCAATTTCTCTTCAGGGGTAGGCAGAGAAGATTTACTGCAACTTTCTTGTAAAAACCATTTGCTTCAACATGCATGAATATCTTACATACTATTCTGTTAGTTTGACTCCTTACATGATCTAATTTTACGTTGAACGTCTCCAACTTCTTTCTCTAAACACTTTTGTGACACGTGTTTTGAAAAACCCTTTCATTTAATTTCACATACTATATACTAATTTCACATATCTTTAGAGATCTTTTACCACTATATTTATCAAATCGTCCAGCTGTAAACAATTAATTGACGGGCTTTACGCACACAAACAAATTACCGCACTACTTTCTCTTCAATACAGACTCCTTTCGGACAATATTTCATCTTTTTACGTCAGATCAGTGAGCAGAAATAACTTTTTGCATAATTGCGTTGCATAACAACGTATCGGCTATCCGTATGTAATGTAATGATGGAAAACAGTAACTATCAGTTCTCGATGGTGAATGCACGTTAAAAACCTGCATCATCGGATCAAATTACCGAAGCGTTTTAAATATCGCAACCAATTAATCAGAGATATAACATGAAATTGATTTTTAATAAATGTATTAACCCTTGCCGATCGCATGACGCGCACTGCGAGACTAGTTTCGAAAGAATGGTTACACGTCTCACACTTCGCGACACAGTGTCTTTTTTACTTTTTTTTTGTAGTTAATACCGCACAAGAGTCCCAATTGCTCCCAACCGACTAGAGCCAGTGGAACTTTGGCATCCCCAATTGGAGTATGCTGTGAGGTTTAAGGTAGTGGGGAGCAGAAGAAGATGAGGAAAAGGAAATTTGGGAAGTATCTAATTATTATTCAGATCTGGTCACCGAACACGGCTAAAGCCATTTCAAGCAACGTTTCGATTCTGAATGGTGGTCTTTCACCAGGGTCATACTTCAAAGTATTAACCACTCTGGAACGTGCGGCAAATGTACTTTATATTATTTTTATATGGAGTAAATGTGTTATGACACGTATTGATCAAATGAAAGTTATTGGCGAACACCGGGTTTGAACCCGCGACCCATGGATTCGTAGTCTACCTTGTTGAAATATATATTTTTTTTAAATCCTGACTTGTGTTTCAACCGGATAATCAACGGTTGAACAAGAAATAACATGATCATTTTATTTCTGCATTTAATTTAAATTTTATTTTTACATAACCTGTGTATTTTTATTAAATCATCATCTACTACAAGATGTGTCAAGTAAATATATTTACTATTTTTTTTCGCATCTGGGTTTTTACATAGATTATAAGTAAATAATAAATTCAATAAGATTATACTAAAACATACAGTGACATTATAACTTAAACAATACTTAATTTAGTATTCCAGAGTGGTAGGTGCTCAAAGTATCGTCCTGATGAGAGACCACCATTCAGAACCGAAACATTGCTTGAAATGGCTTTAGCCGTATTTGGTTACCAGATCTAAATAGTCAGGTACTTCCCAATCTTTCTCTTCCTCATCTGCTTCCTCCCCCCTAATACCTCCAGCCTCCCAATATACCCCAATTGGGGTTGCCATAGTCTCACTGGCTCTAGACGAGTTGGAAGCAAACTAACCTAACCTAAACCAACCTTCCTCTTCCCCATCTCCTTCCCTTCCTTATTATCTTAAGCTTCACGACACGCGCCTATTGGTGATGCCATAGTCCCACTGTCTCTAGATGATTGGCAGCAGTTAGAACTCTTGTGCGGTATTCACTATAAATTTTTTTTAAAAAAACAGTAACATTAAACAAAAATATAGGAAAATAAAACTATATTAAAGCACACAATTATGGAACTACAGTACACAAGCTACAATAATTTGTTGGATATATCAAAGTGTTGGTATACATTACGCTTTATTCTATAAATAGGGTAATTAAATATACCAACAATACCCCAAACTTGTTGTTCAGATCATGCGTTCTATGAATTAGTGAGTGGGACTAGTAGTTGGTTGTATACTTGTTGCAGAAAAAGGTTATATGTCTCGCGTTTCTCGTCGGTACATGAAATTATATAGTGGCGACGATGGCACGACTGTCTATCGACTGGTTAATGACTGTATACAATACAACCAGGTCTTAAATAATTCTCCCGTCAGACAGCGTAATTAGATTCAGTTGATTTATCAAACTAACATTATTAATGTTTTCAATTAAGAAGCCAAGAAATTTGGGCCGAACCCGATCCATATAATTACAAAGTGTTCTTATTATTCGAGCATACATTTAAATATATTTATCGATATGTAAATACATTTAAAGATATGTATATCTAAAAAAAAAACTAACTAACTAACCATCACGCCGCTTCTCCGCAAGGGTAGGCAGAGAGGACGGACCGCCATACAACTCTGACTTGGCACACACTTCTTGCTTCTGACACATTCATACATCGTCTCATACATACTCTTCTGTTATTCTGACTCTTCACACGACCCGATTCAAGTATGATTTACTTGATCGTGCCATAAATAACTCGGGCGTCCTCGACTTCTTCTTCCATTCACTTTCGCATCATATATTCTTTTCACACTCCTTTCTTCGTTCATTCGCTCTACATGCCCAAACCATCTAAGCGTCCCTTTCTTAATCCTATCCATTACGCTCATATCAGCCTTGCATTCTTTCCGGATATCCACATTTGTAATACGGTCATACATGGTTTTACCGCACATCCGGGGTGGTGCATATGATAACATTGTTAATCCTGTAAAGGTGGTTCAAAGATTGATTATTAAAGTAATACTAAAAAAGCCATCTAGATTCTCAACAGAAACACTTTTCAAAATTTTTCAAGTTCCTAAAATAGAGGACATCTATAAGAAACAGTCAATACTACAAACTATCAAAGAAAATCTTTCTCATAATCTAAAAGTAAATTCATCTTTAAGGTATAAATATAACATAAAAATTCCTTTTTACTCCACTCAACAAATGCATAATAATAACCGTCTCAAAGATCTCATTTCCACAGCATTCAGTCTACTTTCATCCTTTCTCTGCCAGTTCCATGCCTCACTGCCATACATCTGGGTTGGTATAAGCACTCCATTGTGGACTGCTAGTATATGTATATCTACATTTTTATATATACGTTATTTAAGGAAATGAAAAGATAACTTTGTATAAAACCACGGATATTATTTTAATTTTTATGACCAAATGATTTATTTTAGCCTAAGCATCATCAGGGTATAAACATAAACTAAACAAAAACTACATAGTGTGAGGTTTTATATACTCTTATATACAGAGGGAAACTACAATAAAAATAATATAAGAAAACACTAAGAAAACAAAAGAATAACATTCAAATTATAACAAAGGAACAGAGAGAAAGAGACGGATAATATGAAATGAAAGAGACAAAACGTCAACTAAGAAGGTGATAAAAGAATAATGAGAAATTTTATGAATTTACGGGAAATATAATTAAAATTGAACTAAAACTAACTAACCATCAAATTCATAGGCAGAGAGGACGGACCGCCATACAACTCTGTCTTCACTTCTTGCTTCATTTACATTCATACATCGTCTCATACATATTTCTGTTATTCTGTCTCTTTCATTTCATATTTGATTTCCGTGCCGTCTTTCTCGGGCGTCCTCGACTTCTTCTTCCATTCACTTTCGCATCATATATTTTCACACTCCTTTCTTCGTTCATTCGCTCTACATGCCCAAACCATCTAAGCGTCCTACTACTGGACAAATTTAGCTTATTATTAAGAATATGACTATTAATTTTAATAAAATATAAAGAGCGAATAAAATACGTACAGAAGGAGAACAAAATATAGAATAAAATAATATTTGTATTTTTTGGTTAGTTTATTTTTTTACCCTGATGATTCCTAGGCTAGGCAAAACCAGTCGGTCATAAACATTAAAATAATATCAATGGTCTAAAAAAAAGTTTTTTTTTTTTCATATCTTTAAATATGTCAAACTACAAAGTGATTGCTTTCTACGAAAATATAAAAATAAATATATAAATTTTCTTGTTCTCGTTTACGCTCGAGTGGGCCTTACATAACGGTTTAAATTTACGACTTACATCAAACAGTGAAAAAATACAAAAACCATTTGCTTACACAAAATAAATAATAGTTCTAAAATAGTAAAGAATAGTGTTTGATTACATTAATATTAATTGAAGATATATGATATTATAGTCATCTTGTATCCACATTCCGTGCTGTTAAATACATCAGTTACCTCTGGGACGCTTAGATGGTTTGGGCATATAGAGCGAATGAACGAAGAAAAGAGTGTGAAAAGAATATATGATGCGAAAGTGAATGGAAGAAGAAGCCGAGGACGCCCGAAATAGACATGGCACACCAAATCAAATACTTGAATCGGGCATGTGAAGAGTCAGAATAACTGAAGAGTATGTATGAGACGATGTATGAATGTAAATGAAGCAAGGAGTGTGTGCCAAGACAGAGTTATATGGCGGTATGTCCTCTCTGCCTACCCCTGCGGGGAAACGGTGTGGTTAGACATGGTTAGTTAGTTAGTTAGTTAGCTACCTCTGCGTATGTATTACCAACTACATGCAATCTAGGTACAAGCGAGTGTCTGAAAGACTCAGTCCTAATAATGCCCTTTATTTATAGATTGGTAATATGAACTACTTGCAGGTTATTATATATAATATATATAAATATGTATAATATATATATATATATATATATATATATATATGAAATTAACAATTTTCTCGGTTTACCCGCGTAACGTAGTGTTTCTTTTTTAACTCCTGACGAGATCACACTGTCCATCTTCAGAGGCCTTATATCTTGAGTTTCTGAGTTTTAGCTTCTTGACCAAACATGAAAATAAATCATTTGAAACTCAAACATAAGGCCTCTGAAGATGGACAGTGTGATCTGTCCGAAACGTTAAGGACTACGTTACGCGGGTAAACCGAGAAAATTGTTCTACATCTACCCGTGAAAACCTTAATCATAACATATATATATATATATATATATATATATATATATATATATATATATATGTATATTTTAATAAGTAAATGAGTTTGTAATATATAAATCTAGATACAATTTTATTCGAACGCATTTAGTGGACTCGCTACGAGATGAAATTCTTTTAATAGTCGAATACATTTATCATTACTATTTTTTTGATACAAACATGCTCCATATTTTTTTTTATCGAATCGGTAATCACGAAAATCTTGTTTGCAACGAGAAACACATTTTTTTTAAATCACTTTTAGTTTTCATGATGTAAACAACTAGTGACCCCGTTTTACTACTTTAGATATCTAACGAGGATTTTAGAACTACGTAAAAACATTAATAATTATCTTCTTTTTTTAATGTGTACCCTGCAATAAAAAATTCCACTTCTCGGAGGCATTGGGATTATGCCACCTTTAATTAGGGTGTGTTATGAGAAGAGGAAGATTGATAAAAATCTGACTGTTCAGACCCGGTCACTAAACACGGCTAAAGTTTCAAGCAACGTTTATATTATGAATGGTGGTCTTTTACCAGGGCGCAACTGACAGTATCTACCAATCAATTAAATAATATCACAATACTGGGCAAGCATACGGTGGCATGTCTTGCGGCAAGATGTAGGTTAGAAACTATTTAGTCATATATAAATAAAGTTTCAAGCAACGTTTATATTATGAATGGTGGTCTTTTACCAGGGCGCTACTGACAGTATCTACCAATCAATTAAATAATATCACAATACTGGGCTCGCATACGGTGGCATGTTTTGCGGCAAGATGTAGGTTAGAGGCTATTTAGTCAACATAAATAAAAAAGTGTTTATATTTTTTCAAAAGTGCACCCATTTTCAAACTAACAAACAAATCAATCGTCTAGAGCCAGTAAGACTATGGGATCTCCAATTGGGGTATGTTGCGAGGCTGAAGGTAGTGGAGAGAGGGATGAAATGGGAAAGCGGAAGGTTGGGAAGTACCTGGCTATTCAAATCTGGTCACCAAGCGCGGCTAAAGTCATTTCAAGAAACGTTTCAATTCAGAATGGTGGTCTTTCACCTGAACGATACTTAGAGTATCTATCACTCTAAAACGTGCCGCAAATATACTATTTATTATGAATTTAATTTGTTATGACAAATATCAATTAAATAAAAAATTATTTATTTGGTTTGAATAATAATCATAAAAACACTGAACTTATATAGCGCACTTTTGTGATATTTCACCTCAAATACAACCCGCGATCTTTGGATTCGTAGTAGAGCGTCTTACCACTCGACCAGGCATGCCGTCATATCCATAGGTGTTTAAGAAAAGAAGTGCACACGAATATCGAAAATTAGCAGAAAATTACACGAAAAAGCTAAGTTCGTCGTAATGAGCACCCTCCTGCAAATGTAGTAGTCATACCTTGTAGACTGGTCGGTAGCTGTGATCCACCCTCGCATTCCCACTCGGACATCGTGAGTTCAATTCCTCTGCTGGCTAAGTCATCCGTCATTGCACAAGCAACATTTTCCGCTTATTATGAGCAGTAGGAGTTTTTCAAATATTTGCATACATAACCGGGGAATGTTTGTCTTTCTTTAAATAATATAGACATGGCTTGTTCAAAAGAAAAGGTCAATTTTGAATTTTCGCGGGCTGTGTACATTCGATTATCGATTTTTTTTGTTTTTATGTTGGTACATATATTTTTATCATATGTTAGCATTATCAGCCATTTCGGATTTGGTGGTTTGTTTTTGACAACTGGAAAGATTGGTCATGTTTTTGTGTGTTCTTCGATGTTTTTGTGTGTTCTTCCATTTTTTTTCAAAAGTAAAAAATCGAAGAGCACACAAAAACGTGACTAACCTTTCCAGTTGTCAAAAACAAACCACTAATCCAAAATGGCTGATAATGCTAACATACGATAAACATATGTGAACCAACACAACAACAACAAAAAAATCGATATAATCGAATGTACACAGCCCGCGACAATTCAAAATTCACCTTTTCTTTTGAACAGGCCTATATTTACATATGTAATGCTTTTTACAAGTGATGGAGCAAAATTCTATCTCCAGAGTCACTTATTTCGTATTAAGCACGTGATTTAAAACCCGTTTTCCAAAATAAAAATCTAACACTAATTTCGGAGGTATTTAATAAGCTAAGCCACTTTACTTCTATCGCATAAAATGTCTCCTCAATTTCAACTATCAATATTTCACATTACGTACCAGCCGCATTGTTAAGTTCTTGTCAACTCGTTGTCAAAAGAATGGCCTCCCCGGTATCAAAGCTCAGTAATTTTTAATCTTACACTATTATTCCGGCATTCCAAAAAAATCGAATGCAAAACAAACCAAGCTACTTTCCTGCGTGAAAAAAACACTTACGGGAATTAGGAATCATACATTCGACTTCCTACAAAAACACCCATTAGCTATAAAAAATAAGACACGAATATAAAAAAATATAATGTCTACCTCGCTGTTTTTTTAAAGTTTTTGGGCTTTGTCCGTGGCCTTTCAATTTTTTTCATTCAAACCGTATAACGTATTTTAACGTTTGGAATGTAACTTAAGTAGGCAGTATCTTTAATTCAATCGACAGGATATAATTCACTTTGATTTTGCTCACTGATATGATTTATTTTGCACAAAAAACCATGCTATGAAATTACCTTAAATTATCAATTCATTTTAACGTTAGTTGGCTTCTTTTTTTAAATGTAATTACAATTTTACATGTGAGTTACCTTAATTAAATTTATTATCATTTTAAGCAGATAATATTTTAAATTTTAATCGAGTAATACTTACTTGAGTCAATACTACGCAGTTAGTAAAGATTGATAAATACCAATCTTCACTAACTGGTAAACTTTCAAATTGGTATTTTTCACCCCTTAATTAGGGTTCGGAAAAAACTCCTTCGGTTAAAGTATCTAAGTGTACTTATCGCGAAGCTAGCAGTCCAAAATGGAGTGCTTATACCGACCCTGATGTATGGCAGTGAGGTATGGAACTGGCAGAGCAAGGATGAAAGTAGACTGAATGCTGTGGACATGAGATTTCTGAGGCGTGTGTGCAGTAAAACCATGTATGACCGTGTTTAAAATGTAGATATCCGGAAAGAATGCAAGGCTGATGTTAGCGTTATGAATAGGATCAAGAAAGGGACGCTTAGATGGTTTGGGCACTTAGAGTGAATAAACAAAGAAAGAAGTGTGAAAAGAATATATATATGTAAATATATTGTTTTCACACTAAAAAAAGATAAATATATTTATATTTATTTTTTATCTTTTATAGTGAATACCGCACAAGATACCGAGATACCGAGGTATGTTGTGAGGCTGAAGGATATTTTATACTTTACATCAATTCCTAGTTTATATAAATATACAGCAACATACGTACCTGGCAGGTCACTTCTGGCAGGACACAATCACCATATCATAATAACTTAAAATTTAGCTGATTTTTACAAATATATATATATATATTTTTTTTTTTAGGGCATGAGAGTTAATTTAAAATAAAGTGAATGGAAGGTATTTTTTAATTTTTCGTAGTGAGGAACAGATAATGATGAAAATCTTCTAATGAATTTAAGGAATGAGAGAGCTTGTTACATCTTGATTATGGATATGATTTTCTGAAAAAATGGGTTTTGAGTTTGGCTCTGAGCTCCGTCGAGTCTTTTAATACTCTCAGATCATGTAGTAGTCCATTTCAGGCTTTAGGATCTGACACTCCAAAGGCGCGCTCTCCGAACTTATTTTCTGGTGTGCACTTTGGTTCCTTCAACCTTCCGATAGCCGATGATGTTGCCGATCTAAGGGTTGACTGTTGCGAATATGAATCTTCAGGAATACATAATTCCGATAAATAAACCGCAGCCATTCACTGGCTAGAAAAGGACGACAGATCTCGTTTTATTCCTAATATAAACAGTAATCATATATATATATATTCGTAAAAAGCATTAACTTTGTGGCTTGCCATATTTATAAATAGAACATATATACTTTGTTTTTAACCACTTTTTTTTTTTTTTTTTTTTTTTTTTTTTTATTTTTTTTTTTTTTTAAACAAAGTATATATGTTCTATTTATAAGTAATCATATAATTTATTCTGCCTAGAAATACGCACAGAGAAGCGGCAATTGCACCAATTACTCGTATATTCATTGTACTGCAGAATTGTGCTGTAGATAGTAAAAAGGATTAATCTTCAGTACTGACTGCACTTGCGTAAACTTAAGGCAAACACTTTGTTATCTGACAATGTAATTATTTTGATCTAGATTTCGAAGTAGGTGTGTAATTTAATCAGTAATTGCGGTAATTTTATTCCCAACTCAAGTATTTATCCTTTATTTTATTGCTTTTGGCAAACCGCTCGTTAGCTTACAGGCTGTGTGTGGTGGTCACGGTGTTCAAAATAAATAATGCAATAGAGACAACATCAAAGTTTTTTTTTTGAGTTATTGAGTTCATCGCATTCATTATATACGAGTATGTGTCTATAATCAAAAACCACAAATTTATATAATTCGCAGCTTAATAAGCCGAAATTTTCAGACAATCTGAACCTCAAGGATAATTTACAACGCTAGAAAATAACTTTTATTATTTTGATAATTCAATTGAATTAAATTTATTTAAATTTATTATTTTAATTGAGTTTCGGCGTTTAAAGCCATTATCAAACTGTTTCAAACTGTTAAACAGTTTGATAATGGCCTTAAACGCCGAAACATCTGTCACTAAAAATTAAAATTAAAAATAGCAGAACTAAATCTGTGTGTGCAAGGAAGAACAGAATGACTCAATAAACGCAGATATTCAGGAAAGCCAAAACAAAATTTAGGGATTTTGTTTTTTGTATGCAAAAATATCAAATGTTACATGTCTTTTTAAAAAATAATAGCATAATAATTTATGACTTCTTTGCTAGATATGTATTCAAAGAACAATTCTGCATACTTAACTCAAAACGTTTTTTTTTTACTCATTCTGTTTTTCCTTTCACACACAGAAATTAAATTTAACTAGCAGATAAAACCCGCTCCCGCGTGGTTTCGTCACGACACACACATCAAAAGGAACATAGTGAATAAATCGCGAAGGACCGTAGTCGGACGAAAATTTGAAACTTTTGTATATATGAGCAATTTTTCCATCGAACGTGGCAGAAGACGGCTTACGGTATTAATACTATCAGATTTGATGACATTAACAAAAAATAAATGGAGTTCTACAAATTTAACACAAAAATATAAATACTATAAAATAACGTTAAACTATGATATATCAACCACAAATACTAACCTATCCTCATAGATAAATGTTAACAGAATAGGTTTTATAACATATTTGCACATATTGCTTACTGAGACATTCATTTATTTATTTATAAATTAACGGACTAAAGTCCAATTACAAAAAAAAAAAAAACACTAAATGGAAAAAAGAGCAACAGAGAAGGAAAAGCACATACATTATGATAAAGAGATGACAAAAATAGAACAATATAAACATAAGAGAAAACATTCAAGCCATGGTCTAGTCAAAGCTTTGGTAGAGTCGCAAAGAATGACAAAAATCATTTGGACTGCTACCAAATATTATATTGGTACACATATATTTATCATATTTTAGCATTATCAGCCATTTTGGATCAGTGGTTTGTTTTTGATAACTGGAAAGGTTAGTCATGTTTTTTGTCTATTCTTCGATTTTTTACTTTTAAAAAAAATGGATCAAAAAATAAAATACATGATTTGTTTTTCCACAACTCCAGGACGCTCATCGTCATTAACATCTTATCGGCCTCCTGAAAAGTGTTTATAAGTGGTGCAAGCGCGAATGAAGCAATGATAAAAACAGGACAAAATATACATTAGAAAGAACATTCAAGTTAAGCTAAGGTCGAGTCAAAGTTTTAGTACAGTCGTAAAGAATGACAAATATCATCTAGACTGGTACCAAAAGTTTCAAGACCATGGCTTGAGGTAAAAAGTCTTGACATTCTGGACATTGGAGAATCATACCCATTATTAGTATTGTGATGATTGAGGAACAGCAATTCATTGTTTCTTGAGTCTACAGCAAGGAATGTTGAACTGGGTAAGTTGCAACAGAGAACGAAACAATGATACTATGAAACATGTTATAAGGATAGTGTTTCGTTATTTCAGGCATTCTGATTTCTTGCTATTTGATAGTTACAAGATTTACTAATAATAAAAAAAAACTTCTAAACGTAAAAAAAAAATGTTTTTGGTAAATCTGTAAAATTTCACTGTAGCTCAATTCCGTGTGGTACCAAACAACCAGAAATTGAATTAACATGACTGAATCAAACGCCTTCGTCTTACGATATCTGTTATACTTTGATTTTTAATTTGCTAGTATCTAGCACGAGTGTGAATCATTTTACCGGGCATCGCCCAATTGACACTCGCAATTTATCCACAAATCATAGATAATCAGTATTGCACTTCATTCCGCATTAAAGAAGCTTCTATCTGAATCTTAAATCAAAGTACCTACTTGCAATGTGCATTTTTATGTTTAAGATAAATTCTGAACACACAATAAGGCAGTTTTTGGTATGTTTCAAAAGTTTATTTTAGATAATGATTTCCTCTCTATGAACAAATAATATACTTTTATAATATAATGTATTTTTATAGAAAACAATCACTTTGTAGTTTGACATATTTAATGAAAAGAAATAGTTTTTTTTTTGTTAGTTGAATACCGTACAAGAGTCTCAACTGCTCCCAACCATCTAGGGCTAGTGAGACAATGGCATCCCCAACAGAGGTATGTTGTGAGGCTGAAGGTAGTGGGGAGGGGAAGGAGATGAGGAAGGGTAAGGTTGGGAAGATCCTGGCTATTCGGATCTGGTCACCAAACACGGCTAAAGCGATTTCAAGCAACGTTTCAATTCCGAATGGTGGTCTTTCACCAGGGCCATACTTGGAGTATCTACCACTCTGGAACGTGCCGCAAATACACTTTATTTTATTTTATATCAATCAAATGTGTTGTGACACATGTTGATTAAATAAAAATTATTTGCGCACGCCGGGTTCGAACCCTCAACCTCTGGATTCGTAGTCGAGCGTCTTACGACTCGACCATGCAGGCCGTTACTTTGTATAAGACCAGAGATTTAATTACAAATTTTATGACCGACCGGTTTCGCTTAGTCTAAGCTGATGATATCAGGGTACAAAATTGAACTTAACAAAAAAAATAGTGTGTTTTTATTTATTTTTAAATTGAATACCGCACAAGAGTCCCAACTGCTCCCAACCGTCTAGAGCCAGTAGGTCTCTGGCATCCCCATTGGGGCATGTTTTGAGGCTGTAGGTAGTGGGGAGGGGAAAGAGATGGGGAAGAAGAAGGTTAGAAAGTACCTGGCTATTCAGATCTGGTCATAAACGACTAAAGTAATTTCTATCATGCAACTTTTCGATTCTGAATGGTGGTCTTTTACCAGAGCGATACTTAGAGTATTTATCACTCTGTGGTTATCTATACTCGAATTTATGTGTTCTCCCTCTAAATGGACAAGTAAATATTACCACACACTTTGTATTTTTGTTATGTTTAATTGTGTACCCTGATGATGCTTAGGCTAAGCGAAACCGGTAGGTCATAATTTTTTAAATTATATATGTTGTCTTATACGAAGCTATTTTTCATTTTCATTATAATATTATGTTATCAATTTTATATAACCAGCCATCGATTTATGAAACAAGTAATAAATTAGCCTAATTGGACGTGACTCCGACAAGATAATGTTGAACAGAGCTCAAGACTAGCGGGAAACTGACAAAGGGCAAGCCATTATGCCTTAAAACCCCATAAACCTTTGTACGGCGTCAGTTAAGATAAATAATATTGCATTGTACATGACCTGAACTTTAAATATAATCATTTGAAGTTATTTTGGAGTACACTCAATCGACCACCTTGAAAGCATAACAATGTTATTTGTTGAAGGGAAATGTTCTTAGCGAAAGCTTTAGCTATTTTAAAAAAGTGGTTTAAATGGCACAACCTTCGAAGAGTAATATCATTTGATAGGTTTGATTTTGGATCCGGGTTGAGGAAATATATTCGAGAGTGGATATAAATAATATTTAAAATATCAGCATTCACCAAACTGTAATTCTTTTGCAATGAATTAATTGTTTGTGTTCTATTCCTTACGACAGTTGTGGAGCTATTTTTGCAAGGTTCTGTAACCAAAAAAATATTTAAATCAGAATTAAGACTATAGGATTTTTATTTTGATATTAATTGTTCAAATGATATTTATAATTTTCAACGAAATATGAAACAGAAAAAGACACAAAAAATAAAATGTAATTAGGTTGCGTCCGAAACTCGAACTCGGGACCTCTACTCCATCCGGGATTCATCGTCTCTGCCAATTAAGCTACCGAAACCTTTTGAAACTCGGTAGATTTCGGTAACTCGATTGACAGAGACGTTACTTCTGGATAGAGTGCAGTTAGTTAGTTAGATAGAAGTGATTTTTTCACAAAAATGGCGCCACACAAATTATCCAAAAATTATTATTATTGGTGCCGATTCCGAGTGCGAATTTCGGTCGCAACTTAATTTTCTTTATTTTTTGTGGCTTTGTAAATTAGTGAAAAAAATATTTATGTTATTAACTTTTTCTAAACATTTAATTTCATATGAAGGTATAATTTTTACCAGGCACACTAAAACCATATAATATAATAAATAAGAATGAATATGTTACGCAATATTATGAATATAAGTTCACACGCGAATAAGAGTATCAAATGAACAGTTAAATAATAATAAAGTTTTATTCCAGAAGGAATGCAGGAGAAGTATAATCAAATACATTCCATAATTGATAATAAAATATAAAATAAAGTTGTAGTACATATATACACAAACACATAAATTCATTAGAAAAAATAAATGTAAAAATTGTTAATGGAGGATATTAGGTCTCATACCTACAGAAGGCCATTAAAAGGGAGCCATCCTGACAGCGTTAAGATTGAGAGGGCCAATATGTTACTCCAACGAGCTTCTGTGCTAGAATTCGAGATCTGACGTGATACCATGATGAGGTCATTTATAAATAAATAACAGTAAACATTATAACACCCCTTAATTGCAGTGCCTAAATACGTTTTTTTTTTAATACTTGATATGCTTTTTGCACTGCAGTGAGTATAGGTCTCACCACGAGAGTTGGTGCCGGCCAATACTTACACAGATGCATAGCTTACGTACAGCGTGTCGAACTGAATGAATTGGACACGCATTTACAATATCAACATAAACACCCGCTGTCCCTTTTCCACTAGTGACAATAAGTAGGCGTAAACCAGACAAAGGGCTCTTTCTTTATGACACATCGTAAATACATCGCCACTGGAGCGTATACCGATACACAATAAACCCAACGCCATGCATGTATTGTTTGTTTCAACTCTCGTTGCGCCAGCTATACACATTTACGCCATAGAAGACATCGCAGTAAACGCTTTAACTACTGGTACATATACACCGTCAACATGCTTTAGATTATTTCAATAAAATTAAATAGTTCAATAAATTTTAATATTTTAACGGATGTAAAAGTAAATAATATTCCGTGTAGTTCTTTGTTCCTACCTACAAACATACATTCGAGCATGTCAAGCCATAAAAGTAGAAACTACCTACGACAAACAAAAAAAATACCTGGGTACCAAGCAATCATCCACGTAAAAAAGTGGTACTTGAATTATCATACCTGCTTGCAGAATGCAGAATTAATTTTAATTTGACCGCAGCCTTACTTCCTGAAACAATTGTCGCAAAAAAAGGCTCCGTACTCAACTGGTCCTATCGCAGGCAGAAACAGAACACGCATAGCAGTGCACGTATCAAGTCCTTTAAACTCGTTATTTGCCGGAGACAATAAATAGATCGATGAAAACGAAACCAGTTCCATTACAACGATAATCATCAACCAACTCCCCCAACCAACCACTGACCAACACAACAACAACGAGACTTGACATGTGACAGCTTTTAAGCTCATTTTTTGTAACTTTGGAAGAATTTGGTAAAAATCGAACTAAATCTGGTTGTCGATAGCAGTTGCAAGCTGGTTGGCGACCAAGCTCCGCTGACTACGCTACTCAAGTTGCTGCTGTGATGGTAGTAGAAGTTTTTTTAAACATTGTCAGGTTATTCGTAACCCGAGAATGTTTGTCTTTTTTATAGTGAATACCGCATAAGAATCCCAACTGCCCCCAACCGTCTAGAGCCAGTGAGACTATGGCATCCCCAATTGGGTTTGTTGTGAGGTAAAGGTAGTGGGGAGAGGAAGGAAATAGGTAAGAGAAAGGTTTTCTCACACTCTGGAACGTGTTGCAAAATGTACAATTTATTATTTATATGAATTAAATGTGTTATGACACATATTAATAAAATTAAAGTTATTTGCGCACGCCGGGTTTGAGCCCGCGACCTTTGGATTCGTAGTCGAGCGTATTACCAACTCGACCATTGAGGCTGTCTTTCTTTTTAAAGTTAAAATCTCGTAGTGCACGGTGTCGTTGTCATATTACGTTAAAAAATGTATATAAGCGTATAATTATAAATACAAGGGCTTTATACCAACATCATGAACCAATTTAATGTTTTCTTGCCCAAAAATGCTGCAAATTTCTCGAAAACAGCTTACAACTACGGCTCATCTGGAAACGGCTACGCGCAGGCGACTAGCACGTTGCGAGATACTGGTTGCGTCAACGTTGAAAACTGGTTGCGTCGTGTGCGGATCGCCGTTGCAATACACAGGAGAGTAACTTGAGTTGCGAACTGTTTTTTTTATTGCCCCCATGCGGAGGGCCTTCTTCCTCCATTTTGAGCCAAAGGTTTAAACAGACTCACGGTTTTGATTCTAAATTATTAATGTACGGGCATAATAACAAATTACTTGATATATTAGGTGTACAAGCTTCCCTCTACCCTTTTCTTATAGATGGCTTTAGCAGTTAGTAGTGGTCAAAATAAATAGGTCATGCAATAAACTTAGGCATATGTCAATATAACCTCATAGAAACATTAGTTGATTTGATTCTGAGTTGTTGATTAACGAATTTCTCAACACTATTTCTCAGGTGAATCCAGATTTTTTTTTTTCTGATCTTACCTTCAAATATATCCAAAAAATATATGCTATTATTTGGGAGAGGCAACACTCCACCAAATGAATGAAAATTTTTTTTTATCAAGTTATTCTTTGGATGATTTTTGACTTGAAATATTTGTAGTGTCATTGATTAGGGTTATTATCATAGAGTTGGTAGAGTAGCTATCTATCCAAGGCAGTGAAGTCAGTTTTAGACTTGTTTTTGATGATTTCAACCTGACTCGGCGCACCTGGGCGTGGATAAGACTAAGGCTACGGTATTTATACATCCATTCATTTCACATAGCGACATAATGTTTTTGTTTATTCGTATGGCCACTTTTTCACAGTATTTTTATCAACAAAATTATAGCATATAACCTAAAAAACCGTTTAGTTGTGTCAAGTTTAGTGGCATAATAAAATATGTGGGTGGAGCCCCGCCGTGAACCAGGACATTAAGATCATTCTTACAGTATGTAGAAGCGGTCTATGAAATTTTCTGTCTCTTTTTCTCTCATGGTGTACAACGTAAAAACCCGGAGAAAGTGATTTATCGCAAGTTTGTGTAGGTTGGGTAAAAATAATAAGCTCTCCCTCCATATATTGTTACTTCAAGGTTATTATTATGTTAATATCTTAGGTTTTTTATTATTTTTCACAGTATATGTTATAAAAAACTAAATTTAATTTTAATTTGTAATGTCGACCCAGCCCAGTGTCCAAACTTGTCATGGTAGA
Source organism: Drusus annulatus (assembly GCA_022651775.1). NCBI lineage: Eukaryota > Metazoa > Arthropoda > Insecta > Trichoptera > Limnephilidae > Drusus > Drusus annulatus. The sequence goes on from JAGWCC010000086.1 coordinate 719,579, forward strand.
CCTTCTCAATCATATTCATTGAAAGTTATTGATAACTCGATTACAATCAGAGTAGTGGGAACATATATTTCGCAGCAGAAATATTACTCGTTCATTTCGAAACTTAACATACCTTCATCAATATTGAGATAATCATATTGAATTGACATTCAGTATCGACAAGTCAATCTATTATTGTACGTGATCTAACCAGGACTAAAACGGTCAGTTAAGAACAAAGCAAAAAACGGGCGTGGCAACAGGTATGCTGGAAGGCGTCAATATAATAACCTCCTTCTAACTCTGCCTAAGCTCTGGCAATATAATAACCTCCTTCTAACTCTGCCTAAGCTCTGGCAATATAATAACCTCCTTCTAACTCTGCCTAAGCTCTGGCAATATAATAACCTCCTTCTAACTCTGCCTAAGCTCTTGGCTTTGGAACGATTGAGCATTGATAATTTCATCTAAATGTTGTAACAAAATGACCATTGTAGACCATTGGTATGAAATGATATAGGTACAAGATAAAAAATAAAATATATTATTGAACGATTGAGGAATTCGTATTATTTGCCCGTTGCTTGACTTTTTCTGATTAAAAGATGTTGAGCTTTTGTGCTTTTTAGTTAATTTTATTTTTAGACCATATTTGAGAGTATTTATTTTCACATTTGAGCCGTGAGCTCTGGCATCCGGAAATTCGTAAACTTTTTTTTAAATTACGGTAGATCACTGAAACTTATTTCAGTTCTCAACGTCGTCACTATCATGAGCTTTAAAATATAAATTTGACTGTGGAAGTCACCGAAATGTTTTCCCATATTTTGAAATTGTTCAAAGACAAAATTTTGAAAAGGCGGGTTTAGACTCGGGTGAAGTCGGGAAATCGAGTTTGTTTAGTTTTTTTTTCTTTTGATCGAAAGCTTAAAATGATATAATTTTTAACGAAAATTAAAAATGTTTTGCGGCTTGGAAAATAAATTGACGATTTTGACAAAATCAAAATCAGTATGCGAAAGAAAAGCCGAAATGAGTGAAAAAACCTAGTTTTTCGGGGGAGCCAAGACATAATTTAAGAATTTTTCATACAATAATGTCATATGTCACGTGTCCTTTTTCAAAAAATAATCGCACATTTTTTTCTGACACTAAGGAACAATTTTGCATACTCAACTAAAAACTTGTTTTTTTACTCATTCCGTTATTTCTTTCGAGCACAGAATTATGCCTTGAAAAAATCTTATTACATTTTACACAATGCCGAACCTAGTTTAATCTATATCAATGATAGCGGACATACGACAACATGAAGCTTAATGGTGTTTGGACGTATTTAGCAATTACAGCGCAGCCTTGACGTATCTGCCAATCTTTTGCACTGCACCAGATCTGGTTTTGAAGAACGGGGGGTTCGTTTCCCTAGCGACATTACATTGGTCAGATATTTCACGATCGCAGCATTGGTACTTCAAGTGTTGTTTTAAACAACTGCAGCGTGTGTAACCGGATTAATACGTTGTTGATCGCCTTGGAGACATTGATAAACTGAAATAAATTTATTTCTGGAAGTCAACCGTTCTTTTGTGTCATACACAAATTATACTTTGTACTACCAACTTTCAATACTAGGTGTTGAAAATGTCACCCCCGATAAAATTTCGGATTATTGTGTGACAGATAAAAAAATATATGGATTAAATAGTGGAGTTCTGGTTTCAAAGTATATGGTTATTAAGGTGCAATTATTTATCAAATATCTCTCCACTTTTCCCACTTTACAGTATTGCCAGAGTTGAAATATGTCCTGAAAGATTTTGTTTTACTGTGAAACAAACATTAACAAAAATAAAAAAAACATCAATGTAATATAAGTTTTTTCTGATCGGAAATATTGACTGCAAATAACAGTTAATTTATTATTCATAGTTTTTTTTTCAAATAATCACTGAAATTGGTGCCTACCTACTTATTTATAACTACAAAACCATTGGGTTAAATTTACCAGCGTCTGAAAATGCCCTTAACAGGTAACAGTGTTAAACCGTATTTGAAACGAGAAACTTGTAAAATTATTTTTTCATTTTTTATTTACTCGATATGTAACCCTATTAGAAATTTTACGATTGCCAAAGTAGGTTCATGCTTGTATTAAAATTTCGATCTCAAAGTACAATTTCTTTAACTTAATATTTTATTATTATTAACGTAATGTACCCACATTTCAATAATTAAAAATACTACATTTATTCCTTTACGAAAAGAAAGACAAACATTCCCTGGTTACGAATAACCTGACAATATTTGAAAAACTCCTATTACCATTAAGATAAACGGAAAAAGTTTATTGTGCAATAATGGAGGACTTAGCCAACAGAGGAACTGAACCCACGACGCCCGGGTGGGGATCCGACGCGTTTGATCTTGAAAAAAATAATAACCGCCAATATATGGTTACTAAATGAATTTCTCACATTCACCAAATAAATAAACACATGATACCAACAATAATTTTTATCATATCTTAAAATAGAAGCGTTAAAATAGCCGATCAAAAAAAAAAAAGTTACCTCAATTACCTTTGCATATTCCTCTGTGACACCCGGTAGCTTCATATTGTGAATACCTTTCACTTATTTAACTACAGTAAACATCTTGTAGTGCCTTTGTCTGGAGATACCTACCTACCTACCTCAACCCGCCTACGGATGAAAGAGCTTTGTCCTGTTCATATTGGGACCAAAAAGCACTCAGCATCTTTATCTTGCCAATGACAACCTCTCCCTTCTCTCTTCTCTCTTCTCTCCTCTTACTGATTGTCACCAGTCACCACAACAATTTTTATTGGCTATAAAAAGATACCGTGAACTTTTTCACTACCTCTACGAAAAAAAACATTTTCTGACAGACGACATGACCCACGCTTTTTGAGTTATACGAATTTTAATAGGAAATCAGAACAGTCACTAAAAAAAATAGCTACTGATGGACCCAGGGAGGGGATGAGACTGTATTCTGGCTAATTCCGTCATTGAGAGCGCGGCGCATGCGATGAGATGTATTTTTGCCCATTACTATGAGCGTGATGTATTGTTTAGTTGGACGCAAAGCTGAACTTCGTATGAAGAATTCATTAATGCACATCGATATTGAAAGTTAATTTATTGCCTGTTAGGAGCTTAGTATACAAACGCGTTGGTTTTCCACCTGGCCGTCGTAAGTTCAATTCCTCTGCTAGCTAAGTTCGTCATCATTGCACAAGCAACATCTTCCGCTTTTATGATGGTAGTACGAGTTCTCCAAATATGTTCAGGTTATTTGCAACCCGGGATTTTTTTTATGAAGATAAGAGATTGAAAAAGATAATTCTTTTATGTAAATACCATATAAGAGTCCCAACTGCTCTCATATATACGGAGCCAGTAGAACTACGGCATCCCTTATTAGGGTATTCTGTTAGACTGAAGGGAGTAAGAAAGGGAAGGTGGTGGGGAAAAGGAAAGTTGAGAAGTACCTGGCTTTTCAGATCTGGTCACCAAACACGACTAAATTCATTTCGAGCAACGTTTTGATTTCGGGTTTCCAATGGTTTTATATTACATTATTTTATAAATTATTTAAAATTATTTTTCAACAAAAAATATCAAAATCAAGTAATCGTTTCCTATCACTCAACATAACTAAAATAGAGAATCTAATTGATATTTTACACCACTTCTGGTGGTAAGAGTTTTGACTCTAGGTCTGTGGACTTAAAAACCAAAAATACAATTAACAAACCCAACTGAAAACTAATAAAAAATAATCGCCATACTAAAACATATCGTTTTACCAACATTTCTGGATACATTGCTCTACAATTCTATAACCTAAGGCCCCACCCTACAATTAGAATCAAACGTTTATAATTAAATGCCTGACTTATTTAATTGACCCATTGATCTCCCCCTCTAATAACGATAATTATTATTGTAGCTTTTTTCAAGAACATTGTTCTATGCAAGGACAGTCCCACGGAATGGAATTTTTAATTAAATGTTTTGCACGTCCTGTGCCTTTCTCTAGTCAATAGGCGCCTACTTGTTTTTTTTGTATGCTAAAGTATTGATTTGTTTTATCTTAGTAAGAACTACATTTTTGTTTTATTCAAAAAGGGGGTAATATGATCACGACAGGGACAGGGACAGGGACAAATAACAGGGGAAAGGTAAAAACTGGGGGAAGACGGGGAGACGGGGAAATATTGTTAAACGGGGACGGGGACGGGTGGCGGGGACGGGACGGGGATACGGGACGGGGACGGGGACGGGACGGGGGGACGGGGACGGGAGTCCCGGGACGGGGACGGGGACGGGACGGGGACTAAACCGGGGACGGGGACGGGACGGGGACACGGGTGGGACGGGGACGGGGACGGGGATCCCAATCGGGACAAACTGACGTTGTGAGGTTGAAGGTAGTGGGTAAGGGAAGGGGATGGGGAAGAGGAAGGTTTGGGAAGTACCCGGCTCTTCAGATCTGGTCACCAACCACGGTTCAAGGCCATTTCAATCGCCGTTTCAATTCTGAATGGTGGTCTTTCACCATGACGATACTTAGAGTATCTACCACTCTGGAAAATGCCGCAAATAAACTATTTATTATTTTGTGTGAATTAAATGTGTTATGACACATGTTAATTTAGTAAAAGTTATTGGCGCACGCCGGATTTGAACCCGTGACCCCTGGATTACCATTCGACTACAGAGGCCGTCAATTGCTAGCGTTATACACATTTTCATTCGCATGCATAAATATAATTAGTATTCACTTTCTGGATTGAAGATAACATCAGCATACCACGATGTGCACATTCTGATATACATACCTGTAGGTACTGTTGGATCCGAAGCTGCGATAAAATAGTGAATGTGTTTTCAGCTTCAGATGCATTTGGAAAATAGTGGACTGTAAAACGATAAACTGTACTACTCGATGGGAGTGTCTTATTATGGATGCGGAAGATTATTGGAATGAAGGGAAAATGGGAAACCATTCACTCACCGATGTAGTTGAAGTGGAAGTTCTTAATTATTTTTACACAGTGATATTTTTAACGAAACGAATCACAACAAAACACCACACTTAATTTTATATTGCTTGGAGAACAACAATAAACTGACGAACAAGCTAGAGACGTTTTTTCACATTAAACTCTTCATTTCGGATTGTCACTTGTTTCGAACACCATGTCTTTCCATACGGAATTCGACATTTCGAAATGGTTGGACAGGTGGGAACTGGATTAAAAAACATGAAGGTAAAAACGTAAAAAATCATCGATTTGAAATCCAACAGGTACAGTATTGAAGGTGGCGTTTTAAAAACCAAGTGTTTGTTTCAACGGATTTTTATGAAGCGTGCCGAAAAAACTTGTTCAGGCCTTGATTGAATTGATATGTTTATTCCTACAATTAACATAAATAATGCAGCTAATCTCCAAGCATTTATAATTTACGGCACGCGAGGCTGTGATTCATAACAAATGTTTAAAATCCCATTACCGAGTATTGCACAAAATTGTTTTGCATAACACATCGCATCGGAGAAGTTTCACTTGTTTGAGAAAGTAGTAACAAATAGGTAGGTTCGCTAACTAAATTCCAATACGCTGCATTTATAACGTGTGACATTCTCTATATAAATAAATCAACTGCCTACACGTACATTCTAAGAAAATATAAATATTTATTAATAAATTACACCTTCAATCACATATTTCGTTTATTATCATATTTACTAGTACAAAATCACTCGTAAAAAATCACGGAACGTAACTTAACTTGCTAAAAAGATATAGAATAATGTCTGCTAAATTATATTATAAATGGGTATTTTATTAAGGTAGGTAGAGGATTTGAAAAGATAATTTTTTTTTAAAGTTAGATGATCTCATTTTTTGTTTTTGTTTTATAAAACTCAATTTAATATTATTATTATTTAGTTCTGCTATTTTTGTTTTAATTTTTAGTGACAGCTGTTTCAGCGCTTAAAACCATTATCAGACTGTTTTAAACTGACCTAAATGCTGAAACAGCTTTCACTAAAAATAAAAACTAAAATTTGCAAAATTAAATAATAATAATTTTACATTAATTATTGAAATCAATTCAATAGTCTTTAATGTAAATATGAAATAGAAAAAATAACGGTCGCGACCGAGAATCAAACTCGGAACCTCGACTCTATCCTGGAGTAACGCTTCTGCCAATTGGGCCACCGAGGCCTTATAATAAACTGGCACTTTTATTCAATCTCATTCTTCATTTGAAAATTATTAAATATATTGACTGGTCGCGACCGTTATTTTTTCTGATTCATATTTACGTTGAAAATTATTGATATTATTTCAACAATTTATTTTTAAAAATAATAAGCGTAAAAGCTTTAAAGTTAATTCTTACTTTATAATAATAATTTTAAATATAATTCAATTAAATTATATTTTAAAAAATAAATGGAATTCTACAAATTAAACACAAATCTATAAATAAATCAATTAACATCATTTCCAAATTTGCGAAATTCACACTTGTACGGTCGTACGTACTTACAAAGGAAATTATTTATAGTTATAATTAATGAACGCTTTTATGTGGTACCATTTCGTAATGAAATCACCTCAAGAGGGCTTTGCACAAATTATTATACGTTGTAGCCTTTTGTTAATACTGTAATTACATGCTGTTTAATGTCCTCGATACCAGTTACTGACACTAGATTTAATCTTCGGGTCATTCCAAGGATTCGACCATTGCAACATCAATACGGAAGAGTTTTATTAGTCATTTAGGCGCATTAGTTATATTAGTACAATTAATACTATGGTATAACAAAAACGTAGATACAACTAAAATATTTAAGAATTTTATTCGGAAAAGTCAATATTTTTTTAGAATCCGCTCATCATTTTTTTAACGTTGATAATTGAATTACTTAAAAATATGTTCTGGAAAGGGAACCCTTGACGGCCTCCGTGGTCGAGTGGTAAGACGCTGGACTATCAATCCAGAGGTCACGAATTCAAACCCGGCGTGCGCAAACACATTTTATTTAATCAATATGTGTCGAAACAAATTTAATTAAATATAAAATAAAATATAGTTTATTTGCGGCAGGTTCCAGATTGGTAGATTATCAAAGTATCGCCTTGGTGTACCGCCATTCAGAATCGAAACGTTGCTTGAAATGACTTAAGCCGTATTTGGTGAGCAGATCTGAATAGCCAGGTATTTCCTGACCTTACTCTTCCCCATCTCTTTCTCTTCCCCCCTACCTTTAGCCTCACAAACATACCCCGCAATTGGGGATGCCATAGTCTCACTGACTCTAGACGGTTTCGAGTAGTTGGGACTCTTGTGCGGTATTCACGATTAAAAATAAAATAAACTCGAGAAAGTAATATATTTTTTCGAAAAATGTTTGTATTTTCGAAGTATTTTTAACATTCAACATTGATTTTTGACATACTTCTATTTAGTACCTACCTTATCTCATTATTAAAAATGTATACGCATTACGTTAATTCACCGTAATAATGGATTTAAAAATAAAACCTAATTTATCGCAGCCTCACATAGTTCTGCCTGATTGAAGGCTGCTATTCTATAATGATATACATTTACTGTACTACTTACTTCCACGCCTTTCACAGACATGGAGTTTTAAAACTAAAAGTAAATTACTTAAAAATATAATATGTACCTGCTTTACGTAGCACCTACATATTAAGTGGAATATATCTAACCCGAACGCATTTTTTCAACCGTTATAGTACGTGCATTGGCACCGACAAACGTTAAAAAAAAACAATTTCCTACGCTGCGAGTCATTACTTTTTATGTTGTTAATTGCAATAGACGTTAAATCATTTTCTTAGAAAATAACCAATAATTTTATCATTTTTTTGCATGCGGCGAAAGGATAAAAAACAGAAAATGTCAATGAGTTTCATATGTTAATAGATACGTTTATATTATTTGTAGAAATGTCTTAAAATATAATTGCAGAGCTGTAATTATTTCCTTTTATTGGCTGTAATTTAAAATAACAATAATTATAAAGTTAGCTGGCATGACTTAGAATATAATCACTTCTAATTGTTGTATCAATTTTTTTTTTATAAATTATCAAGGGCCTTTTAAAACACTAATGAATCGTGGATGGACTTGACATTTTTCAAATGAGAGTCAAAGAAAGTAAACTATATATTTTTTATTATCACAATAAGCAAACACTTTGTGGATTGGCATGATTAATTAAATAAAAACTCATGTTTTTTAATCCACTTTTATTCTGGTATATGTCAACTAGTTTCTATTCAGCAGAATCTTCATTGGGACTTTAAAATATACTAATGAAATAAGAGGAATGTGCATATATACTTATATATAATGGTGAAAATGAGGAAAAGAGAGGTACAAAGTTAGGAGGGAGACAACAATATAACAATATGAAAAAAGGAATATATATAATGTATTTAGTTAAGTGGGCGAGGGTGAATTATATATATTATGCACATTCCTCTTATTCCATATTTTTATGTCTCGACGAAAATTCTGCTGAATCGAAACTAATTGACATATACCAAAAGAAAAGTTTATTTAAACAACGTGTGTTTTTATTTAACTAATTATTTTTTTTACAAAAAAATAAACAACAGTTTGAAAATGGCCGTAAAGCTAAGAAATGTTTATAGCAAACTAGTAGACCTTTTTTATAATGTTTCAGTCCTTAACTAACTTACCATCATGGCATTTCTCCGCGGGGGTAGGCAGAGAGGATGGACTATTTCACAACTCTGTCTTGGCACTCTATCCAATTCATACATCGTATCATGCATATTACTATGTTTTTCTGACTCTTGATATGGTCCGAATCATTTATTTCATTCACTTGATCGTGCCAGATCTTCGTATTGCATGCACTACTGTTTCTATTATCACATTCGCGTCATTTCCAATGTTTTAATAATTTTAATTAATCTTCAATTATATGAAGTTTAAATTAAGTGAAAAACCTCGTGATCAAAAACTTTGTGCTTATAACTATATCGTCGCTAGAAAGGCAAAAGGGCTTAAGCGAAACTTTTGGTCACAAATGAGTTAAATATGCAGTTTTGTTCAGTTTGTTTTTCATGCATCGAATGATCTGACTGTCGTTTGATTATGAAGACTTTTGTGGCCCTTCAGCTATCTAAAATATATTTACCATTTGGGAGAAGGCTTGACTCAAGCGACACAAGTTTTGGACTTTTTTTAGCTTTTTGTCGCTTTAGGTGACTCAGTGAAAGCATTGAGTTACCAAGGAGTTACCTGAGTTAACTGTTTTTTCAAAATCCAATCAGGTACTGAAGACTAATGAATTTAATTGGAAAACCAAAAAAACTTTAAAGTGCTCTTGTGTAAACTTCCCAAAATGGCGCTTAAGCCCTTTTGCCTTTCCGGTGACGGCATTACTTTTGTGTGTTTTTACTAGCAATTTAGTCCTAATGTAGGAGTTTTTTTCCAGCGTGAGAAGCCACTCAAATCATTAGTGAAAACTGAAATAGTAAGATTTGAACAATTGACTTATCTTTTTCCATTTTCTTTTTCTTACAGATCGGTGAAAGTTTCAAATAGAATAAAATAAATATGACCAGTTCAAAAATGTTCCTGGCGGTGGTGCTTCTGTGCTACGCATCCTCAATCTCCTGCTTCACGGAGGATATAGTCCAGTGGCCCCTGGTGTCCTTCAACTTTGATGAAGGAGGCCAAGAGCAGGAGCAGCTCTTCAAGCCGGAGAACACCGTGATAACCGGTCTGGAGGTCACCGACGAGTGGATGTTCCTGGCTGCTCCCAGATTGAGGTCTGGAATCCCCGCCACCTTGTCCGCGGTGTCCAGAAGAAATCCACTGGGGTCAAGTCCCGTTCTGGAGGTAAGAATTAAAAATTTACTCGGTTTTACTTTTTATAAATTATACAACCTGGGAATAAGAATATATTTATCGGACGAGAGAGCTAAAATTTTTACCCAACCTTTACCGTTAAACCGTGAGAGATAAAGAGACAAGACAAGTTGTCACATAATATCGCACCACTTTTAGGTATTTTAAGGATGTTTTCCGTCTCTCGCTAAATATTTTAATATTATTACCCAACCTATACAAATTTACGATAAATCACTTTCTCCACGGAGTTTTACATCATAAACCGTGAGAGAAAAAGAGACAAGACAAGATGTCACACAATATCGCACCACTTTTAGGTATTTAAGGATGTTTTCCGTCTCACGCTAAATATTTTAATATTATCACCCAACCTATACAAATTTACGATAAATCACTTTCTCCGGGTTTTTACGTGGTAAACCGTAGAGAGAAAGAGGCAAGACAATATGTCACTTTATATCGCACCACTTTTAAGTAGGTAAGCATCTTTTCCGTCTCCCTGCGTCTCCGGCGACTCCGCCCACTACGTTTTGTTATGCGACATAACAGGACAGAACGCAACTGTTTTTAGGTTATATCCTACATTTTTGTTTAAAACAATACTGTGAAAAAGTGGTTTAAACAAATAAACAAAAACATTATGTCTTCATGTGCTATGAATCAATGTATAAATATCTAGCCCTCGTCCTAGCCACGCCCTAGTCAGGCAAAAATCATCAATACTGACTACACTAGCGCTCCCTCCTGGTTAATTTAAGTATGCAGAATTGTTATTTTGATACATATTTATCTAGAAAAAATGAGATGGGTAAGAAAATAAAATATTGTGCTTTTATTTTTTGAAAACGGAAATGTGACATACAAAAAACTAAATTCCTCAATTTTGTTTCAACATCTGCGTTTATTGACTCATTCCGTTCTTCTTCGCGCATACAGATATATAGAATGCATATCACTATGATTTGGGCATAGGCCTAGTTCGGGATGTCGTAATATGTTATATTTTTATTAATCTGTACAATATTCAATAATTTTGTAAAATATTAAATTAAATGAATAAATAAATACCAAAAATTACAGACCGGTTAGTAGATGCGTGAAGAAACGCGTCGGGTTCACACCCGGTCGTTGTACGTTCGATTCCTCTGCTAGCTAAGTTCTCCGTCATTGCACAAGCAACATTTGACGCTTATTATGATGGCTGGAAGAGTTTTTCAAATATCATCCGATTATTCGTAACCAGGGAATATTTGTCTTTCTACAAAAACAAAAATAATTATAATTTCGAAAAATAACGTAGATTATGCAACGTAATTGATGATTATCTAGTTTATCCACGAATTGATTAAAGATTACTGTGAGTGTGAAGGAGTCAAAGCCTTATTTATGACTATAAAACCAAGCTATTAAAAAATACGTTACATATTAACTTTCTCTGGATGAGCAATTTAGTTTCCTACCAGCATGGCGTTTTCTTGAATGGTTATTAACAAGATATAATAGATGGTTTCAAAATGTTCAGTGAATAGACTGAGAAATAATGTCAGAAGATACAGTATGACACGCAAGTGGATGGGTGAAGACACCGCGGAAGCCCCAGGTAGACATTTTTTTAACAAGTTAATCAACTGCTTAAGTAGGGTCATATCAAGAGTCGAAATATCAGATAAATATTAACTAACTAACTAACCATCACGCCGTTTCTCCGCAGGGGTAGGCAGAGAGGACGGACCGCCATATAACTCTGTCTTGGCACACACCTCTTGCTTCATTCACGTGCATACATCATCTCATAGATACTCTTCTGTTATTCTGACTCTGCACATGATCCGATTCAAGTATTTGATTTACTTGATCGTGCCATGTCTTTTTCGGGCGTCCTCGACTTCTTCTTCCATTCACTTTCGCATCATATATTCTTTTCACACTCCTTTCTTCGTTCATTCGCTCTACACGCTCAAACCATCTAAGTGTCCCTTTCTTGATCCTATTCATTACGCTCACATCAGCTTTGTATTTTTTCCGGATATCCACATTTTTAATACGGTCATACATGGTTTTACCGCACATACATCTCAGGAATCTCATTTGCACAGCATTCACTCTACTTTCATCCTTCTTCTGCCAGTTCCATACCTCACTGCCACACATCAGTGTTGGTATAAGCACTCCATTGAGGACTGCTAGCTTCGCTTTTTTAATATAATATTAAAGAAGCGAATAATAATAATTTTTGATAAAAATATTCATGATACTAAACATAACTGGTTGAAACAGATGTTGTTGGGCCACTTTTAAACTGTAGGATCAGTGGTGTAATGCCTGTTAGCTAGAATACAAATATAATCTATACATTATTCCGCTTTTTACGGATGACAGCTTTAATTGCTTCATCACAAAATCGTCCAAGATCTCTAGCTCTTTACCGAGTAAAACTGCGTTAACAGGCAAATAACCAAATTAAAATAACCTTCGTATGAAATTCGATACAAACCCAGGTTGATATTTTTTTCTTGAGCTTCTAGTTTACAAATACTCATTGATCAGTTTTTTTTCTATCGCTGTTACTGTTAACCGTTTTTTCACGAACTTGTTACTAACGTTAGTTGAAATGCCTCTCTTACGACATGTTGATGTATTGTTTAGTATTGACAGTTTGTTGATTGCTTTCTTTTGTCCCATATTCAGTGTTAATTTTTTATAAACTTTTTGCATTGTTCATTGTTAGTTTTTGGTATTTTTTCTCTTTTCTTTTTAACAAAAATATTATCTTTTGTATGAATTTGATTTTTCTTTGCTTTCAATTCATAAATCAACATAATGAAAGAGTTATATTTGCCCGTAGCTAGAAGAACGATGATATCATTTGAGGAATGATGTGAGACTAAACAATTAAGGGAGGAGAATAGGAATTCAATTTTAATGAAAATTTGATATTTGCAATTTTATTTTATTTTACTAATCAATGTATTACTTTGATTAGTTTTTTAGAGTATAGAAAACAGTGTGCAATATAGTTTTGAATGATGAATACTTAGAGAAAATGGATGAGTTTGTGTATTTATAAAATATTTTTACGAGAGACGGGAAGGCTGATAAGGATCTTAAAAGAAGGGTTAATGCAGGAAACTATATTAATCGAGGACTGAACGTTGTTGGCGCAAATAAAAAAATATCCAAAGAAGCGAAGCGAGCAGTCCACAGTGGAGTACTTATGCCAACCCTGATGTATGGCAGTGAACCATGGAACTGTCAGAGGAAGAATAAAAATATACTGAATGCCTTTGGAAATGAGGCTTATGTGCGGTAAAACCATGTATGACCGTGTTAAAAATGGGAGTGTCAGGAAAAAATGCAAGGCCGATGTAAGCGTAATGAATAGAATCAAGAAAGGGACGCTTTTGTGGTTTGGGAATGTAGAGCGAATGAACGAAGCAGTGAGTGTCAAAAGAATATTTGATGCGAAAGTGAATGGAAGAAGAAGTCAGGAACGCCCGAGGAAGATCTGGCACGATCGAGTAAATCAAATACTTGAATCGGTTCATGTGAAGAGTCAGAATAACAGAAGACTTTTTTTAGACGATTTATGAATGTGAATGAAGCAAGGAGTGTGTGCCAAGACAGAGTTGTATGGCGGTCCGTCTTCTCTGTCAACCCCTGCGGAGAAACGGCGTGATGGTTAGTTAGTTAGTTGACATTATGCGTTGAAAGGACAGTCCAAAACGTTGTTGAATGAAAAACAGTAGATCTTTGTAAGGTCTTCCAGCTGAGAGTAAATTTTGACTTTACTTAGCTGGGGCTTAGTTTTTATCGATGGAAACAGATTTCTTTTACTTTTATAACATCGCATGACTTCATGTAAAATAATCGCCGTTTATTATATTCAAACCCTCGCTGACCAAACATGATCACAATAACATGCAACTTCTGTCGGTACTTTCCATACTTTGATATGCAGGTGCTTCTGTTACCTAATGAATATACTTTAACAAAAACTCCCTTATAAGGAGAGCAAATTATTAACTTTCATCATCAAATCTTCCTTCCTGTGTGATACTAGCGAAAGTATACTTCCATAATCACATCAATTGCCAAATCACATCAATTGCCATATTAAAACACCGAAAACATTTTCGTTTAATTCAGACATAACTTGTGTGTGTGTGTGTTTTTTTAATTATTTCAACGAGATTACGTTCATTTAACTTTCTGATCTCCTCATTAAATTAGGTTCATAACGATTCATTGAATCGGATACGAAAGTTTAGGAGTATTTATCGATCCATAACGATTCATTGAATCGGATACGAAAGTTTAGGAGTATTTATCGATCCATAACGATTCATTGAATCAGATACGAAAGTTTAGGAGTATTTATCGATCCATAACGATTCATTGAATCGGATACGAAAGTTTAGGAGTATTTATCGATCCATAACCATTCATTGAATCGGATACAAAAGTTTAGGAGCATTTATCGATCTTTTTCGTGGAGTTTGAAAGAACAACCTAAAACACTGATGAAATGCTGCTTACTAATTGTGTGAATGGTTTGCATTCAAAAATCTGTAGCAGAATTTTCGTCGCCAATTTATTAGTGTAATAAATATCGTTTTTATATAATTTGATAAGCCAATATGTTTTCAAAGCTGGCGTAATTTAATCGTTGCGGATATTAATAATGAGTGCTGAGATATTTCCTCAGGCGAAATATTCTTCACTATTTCAAAACAATTCTAACGAAAACGTTTCTTAAATTTTGAAACTTTGTTTGATGCCCTGGCAATATTGGTTTATGTTGTTCTTGTAGAAGAATATTTTTGGGTCCTAAAACGTTTTTAAATTCTGGCTTGTGATGCCTAAAAGACATCACATGTTGAAATTCTTTAATTTTTTTAAGCAAATCGTTGATAATTCAACGCCATATCGTAGCTGGGAAGAGCAAAAGGGCTTAAGCGACACTGTTTAAAAATAAGTTAAATGTGCAGTTTTGACCAATTTTTATTTCTGCATCAAATACTCTGACTCTCGTTTGATTCTGAAGATTTTTGTGGCCCTTCAGCCAGCTAAAATATATTTACCTTTGGGGAAGGCTTGACTCAAGCGAAACAAGTTTGTGACTTTTTTTAAGCTTTTTATCGCTTCAGATAACTAAGTGAGAGCATTGAGTTACCTGAGTTAACTTTTTTTTTCAAAATCCAACCAGGTACTGAAAACTTTAGAATATTATTGTGAAACAAAAAAAAAACTTCTGTGTGCTCTGGTGTTAACTTCTCAAAATGGCACTTCAGCCCTTTTGCCTTTCCGGCAACTATATGACAATTAGCCTTATTTGTTGACAAAAATAGAGAAAGCGGATGAAATTAAAATCCGGTTATTTTTATCAATTTGTTTATTAAATCCCTTGTTGGCTTAATACTACTGTTAGTAGGCACTACAAAAATATTACCGGAATAGCGCATACTCAGTGACGTGTACAGAGTTTTTTGATTTTTTGATTAGAACTAACATAGATACTAACACAAACGAGCCAGTTTAACGCTCACACAGCATACATGCACACATATTTTGCGTAGTCTAGTAAACATAAAATAATCTATGGTACTCTGACGTTGGTGGCGTTGGGGCATATGCAGTTCCTGCTTTTGACACGTTATAGTAGAACGGGCGGTGGAGCGCTTGCGGCGGTGCGATTAGCTGAACTTCCCGCGTATTTTTGAAAGTGTAGATTATTTACTGTAGTAAATTGAAGGGTAGGCAGTGCTTATGTGCCTTTATAGATTACACGCCTCTGCAGTCATACCCCTGATAACTTTATACGTACAATGTATCCGAGGGTAAATTTCTGTAACATCGGGAATTTATTTTACAGGCAAAAATAAAATAACTTTTTTTGAAAATCACGTGGTTTTTTTCCATACGAGAAGTTTTTTTCTTTTCATACGCACAACTTATGTTTACATGAAAAGAGATGAAAGAAGTGTGAAAAGAATATACAACGCGAAAGTGAATGGAAGAAGAAGTCAGGGACGCCCGAGGGAAACATAGCACGATCAAGTGAATCAAATACTTGAGTCGGGCCACGAGAAGAGTCAGAATAACAGATGAGTATGTATGAATGTGAATAAAGTAAGGAGTGTGTGCCAAGACAGAGTTGTATGGCGGTCCTTTTTCTCTACTTATCCTTGCGGAGAAACAGCATGATGGTTAATTAGTTAATTATGTGAAAAGAATAATTAAAATGTTAGAATTTCTAAGAAAGCTTTTATTTATTTTTGACTTGTACTATCGTATAGAACACCTCCCGAAATTCCTGCAGCATACCTCCAGACACCTACGTATAAATACTAACAAATGTAGATTTACTTAAGAGTCAGCCCTCAATAATGACGCTAAACGTCACTTTGCAGCATTCTAATACAAGCAATACTACAAATAATTTATCTTCAAATTTTCTCTGGGTACTTAAAAAAATGTCTGAGGTTTCCAGTGAATACATTTTTTTATTTGTAATCCTTTTAATTCTATGAAAAACATACTAAAATGTCAATAAAAGGTACATTTTGAAAACCAGCAATGGCTCTTTTGAACATTTTACCTGAAATTCTAGTATGGATTTCATAAAGAATTAAAAAGATTACTGTTTAAGAATTGTATTCACTGGAAACCTAAGACATATTTCTTACTACCCATATATAATTAACAAATAAATAATTTGTAGTTTTGGTTGTACTAGAAAGCCAAAAGGTGTGTATTTT
The DNA here is from genome assembly GCA_022651775.1 of Drusus annulatus. NCBI lineage: Eukaryota > Metazoa > Arthropoda > Insecta > Trichoptera > Limnephilidae > Drusus > Drusus annulatus. The sequence goes on from JAGWCC010000086.1 coordinate 736,284, forward strand.
TGGTGACCCTTAAGTCCTTCTTTACAGAAAAGGAGAAGTCAAGAAATGAAACAACATTTTAAAATTATAATATGTAAAGTTGTGTTTAATTATACTCAGCACTTTGATTATGGCGTAATTGTATATCTTACAATAAAGCTACATTCACGTTACTTTGTAAGTTAAAATATCTAAGATTAAAATTCAGCCGTCAACATGAAAATGGCTCGTTCAATACCTGCTTGACCTTATTAGCACGAAAGATTGTCCGCTCACAAATAGCAGAGATAAATAGTGCTTTCGTGCACAGCGTTTGCAAAGCTCAAATCTTCGAGCTCTTGGCTTAACACAAGTATTTAAAGTGCTATATCTGTGCAACGTAACGGTTATATAACTTTAGAGCAAAAATGAATGTGCATTAATGAATAACCCTTTAATTCCAATTAGCAGACGTTTAATAACCTACCTTTGAAATGTTTTAGTTTCTGGCCCATATATTCACGTTAACCTTCAAACTCCGTAGCGTTGTCCCAAAAATGTTTTTACGGGGGTGTGGTCTCTGAGACTCCAAATAATAAATGCCTTCTTGAAACGTCGATTTCTAAAGCTTTATAAAATACAATAGAAAATTATTTTACGTTAATTTGAATTGACGTCGGGCCTCGAAGGACTTTTTTAAAATTAGTGAGGTAAATTTAACCTTATACACCAATACACACGAATAATAGCACTATTTAAAAAAAATACTACATTCTTAACGTAGCATGAATAAAATATACAGATAACATAAAACAAAATATAAATACTAACGCATCCCAGACCGAACATGGCCGCTCAAGCGGGAGCTGTCAAAATATTAGCGGTTTTTGTGGCGGTAGTAAGGATTACAACCTAGCAGTAAAAAATACACCGTTGAGAAGATCGCCAGCTATTAGTAAACAAAAACCCTACTTTTTAAAATCGCCAAGATTACGGGGGAAAAAATCATAAAGTTCGTGTTAATTTGAATTAACATTGGGTTTCAAAGAGTTAAGTGATAGTGATCTATTGAACTTCTGAATGTTGACACCTCACCTCACTACCAAGTTTCGCACTAACCACCAATGCGATGTAACAAAACTTAGCTAAACCGCGAATGGACCAGTGCTAAACTACAAAATCGTGCAATTACTTTTGCAGGTAGTCTGAGACTTTAATTAACTACCAACGTAACCTAAACTCACGATCCCGCAATCTGTTAACAAACGCAAACAAATAAATTATTATTACCTGCAATATTATACGTTATTAGTACGAGAGTATACTTAACAGGCTGTATTGACAGATTGCGGATCTAAAAAAACTACCTGCGGCCAAAGAAAGTATAAAATACCAGATCAATAATTAATTTTCTTTAATAAACCTGTTTGAATTGGAGTGTAGTGTATTTTTAACGCTGTAATATTTTTGGCAGATGTATAAGAACTACTTTCTTTTTAAAAGTCAGTTATTAACTAACTTTTAGATAATTTTTAATCGAAATGATTGTATCTTCGGCTTCCGAGGTTTCATATCAATCATTTTATAAATCATGTATGGTAATTTTAAAATAAACTCTGAAATTTTTAATGCATGTTATTCAAATATTGGAAGTTAACTATCGAAGCAAACTCTGTAATTATTCAATACGTATGAACATACATTACAAAAAAATGTTATTCAACAAATCAAGCATCTATTACAAGAAAAAACATTTCGCCACTACTCGTTTTAACGTAAAACTTGTCTAAATTTGAAATTCGCACCAGAGTCTCAACTTTCCGGAGCCATGATTGAATCTTTGTAGGGGGAGGAAAAGAGATGAGAAAGATGAAGGTGGTGTAATACCGGGCTACCCAGATTTAGTCACTAAACATGTGCAAGACCATTTCAAGCTATATTTTATTTTAAAATAGCGGTCTATGACTGAGTCTATGGCATTTGAATCTGTGGAATGTTGTGTGGCTGAAAATAGTGGGGTTGGAAATAGTGGGGTTGGAAATAGTGGGGTTGGAAATAGTGGGGTTGGAAAGAGATGTGAAAGAGGAAGATTTGGAAGTATCTGGCTACTCAGATACAATCAATAACTATGAGTAAACCTATTTAAATCAATATTTAGATTTCGCTTCACTGTCTCAAATGTTATATTTATAAAAAAATATTTTTTATATTTTCGTAAAAAGCAATCACTTTGTGGTTTGACATATTTAACGAAAATGAAAAAATAACTTTGTATAAGACCACAGATTTTATTTTTATTTGTATGACCGACCGGTTTCGTTAAGATTAGGCATCATTCTTAATAATCTTTTTTTTTTCAATTACTCCAATATTAAGTATAATTCCCAGAACTCGTAAATCATCTTATTTAAAAACATCGTGGCTTTAATAAAAGCACCGGTGCTCATATTCTCTATAAAAATGGTCATAGCAACAGATTTAATAATTTAGAACCACTAGAAATAAATAGATCCATTTAAATAAATAGTCATATTCTTAATTATCAGTTAAATTTGTACAGTAGTCCAATATTAGATATATTTCCTGTAAACTCATAAAATTTCTCATTATTCCTTAATCACCTTCTTAGTTGACGTTTTGCCCCTTTCATTTCGTATTATGTGTATCTTTTCTCTGTTCCATTGTTATGATTAAAATGTTATTCTTCTATTTTCCTACTGTTCTCTTATTTTATTTTCTATTGTGTTCTCCCTCTGTATGTATACGAGACCTGTTTAAAAGAAAAGGTGAATTTTGAATTTTCGCGGGCTATGTACATTCGATTATCGTTTTTTTATGTTATGTTGGTACACATATGTTTATCATATGTTAGCATTATCAGCCATTTTGGATTAGTGGTTTGTTTTTGACAACTGGAAAGGTTAGTCACGTTTTTTGTGTGTTCTTCGATTTTTTACTTTTGAAAAAAATGGATCAAAGAATATGTATTAAATTTTGCGTTAAAAATGGAATAAAGTGCTCCAACGCACTTAAAATATTGACTGTGGCATTCGGCGAGCCCACATTGTCTCAAAAAATTGTTTATAAGTGGTACAAGCGCTTTACAGAAGGCCGATAAGATGTAAATGACGATGAGCGTCCTGGAGTTGTGGAAAAACAAATCATAGATTTTATTCTTTGATCCGTTTTTTTCAAAAGTAAAAAATCGAAGATCATACAAAAACGTGACTAACCTTTCCAGTTGTCAAAAACAAACCACTAATCCAAAATGGCTGATAATGCTTAAATATGATAAAAATACGTGTACCAACATAACGAATAAAAATCGATAATCGAATGTACACAGCCCGCGAAAATTCAAAATTCACCTTTGATTTTGAACAGGCTATGTAAATATAACCGCCCACTTTACATTTTTTATTTAGTTTAATTTTGTACCCCGATGATGCTTAGGCTTAGCGAAACCGGTCGGTCATAAAATATTCAATAAAATCTGTGGTCTTATACTAAGATATTATTTCATTTTCACTATCTATTTTTATATTGTTCAATGTCATTTTCACACTTGAACTATTTTCGCACACTACTTATAGCCGTAATTATTGCAATTGTCGGTTATTACAATATCCGACAGCGCTTAGGTACGGTTATCGAGTGGTTATTAGTTATTGTAATCACGTTATAACATTCTGATACTTTATGTTGTTGGTACGTGATTGGCGAAATGACCTGATTTACGAAAAGTTCTCATGGCGATCGAGTTGAGTATGCAAAAATCGTATTGCCAAACCTTAAATTTGTTCTGGTCTTACGTTTATTCAACATTGTTCCCTGTAAGTACCATATTCGTAAATGTTTTTTTACGCCAGCGAAATTGCTTTGAACGTACGTGAACACCTATGGCCCGTAAAGTGTTAAATAATTCCTTGCATACGAGTAATTGAATATTAAATTATCACAATAAGCAAACACTTTGTGGATTGGCACGATTAATCAAACAAAAACATACGTTGTTTTAATCCACTTTTATTTTGGTACATGTCAACTAGTTTTGATTCAGAAGAATCTTCATCGGAGACGTAAAAATATACTGGAATTAAATGGATATTTTTAAGTTCCGATGAAGATTCTGCTGAATCAAAACTAGTTGACATACGAGGTTTGTTCAAAAGAAAAGGTGAATTTTGAATTTTCGCGGGCTGTGTAAATTCGATTATCGATTTTTTTTTCTGTTATGTTGGTATACATATGTTTATCATGTAGTATTATCAGCCATTTTAGATTATTTGGTTTGTTTTTGACAACTGGAAAGGTTAGTCACGTTTTTGTGTGTTTTTCGATTTTTTACTTTTTGAAAAAAAGTGGATCAAAGAATAATACAACTCTAGGACGCTCATCGTCATTAAATTTATAAACACTTTTTGAGACAAAGTAGACTCGCCAAATGCCAAGTGCGTTGGAGCACTTTATTCCATTTTTAACGCAAAATTTAATGCATATTATTTGATCCTTTTCAAAAGTAAAAAATCGAAGAACACAGAAAAACGTGACTAACCTTTCCAGTTGTCAAAAACAAACCACTAATCCAAAATGGCCGATAATGCTAACATATGATAAACATATGTGTACTAACATAACAAAAAAATCGGTAATCGAATGTACACAGCCCGCGAAAATTCAAAATTCACCTTTTCTTTTGAACAGGCCTCGTATACCAAAGCAAAAGTGGATTAAAACAACGTGTGTTTTTATTTAATTAATTAAATATTAAATGCCTCTCAAATAAATCTAGTACAAAGATTTTTTCCCGAGAGTGAAATGACATTGAACTTCCCTTTCTCAACCCGTGCTTATCGATCAAAGTCACAAACACTTTTCAAAAAATCAAAACAAGTAGGACTCTCTCTATTTATTAATTACATCGTCACCGGAAAGACAAAAAGCCTGGAAGAAGTTTACACCAGAGCACTTTAAAGTTTTTTTGTTGTTTTACAATAAAATTCATAAGTCTTCAGTACCTGGTTGGATTATAAAAAAAAGTTATCTCAGAAAACTCAATGCTTTCACTAAGTTACCTGAAGCCACAAACAGTTTAAAAGTCCCAAACTTGTGTCGCTTGAGTCAAGCCTTTTCCCAAATGGTAAATATATTTGGAAGGCTGAAGGGCCACAAAAGTCTTCAGAATCAAACGAGAGTCTGAGCATTCCATGTAGACAAAAAACTGATCAAAACTACATTTTTATTTAACTGATTTTTTACCAAAGTTTTGCTTAAGCCTTTTTGTCTTTTCCAGCGACGATATAGTTAACTAGTTGTTACCCGTGAAAAATCACGGGATGTAACTTGACTCGCTAAGAAAAAATATCACTTCTCATTTCAAATGTAGCAAAATGTCTGCTTAAAATATATTGTAGGTAGGTACTTTATTAGGTAGGTAGAGGTTTAAAAGATTTTTTTAAATTTGGTAATCAATTAACATCAATAGAACATCTTTTTTGTGTGAAATCTGAAATAGCAAATACTCTGAAACCGTTAGCTGTGGCGTCTTGAAATTTGCACAGCTTTTACGTCTAAAATGTTTAGGTCACCGCAACAGTCAATACCAAATTAAATTATAAAGCTATGGATCTTTGAAATTTTCATTTAACTTTCAATAAGACATGATTCCGTATCGTTTCGTCAATAATTTAAACCCAAATAAATTAATTCTTATAAAATAAAACGATCATTATTTTCCTTGCTTATGGTTTTTTTTATCCAGTAGACCTTTTCTCTAAGAACTCACTACTGTAAACTTAAATTCAGTCAATTAAATACAACCATCAGATAGTGATAATAATAAGGCTTAATGAGCCGCAGTGCTAGTTAGATAGACATTATGAGGGGTATTTGAATAAGCTCCAGCTAGTTAGCAGAGGTTTACGAAAAAATCCATAAAATCAAACAAACAAAAAAAACACAAAAGCATTACGTATACTTCCTTTAAGTATCAGTTTATAACTATTTAATTAGATACAAAATATGTCAATTAGTTTACAATTTTAAAAAAAATCTCCTATTATTTTCCGTCTATACAAACTTATAACCATTTAGAAATATTTGCTGAATAACGATATAAAGTTCATGGCCCATTGAAACGATTTAATTTTAACTTGAATGAAGTGTAAACCAACTTTTTAAATCGATTTGCTGAATTACTTTTGAGATTGATTGTGACAAACGTTTCATAAAAAAAATTTTTGGTTGTACCTTCGTAACTCGAGTTCAATGCCTGCTATTCGATACAAAAATAGAAATTCCTGATTAATTGTTGGTATTATTTACGAATATATTTTTTTTTTCTCTGCGGCTTTTATAGCAAAGGCAGTCTAGTTGTAATCTACTGCCAGCGTAATTGTTTAATGTTTTATGGTTTGTTTGTTAAGATGTTTTTCGTGATTTAGAAAAACGATGGGTTTTTTATAAATTTAAAGTGTTTTTATTTGTTATCGTGCCATTTTAAATAATACAAATCATCAATAATTATAACGTTTATTTTGTAAATGTTAATATTTTAATTGAAAGTCAAGACTTAGTTTTAGGTCTAAATTGTAAGTCACTAGTTATAGGTCTTAGTTATCAGTCAACAGTCATAAGTCTTAGTTTCAAGTCTAAATTGGACGTAGTTATGCAGAAAGCATCCAACCCCAAAAAGATGGAACTGAGAAAAGAGGCGTTTGAAAATATGACGATAAAAAAGCATTGATTTGGGTAATCGGCATTTATAAATTGAAAATCAGTTTTTTTCTATTCATGAGCATTATTGGAAACAGGTCATTTATAATCTATCAATATGTTTATTTAAACAATGCAGTATTTCTTATCTTATCCTACATTTTATAATGTTTTTAAACTTCAATTTAAATCAAATATCTGCAATGTGCGTTAGTAAAAAAAATAATTAACAAAAATCTATCTCATTTGGAGCTTGGATGTTTTCAGCGGATAGAAATCTTGTATTTATTCATAGGAAAACATGAAAATCTCAATTTTGGCAAATTGTGGGTTGGACGCTTTCTGCATAACTACATATAATTATAAGTCACGAGTTATAAGACACAGTAATCAGTCAATAGTGATAAATCTTAGTTTAAAGTCTAAATTACAAGTCACTAGCTAGTTAGTCATAGTTATCAGTCAATAGTCATAAGTCTTAGTTTTAAGTCTAAATTGAAAGTCACCAGGTGTAAGTCACCAGACATATATTATGTAGTTGTTGAAAGGCACTGATTATAATAATTATTCGCTGAAAGTCCATAGTTATAAGTCTCAGTTGTAAGTCACCAGGTATAAATCCCAGTTTTTAAGTCAATAGTCTTATTAACCTTTAATTTATAAGTCATCAGCTTTTAGTCTAAGTGCAAAATGTAGGTAATTTAAACTAAGTTGTAAAGCGCCCTTGAGCTGATTTTTTTTTTACCATAACAGTACTATAAAAATAAGCCAATTGCTATTATTATTCTTGATATATTTTACATAAACCACTTTTTTACACCACACTTTTTTCAGGAGGTATTTTTTCGGACAAGTTGACTGACAGGGAACTGCTACTAAGTTTTATAGTCTCATGGCCAATACCATGATAATCTTAAATTATATCCGACTTTAGCCATGTTGAGTTGAATAATCTACCGTAGGCATTAAAGGGTGATATAGTCCCTCTGTCTCCGGAAATTTAAACTGAATCTTAAACAAAAACTTTGTTCTTCTGATATGTGGCCTTCAAAGTTTTTTGTTTGTTTGTAGAAACCAATCATTTTGTGGTTTGACATATTTAAAAATAAAAATAACCGTGTATAAGACCACGGATATTATTTTATTTTTAATGACCGACCGGTTTCGCTTAGCCTAAGCATCATCAGGGTGCAAAATGAAACTAAACAAATAATACAAAATGTGGTGCGGTTATATATACATACAGAGGGAGAATAGAATATAAAATAAAATAACCGAATAATTAGAAAACACTAGAATAACATTTAAATTATAACAAAACAACAGAGAGAAAGAGACAGAAAATATGAATTTTTCATATTAACCTTTGCTATAATTTAAATGTTTTTCTATTGTTTTTTCATTGTTCTCTTATTTTTTTTATATTTTATCCTCCCTCCCAATGTATATATAACCGCACATTTTGTATTTTTTTGTTTTGTTTAATTTTGCACCCTAAGCGAAACCGGTTCGTCGTAAAAATTAAAATAATATCCGTGGTCTTTTATTTTTTTCATTTCTTTAAAATTTTATTTTTTTGATTGTCTTCCCTTTTTTTAAAACAATATCAGGTACATATTATAGCAAGCTAATTAATTACTGGGTCCATTGTTTTTTTTTATTTACACTTTTCTTAAAATTTTGTTAAGTTGTCGTCTTTATTATCGTCTGTCAACAAAGACGCTAATAAATTAATTTATCGATAGACACAAAAAATGATGGCAATGACACTTGGCGTGAAATAATTGAAACAGAAACTCCTATTGTATAATAATATTAAAAAGTTTTTTGTTAAAATTCAAGGTGGGCAGTTAATAATTCATCATAACCTGTTTATTTGAATCTTAATACGTAATGAATTCAGATTACCGAATGTTCAATTCACTAAAACCTCCCTGCCATGCGATCCTAATATTATTTCATACATTATTATGGCAAATTGTGTTAATTTTTTGTAAATGTGAATGAACTTGGGCATGAAATAATGAATATTTCATCACTTTTTTTAACCGATATACGCATTGTTGAAACATAATTATATATGCCTTCTCGGGTTAAAAATACTTCACTTATGCAATTAAATTGGGTGGAATGCTATACCTCATGAAAATTTGATAATTTTCCAATTTATAACAATAGGCAAACATGGTGGATAGCTCTATTTTGCCATATGGATACAAAAATAAAATATACACTAGGTATGCAAAATGAATAAAATTTCATATGTGATAAATAGGGTGGAATGCTATTCCAGATGAATTGCGGATCAAATAGCAATATGCATACAAAGGGGGTGGAATGCTGTCCCAGATGGACTAAGAATAAAATAATAATATGCATACAAAAAAGGTCCAAAGCTATGCTGGATGGAAACCTGATACGGTGGTAATATAATAATAATAATGCATTGATATGGCGCAGTTTTGTGATATTTCGACAAAGTGTGCTTTTTTAAAGGTTTTATTCATATTAGGGTGGTAGGTATTATTCGATAGATGCCTAGATGCCCTGTATTTTAACAGCATGTATGCAAATAGGGAGAATGCAATGTCAGAAAACAAAGCAATATGCTTTCATATAGGATGGAATGCTCCTACCCAATATTATCCATAGCAATGTACACGCAAATAGAGTGGAATGCAATACCTAATGGATACCCTATATCACTTATAGCAATATGCATATAATAAGGGTGAAATGCTATATCCAATGAATACCCCACAACACCATAGAAATGTACATACAAATATGATGAAATGCAATACTCGATGGATACTCTACATCACCTAAAGCAATATGCATTCATATAGGATGGAATATTCCTAAACAATATTATTCATGGCAATGACAGCGCCCTTGAGGTGATTTTTTGCAAAAACGGCGCTATACAAATCGTCCAAATATTATTATTAATGTACGCTCAAATAGAAATAGAAATGCAATACTCGATGGATGCCCTATATCAACTATAGCAATATGCATACAAATAGAGTGGAATGCTATATCCAATGGATACCCCACATCACCATAGCAATGTACATACAAATAGGGTGGAATGCAATAACCGATGGGTACTCTGTACCACCTATAGCAATATGCATACAAAATAGGCTGGAATGCTATATTCAATGGATACTCTACGTCACTATATCAATATGCATACAAATAGGATGGAATGTTCCTACCCAATATTATCTGGGCAGTGTACAAACATATTGAATGGAATGCGATACCCAATGGATACCCCATATCATTATAGCAACATACCTAAAAATAGGGTGGAATGCTATATCTAACGGATCCCCCACCATAGCAATGTACCTACAAATAGGGTGGAATGCAATACAGGATGGAAACTCTACATCACCTATAGCAAAATGCATTTAAATAGACTGGATTTCTATATCCGATTTTTAATATAGCAATATGCAATCAAATAGGGTGGAGTGCTATACCCGATGGATACCCAATATTACCTTGTATAACGTATCTGCCTCAATGATGAGCCCCTCGTATTAGAAGTCAAACATTGTCTCCACCAGAATAACCAAGAAATTCTGTAAATAGCATAAATCATATAATCAAATAACCGGTCGGTAGCTGAGTGGACAAACGCGTCGGATTTCCACCCGGGCGTCGTGCGTTCAATTCCTCTGCTGGCTAAGTCCTCCATCATTCCACAAGCAACATCTTCCGATTCTTATGATGGCAGTAGGAGTTTTTCAAATATTATCAGGTTATTCTTAACCCGGGAATGTTTGCTTTCATTAAAAAAATAAAATAAAAACAATCTATTTATCACAAAACAGAATGCTGTCAACATTACACAACAATCACATTGATTCGATAATAATCAGTGCTATGCGAAGGAATGTAAGAAATGTGTTTCAAGTCCATTCGACCTTGCACGGTTACGATACTAAGGACACTTACGAATAAATAAATATTTTCAGCACTAAGCAGACAGTAATTATCCCTCCCGGTTACAAAATAATTCTTCATATGTTTATAATAATTAATGAGGTTTTTTCTTGTATTTCCTTCGGTTGTTTTGTTTGTATTGGCGATCTCGTTGTGCTTACAGTTTGCTTTGTGAAGATTTAATTGTAAAGGAAATACTAGTTTTTCAAATTTCATTAGATAATATCTCAACCAATTGCGAATGATGATATCTGAGTTTGTTCTTGAGCTAGTTAGTTATCCTATCCAATGAATTAAGCAATGCTTCTTGAAGAATTGCTCCTAATGACTAGTGACTTTGTTGTATCTACTTCGCTTTGAACAACTAGTCCTTAATGTTGGAAGTTTTGGACTTGTCCTTTCGATATTTAAACTGTGAAGTCCCTATATTGTGATTACTACTTTTGTGGTATTCAAACAATTGTCAGACAATTGGAATATCTTTCCAAATAATTTAATAAATCAACAGAGATGTGGTTGCTCGATAACAACTTTAATTTTTTGTTTTTTTTTTCTATAAACAGTTTTATACCAATAACAATGCAAAAACGATAAAAAGAATACAAAAATGGTATTCATAATTTTACTATTATAATAGTACATAATAAAGTTAAGACTGAATAGTTAGTTCTTGCTTAAACTTGTTGTAGCTCGTGTGAAAAATATCCAAATTTCCTGCGAGGCAGTTAATAAACCTAGTTAGTCTTCCCAAGAGCATCACCATTTGTAAGTTAGTTCTGCACCTGGGAAGAAACGGAACCCGGTGTTGGCGGCCTCGCGTGAAATTATCAGGCACTTAAAATCCAATTTCCGCCAAATAAAATCTGTTTAACCCCCGAAAATGTGAAACGTATTCATCATAACTATAGGGGACACTGAGTCTCACTAAAAATACTTGAAATGTCAGCTCTGGTATCATAAAATTTTCTCAGTTTTTTCTGTCTTTTTTTAAGTATTATGGGAGCTTAAAAACATCATTTTTAAAATAAGACCACACTTTTACCAGTTTCATATTTGTTTAATGCATTAACTGTTATAAAAGATTTGGCTTAAGGATTGTACTTTGCAAAAAGCGGCGGACTAGATGATTTTCTGGTGAAATTATTCTAACCACTTGGAAGTATGTAAAAAAAACAATTGTTTTTCGCACTGATTCCGTAATTTTTCTTTTTCCACACGCCCAAAGAATTTATTGATCATTTTTCGAAGAATAGTTCTTATGAATTAAAGTTTTCACTTTGTGGTGACTTACTTATTGATTCAAAGACAAATAACTTATTTGAATGAATACTGAATCTAAGAATTGTATGAATAATAAATAAATATAAGCATTAAAAAAATCCTAATTAGGTAAACGTTGTTCACGAAACTTGTTTACTCTGTATTAAATAAAGTGGTGTGACCAAAATTATTTGTCTTTTTCTAAATATTTTATGGATTTGTTCTGTGAACAAATTTTATAACACTCATGTTGAAATCAGATTTTCAGATTAGTAAGCAGTCAAAGATAAAAATAACCCTTATCTTATCAAATATGTAATATCTACATTCCGTAAAACCCAACTCAGTACCAATCCTTTGGCATTAATGACTCAACAGTGGTCCAATATGTTTTTTTTATGTGGAGAGTGGTCGCGGTCGGCGTCTTGGCTATTGATAAAAATAGCAGTGACTAAATGGGTTACGGTGGTACAGTTGGTTAGCACGTTCATCTCAAATAGAGGAGAGATACAGAGTTCGATTCTCGGTCGTAACATAATCATGTTTCTTTTTAAACATCCATAATCAAAACCATTAGTATTGTTATTTTTAGTTACTATATCTAAATATCCGAGTACCTACTTTACCATCATCTTTTTACATTTGCCCACTTTGGGCCAAATAAATAAATAAAAAGAAATGCCATACTGGAGTCTTATGTATACTTTTCCTTACAAGAATCTCAACATAATCTGTCTCTCGACATCATCTTTAGATATACAAATTTTAACCAAATCCTGTACGGTACAACAAATTCAGAAAGTCCATTTTTTATTTCGCTCCCATGCCCTAAATCGAAAAATATAATTAAATAAAATAAACAGAAAAATACAAAATAATTTTATGTTAAAAAGTGTGTCTATCTGGTGGAACTTGCCAGGTTAGTATGTTCCGGTATATTTTCTTATTTAAACTAGATATTAATATCTAATAATAGGATATAAGATCTGTACAGCGCCCTTGAGGTGATTTTTCACAAATACGGCGCTATACAAATCATCCAAATATTATTATATTTATTTTTTCACACACAAATATAACAATTAACTTACTTTCACTCACATCTCACGAATTAATAAATTGTCAAAATTAATATAGGACTTTAACAATTAAAAACAACACAATAAATAATGGATATGTCTCGTTCGATTTAATCAACCGAGTGCAAGCCGTTTCATTACAAAATAAAATATATATATAGCACGTATTCAAAAGGCCTTCACGATTTTTTTCGAAATGAAATTGTAACACAGCCTTGCCTTGTCCAAAGTCAAGCAGTTAAATCGTTTAAACAAGGGCTACCTTATATGGACAAGAGACAAAAGTTACATATTTTTTACTCTGGATTTTTATCGTCTGACAGTTGTGATAGATGTTGAGTAAATATTGCTATTTCTTTTAAATTTCTTTGAAATCTGGAACAAGAGCAATAACAATAGGTAGTTGGTGAATGCTCATTTGTATCTGGTCCCATTATGGCGTGTTGAATGTAGAGTCAAGATTGCTTCATATTTTGATTCTGTTAATGAGTAAGAAGCCTTCGTTAAGAAATGTGTTGAAATATTTTTAATGTAAAGGGTAAATAATGAGAGCAGGGAGAGCTTTGGCTTTGTGTAAACAGGTCACGAGTTAAAAAACCAGCGACGTTCAAAATATGAATATATATAATTTTCATAAAAAGCAATTATTTTGTGGTTTGACATATTTAAGGAAAATGAAATAACAACTTTGTATAAGACCACAGATTTTATTTTTATTTGTATGACCGACCGGTTTCGTTAAGATTAAGCATCATCAGGGTACAAAATTAAACTTTTTTAAAAAATATATAGTGTGCGGTTATATACACATAAAGAGGAAAGAACACAATATTGAATAAAATAAGGAGAACAGTGAGGAAACAATAGATAAAATAAAACATTAAAAAATAAATTGAAAACTGTGGTCTTATATAAAGTTATTATTTCATTTCCATTGAAATATATATTTGCACTTAATCCCACACTCATTCAAACTGAAAAATCATTCAAATAAAATAAGAATACATTTGTATTAATTAAGGGAGGAATGTTAAAGGGATGATGAAAATTAGGGATAGATACAGAGTGGTAGATACTATTAGGATTGCCCTGGTGAAATACTACCATTCAGAATTGAAAAATTGCTTTAAATGACTGAATAGTCAGGTACTTCCCAACCTTTCTTTTCCCCATCTCCTTCCCCTCCTCACTACATTTAGCTTCACAGCATGCTCCGATTGCAGATGCCATAGCCTTACTGGCTCCGAACGGTTCAAAGCAGTTGGGACTATATAAAATAACGAATTTCACTAAAAAATATTTTTAAAAGGATACAACAAAGTCACTAGTCATTAGGAGCAATTCTTCAAAAAGCATTGCTTAATTCATTGGACAGGATAATTTATATACAATTTAATACAGGTCTGGTCACCAAAGATAACATTACATTTTTTGCAAGTGTTATTTCACCATAGCTATACCGAAAGTTTTTTATGCTCTAGAACGAGATTCAAAAATACTATATTTTTCAATTCGTTTATAATTTATGTTTAAGGTCAGCACCCAAAAATACATACTTTTCGGTTTTCTAGTAGAAGCAAAACTACAAATTATTTACCTTTTGATTATATACGAATAGTTGGGAAAATTTCTAAGGTTTATAGTGAATACAATTCTTAAATAGTAATCTTTTAAATTATTTATGAAATGCACACTGGAATTTAAATAAATAATAGGTTAAATCGTTCAAAAATGCCGTTGTTGGTTTTAAAACTGCACTTTTTACTGATTGTTTAGTGTGTTTTTTTATAGAATTTAAAGGATTACAGTTAATACATTGTATTCACTGGAAACCTCGGACATTTTACTTACTACCCATAGAAAATTTGCAGATAAATCATCTGTAGTATTGCTTGTATTAGAATGCTACAAAGTTGCTTTGAGCGTCATTCTTGGGTGCTGACCCTTAAGAGCATACAAGTAAATCGTATTAGTTCGTATTAGCCCCCGCTGGGAATTGAACCTGAGAAATGCGGGTCTAGGACAAATGATCTTACCACTCTGATCTCGATAAGTTCGTGCCCGTGTGTGACCACTTAAAAAACTTCAGAAAGTCAAGGATCAACCCCTTGACCTAAACAAATTAGCATATAAAGCATTTAAGTTCAACCGAGAACTTTTTCCCTCGAGGCTATACGTTAGAGAAAATTAAATTACCAATCACATTCCTAGCGCGAATATTATGCAATTTTTCGTCAAACATTTATATATCTACGTGTTTAATTTCAATATAATCAAAAGCAATATTACGGCACCTTAAAATCATAGTGTTTAATAATAAATCATTTCACGCCAAAAGTGATCCAAATTCAAAAATGAAAGCCTTGATCTATATTAATAAAATTGCAAAAATTAGATAATCTAGTATTCGAATAGATATAACCATTGATAAACGATAAGATCAATCGTTATTGATGGCAGAGGAAGGATGAAAGTAGACTAAATGCTGTGGAAATGAGATCCCTGAGACGTGTGTGCGGTAAAACCATGTATTACCGTGTTAAAAATGTGAATATCTGGAAAGAATGCAAGGCGGATGTGGGCGTAATGAATAGGATCAAGAAAGACACGCTCAGATGATTTGGGCATGTAGAGCGAATGAACGAAGAACGGAGTGCAAACGACGCGATAGTGAATGAAAAAAGTCGGGGACACCCGAGGAAGATATGACACGATCAAGTGAATCAAATACTTGGGCCTTGTGAAGAGTAAAAAAACAGAAGAGTATGTATAAGACGATGTATGAATGTGAATGAAGCAAGGAGTGTGTGCCACGATAGAGTTGTATGGTAGTCCGTCCTCTCTGCCTACCTTTGCGGAGAAACGGCGTGATGGTTAGTTAGTTTTTTTTTCACATTTTAAATACCTTGAAGGTATATTATCTCCATTCACCGAGAAGGAAACATTTGCAAAATAAAATAACAAACTTCGTTAAAGGAACTAACGGAATGTGTTGTGCTTACAATTTAATAACACTTCGAAGTGTAATAATAATTATAATAACAGTGAACTTATATAGCGCAGTTTTGTGATATTTCACCTCAAGTGCGCTTCATACTAAATTAATTATGCTAATTAGATTAACTAATAAGGAGAAAATAATGCACAATATGTATACAAATTAAAACTATCTAAAATCATGAGAGAAAAAGGTTCAGACATGGGTATAACAGTGCATGTGTACATCAACAGATTAAAAAAAAAAACAATTTACCAGAAGCTAGGGGTATAAAAATTCAGATGAAACGTATGAATTCAAATTAACATATTTGTCAAATCAAAGAAAAGGAAATTAGATTGAGGACAGTTAATATGTTGGTACTTAAAACATTAATATTTAAGTATTATAAGTAAACGATTCTAAAAATGCAAACAGTGTAAATATGACAAGTAACAAAAGAAATATAAATATTTTATGACAATGAGTATATGGTTTTCAGTAGATAGTGAGGACATCGAGTTATAATGATAGAAGTAAGGAGAAAACCGAAAGAAATCAAATTAGGGACGTTTTTAGAGAAATTTAAATTTTGATAAGTTACGTTTTGTATGTAGGATTTTTAAACAATTTGGTTTTTAAGACCCGTTAGTTAACTCTGCAAGGTTCTGTATGTTGGCAAGTTTTGTGGGAAGCTTATTACAGATGACTGGACCAGATACAACAAATAAAAGTGTACAGTGTATGTTGTATAAGGCAACAGTGACATGCATGTTTCAATATCGCACATACTATAAAATAAAATTAATATGTAGTTCATACAAATTAGAAGGAGTTAATTAGAAAACGTCTCTCATTTTATTAGCTGATGCATGTAATGATGAGTGGCCCGACGGAGAAAAGAGTGCGCCACAATTGAATGGAAAAAGAAAGTCGTGGACGCCCCAGGAAGATATGACGTAATCAAGTGAATCAAATAGTCTAGCCACGTCAAGACACAGAAAATCAGAATAATTCACTATGCGATTAATAAATATTAATCAAGCAAGGAATGCGTGCCAAGACCGAGTTGTTCCATCATCTCTACTGATCCCTGTAAATAGTTTTTTTTTACATCAACTGTACACATGAGGCCTTGACGGAAATAATTTCCGTCGCGACCTATGTCATATTTGGGGATGCTGTGTGGAGGGTATTTTTGAGGAAAGGGAGGACCTGGGTCTTGAAGAGGTCCATGTTGAAAGAGAGAGGAAACACAGAGGCCAGCAAATCGTTCCACAGCTGAGCTGTTGAACATAAGAACGAGTCGAAAAAGCGACCCGTTCTCATGTATTGAATGTCAACCATGTACAAATTTTGGGCGCGCGATTGTCGAGTTTCCTTTTTTTTGTTATGCTTACGTTTTTTTTGTTATGTTGGTACACATATGTTTACAAGTGGTACAAGCGCTTTACAAAAGGCCGAGAAGATGTTAATGACGATGAGCGTCCTGGAGTTGTGGAAAAACAAATCATGGATTTTATTCTTTTTTCAAAAGTAAAAAAATCGAAGAACACACAAAAACGTGACTAACCTTTCCAGTTGTCAAAAACAAACCACTAATCCAAAATGATAAGATAATCGAATGTACACAGCCCGCGAAAATTCAAAATTCACCTTTTCTTTTGAACAGGTCATGTATATCATATTGAACACATTTGTACAACTAAAAGTTAAGTGATTGTAATGTATTGTATTTTAAACATGAAACCATTAATCACAGCTATTAATTTTGACTTTGAAATTCTAACAGACTGTCTCCTTTCAAATGATTACCGACTCAATTACTGATAAAATCTGATAAGTCTTATATTGTAGCCCATAATTTAAGAATTAACGGTTGTAAAATTCGCGTATTTTAATTCAAACACCGGAAAGCATAGTCATACTTAAGGAAATTTTAACCAAGTCCCCGATAAAAGGTGCCGAAATATTTCCTACCTCTTAAATTTTGCAATTTACTCATAAATATAAATAAAAAATTCAATTTTAGTAATTTATCAACACTTATAATACATAATATGTCAGTTAACATCATTATTGGTTTGGCACGAGCCGCGATAAAAAATAATGTATTGTTCAGATTAATCTATTGATATCAATTATGGCTTAATTCGAAAACAGTAGCAAGTGATTTATTAAATTTATTCTTTCAAATTTAACAATAGGCCTTTATTTGAGCCTTAGTAAAGTGTGCAATATTTGTATAGATTTTATTTCAAATCAGTGAGCTGTGTTTTTTTTTTTAAAGAAATAGGCCGTGTTCAGATGGAAGCAAAAAACTGTTCTTTTGGAGTCAATGTCAGCCACTAAAAAGGTTTACACCGTCGTTGATCGTTGATCGTTGACTCGGTCAACAATGACACTGTTTTATGAATGGAATATATTTCATAGAATGGAATTTTATGAATGGAGTATATTATATATCATTAAATAAGGATAAAGGAGTTAAAATTCTTCACTGTAGTAATAAAGGCAAAAAAATAGATAATTTAGAAACACTAGAAATTATAAAATCCCTAAATCAAATAATTAGTATTTTTACTAACCAAATTAATGTATCTTATAGTCCTATAATACAGCAGACAAATTTCTAGTACACCGATCTGTTATTTCCGTAAATTCTGTAATTACCCTTTCCTCTTTGTTTGCCTCCCACTCCAACACCTACATATTTATGTTTATCTCTCAGTATTTTGTATTTCATGTTAGTTTTAAAGTTGTCCTGATGATGGGGGAAGGGGTACTTCCGAAACCTGTCGATCGATGTGTTAAAACAAAATCTTTATAAAACAATTTTATTTGATTATATTATATTTATGGAAAGTCACAAAGTTAATGCTTTTTACAAATACGGAATACATCTGAAGTGCCATTTTGTGAAATTTACACCAGAGAACTTTAAAGTTTATTTTATTTTTATTTAACAACAAAATTATAAGTACCTATTTGATTTATTTTTTTAAAAGTTAACTTAGGTAACTTAATGATTTCACTGAGTTACCTGAAGCGACAAAAAGCTATTAAAAGTCCCGAACTTGTGTCGCTTGAGTCAAGCTCTTCTCTCAAATGGTAAATATATTTTTGATGGCTGAATGAATTTTTGATGTTTATCTAATTAATCCCTTATCCTATGAGCTTCTTTTTGGTGTGGTTTTTCGCTTGCCCGCTCTTCTTTTGTACTCCTTTTTTTAAAATGTATACATCTTACTAAAAATATTATTCCTTTTTATTTTATAATTAATCTTGCCCTTCCCGGAATGAGTTACTTTTAACTGCCTGGGAACAATATACCGAGAAATGCATTTTTTGTACTAAATTAAAATTTTAATAAATAAAAATACATCTCTGAATACGGTTAAAAAACACCTTCACAAAATCAGTCCTACGTAAAAAGACACACCCACCAAGCACCGAAACAAAGTGCGACGAAACCAACCAATAAGCCATCCTTTTCCAACAATTAGAAATATTAAATACAAAAAATCGAAGCAATTTTTTTCCTTTTAAAATAACTGTAAATACAAGGCATAAGACTAATTTGTTCATTTTGACCATTTTCTATTATTTTTGACATTTTAAGAACTACTGGGATATGCTTTTTTAATTTATTTGCTGCAATCTTATAGAACATTAATGGTATCATAAAACCGTATGTTACTATGTGCAACTAAGTTTGTATTAAATCTAAGACAGGTACTGGAATAACTTACAAAATATGTAAATTACTCGAATGGATATTTTACCCGATATTGTAATTTATTAAACCTTTAAGTGCCCGAAACAAAACATTTCATTCAAGTTGTTGACATTTTAAGAACCACTGAAATATATTTTTGTTTTTTATTTAATTACTGCAATCTATTGTACATCAATGGTATCATAAAACCGTATGTTTCTATGTGCAACTAAGTTTGTATGAAATCTAAGACAGGTACTGGAATAACTTACAAAATATGTAAATTACTTGAACGGATATCGTACCTGATATTGTAATTTATTTAACCTTTAAGTGCCCGAAACAAAACATTTCATTCAAGTTGTTGACATTTCAAGAACCACTGAAATATATTTTCGTTTTTACTTAATTACTGCAATCTTAAAGTACATCAATGGTATCATAAAACCGTATGTTTCTATGTGCAACTAAGCTTCTATGAAATCTAAGACAGGTACTTGAATAACTTACAAAACATTGAACACTTGAACGGATATCGTTCCTCGTATTGTAATTTATTTAAAATTACAGTGGTTGAAATAAAACATTTCATTCAAGTTCAAGAACAAGCCAGCTTTTCGTAACCTTTAACGGCCATTTGTTAATCGTTTTGTATAGATTACGGTAAATTCCTTATTTTATGAAAGCAAAATCGTAAGTTCCGTTTAAAAGGCAACCCAGGTCACAGTTCGTTAAACATTTTATTACGTTATTAAAAAAATGAAAACTCGCTAAATAGCGGTTCATTGTTGCAATAATTCTAATCCAAGATTGTTTATTAGATTAACAATCCGTTAGCGCCTATGTACTTGTGAAACTATTGTGTATATACCTAGGTGAGTAAGTATATAATTTATGTAAATTTATAAAATTACTAGTTCTTGTACCAGCTTCATTCGTGTGTTGTTTCTAGTTATATCGTATTCAACACTTGGACATAAACATTTTTTTTTTGTTTTGAATTATTTTCATCTGTCAACACATTTTGGTGTTTCAGATTTACCGCTCGCTTTTTCCGGCAGCATCCTGAGCTCATTGAGACTTGATTATGATTGTCAGAAAGTTATTCATTTTCAGAAGTAGCATTAGAAAAAATATTTACAATCAGTCCAAAATTTTATAGTTAAAATTAATAGTTAAAAAACACATATTCTCGCAAAGACGAAATATTTCATCGTTGTGTCATTTTGAAAATATATTGCCGGTACAGGCCTTATTTTGGTATAAAATATTGATTCAGCATATATCGGACTTTGAAAATAGGAGGAAAGTGGAACATAAGCACAATACGAGGTTCACAAGAAATGATGGCATGATTGTCCTAAAATATAAAATAAATTCGGCAGCGAACCCTGGAGTACAGCGTGCCCAAAATGTTTAATATATTACTAAACAATATTTAAAAAAAAATAATTGTTAACAAGAGTCAGAAATATGCTGAAAAAATGGCTCCTAAGTAGAAATACTTTATATTAGGCGTATATATAAATATGTAGTATCTACTATGTGTACTAAATATATTGTTGTACTATATTATGCTGCAAAGTGCATGGTATGGTATAATAGTCTATCAATTTCTTAAGATGTGTGAATTTTAATAATATGTATAATTTTAAATAGTAAGATAATCTGTATTTCCATTGTAGTTCTATCGTATTTTATTTTGTTTTTTATTTCGTATGTATTTTAAATCCTGTTTCCAAATCATTTAATTGTAGTTTATCGGGATAGAACGGAAAGAACAATAAAAAAACGTCGTAAAATACATATTGCCGTGACACGAATTTGACGTTCAATCTATAACCCGTGAAAATCAATCACTTAAAATGATTACTTTGCATCCAATGCAGCGTCCACTTTCTTGTACATCTTAAATTGACAATATGTTTCATTTCGTTTGTGCGAATATCGTAGGACGGGTATGCTGACATAGACATGTTTGAATAGAAACTTTAGATTTTTTATATTACGCTGTAATTAAAATTTCTATTTTTTTAAAGTTTTATTATCATCTTATAGGTACCCTTATTTTTGCAATAATTTTTTGCAACTTGCATAATATTATTGGCCCATGCTCCCGCCGACAACTTATTTTGATTATCTCAACAGGTAGTTAGTAATCATTGTTCTGATTGAAGTTTAAACTATCAAAAATAGAACATGTTATTAAGTTGTTGTGTTATTCATAACCTGTATACATTATAAAATAATAACCCCAGGCAAATACGATCAATTCTTCGATAACTTTAACGATTTAAAAAACTATTAAATGGCAAACTGTAGGTAGTCATCGTTATTCATGTTGCTAATGTGATTTTTTGCGTAAAACCAATGTTAACACAGACACGTTACACTGAACAATAATGGACTTAATGCGTTTCGGTAGTCTAATGTCTTAAATCAAGGAAACTGCCACTGATCAAGTTTGTTCTATTGTGTTTTTACTTTTTACTTTTCAAAAGTCATTAACTGATCAATAATGTATTTTATTGCATTGTTTACAATTGATTTAAACTCATTTCACCCGTCAACTAGAAACCTAAAATTGCTTAAAATTGTGGTTTCGCAAATAAATAAAAACAAAAAAGTCCATTCTCGACAACCTTTCACTTCGCGTTCTCCCTTCTATTTTGACTTCTATCAGTTTTTTTTATTTTTTGTATTTTATAGTAAATACCATACATCAAGTATTTTCTCTTGTAATTGTTTACATACCTAGTCACCTATTTTTACAACCCGGCTTTGACCGAGTTAGGTCAAAATTTTTTCTGAGAAATATGCTCTCTCAAAACAATTGAGAAATAACCTTTTTTATTTTAATGTATATTTTGTAATTTGAATGCCGCACAAGAGTCCTATCAGTGGCGGCTTTGATTTTTGTGTATGCTAAGATTGAAAAATACGACATTGTTAGTGTTGTAGCCGAAAAATTTTTATTTTTTCAAGACTTTATTTTTGTATGAAGAATTTCAGGATTTTTCAGTTATGGTGGTGCGCCGCACGGATTTTGAAAAATTTTAATACAAAGTTTTGAAAGTTCGAAAAAAAATATGTTTTCGGTTACAACAACAGTGAAAAATGACTTTTTTTTTTTTTCAAAACTTACCACTCTAATGCCGCCACTGGTCCCAACTGTTCCCAACGGTCTGGAGCCAGTGGGACTATGACATCCCCGATTGGGGTATGTTGTGAGGCTGAAGGTAGTAGGGAGGAAAATCAGATGGGGAAGAGGAAAGTTGGGAATTTCCTGATTATTCAGATGTGG
Organism: Drusus annulatus; assembly: GCA_022651775.1. NCBI lineage: Eukaryota > Metazoa > Arthropoda > Insecta > Trichoptera > Limnephilidae > Drusus > Drusus annulatus. Next base: position 759,254 of record JAGWCC010000086.1, read on the forward strand.
TCATCAAACACGGATAAAGCCATTTCAAGCAACGTTTACATTCCGACTGATGGTCTTTCTCCAGGTATCTACCACTCTGGAACGTGCTACAAATATACGATATCGTCACCAGAAAGACGAAAGGGCTGAAGCGCCATTTTGGGAAGTTTGCACCAGAGCACTTTAAAGCTTTTTTTACCGTGAAATTCAAAAGTCTTCAGTATCTGGTTGGATTTTGAAAAAATAAGTTAACTCAGGTAACTCAATGCCCTAACTAGGTTACCTGAAGGGACAAAAAGCTAAAAAAATTTCCAAACTTGTGTCGCTTGAGTCAAGCCTTATGGTAAACATATTTTAGATGGCTATGGGGCCACAAAACTCTTCAGAATCAAACAAGAGTCAGAGCATTCGATGAAGAAGAAAAAAACTGATTAAAACCTTATATTTCAACACATTTTTAACCAAAGTTTCGCTTAAGCCTTTCCATCAACGATATATAGTTTTTTATTAATTACATGTGAAATAGCACGTAATAATTTCACAAAGTTTATTTATTTAACCGAATGACCTTCCACAAATTGAGAATATCATACTTTAACTTGTAATTAAAAATACATTAAAAAGTGTGCCAACACCGAAGGATGTGGTATTATATCCACTCTTCCTACTTTATCATTATTGCGAAGATTTTTAGAATGTCGGACTGGTGATGTATTATGGTATTAGCATCTGTTTGAAATTTTCCATTTTTTTCTTCAAAAGTTCAACTAATTTGCAAACTTTCTTTAATGCTGGCTGCCAAACGAAAAATAAAGAACGATAAATCTAATTAATCTTGAATAGGTAATCAGACCACCCACAGAAACGAATCCCCGACCACTCGGAATGATTGTGCACCTGTATTTTTCTCTCCGTTGAACATCTTAAAATCACCTAAAAAGTGTTAAGAAGTGTAATGTTCAATGAATTCTACAATGACGGCCTGTATGGTCGAATGGAAAGACGCTCGAATAAGAATCCAAAGGTTGCGGGTTCAAGTCCGGCGTACAAAAATAGATGTTGTTTGTGTCACAATACATTTAATTCATATTAAATAATGCATACTTTATTTCGGACACGTTCCAGAGTGGTAGATACTATAAGTATCGCCCTGGTAAAAGACCACCATTCAGAATTGAGACGTTGCTTGAAATGGCTTTAGTTGTATTTGGTGACCAGATTTGAATAGTCACGTACTTCCCAATCTTCCTCTTCACATCCCTTTACTATTCTCACTACCTTCAACCTCACAACATACCCCAATTGCGGACGTCATAGTCTCACTGGCTTTAGACGGTCGGGAGAAGTTGGGACTCTTTTGCCGTATTCACCTCAAAAAAAAATAATGTATCTTGCATTGAACCCTTTGTATTTAAAAACCTTTTTCAATTTTTTTTTATTTTATTATTTTAGGCTTTCCCCAGCTGGGACTGGCATGACGCTGGAAAGGGTGGAAAGAACTGCTCCGGGCTGATCAGCGTCTACCGGATGCGATCGGATCGCTGCGGAAGATTGTGGGCCCTGGATTCTGGAATCATTAACTCCCTTGATGACTTCACGTAAGCATTTTGACCATATTTTACTCAATCACTATTAATATTATAGTAATGTTCTAAAATATTTTAAGCATACACGATTGTTTATAAAACAGCATATAATGTCCCACATACTAGAAAATCATATGTTTTGGAGTATATAAAACTTAGGTAGGTACATTACAAAATATAAAAAATAAATTAAATGCATTTTTTATATATTATTCCGAGGGAGTTTAAAAAACTCTTTCAGGGAAGGACAAAATTATAAAACAAAAAGGAATAATATTTTTACAAAAATATAACATGAAAGCGAATGGAATAAAAAAGTCGGGGACGCCCGGAGAAAGATGTGCCACAATCAAGTGAATCATATAATTGAGTCGGGCCATGTGAAGGTTCAGAATAACAGAAGAGAATGTATGAGACTATGTATGAATGTGAATGAAGCAAGAAGCGTGTGCCAAGACAGAGTTGTATAGCGGTTCGTCCTACTTACCCCTGCGGAGAAATGGCGTGATTGCTAGTTATTTAGTTAATACAAATTTTAAAAGGCAGTACAAAAGAAAAGGGAACAAACGAGTATATACATGGCCTGTTCAAAAGAAAAGGTGAATTTTGAATTTTCGCGGGCTGTGTACATTCGACAATTGTTTTTTTTTTGTTATGTTGGTACACATATGTTTATCATATGTTAGCATTATCAGCCGTTTTGGATTAGTGGTTTGTTTTTGACAACTGGAAAGGTTAGTCACGTTTTTGTGTGTTCTTCGATTTTTCACTTTTGAAAAAAACTAATCACAAGAGTAAAGATCAATTACTTAAACATCATAAATACATTAAGAAAGATATTCACACACATAAAAGATGTTGCACAGGTTGTTTAACATGTGGTTAACATTACACAGGTGTTGTGTACCAGGATTGCCAAACAGGTTTTTTTAAACTTTTGGGTTATAGAGTCAAGTTGTGCTTACTTCTCGGTATTGACCTGCTTTTAATGAGAGTGCATTCTGAGTACACGATACCAAAAACGTAAATACTAGATTTTTTTTAAAAAATTTTATTAGACCTATCTTAATTAGGCATTGATGAAACTGACTGTTGTTGTACAAATTATACTAGATTTTTTAATAATTTTATTAGACCTATCTTGGTTAAGCATTGATAATGCTGACTGTTTTTGTACAAACTATACTAGATTTTACAATAATTTTACTTGACCTATCTTGGTTAAGCATTGATGAAGCTGACTGTTGTTCAAATTACACTAGATTTTTTAATAATTTTATTAGACCTATCTTGGTTAAGCATTGATGAAGCTGACTGTTGTTGTACAAATTAGCATAATTGTAATGGAAAACAACGAAACCTAGACACTTAAATATGGCTGGGAGTTAAGAAAGACGAATGGATGGTTTAAATCATAAATTTATCTTCTTTCAAACACTACAGACGTTTGCATATACTGCGTATGCCAATTTCATAGTCAAAACTAGCCACTCCAAACTGAATAATTTAGATCGCAGTTTTGCAAAAAAACAAATTAATACGTGGTCAACACACAGTAACAGAAGAAACCCCTCGGGATGTTTGCATAGTTAGGTTAAGTAAAAATAGATTTGGTGACCAAATTTTTATATCCAGGTACATCCTAACCTTCTTTTTTTCTCATTTCCTTCCTTTTCCCACCTTCTTCAGCCCATTAACATACCCTCTATTGGAGATATCCAGTGGCGCGCACATAGTTTTTAATCAGGGTAGGCAGTTGGAAAAACAGTGGAGTAATTAATAATAGAGATAGGTACCAACAACTATTACTAATTATTTGTTCTGTAGAAACACTGCCTTAGACACTAACAAAGATATTTTAATTTTAACACAAACGAGCCACTTGAACGTGCAACAGCTCACAGCATACTTATTTAGTGTAGTCTAGTGAGCATAGAATTATCTAATCTGACGTTGGCGGTGTTTGAGCATATGTAGTTATTGCTTTTGACAAGTTATAGTAGGAAAGTCGGTGGAGCGCTCGCGTCTGTGCGATTAGCTGAATTTTACGCGTATTTTTTAAAGTACAGTTGTTTTTGCATTTCATATTAATCAATCCAATATTATACATATTTGTATGCGAGTATGGCAGGGTAGGCAGTGCTTATTGCATTCATGGAGTACACGCCTCTGGAGATATCATTGTCCCATTCGCTTCGCGCAGCTGGGACTGGAACTGGGTTGTGTTTACACAAAAATGCACATAATTTCATTATATTTGAATTATTTATCTATTTTGAATTAACTGATGTACCTATACACCATTTTCATTTGCCCCAAACTGATTCGGGACTGTTTGAACCTGTTCAATGGTCACTTTTATTTCTGCTACAGAAGTCACTTTTTCTCCAAAATTAACGGTGTACCATCCAATATTGCTGTAAATGCCGTTGTTTCCAATTTTATGACATACGAATGATAGTGCCACACGGTTCTCCATTGTGTTTTATCCTCTGTGCTTACACACTGCGGTAATAATAATTGTAATCAAGGTAAGTATCAAGTTATCTAGTGGAATGGACAAATTTACATTTCTAGGATTGTCGTTAGGTATCGATGGTAACCTATTTTTTTAAGTTCACCTTGTATATTTATAACAGCGTTACATAAATTACGCTTAGTTAATTTTCCGATGTAATGTAAAGGGCATTAGAAACGGAACTAAGAACAACACGGTGATTTCAAAATGCTATATTCTTTCACAAAAAGTTATATATTTCGTGTTTAACATTGACAGCAGACAAGAATAAATACATTTTCACTGTGCAATATGATGTTTTTGTAAACGTGATTTGTTAATTCTTAAAAAAAAATTTTTTTTTTCAAATAAATCGTAGAAAGCATTCATTTTTTGGTTTGACATATTTATTGAAAATGAAATAATAATTTTGTATAAGACCACAGATTATAAGCTTAAGCATTATTAGGGTACAAAATTAAACCAAACAACAAATACATAGTGCTTGGTTATACACAATCGTACATACAGAGGGAGAACAAAATATAAAATGAAATAAGAAAACACTGATAAAACAATAGAATAACAAATAAATTATAACAAAGTAACAGAAATACATACTTTTTAACGGTTTAATATGATATTTTTTGTGAACGTTAATTATTAATTATTGAAAAAAACTCAAATAAATAAGTGAACAAAACCAAGACATTTAATAGAGTTTGGAAATATGTTTTTAAAGAAAAAGGTATACTTCCCATTTAAAAAATACAACCCACACACACAACCATTAATTTTAGTTTAACGGTAAATATGATATTTTTTGTGAACGTTAATATGATATTTTTTGTGAACGTTAATTATTAATTATTGAAAAAAACTCAAAAAAAGAAGTGAACAAAACCAAGACAATTAATAGAGTTTGGAAATATATTTTGAAAAAAAGGTATACTTCCCATTTAAAAAATACAACCCACACACACAACCATTAATTTTAGTTTTCGCCACCTAGCGGTCAATAACGTACTCGAGATGACGGAGAATACGAGACATTAGTTCCCCCATAAAATCAAAAATTTGGAAAGAATGAATAAAGGTTACTTCTTGGATAGATACATTATTTGGTTTTATCTAAACTTGTGTCTTTGTTGGCCCATAGTTGTTTGTTCTTGTTGTTTTTTGGTGAATCCTTGGCTTATTTTGAACTGTTTGATTGACACAGAACTTATTTTAGATATTTGGTTCAACTTGATCTTTTGTTGATATTTCTGTTTTTTTGTTGCTTTTGTAATTATTTGGCTGAGGTAGAACTTACTCTCGTTAATTGGTTAATTCTGAACTTTTAATTATCATTCGATTAGTATTCAGCTTTTTGGTTTATTCTTAATTTCTTCAAAGGCCAAATAATTTATTTTTTAGTTCTTAGTTCAATACTGTAGAATGAATTAAATCAACTGTGTTGAATTATTTTTTGGTTTATTAAGAACAAGTGTCGTATTTTATTGAGCACCCAATAAAAAGTAATATACAGATACAAGTTTTTTTAATATTAAATCACTTTTAATTTAGTAAATCTTAGTAAGAGTTTTTGTCTATTTTCTCATTTTTTTTTTAAATGCATGTACAACACATAATTCACACTTTTACTCCAAAATAATTTCACTTATTTGCATATCAGTGAGTTATTTACCGTGGTGCTTTATTTATAGCTTTGGTTGTCACGCCAATTAACGGGAAACGCTCCTAAAAGAATTTCAAAAGTTAGCCATGCAAAAAGTTGATTTTATCGCCGCCTATACGACTAGTCAAAGACAATTATTTTCTCACTCATACCGCGAAATTTCGAAGAGTTCGAAAGCTAAGAATAAATTGAAAAGTCTTAATTATATTTTTTATAAACTTACAGATGTAATGCTTAATGTTTGTTTTTCATGTATTAGTTACATTTAAAAGATCCTAATAATAGCGAATTTCCTAACTTGTGTAGTGAACAACAAAATTATCTGAGATTTTTATTTTTTATAAGAAGAGGCTGAAGGTAGTGGGGAGGGAAAGGAGATGAGAAAGGGGCAGGTAGGGAAGTACCTGGTTTTTCAGATCTGGTCACCAAACACGGCTAAAGTTATTTCAAGCAACGTTTCAATTCTGAATGGTGGTCTTTTACCAGGGCGATACTTAGAGTATCTACCACTCTGAACTGAAAGTTACAAAAAATATAATTTTAGAATCGTGTTTATGAATAAACCTGATTTTACTTATTTTTTGTAACGCAACGATGAATATTTACCAGTTTCTCGAATTCTGTCTGAGAGTTTATTTTCAATATATTTCCTGTAATTATTTATAAAATCGACATTTACTCATTTTTATTCAGATTGATGGGCTATTCGGTGCATGTTTTCACTGGCGCGTGGCAAAGTAATATGTATCTGATAGAATTCGGTATTAATTAACTTATTTTAAATTTTAACAATTTATACATAACATTATGAGCATGGAACCAATCTTAAATTCATGACTTCCTCTTATGTAGGTATTGTTATACCTAGTTATACCAAATTGCGTGATACGTATAGGCAAGGGAAAGCTAGAAAATGGTACAATTCGACGACCTTCGTGGCCGGTTGGTTGAGTTCCTCGACTACGAATTCAGAGATCGCGGATTCGGGGCCCAGCAGGTGCACATAAAATGTATTAACATAAATAAAATAATATGTTGTACCTATATTTGCGACACGTTCCAGAATGTTATCGCCCTGGTAAAGACCACCTTTCAGAATCTAAAAGTTGCTTGAAATGGCTTGATCGGTGTTTGGTGACCAGATCTGAATAGCCAACCTGTATCATCTCTATCTGCTAAACCTCTCAACTACACACACTCAATACCTCAATTGGAGATTTCATAGTTCCACTGGCTTCAGACGGTTGGGAGCAGTTGGGATTATTTTTCAATATTCACATTAAAACAACATGTAAGAATACTAGAAATATTTTTTTTTAAATCGTCGCCGGAAAGGCAAAAGAGCTGAAGCGCCATTTTAGGAAGCTTATATCAGAGCATTTTGAAGTTTTGCGTTAGTTTTTAAAATTCATAAGTCTTCAGTACCTAGTCGGATTATTTTATTTATAGTTTACAGTAATGAAAACATAATATTAGTAGTAAGTACATTGGAATCAGCATACACATAGTAAACACAGTAAATTAAAAATCCTCTAACTGAGTTACCTGAAGCGACGAAAATTCAACAAACGTCCCAAACTTGTGTCGTTTGAGTCAAGCCTTCTCTCAAATTGTAAATATATTGTAGATGGCCAAAGGGATACAAAAGTCTTCAGAATCAAACGAGAGTCAAAGCATTCGATGCAGAAAAAAAACTGATCAAAACTGCATATTTAACTTTTTTTTTACCAAAGTGTCGCTTAAGCCCTTTTGCCTTTCCAGCAATGATATAAACATTATACATCCCAAGAGAGCACAAAAACACGCTATCGTTTAATTTTTGATACATTTTATTAAATTAAATGATTGCATCTGATAGTATTAATACCGTAAGCCGTCTTCTGCCACGTTCGATGGAAAAATCGCTCATACATACAAAAGTTTGAAATATTCTTCCAATGACGGTCCTTTACGATTTACTCACTATGTTCCTTTTGATGTGTGTGTCGTGACTAAACCACGCGGGAGCGGGTTTTTATCTGCTAGTATAAAATAAAATATTCCAAAAATATTCCGATTTTCAAAAAAAAACACGTGTTTGCAAGCGATAGTTTAATAAATCATGAAGACATTTAACCATCGATCTCCGTTTTTTTCCAATATTTAAAAAAGGTTTTCTGAAATCCTTTTGAAACCTGCTGTTATTTAGATTATCAAAAAAATGTTTACTTAGGTGCATTGCTAGTACATTCTATTTCAATATGCGAAATACTAGCAACCTAAGTGGTTTAAATAAATCATTTGGTTTGAATAATTCATGGTCTCCCGTTGGGCGTCTGGCGTTGTCAACGCAGTGCGTGGGGGAACAATTAATATTTACGGCCGGTGCTGTCGAGCGCAGTTATTCGCATTGTTGCGAAATTCGAGCTGTGCAAGCAGGGAAGTTTAGCTTGAACGATTATTAACTCGGAAAGAAATGTATGCACGTTATTTATAAGCAATTTTACTTTATGTAGCAAATTCGCGATTGAAATTCAAATTCTTGTAATTAATTTACTATATTTGTTTATTAACAATGTCTTTCACCAGGGCAATACTTAGAGTATCTACCACACTTGAATGCATCTTTTTGACCGGTCGGTAGCTGAGTGGACAAATGCGTCAGATTCCCACCCGGGCATAGTGGGTTCTTCTACTGGCCAAGTCCTAAATCATTGCACAAGCAACATTTTCCGCCTATTACGATGGCAGTATGAGTTTTCAAATATTGTCAGGTTATTTGTAACCGTACGAGTGTAAACTTTTCGAAATTGGAACTGTTTTTTATTACTGTTTGTTATTTACAAACCGTGGGACTATGTCATCACCAATCGAGTTTATGTTGTGAGGTTTAAGGAAGTAGGGAGAGGAAGGAGATGATAAAAATTTTCCTCTTCTCCATCCTCTCTGCCTACCCCTGGAGAGAAAAGCGTGATGGTAAGTTAGATTTTTCGACAGGCATTCGCTAATAGTCCAATCGAAGCTATGATCTACGCCTAATTGCAGGCAATATTATTTACAACGTGATATTCCAAAAGCGGAAACATGGCGCAGACCACAACCGATGTAACATTTTAATTGACTAGTTGTTTGTTACTCGTAAAAAATCAAAGGATTAACTTCCCGTGTTATCTGACACAGCCATCAAACACTAAAGATCTGACAGTTTAATGTCACTCATTTGTTTTTGTAAGATATATTATAGGTAGGTACATAATTAATGTTGCTGCTCTGGATTTCAAAAGATTATTTTTTAATTAGATATTTTTTTATCATGATTTACAGTTCGACAGCCTCCGTAGTTGAGTGGTAAGATACTCGACTTTGAATCTAGGGGTCGCGAGCTTAAGCCAAACAAATACATTTTATTTAATCAATATGTGTCATGACACCTTTAATTCATATAAAATAGTATACAGTACTTTTTCGACTGGTTCCAGAGTGGTAGATACTCTACTTATCGCCTTGGTAAAATACCACCATTCATAATCAAAACGTTGCTTGAAATGGCTTTAGCCGTGTTTGGTGATCAGATATGAATAGCCAGGTACTTCCACACCTTCGAGTAAGAATATATATAGAGAGAGAGCTAAATATTTTTACCCAACCTGTATAAATTCACGATAAATCACTTTCTCCTGGTTTTTACATCGTAAACCGTGAGAGAGAAAGAGACAAGATAATTTGTCACATAACTCCGCCCACAACTTTTTGTTGTGTGTCATAACTCAATGGTTGTTAAGGTTATATCCTATATTTTTTGACGGCCTCCATGGTCGAGTGGTAAGACGCTCGACTACGATTCCGAAGGTCGCGGGTTCAAACCCGGCGTGCGCCAATAACTTTTATTTGAAGATGTCATAACATTACTTAAGTATGTAAAAAGAGACGATGTGGTAGAATAAATGAAAGACCACCATTCAGAATCGAAAGGAAAGTGTGACCAAGACATAGTTAGTATGGCAGTCTCGTCCTCTGCCTCTGCGGGGAAACGGCGTGATGTTAGTTAGTTATTGCGGGAAACGGCGTGATGTTAGTTAGTTATTAACAATAAAATTATGCTAAAGTGCTGTACTAATTTATTTATTTTTACGTGAAAACTGCACAAGAGTCTTAACTGCCCCCAACCGTCTAGCGCCAGTGAGAAAAACCATGTGTGATTGTATTAAAAATGTGGAAATCCGGAATCGTAATGGGGATCAAGAAAGGGACGCTTTGGTTTGGGTGAGAGCGAATGAACGAGGTGAAAAGAATATTTGATGCAGTGAATGGGAAGAAGAAGTCGAGGACGCCCGAGAAAGATGTAAATTAAATACTTGAATCGGGTCAGAATAACAGAAGAGTATGTAAGAGACGATGTATGAATGTAAAATGAAGCAAGGAGTGTACTAAAGACATAGTTATATGGCAGTCTGTCCTCTCTGCCTACCTCTGCGGGGGGTGGCGTGTTAGTTAGTTATTAACAATAAAATTATGCTAAAGTGCTGTACGCGTGAAAACTGCACAAGAGTCTTATCGTCTAGCGCCAGTGAGATCATAGCATATCGGGGTAAAAGGAAGGTAGTGTGGAGGGGAAGTAGATGAGGAAGGGGAAGGTTGTGGGCAGGAGTCGCCGGACGACATGCTTATATGCCTAAAAGTGGTGCGATATCATGTGACAACTTGTCTTGTCACTTTCTCTCTCACGGTTTACGATGTAAAAACCAGGAGAAAGTAATTTATCGCGAATTTGTACAAGTTGGGTAAAAATATGTAGCTCTCTCTCTATATATATGCTTACTCGAAGGTTGGGAAGTACCTGGCTATTCAGATCTGGTCACCAAACACGGTTAAAGCCATTTTAAGCAACGTTTCAATTCTGAATGGTGGTCTTTCACCAGGGCAATACTTAGAGTATCTACCACACTTGAATGCATCTTCTTGACCGGTCGGTAGCTGAGTGGACAAACGCGTCAGATTCCCACCCGGGCATAGTGGGTTCTTCTGCTGGCTAAGTCCTAAATCATTGCACAAGCAACATTTTCCGCCTAGTTACGATGGCAGTATGAGTTTTCAAATATTGTCAGGTTATTTGTAATCGTACGAGTGTAAACTAGAAAAAAAAATTGGAACTGTTATTTATTAATGTTTGTTATTTACATTATTTATACCGCACAAGATTCCTAACTGCTCTTAACCGTCTGGAGCCAGTGGGAGTATGTGATCACCAATCGGGTTTATGTTGTGAGGTTGAAGGAAGTAGGGAGAGGAAGGAGATGAGGAGAAGGAAGGTTGAGATACTTCTCAACCTTTCTTATCTCCATCATCTCTGCCTACCCCTGGAGAGAAAAGGCGTGATGGTTAGTTATATTTTTCGACAGGCATTCGCTAATCGTCCAATCGAAGCTGTGATCTACGCCTAATTGCAGGCAATATTACTTACAACGTGATATACTAAAAGCGGAAACATGGCGCAGACCACAACCGATCCAACATTTTAATTGACTAGTTGTTACTCGTAAAAAAATCACAGGATTAACTTCCCGTGTTATCTGACACAGCCATCAAACACCAAAGACCTCACAGTTTAATGTCACTCATTTGTTTTTGAAAGATATATTATAGGTAGGTACATAATTAATGTTGCTGCTCTGGATTTCAAAAGATTATTTTTTAATTAGATATTTTTTTATCATGATTTACAGTTCGACAGCCTCCGTGGTTGAGTGGTAAGATACTCGACTATGAATCCAGGGGTCGTGAGCTTAAGCCAAACAAATAAATTTTATTTAATCAATATGTGTCATGACACCTTTAATTCATATAAAATAGTATACAGTACCTTTTCGACTCGTTCCAGAGTGGTACATACTCTACTTATCGCCTTGGTAAAATACCACCATTCGTAATCAAAACATTGCTTGAAATGGCTTTAGCCGTGTTTGGTGATCAGATCTGAATAGCCAGGTACTTCCAAACCTTCGAGTAAGAATATATATAGAGAGAGAGCTAAATATTTTTACCCAACCTGTACAAATTCACGATAAATTAATTTCTCCTGGTTTTTACGTCGTAAACCGTGAGAGAGAAAGATACAAGACAAGTTGTCACATAATATCGCACCACTTTTAGGTATATAAGCGTGTCTTCCGACTCCCGCGTCTCCGGCGACTCCGCCCACAACGTTTTGTTAGGCGACAAAACTCAACGGTATTTGAGGTTATATCCTATATTGTTGTTGATTGAAGAAATAAAGTAAATAAACAAAACATTATGTCGAAATGTGCTATGAATGGATGTCAAAAGGTGTGTCCATGAAAACCCTAGCCACGCCCGATTCAGGAAAAACACAACAATCCTGACTACACTGATTCGCAAATCTATCCCTGCTGGTATATTATTGCTCCGAGTTCCCAACCTTCCTCTTCTCCATATCTTTTCCCTTTCCACTACCTTCAACCTCACGACACACCCCGATCAAGGATGCCACAGTCTCACTGGCTCTAGACGGTTGGGACTCTAGTGTGGTATTCACTTTAAAAATAAATAACAATAATGGTTTGCGGGTCATATAATTTACATTGTTGATTTTTCCAGGCGGGTCTGTCCCCCCAAGATGGTGGTTTTCGACATGAAGACCTCTCGCGCCATCAGGTCCGTCACCTTCCCCGAGGAGCTGCTCCGCCCCTTCAGCCTCTTCACCAACATGGTCATCGACGAGACCACCGCCGGAGGATGCGACGACGTCTTCATCTACATCACTGATACAGCTGCACCAGGTGAGGAGATTAAATCAGAAAAATACTGTCAAGTTTTTAATGTACTTTTAAATGCGAGTAACATTATTTATTTTAATTTGCAAAAACAGTTTTACACCAATACATTGCAAAAGCGAAAAACGATTATCAAAATTATTCAAAGATAAAAGTAAAAATAGCGAAAGAGTATTTTAAAAACAAAAAAATAAGTTTTAAGTAAGTAAATTATATAGATATAATTGAAAAGCCAGTTAAGCTAAGCTTAAACTTGTTGTAGGTCACGTGAAAAATATCCAAATTTTCTGCGAGGCAGTTAATTAACCTAGAAAGTCTTCCCAGGGGCATCACAATTGGTAAGTTAGTTTTGCAACTGGGAAGAAACATAAGCCTGTGTTGGCGGCCTCGCGTGAAATTATCAGGGACATTGAATCCGATTTTAGCCAGGATGTCAGGTATAAATAATACACCGTTCAAAAGTTTATGAGCTAAAAGCAGTAATGCTATATCCCTCCTCGAACTAAGGCTGCAGATACCCAGAATTCCAGAGATAAATGCTGTTAGAAACAACCATGGGTAAAAACCAAACTTCCTCATGTAGAGAAAAAAAACGACAACTCACGTCGACCAAACATGCTTAATCTAGTCGATGTGAACTGTCGTTGATTCGTTGGCGATCTGCAGTTGGGCTCGGGAACGATTCCAAATTACCGGCATTGTCGATAAAATTTATATCGATATTTCGTGCTAGTGCCTAGTAAACGGTTTTCAATATCTTCTTAGCGTATTCTCATTGTTTGCGGAGTTTATTATTTACTCTGCAGGAAATCCGAGATGTCGCTACGATACGAATAGATTTCTTCTATAGCCCCTCTTCCCATCGAGCTTTTACTTGTATTTTTATTTTATTTTCTAAAGAAAGACAAACATTCCCGGGTAACGAATAACCTAGTTGGAATATAATGCAGAAATCATGCAATGTTCAGAATACCCTATGGTCGGACAGATGTTTTGGCTCAACATAGCATGACAAGAGGTATAATTCTGTTAAATACATCATCTATATATTTTGATATATTTTCATATAATTTACAGAAGTTCAAAAAACTTATTCATTTTTAAAAAATACAATTTGAAATTGCTTACTTGTTGTTTCATTGTACTGTTATTGGGTTCATATCTGTTGTACAATAAAAAAAAAAAATTTAAAAAATTTAAAAAACTCCTACTGTCATCATAATAATCGTAAAATGTTGCATGTGCAATGATAGCAAGTCCGGTCCTGTGCAGGCGCAATTGGACCAGTCTGCTCCATTTGGCGAATCGCCAAGGTGCTGATAGTACCTGCTTAACCACAGTGTATATGATATTAAATGAAAAACCATCCCATTCATGGACGACAATTGAACCCGTTAAGTTCCCGGCCCAATGGCGCGGAGTAAAAACCCGCGCCTCTAATCTTATACTTGATACGAGTTGTCACCAATCTTCTCTTCGAACAAAAAAATTAACTGCGCCAGGCGTTGTTTGACTCAGGATCGGGCCTGGATGATGGAAGACTTAGCTAGCAGAGGAATTGAACCTACGACGCCCAGGTGGGAATCTGACGCGTTTCTCCACTCAGCTACTAACCTTAAGTATTCTTACAACATCTTTCTGTAACATTTTAGCCCTGATCGTGTATGACGGAGCCGCCGACGCAGCCTGGAGGGTGACCCACGCCGCAATGTACCCCGACCCGGACTTCTCCAACTACGTCATCGGGGAGGATAAATTTGAGCTCATGGATGGGGTGGTGGGACTCGCCTTCTCCCCCGCCCTGAAGACGGTCTACTTTCAACCCCTGGCCACTGACAGGTAACAAATAAGTCATTGTATAGTTTTGTGTTCAATTTGTAGAACTCCATTTTATTGTTTTTTTTTAATAATTCGATTGAATTAAATTTAATATCATTTATTTATTTATAAACTAACGGACTATTGTCCTGTTACAAACTAAATTCATAACACAAAATGGGAAAAAAGAGCAACAGAGAAAGTAAAACACATATACAATATTAAATAAAGCAATGACAAAAATATGACAAAATATACGTAAGGAAGAACGTTTAAATCAAAGCCTTGGGGCAAGTCAATGTTTTGGCAGAGTCGTAAACAATGACATATACATTTAGACTGCTACCAAAAATTTCAAGACCATGGCTTGAGTTAACAAGTATTTACTTTCTGGGCAGTGGAGAATGATACCCATAATTAGTAGAGTGATGATAGAGGAACAGCAATTCATTGTTTTTAATCTACGGCAAGGAATGTTGAACTGGATGAGTTGCAACAAAGAAGATGAGTCAATTATACAATTATTATTATTTAGTTCTGCAATTTTAATGTCAGCTGTTTCGGCGTTCAAGGCCATTATCAAACGGTGGTTAGGCCACATGGAAACAACTAATTTATATGCTTTTAATTCCTAGATTTATTACTACTTATTACGGTAAAAACCAAATTATCTTAAATTTCTTGTTCTGTTAGGTACTTTACTTTAAAATCTGTTTTCCCCATTTTGTGATTACAAACTATTACTTTTAAAGACAGGTTTTTCTTCATTGTTTAATAATGTGATTTGCCATTAGTTTTTTCCCCATTTATGAAATTAATTATGTGAATCTATTTGTTAAGTACCTCTCTTGATTATTTATTGAATTATTTTACGAAGTTTTAATATTTGGTATTTTTAATTTTTTTTTCTTTGTAATTGATTATTGATTATGTTGTTTATGGATCATTTATCATTTTGTTTATTTCCAATTGTTCAAGTAAATTTAAACTAAAACCTTTACTTTCAATCTCTAAAGGATTTGGCTGGTTATTAGCAAGTGGGACGAGGTTTTCTTCTAAGAGATGGGCTGCAACTGTAAAATCTACGTTATTACTTTTATAGCAAAGCATTTGTTTTATATATGTTTGACCGGTCGGTAGCTGAGTGGACAAACGCGTCGGATTCCCAACCGGGCGTCGTGTGTTCAATTCCTCTGCTGGCTCAGTCCTCCATCATTGCGCAAGCAACATTTTTCGCTTATTATGATGGCGGTAGGAATTTTTCAAATATTGTCAGGTTATAAATACAACCAGGGAATGTTCGTCTTTTTTTAAATAAATTTATTTTAAAAAAACCCGTTCGGTTTGTCCAACGTATATGCATGTGGCATTACATTCTGTGTGGTTGCATTTAAATTTAAAAATTCCACTGTTTTGAAGTTTAGGTATTTTACTTTTTGAGTTTTTGAGGTTAGTTTCGATGTTGCTGTTAGTCCGGTGATTCCCAAAGTGTGAGCCGCAGTGTCGTCAAAAGGGCACCGTGAAATATTCAATTGAACAATTCGGAAAATTTGTTGGAATTCCCGATTCTCGAAATTTTCGCGTCAACAATCGTGTATGCTGACAAAATTCCAAGAATTCAGTGACTTTCGAGTCATTTATTGTTTTTGTTTCCATTTTCTTTCTGCTGTTAAATGAGCAATCGTTTTTAAAAAAGAAAAGTTTTTCAATTTCTCAAGAAGGTCAAAAATTTTGAAAAAAATCTGATGCATTAAGGGAGCCGCGAAAAATCTAATGTTTTAAGGGAGCCGTAAACCGAAAAAGATTGAGAACCTCTGTGTTAGAACTTTATTTTAACCACTTTTTATTTAAATTTCTTGCGCTGTTTTCAAAAATATTCTCCTGAAAAACGTACGTTGATGCTTAATTGGACGTAGTTATGCAGAAAACATCCAACCCCAAAAATATGGAACTGAGAAAAAACGTTTGAAAATATGACGATACAAAAGCATATTACGGCATTCGTAAATTGAATATCAGTGTTTTCTTTATGAGAATTATTACAGATAGATAATTTTTATTCTACAAATGTATTTATTTAAAAAAACTAGTTTTATTACCTATGTTATCTAACATTTTAATCTTTTAAAACTTCAATTTAAGTCAAATATCTGCAGTGGGGGCTAGTAAAAAAAATGAATTACGAAAAATCGATTGCATTTGAAGCTTGGATGTTTTCAGTATAAATAAATCCCGTATTTATCTATATATTTTTTATTTATCTTAAGTTAGATCACATCATTGTGTGTTCTAATATAAAAGATTTAATGTAAATACAGACATGATTTTTTTCAAACATTTTTTTTCTGGGGATATTTTATAAACTTAAAATTTGAAAAAATATATATTTATATATATCGGGCTACAAAAAAATGAACATACTGTATACCAACATTAATGGTTATGGAAAACAATTTTTTTTAAATTCTTTTTAAATTGTGATTTCTGATGGAATTTTATTATATAGTTGAACGGCCCGGTACATGAGAGAATTTCTGTGTGCTTGATTTTTTCCTTGTTGGCAATGTAATTAATTTTGAATTTCTCGTCCCATGTCATAATGTAAAATTCGATTTATTGAAATTCGGTAATTTTGGGTTGAACGCTTTCTATAACAACGTCAATTATATTACGGCAATACCAATGATGAGATAGTGCTTATTCATCCCCTGGTACCTGACACTCGGAGCGCCACTTCGTTCAACCAATTATGCGTCACATACTACATTCATGATCCATGGTCCAACCATTTTCTAATAATTGACTTCTTTAGTAACCTATTTCGTTTATATTTTCTTTCAGAACCTTCAGCGTGTCCACTGACATCCTGAGGTCGGGGCCCCCCGCAGAAGGCGAAGAGCTGCCGGTCACCTTCGTGGGGCGCAAGTCCTCTCAGGGGCTGGGGCTCGCAGTCAACCCCTACACCGACACTTTTTACTACAGCCCCCTCACGGAGACTGCCCTGGCTTCGTGGAATCCTAGAACTAATGAACATGAGTAAGATATATTTTTTTCTTATCGTACTGTTAACTGTCATTTTAATGCTAGCACTACACGATCGTCCAACCGTCCAACTCCCGAACTGATTTGAGTGAGTGAGGCTGAAGGTAGTGAGGAGAGGGAGGAGATGGGAAAGAGGAAGGTCGGGAAGTACCTGGCTATTCAAATCTGGTCACCAAACACGGATAAAGCCATGTCAACCAAAAGTTTCGATTCTGAATGGTGGTCTTTCACCAGGGCGATACTATGAGTATCTACCACTCTGGATTTTCATATTTTTTTCCACATTGCAGTCTTTGAGACATCAGAGCAAGAATATATGTATATGGAGAGAGAGAACTAAACATTTTTACCCAACCTATACAAATTTACGATAAATCACATTCTCCGGGTTTCTACATCGTTAATAGTGAGAGAGAAAGAGATAAGACAAGTTCTCACACAATATAGCACCGTTTTTAGGTATGTAAGCATGTGCTCTATCTCCCGCGTTCTCGGCGACTCCGCCTACTACGTTTTGTTATGTGACACAACAGCTTATACGGTTTTTTTTCGGGTTATATCCTACATTTTTGTTTGTTACAATACTGTGAATAAGTGGTTATACAAATAAATAAACACATTATGTCGACATGTACTCTGAATGGATGTATATTTACCCTAGCCCTAGCCACGCCCCAGTTCGGCAAAAATCATCAATACTGATTACACTAGCGCTCCCTTATGGTATATTATTGCTCTGAGTTTTAGACCAACAGACTTTATGATCGTTTCATTTTCAATTAGATTATCAACTTAACTGTTCATTTTAGTCTTTATCCACTTTCTAGATTTCTCACAGAAGTGGTTTTGGTTCGTTTTTTTTCTAAATATTTTTTTTATTATTTCAGGATTCTCGACATTGACTTCGAGAGGCTGCAGTTCGCAGCTGACGTGAGGTGGTTCGAGATGGACCCCGAAGCCGTGTGGGTCCTCAGCACCAGGTTCCAGAAGTTCTTCTTGCGCACCGTCGACGCAGCTGACGTCAACATCCGCGTGCTGCGCATGACACCGCAACCCGACCACGGGCCTTCCAGGTTCTACAGGAGCGCCAACGTGACGGACTACGACTATTAAACATAAATCTGAAACTCAAATACATTGCTGAAAGTAAATTCAGAAACAGACAGGATTCTCTCGATTCTAATCTAAAATGCAACAGAGTTAACCTTCAATTTTCCAGGGAATCTTCAATTCTGCAGCCTCCTTTTTTGTGTATGTGTTTTAACACGACGATGTAACATATCTTATTATGTTAAGGGAAAAGATTTGACCGCACAGCCTTTTGAGTAAGAATATATATGGAGAGAGAGCTATATTTTTTACCCAATCAATACAAATTTGCGATAAATTACTTTCTCCGGGCTTTCACGTCTATGAGAGAGAAAGAGACAAGAAAAGTATTCTTATAATATTGCAGCACTTATAAGTATGTGAGAATGTTCTCCGTCCGCGCTAACTTCACATTATTGAGTCGTATAACCTACGTCAACGGATTTTGAGGTTATTTCCTATATTTGTGTTGATTCAAAAAAGTTACAGTGGTTATACAAATGAATCAAACATGATGGTGATATGTGCTATGCGTTAATGTTCAAATAAGACCAAACAAAAATTATAAAACTACACTTTTCAGAGGTATTTCAACAGTTTTTAATATTTTGACGCAACTTTAAAATTTTGACATTTTTAATGATATAAAGACATAAAATCAACAAAAAGCTACCATCATTATTTAGGCAAACCTTCTGTCATTAGTGTTTGTGTGATATTTTTGACTTTGAAATTCATTTTAATGTTGTATTGATATTATTTTGTTTAATGTGTTCAAATATGTTTATCAAAAATGTCCGAATTCCGTGTGGTCGGTAACTAATAGGCTATCCAACTTCCTTATAGCTTTGTCTCTTTCTATCGAGTCAGTATAAAGTCAACCGACCTGACTACAGTGTTTCGCAAAGGTACATCTCCATATATTCTTACTCTTAGGCACAGCCCTATACACGTAATCTCGTATCTAGTAACAAGCGGTATAGAAGACAAAATCTGGTCGGTGCGCCAAAAGCCGAAAAAAATAGTACCATTGTGATCAGACTATCGGTGTTTAGAAAACATCTGATTCAATAGTCTGGGAATCTACATTTATTTAATATTTTATTGATGTCATTCCCTTTGTAATTATATCAGTGATGTATTCGTACAAAAAAAAAATTGTTTTTTTTTAAACTTATAAGTTTCATTAGAATCGTGACGCATATGCTTGTGCTGACTCACATAATAATTTAACATTCTTGTAACGCTGTCAGTCAGTCTTAATTTATCGTATTTGTATAAACTCACCTTTTTAATAAATAATAGAAGCATATCAATTTCACTGGGGGAATCCTAATCTCTTTCTTTCAATATACGCGAAATACTTTGTCCATCATTGATTTGTCACGAATTGCATAGGAGAAGAATAAAAAAAACACACACACATTAACTACATTTTATAATTCTGAATAAAATAGTCATATGAAATAGTCATAAAATAATGATTTTTCACATGATAATTTAGTGTTTTATGGTTACATGCAATTAGCATATATACGCACTTTTGCTTTTAAAATTTTCTTGAAAAATACCCTCTCTTTTTCTTTTCCACTTCATTTTAATGGAATATGAACATAAAGGACGTATGATCCAAAAAAATCACACATAATTTATACCTCTTTGCTTTTTTATTTATCATAAATTTAATTTATTATTAACTTTTTCACTCAAGTATTTTTATTCGTATTCCTTTGTTCAACCATTTGTATTTTTCCACTGAAAAGTTAACCATGCATTTTTTTCATAAGTGAGAGATTTATTGCACCGCCTTGTCACAATAGATTTTAATATATTTATAATGTATTTACTAAACGGTGAAATTAGTTGTATTATAATAAAGAGTTAGAAAATCATTACGCCATATGAAACATAGGTTAGGGTTAGTAATTATTGCTTTGGTTTATTTTTAAACGGATTTTAACTAATTTCATTCTTGTTTTAGGATGGCTGGTAAATATTTTTTCAGCCATCTTACGAATGATTAATACTATGAAGGAAGTTCGTATTTATCACTTATGCGTATTTTAAACAAATAAAATAACTGTGCATGTTCATATTTCGGTCATAAATGTTCAAAACTTCTTTAATAGTTGATCCAATTCAGATCGTTCGTTGTTGAAGAGATCTCGTATTGGGTGCATTGTTAAATTTGTTTGTCGATGGAATAATGCGCAATGCAAAAATCTCTAAATCAGAGGTTTATTTTACGTCCTTCATCATCTTTGGGGAAGCTGTGTGAGGAGTATTTTTAATGAGAGGAAGTAGGAAGCCTGGGTTTTGACTCTATACGATCCAGTTTTTGGAGGAAGGAAACACAAAAGCCGGCAAGTTATGCTACAATGCTGCAAATTCTAAATTCCTGCAAACTTTTTTTGAAGCATCTTCGATTTAAAAACTGACATTTACATATGTGTTTTTGAAAGATTAAATTCTTCAGTTTAGATCTTAGATAAATTAAATTATGTAGATACGTTACTGAGACAACGCGCCTGATTGCACTTAACCAAGTCAACGAGACATACTTTCGAAACACGCTTCATATAGCTATCTCTTTCCGCACACACATATTTTTGAATGGCTATCCTTTTCATACGCGGGTGAAACATTTTGTGGTGCAACATTAGTGGTGCTACATTTTTCGTATGATTTGTATGAATATGACGTGTCTTATATTTTATGTCTATGCTTCAGATTAGCGTTGTGACCGCTCCGTAAGAACTACTTCAAATAACTACTTATCTCGAAGGAACCGGTTCCAAAAAGAACTGGACAAATAACCGGTTCCTGGCCAAATCAAATTCAAATCTCTTTTTTGCGAGTTCGATTTCATTTTAAAGAACTAGTAGTTCGTGAAGCATTCACAAAAAATTGAAGTTTTTCCCAACGCTAGTTCAGATAAGAGATTTTACTAAGCGGTTGGCTGTTTTTTCCAGCCAGGCTTCTTTTTTTGTGTTTTCAGGTTTGCGATTCAAAAATTTTTACTACTAAATTATGTCTAATTGTTTATTTTATTTGAAATAAAAAACAATAGATTTAGGAAATGACCCAATGAAAATGCACCTCATACACAATACTAAAATATTTATATTGGAAAATATCTTGTAAATATGATTTCATTAAACATCCATTAAAAAGGCTACATGTATATTTTTCAAAATACTTTGTGTGGATTGAATCATTTATTTATTTAGTATCATCACGTTTTTATATTCATAAATATATGATCAATTTTTTATTTTACGATTGTGCACGACCATATTAATGGTTCATTTTGTAAGCTTAATGTTTAACACTTTGTAGAAATTCAATATTTAATACTTTGTGTCTACTAAAATTGTGATTGAGTTATAATTTTTTTTATGAGATAATGAAAAATAATAAAAAACGTGAAAAAAAAAAAATATATATAGACATATATTATTATAAAGCTGAGTATTTTTGTAACTCACTTAATAAAACATGTTAGAAATCGTTTATTATATTTAATGTTTTAGTCTTTACTGTAAATATTGAAATTTCGTCATCTTAATTTTTCAGCGTGTCCATATTTTTTACTTTTGTATTTTGTGAATAAATATTTATACCTTTAATTATTTTTTTTAATTGTTTGTTTAGATATCTCACAGAGTATTTTTTACCCATTTTATAAATCCATCTTTGATAAAAATTAAGATTTTTTACTTTTCTGACACGAGCAAATTGAAAGCTTTTTCGGTATATTTCTCTCGACTCGAGGTATCTACTAATGAACTAACCCTCACGCCGTTTCACCGCAGTGATAGGCAGAGGACAAACCGCCATACAACTCTGTCTTGGCACACACTTTTTGCTTCGTTCACATTCATACATCGTCTCATACATACTTTTCTGTTAATCCGACTCTTCACATGTATTTAATTCACTTTATCATGGCATGTCTTCCTCGGGCGTCCCTGACTTCTTCTTCCATTCACTTTCGCATTATAAATTATTTTCACACTCCATTATTCGTTCATTCACTTTTCATGCCCAAATCATCTAAGCGTTCCTCTCTTGATCCTATTCATTACGCTTACATCAGCCTTGCATTCTTTCCGGATATCCACATTTTTAACACGGGCACACATGATTTTACCGCACATATGCCTCAGGGATCTCATTTCCACAGCATTTGAAATATGATAAAATATTTTATGCACACCGCTGGGATATGCATTTTTATTTCAAAAATATACAGTTTTATAGTCTTAAACAATCTCTTATATAAAATGCTTGGTAAATTGAATTGACACTTTTAAAGGGCTATTTAAAGCAAACTTGTAAGTATAATTGAAATACCAACAGAACAAGCATTTATTTCAAGTACATGAAAAAACACTATTTTTTCTATATTTTCGTAAAAAGCATTAACTTTGTGGTTTGCCATATTTATAAATAGAACACATACACTTTGTTTTTAACCACTTTTTTTATTTAATATTTTGTTTGAAGTACCTTCCATCATCAGGACAATATTAAATTAATCTGAAATACAAAATATTAAATAAAAAAAGTGGTTAAAAACAAAGTGTTTGTGTTCTATTGATATTTTTTTTCCATACGTATTTGAAAATTCATAAATTCAAAAACAACTGCTACTACTACGGTACCCGCTGTGACTATTAATCTCTACCCATCCGACTGCTAGCCGAAGCATCTTACCCAGGGCCGGTTCCGCGATACCTTTGCGTTCGCTGCAGTAAGTACTGATCACACCTCCACTCTCCCAAAAACGCTAAATTACGAAACTTTCATACTTGTAATATTTTTTTACATTTTTGATCAAAACTGCGTATTTAACACATACCTCATTTTCGCAATGCGGCGCCTCTAGCAAACATGTCAAAATGTTTCGAGGGCAAATAGACCATGTAACGACATATTGAGGATAATTTTTAAAGACTTGCATACATTTTCGTGGAAAATAATTACTTTGTGGTTTGATATATAAAAAGAGTTGCTAAAATAACTTTGTAAAAGACCACGAATATTATTTTAACTTTTATGACCCACGGTCATGTTCCTGTCTTATTATTGATAGATATTTTGTCTTTGATCTTTTACCAGTGGCACCCGCAATCTTGGTTTATTGAGGCTGAAGGTATTGGGGAGGGGAATTAGATGAGGAAGGAGAAAGGTTAGGAAGTACCTGGCTATTCAGATCCGGTCACCAAATACGGCGGCTAAAGCAATTTCGAGCAATGTTTCAATTCTGAATAGTGATCTTTCACCAAGGCGATACTTAGAGTATTTTCCCCGCTGGAACGTGCCGCAAATATATCATATTTTATTTTTTATGTCAATGAAGTGTGTTATGACACATATTAATTGAATAAAAATTATTTATAATACGATATTTACGCCGGGTTCAAGAGGACCCTAGGGCGATACTCTGGAATTCAAAAGGGTAAAGTACCCAAGCGTCTTACCCAATGTACACAAATATTGACCGTGGAGGCTAGATCAAATCAAAAATATTACCAATTTATACAAAGCTATTTTTTCATTTCTTCAATTAGTGAATAGCTTAAATTAATTTAATACGATATTTATTTTCGCGGTCCCGGCGTTGCAAGAGGTCTTTAAAGGTTACGCCTGTTTTTTGTCCAGAATTAACGTATTGATTACCTTAAGCAACAATTATTCCATAGCAAACCCACAACGGGTATCAACCCTTATGTGACTGAAGAAAATTACACCTTTTTAAAATTAATATGAAGGTTTCTTTTACAGTATGTAATTTGCTGAAGTTTTCTGGACCACTTTTATGACGTAATACGTTTCGACTCAGTTCAAGACGTGGGTGGGAATTTCACCCAGTATCATCTTTTTTTAAGGTTATTAATCCAGTAGGTGATTAAAAATAGTATCAAGGATACATGTGATGTACTTTGAACACAACAGTACCAAATATTTATCATTTAAATAAGAAAAAATGATTTATAAATATGGACAAGCTTCAAATTCCTTATAAAACATATGAGGGTACCCGGGTACCCTTTCAGTTATCAGAAGGTGCAAGTTAAACTTAAGCGTTTTCCGCTCACATACCACCCTCCATATAACCAAAGGTTATGTTTAATTGTTCATTTTCACTTTTGTGGAAAAGTTAGGAAGTTTCAGCCGTTAGACTTACTGGAACATTAAAAAAACAATTTTGGAAAACAAAAAAGGGTACCCGGGTACCCTTTCAGTCACATAGAGGTTAAGTAATTCCAGGCAACCGACGAGTCTGTTGGCGCACATCCTGTTTTTTTCTATTTCAATGAACTCACCTTTATAAAAAAACAGGTATTGTAAAAATAATAAAATAACAATAAATAATGATTTGATAATATTACTTGATGATAATTATAGCCTCGTGAACGTTGCGAAAAAAAAAATCTACGGTGGATATTTGGTATTCCCCTGTTTTTAACACCGCGGCACATTTTCGATGATTCATTTGACCAATCAATTCAGATTCCTACACAAGATGAAAACAAATTATGACGTATTTAAGATGTCTCCGCGATAAGCTCTGTGGCAGTTGTCAAAACATAGACTCTGGACTCAGAGGTCAAGTTTTTTTTTTATATTCGCCATTACTTAATACACTTATACTTTAGTATTTCAAATGTAAAATGGTGTTACAATAACGCCCCGTTGAACTGCTGGATAGCAGTTTGTCAACAGGTTTAACGATCTGTTTTTTTTATATTTCATTAAATAATTATTTTAATCACATTTTGACCGGTCGGTAGCTGAGTGGACAAACGCGTCGGATTCCCACTCGGGCGTTATGGGTTCAATTCATCTGCTAGTTAAGTCCTCCATCATTGCACAAGCAAGATTATTCGCTTACTATGGTTGTAGTAGAAGTTTAAAAAAAATAAAGTTATTCGTAATGAAGGAATGTTTGTCTTTCTTAAAAATAAACTAAAACATAACCTCGACGCTAGTCACCTCCCCTGTCCAGAGTATTTTAGAGATGTGCCTATATTTATAATTTCATGCACCGTATCATTCTTTGGCCAAGTGTCCAGATTCCCATACCATGTAAGTTTACATACCAATACTGCTTAGCACTCCCGTTTCGAAGAGGGGTTCTAATGTCACCCCTTACGAGAGTTTTGAAATATTTGTTGGGGAAAAAGTAATTTCGTATTTCACGCCCTTTTTTTCAACTAAGTATATCTCGTTCATTATTAGTTACATCGGATCATACAATACGGCGTTGTAAAGGTGTGAGTGTATACTACAAACGTTTGTTTGACAGTATTGCGCTTGGTCGGTTCAGTCGTGAACTATCGTGCGTCGAGTATGGAGGTCTCAAAGGAAGAAATTCGCCATATTTTACATTTTTACTACCTGAAAGGGAAAAAAAAGGTTTGTGCTGCACAACAGTGGTTCGAGCGATTTCGATCTGGTGTAGTGGAGGTGAATGATGCACAACGCTCTGGCAGGCCTGTCATCGAAAATGTCGATACAGATCGTCATTTTAGCAATCGTAGAATCGCCCAGAAGCTGAATATCGATTATAAAACCGTTTTGAACCATTTGCGGAAGGCTGGATTTAAAAAAAAGCTCGATGTTCGGATGCCACACGAGCTGACGCAAAAAAACCTCATGGACCGAATTTCCATCTGCGAATCGCTGCTGAATCGCAACAAAATCGACCCATTTCTGAAGCGGATGGTGACTGATGATGGAAAGTGGGTCACTTACAACAATGCCAAGTGACAACGTCCTGTGTCGAGATGATCGGCTTTTCTAGCAGATTATGTCATAAAAACGTCTTTATTCAAGGTCAAATGCGACAACTACGTCACCCCCCTTATGATATGAAAGATGTGGAAAGGTTAACATTACACGTTTATCTTTAGAGGTTGGTACAGATAACAAAATTGATGCGAGAAAAAGAGGAAACAAAACGGTGCTTACAATTGAGTCAATGTTGCTGGTCTGTGTGGTAAAATCGACAAGTGCAACACACAAACAACAGATGAAACATTACTTTGAAAACAATTGATTGAGCAATTATGATAGAATTTCTTTACCAAACACGGCTAAAGCCATTTAAAGCAACATTTCAATTCTGAATGGTGGTCTTTCATCGGGGCGATACTTAGAGTATCTACCACTCCGAAACGTGCCTCGAATATACTTTATTTTATTTTATATCAATTAAATGTGCTATGACACATATTAATTGGTCGGTAGCTGAGTGGAAAAACGCGTTGGATTCCCACCCGGGCGTCGTGCGTTCAATTCCTCTGCTGGCTAAGTCCTCCATCATTGCACAAGCAACATCTTCCGCTTCTTATGATGGCAGTGGGAGTTTTTCAAATATTTTCAGGTTATTCGTAATCCGGGAATGTTTGTCTTTCTTTTTATTAAATAAATGTAAAAAAATTAAAAATTTTGAACACGCCGGGTTTGAACCCGCGACTTTTGGATTCGTAGTCGAGCGTCTTACCACTCGACCATAGAGGCCGTCATACCATCGCAGACACCAGCCAACTGCGTTGTAATGAAGCATTGCTAATGATGATTTGCAATTTTTTCATTTATATCAAAGTCAACTACATACAATACAAACAAGCTCTTTGTAATAGTTCCATTTTGACTCAAACTGTATTATTAAAACATAGGAATCCCCGTGTTTTGGTGCCATCAACTAGTGCTGACACAATCAAGGTAACAGGTGGGAGTTGAATTAGCCAAAACGTATCGATTTAATTTTCGCATTGTTACCGCAAAGGAAGCATTGACTGTGACGTGTGGAGACGAGAGGCGGCATTATTATTCAACACTGGTATAGCGACATTGCAACACACTTACCAATGAACCACAATGCTCAAGCAACATTCGCTGAATGGCCAATTCATCAAATAGAAATTGAAATAATGACCTTGAAAAAATTGTTGGAAAAAGAACACTTTGTCATTCAACAAGATATAACAAAAACATCAACCACGTTTCCCACGAGGTGATGAATATTCATGTTTATGGTCATAAAAATTTAAATAATATTCGTGGTCTTGTACACAGTTGTTCTTTAAATAAGTCAAACCACAAAGTGATTGCTTTCCACGAACATATAAATAATTTCCTTTGCGAGTACGTACGACCCTACGAGTGTGAACTTTTCAAATTTGAAACGGATGTTAATTGAAATTATCATTTTTAAGAAAGAATCCTTTCAAATTTCTTCCTTCCTAATAAAGTACCTACTTTTAATGTAATTTAGCAGACATTACTCTTTATTTGAAATAAGTACATTGAAGCCACTAATATTTTTTTCTTGACATGATTTTTTACGGGCAACAACTAGTTTTTTTTTAATATAATTACCATGCGTCAATTTAAGACCGCAATAGCACTAACTAACCATCAGGACCGTTTCCCCGCAGGGATAGGCAGAGAGGACGGACCGCCATACAATTCTGTCTTGGCACACACTCCTTGCTTCATTCACATTCACACATCGTCTTATTCTGACTCTTCACATGACCCGATTGAATTATTTGATTCACTTGATCGTGCTATGTCTTCCTCGGGCGTCCACGACTTCTTCTTCCATTCACTTTCGCATCATACATTCTCTTCTCACTTCTGTCTTATTGCATTCGCTCAACATGCCCAAACCATCTAAGCGCCCCTTTCTTGATCCAATTCATTACGCTGACAGCAGCTTTGCGTTCATTCCGGATATCCACTTTTTTATACATGGTTTTACCGCACATACGTCTCAGAGATCTCATTTCCACAGCATTCAGTCAACTTTAATACTTCCTCCGCCAGTTCCATGCCTCAATGCCATACATCAGGATTGGTATAAGCACTCCATTGTGGACTGTTAGCTTCGTTTCTTTGGACTTTCTTTCTTAGTAGCGCCAACAGCGTTCAGTCCTCCATTAATGGAGTTTAGTAATGAGACCTAAAAACCAAAATTTCCAAAGTTAGCTTTACTTATTCGTACTCTCCCTACATTTTCTTCCCTTCGCGAAATCCCCCAACCTTGAGATTGTCTTATTCTCAGTAATTCAAGGTTGTTGGTCTCTTACGTGATCGTTAGATTTGTAAAATATTACACGGTTTTCTGAATAAGCTGAATTCACACCTGACAATAAATGGGTAAAACAATTGTGTTTGTACGAAAAATCACATAATTCATGTGACAATACTGTTTTCAGGGAGACAGCACGTCAATTAATCGATGCTTTCAACTTAAAATCTTTTCACACTTACAATTATGCTTGTTCCATTTCCTATGAAAAGCTTTTTTTGTCTTCATTCGTTCAGAATTGGTTTCGGCCACTGACCAGCTTATTCGAGGTTACTCCCTATTTTTACCATCGCAAAAAATTCACCTCCGTGAAGTTCTCAAAAGCGTGTTATCTGTGAAGATGGCTCGAATCGATACCATTGAATTTCCAGTGTAATTGATGTACAAGAAATCTGTCTCAAGGCCATTATTTGACTTCCTGTCTGTCTGTCTAATCTCGGATACATTAGGGACATGATTGGATTAAAAGTTATTGAAAAAAAGTCCGCATACGAAAAGTGCCAAGTCAGACAGGCTTCTTTTAGGGTTTCTGGAAAGCTGTTAAAAAGTGTTTGACCTTTATAAAACACGCTGTGTTATGTGCAAGTAAGTTTAGTTTCGGGAAGCCTAAAGTCATGACAACTTCTCGTAGGATGATAAGAGATTTTCTTCTTTTTGTTTACAGTGAACACCGCACAAGAGTCCCAACTGCTGCCAACCGTCTAGAGCCAGTGAGACTATGGCATGTTGTGAGGCTGGAGTTAGTGGGGAGAGGAAGGAGATGGGGAAGAGGAAGGTTGGGAAGTACCTGGATATTCCACGGTTAAAGCAATTTCAAGCAACTTTTCGATTCTGAATGGTGGTCTTTCATCAGAGCGATACTTAGAGTATCTACCACTCTAGAACGGGCAGCAAATAAACTTTTTATTATTTTATATGAATTAAATGTGTTATGACACATGTTAATTAAATAAAAGTTATTAGCGCACGTCGGGTTTGATCCCACGACCTTTGAATTCGTAGTCGAGCGTCTTACCGCTCGACCATGGAGGCTGAGGTTTTTCCATATCAAAAAAACACGAAATACTACAAATACAATTTAAACTCGCTTACACGATTTGTAGAAACTAGCGTTGTGACCGCTTTTAAAGAACTACTTCTTTTGGCAACAGTTCCTTCTTCATTCATTGTTCATTGAGCAAATACTTCAATTGAAGTCGGTAGTTCATTTAAGCGTTCATTCATTTCAATAACTTCATTAAATCTTTACCGACTAGTACGTGATTTTCGTGGCGAGGAACCAGTTCCAGTTATTTTGGTTTTCAAATCTCTACCTACTAGCACGTGCTTTTTCCGGTTCCAAAAAGAACTAAACAAAGAACTGAAGAAATAAGCGGATAAATTCAAACATCTTTTTTGCGAGTTCGACTTCAAGTGTTCACTTTGAAATGTTCATTTTAAAGAACTTACAATTCGTGAAGCATTCACAAAACATTGAAGATTTTCCCAACGCTAGTAGAAACCATTACTTCCCGAGAATATTAACTCTCCTTTTTTATGTTGGCATAATATTTAAAATTTTCATTTGTGCGATTAAACGTGAATTCCCAATATTTTGTTTATAAATAGATATCTAATAATTTAATCTTCGTTTGTGGGAAAGTACAAAAAATGGTCGCTGAAAATGTTAAACAGCTTAGGGGCACCTTTGGTCAAAAATTAGTTAAATATGCAGTTTTGATCATTATTTTTTCTGCATCGAATGCTCTGACTCTCGTTTGATTCTGAAGAATTTTGTGATTAATTAATTAATATTTACCGTTTGGGAGAAGGCTTAACTCAAGCGACACAAGTTTGGGACGTTTTATCTTTCTGTCGCTTCAGGTGACTCAGTGAAAGCATTGAGTTACCTGAGTTAACTTTTGTTTTCAAAATCCCACCAGGTACTGAAGACTTGTGAATTTTATTTTTTATTAAATAAGACGATAAACTTTGTAAAACACCACTTTATTTACGTTGACCGCCAACCAGGTTTCGCTTTTCTCAAGCTTCGTCAGGGCTTTTACAATCAGTTGATGTTAAAGCCCTGACGAAGCTTGAGAAAAGCAAAACCTGGTTGGCGGATAACTCAAATTTGGATTTTTTCAAATTATCACAGGTTTCAAATTCTCCAAAATAGAGCAATGAGAATTATACTTGGGCGAAATAGATACTCAAAAGTAGCTAAAATGTCAGAGGAACTAAATTGGCTGACAGTTAAACAGATGCTGACATTGAACACATTGATGTTTATACATAAAATGAAAAACAACTTGTTACCAGAATATTTTTCTGACAAAATTATCTACAATGTTGATATTCACAAGTATAATACAAGGGCATGCAAAGAAATTAGACTACCAGAAAAGAATAAAGCCAACACCCAAAACAGCTTACTATATAAAGGAATGAAATCGTATAATGAGCTGCCGGAAACCATCAAAATTATGCCTATTAATAAATTTAAAAAAGCCTGCAAAAATTATTTAAAATGCATGTAAATTAAAATAATAAGTAGTGTTAAGTTACAATATTATAAGTCAAAAAGAAAATGAAATAATTAGATATTTGTAAACTTATATGTACACAGTAACTAATATAAATAAAAATAAAAAATTAAAATAAAATAAAAAATAAAATAAAATGGTGTTTTATAAAGTTTATTTAATTTGTAATGTCACAAGTTTTTGCTTCCTTCGAAAAATAAAATTGTATTACAAAAAAAAACTTTAAAGTGCTCTGGTGTTAACTTTCCAAAATGGCGCTTCAGCCCTTTTGCCTTTCCCGCGACCTGTGGATTCGTAGTCGAGCGCCTTACCACGCGACCACGGAGGCCGTCAAGCTTACCAAAATCCTTTACAAAGCTGAAATGGAGCGAAAATAAAAAAATAATAACAAAATGGTGCTAATTAATTGATTCAATTCTCTGCCCAGGACCATCAGAAACATTCAAACCAAAAGCTCCTTTAAAAGCAATATCATTACTCACCTTAAAAACCAAGTTAAATTTAGTTCTTAATATGTAGATTCTATATCTTCAAATTTATCATTTACCTATATATTTTATTTTTTTATAATGTATGTACTAAATTTTCGATATTAACATGTTACTATGTAGCTAAAAAACCACTTTTGTAAATTGCCATCCCAACACACGCTTACGCCTAGTGGGATGGGCAATTTACCAACTAATAAATGTATGTTTAAGTAAAATAAGAATAAATAAATAAATTAAAAAGTTAATTAGAACAATGTCAAATGGGACCAAACTGTGTAAAACCCAGACTTAAGTCTTAATAATTATAAAATACTAAGCCTTGTTTTTATAGGTTATCCAATATGTTATCTTGTTCAGTAAAATCATGCTGGTTTTACCGTTTTTTCAACATACTGTTGTGTAGGTATTTTCTATCTGGAATAGTATAATTCATAATAAATAATTAAATCCACCGTTCAAAGAAATGTAACTCAATGTATCTACGCGCTTGTCAATACAGTCAGAAAAAAGGGTATGATGACGTCAAAGAATCGTTTTGTGACGTGTTATCAAACATTTCATCTTTCTACCAGTGGAAACCGGTAGATAGTATAGTCGATTCGCAAATATGATTGGTACAGTGTGGGGCGAATTTATTTGAAGATTGTTTTTTTTTAATGTTGAGATAAATATTAGATGTTGTAGTTTAGTTGCTTATTTTCATTTGAGGCAGATATTAAATGATTTCCCACTAAAAGTCACGAAATATAATTACCTTACTTAGCCATTCCAAGCAACGTTTCAATTCTGAATGGTGGAATTTCACCAGAGCGATATTTGAAGTATCAACAACTCTGAAACGTGCCGCAAATGTACTTTTTTATTATTTAATATGGATTTGAACCCAAGACCTCTGGATTCGTAGTCGAGCGTCTTACTACTCGACTACGAAGGCTGTTATGGCATTCCCAATTGGAGTATGTTGTGAGGCTGATGGGAATTGGGAACAAAAGAAGATGAAGAAGAGCAAGATTTGGAAGTATCCGGCTATTCAGATCTGGTTACTTAGCACGGCTGTTCCTATTTCAAAAAACGTTTCGATTCTGAATGGTGATCTTTCACCAGGGCGATACTGAGAGTATCTACCACTGATGAACATTACTTTCGAACCTGTAATTTCGAAAGACGTA
This sequence comes from Drusus annulatus, assembly GCA_022651775.1. Lineage (NCBI taxonomy): Eukaryota > Metazoa > Arthropoda > Insecta > Trichoptera > Limnephilidae > Drusus > Drusus annulatus. Next base: position 792,009 of record JAGWCC010000086.1, read on the forward strand.
GTTAGAGATCTTTTCAAATTGCCTTCACTTTTTGAACTGTTTTCAGAGTCCCTAACACGAACATTCAATATTGATAAAGTAAACCATTTTTATTAACACTATCGGTAATTAGTCGACATATGCTTTCATAATCTCAAATCACCCAAGACATTTGACAGTTGAAATCGAATAAAATATTCTTAGTTTATCGAACTCATTCGATAAAGACCTTTAAGAATAAATCCAATACACAAAACAGTTTACTTTATAAAGGAATTAAATGTTATAATGCGCTGCCGGAAACCATCCAAATTATATCAATTAATAAATTAAAAATAATTTTTTAAGAACCATATAAAAAAAACCTTAAGATGTAATATCAAGTAGTAAATATGTTATAATAATTAAATCAAAAAGTAATGAGTTTTAATTAATTATTTTGTAAACTTTAATGTATAAATAACTAAAATAAAACAAAAAAAAAAACTTTTGACAATAAAAGTAAAAAAATACTTCCCACCTACTTTTTTCCTTATTTATATAGCCCCTTTGTATATCATCAATTTAATTATTACGTGCATTAAGGAACGTATTTTGAAAAACTATTTTGAAAAACTGTTTGACACATACATTGACCAATTCAAATGCTTTTCCTCTCTTTTTTATATATTTTTTATTGTTATTCTTTAAACACTTTAAGTAATGACGTCTGTGATTTAAATAAAAATGTAATAAATATGTACCTACCCTCGTAAAATATATTTATGTAAATTGTTAATTCTAGGACCTGTTGACAAATTGCTATTGTAGTAGAGATGGTCGATATCAGAATTGGGTGTTCCTGCGGTTCCAGTTACCGGTGACCGTCGAGGAACCGGTTATTTATCTAGCTTTTTTTTTGGAACTGGTTCCTTGTGCCAAAAAAGTTCCTCCAAGAAAATTGATTTATTATATAGGAAAAACTTTCATGAGGGGGGGGGGGTTACTAAATAAATTCTGAAAACGAAACTAACTGAAACTGGTTTCTCGTTAAAAAAATAAATAAAATATTTAATGTAGCTTAAGCACCACTTTGGTCGAAAATCAGTTGAATATGCAGTTTTAATCAGTTTTTTTCTGATTAAAATGCTTTGACTCTCGTTTGATTCTGAAGACTTTTGTGGCCCTTCAGCCATCTAAAATATATTTAGCATTTGGGAGAAGGCTCGACTCATGTTTGGGTTTTTATAGCTTTTTGTCGCTTCGGGTAACTCAGTGAGAGCATTGAGTTACCTGAGTTGACTTTTGTTTTCAAAATCCAACCAGGTACCGAAGACTTATGAATTTTATAGTAAAACCAAAAAAAAACTTAAAAGTGCTCTAATTTTAACTTTCTGAAATGGCGCTTCACATCTTCTGCCTTTCCAGCGACGACATTTGTAACTTTTGGGAGAAATAAAAATAATTAAATAAACCACAAATTTTGCCTACTTTTTGATTTTTCTTACTATTTCCGATCGCCATATCCGTTTAAGAGTTAAAAAAACAATATTAATTCTTAAATTAAGAACATCCAATAACCCTATTAAAATAAATCAATTGTTCAGTTTGTACTTCCCTACTCTGTACGAGAGCCGAAGCGTTGAGTAGCATCTATCCAGCGAGACCGATTTATCGAGTGGGGATGAGCAGAAGAAGAGGCAACATTAAATTTATGTCATGACATCACGATGTTTGTAATTCAACGTTGATACATAAATAAACATACGATCGAGGAAGCCTCAGTTGGTCGTTGGACCTGACTCTCGTACCTGCCCTAACAGTGGAGTTTGTAAGAAACCTTTTTGTTTGTGAGTCCTGTCGGATTAAATTTCAATTCCTCTTCGGATTTTGTTCGTAGTGAAGTGATTCGGGTGAGACTTGTTTTTAAATCGTAAGCATTGAAGCTTACATTCTGTTTTTTCACAAGGATAATTACTAAGTGGCTTGACATTTACTTAAAACATATTGAAATAAAATAATACTTTGTTTTTATCACGAATTTGTTATGTTTTTTACGCCAACCGGTTAAGCTTAGATCAAGCTATGAATGACGGCCTCCGTGGTCGAGTGGTAAGACGCTCGACTAGGAATTCAGTGGTCGAGGGTTCAAACTCGGCGTGCGTTAATAACTTTTATTTAATGAATATTTGTCAAAACACATTTAATTCATATAAAATAATATAGAGTTTATGTGCGGCACGTTTCAGAGTGGTAGATCGAAACGTTGCTTGAAATAGCTCTAGCCATGTTTGGTGACCGGATCTGAATAGCCAGGTTCTTTTCAACTTTCCTCTTCCCCATATTCTCCTCCTTCCCACTACCTTCAGCCTTATAACATACCCTAATTAGGGATGCCATAGTCTCTCACTGGCCCTAGACGCTTGGAAGCAGTTGAAACTCTTGTGCGGTATTCACTGTAATAAAAACCTGATGAAGCTTGATCTAAGTGAAACCGGTTGGCATTAAAACATCATAGATTCGTGGTTTTAAAGTATGTTTTATTTTATATTTTTATAAAATCATATGATAACCTGCAATTATTGATTGATTTTTCTGTATTTATGTGATTACCCACAATATTCCCAACTGCCCGGAGCCGGTGGGACTGTGTCATCCTCAATTTGGGATGTTTTGAAGGGTTAACGTGGCTGGGGAGGGATAGAAGAATGTTGAAAAGTAACTGATTCCAGATCTAGTCAGGAAACTCGACGAAAGCCAAATTGGACAGTGGTATCCTCCTTTTAAGATTTTTTTATAAGGCTGAACAGAGTGGGAAAGCGAAGAAGATTATTTAAAAAAACCTGTCCATTCAGATCTAGCCACTACACTTAACAAAAGCCATTTCTAGCAACGTGAACGTTTCAATATGGGATGGAAATTGTTTAGTTTAACATGAAACAAATCAATATTACATACGCTAAGTGGAAAAATTAACAGCAGTATAGTAATTGGTAGAACTTTAATAAAAAAAAACGGCATTTAGAGCGAATAAACGAAGAAAGAAGTGTGAAAGGAATATATCTTTCGAAAGTGAATGGAAGAAGAAGTCGAGGACGCCCGAGAAAGACATGGCTCGATCAAGTGAATCAAATACTTGAATCGGGCCACGTAAAGAGTCAGAATAACAGAAGAGTGTGTATGAGACGATGTATAAATGTGAACAAAGCAGGGAGTGTGTGCCAAGACAGAGTTGTATGGCGATCCGTCCTCTCTGCCTACCCCTGCGGTGAAACGGCGTGATGGTTAGTTAGTTATTAAGCATAACAAATAACCTGTTTGATCCACTTATTTTTAATAATGACCAATAAAATCATTAGAAAACCTCTAATTTTATGAAGGCTTTGACAGTGACGGCGGGTCTCTTTCAATAATTTAAAATACGATATTTATTATTTATGAATGGAATTAATCAAAATGTTCTTAGTTTCGCATTTGCGAAACAATATTAACCATATTTAGCTGACGGTTTGCGAATATTCTAGGGTTTATTGTTAATAATAAATATAAATGTTGATATGTATATTTATTATTAAATATAGACAATGTCATTACTCACCTTAAAAAGCAAGTTCAATTTAGTTCTTTAATAGGTAGATTCTATATCTTCAAATTTGTCATTTACTTACATTTTTTATTATGTATGTACTATATTTTCGATATAAACATGTTACTATGTAGCTAAAAAAACACTTTTGCAAATTGCCATCCCAACACAGGCTTACGCCTAGTAGGATGGGCAATTTACCAACTAATAAAAAATGTATATTCAAGTAAAATAATAATGAATAAATAAATATTAAACACGTGTTCTATTTAAACACGTATTAACCTCATTTTACATGTTTTTAAACAAATGGTGTCATCTTAGTTTGATGTCAGTGTGTCTTGCGCAAGTTTTATACTTTATTTTATGTAAATTTGACCTCAATCTTAAAACCCAGTTTTCTTGAATAAAATACAAACGCAAATAATGCGTTTTTTAAAGGAAAAGAATGCATTTCACAAAATTTTGATGAGGTGGAACAAGTACATTTGGGGTTAAGTTTTTCAAAAATGGTGCCATATAAACTATCCATTGATTATAATTATTGTTTACTAGCGATAAAATGGTATTTTGTATTTATTTATTTTTTTATTAAAGAAAGACAAACATTTCCGGGTTACGAATAACCTGACAATATTTGGAAAACTCCAGCTGTCATCATAATAGGCCAAAGATGTTGCTTGCTGGCAGAGGAATTGAACCCACGATGCCCGGATGGGAATCCGACGCGTTTGTTCACTCACCTACACACCGGTCGATTGATAGTAATAATTTGAAACACTGTATCCTTTGTCGGTTGATAATTCCAACCTTACTCTAAGCAATAAAGTCGGAAGATACACTAGTTTCTATTTTAGGAATGAACATCTGCAAATAATATTTTCCAAATCTAACAGTATTTTTCAATATAAGCACTATAGCACACTCAAAATTCACGAACCGTTACTGCCTTATACAACAGCTGGTCTAAGTCCTGATTTTCTTTTTTTTTATTCATGCAATTCCATATTCTCAACAGTCCTGAGCCAGTGAGACTATGGAATCTCATATTTCAAGAACATTTTGAAACTGAAAGAAATTAATTTTGGGGAAAAAAAGAAGGAAGGTTAAGAAAGGGCTCGCCCTTCAGATAAGGTCACTCTAAACGGATAAAGCCATTTCAGGAAGTGTTTCAATTCTGAATGATTGTCTTTCACTAGGTCAATACCAAGAGTATCTAACATTCGATAAGCAAACAGTCAATATGATGATACTCAAACTAGCCTAACCGGTCTGACCTTACGGAAACCAGTTTATTATAGTGACAATTCTAACACAAATGACCCTAACCTTACCTCGAAAAATGATATTGATAATAATAACAAGACAATTTGGTCTTTCGACATTCCGGGTTGGATAATAATGTTTAACAGTAGAAGATACTCTCAGTATCGCCCTCGTGAAAGACAACCATTCAGAATTGAAACGTTGCTTGAAATAGCAACAACCGTGCTGAATGATCAGATCTGAATAGCCGAGTAGGTACTTACAAATGATACTCTTTCTCATCTCCTTTTCGGATTCCATGACTTCCTTCGTATTCGAGTGGTAAAATGCTCGACTACGAATCCAGATGCCGTGGGTCCAAATCCCGGCGTGCGTAAATACATTTTATTCAATTAATATGTGTCATTACATATTTGAATCATTTAAAATAATTTATAGTATTTTTACTGCACGTTCCAGAGTGGTAGATACTCTTAGTATCGCTCTGGTGAAAGACCACCATTCAGAATCGAAACGTTGCTTGAAATGGCTTCAGCTGTATTTGGTGACCAGATCTGAATAGCCAGGCACCTCCCCACCTTCATCTTTCCCATCTTCTTCCATTCCTCGCTACCTTAAGCCTCACAATATACCCCAATTGGGAATGCCATAGTTTTTCTGACTGTAGGTTGGGAACAATTGGGAATTTTGTGCGAAATTTTTACTAACAATATTTATCGACATGTAGGCAAGCTTATCAAGGGAACGAACAGCCTCGATTAACTGACAATATTTTAATCTATTAAAGCTGTCAAATTTTATGGGAGATTTTCTGGCATGTGTTGACTAATCGCCGATTTAGTTGATAAAACCTTTATCATGGCACGATCAAGAAATCAAATACTTGAATCGGGTCATGTGAAGAGTCAGAATAACAGAAGAGTAACAGAATGTGAATGAAGCAAGAAGTGTGTGCCAAGACAGAGTTATATGGCGGTCCGTCCTCTCTGCTTACCCTTGCGGGGAAACGGCGTAATCGTTAGTTAGTTAGTTACCTTTATCGTGTTAATGTCGAATGTCTGTGCTGGTAACAGTTAATAAAAACATAGTTATTTTTAACCGAGTTTCAACTCAGTTTCATGAGAGTCAGTGTTCTATAGTGGGTAACAAGTAGACGAGGATTTATTTGTATTTGCCTGATATTTTATTGTTGATAATTGTCTGTTTGATTCGTGACTTGGTATCTAAGTTTGATGACATCTCGAAGGTCGTCCACATTGGAATAATATAGTGACACTATGTTCTGATATCTGAACGCCAGTGTTGACAAATGTAGGCTATCACTTACCACTGTAAAATAATATGTAGAATTTCATTTATAATGTATAACTGCCTTTAATGATGCTTACATGCAAATGAATACAGTTTTTTTAGGAAGGAGCAGTGGTTCCGAAACCAGTCGGCAATATAAAATTACAGTGATTCTTAACCAAGTAAATTTATTTGTTTTTTTTTTTAATAATATAATTATATTAACTAATGAAAATGAAATAATAACTTTGTATTAGACCAGCAAAAATATTTAAATATTTATGACTGTCCGGTTTCGTTTAGCCTAAGCATCATCAGGGTACAATATTAAACTTAACAAAAAATACGAAATGGGTGGTTATATATACTCGTTTATATTTATTTTATGTTTGGCTTAATTTTGTACCTTAATGATGCTTAGGCTAAACGAAACCAGTCAGTCATTAAAATTAAAATAAAATCTGTGTTATACAAGGTTATTATTTCATTTTCATGAATTATGTCAAACCACAAAGTGATTGCTTTCTACGAAAATATCCTCTTATGTAGTACCAAATATTATCTTTCTTTTAAAAAACGAATGAAAAAAAATCCCGGGTTACGGATAACCTGGCAATACTCGAAAAACTCCTACTGCCATCATGATAAGCGGAAGTTGAAAATAAAACTAAACAAAAAATACAAAGTGTGCGGTTATACATACATACAGAGGGAGAACACAATATAAAGTTACATGTCCACTCTCTCAGTTTTATCTGTATGTATATATAATCGCACACTTTGTATTTTTCGTTTAGTTCAATTTTTTACCCTGATGATGCTATGGCTAAGCAAAACCGATCGGTCGTAAAAATCAAAATAAAATCTGTAATCTTATACAAAGTTATTATTTAATTTCATTACTTGAGAGTATGTTTAAACATGAATGAAGCAAGCAAATGTTACAATACAAAGTCAATTGGGCGTTCATCCTCTTTGCCTACCTGTGAATGTGAGAATACTGCGTGATGGTTAGTTACTTTTGTTGTAGCCATTATAAAAGTAGTAAATTTGAATTTTTCACAAAAGATTTTCGTATTTTTTTCACTTCCTATCTAGTCTTGAAATGATACCACACATTGCTAGATAACAGAAAGCACGCCTAGACGATAAAATATGTCGACAACGCGCAATATTACGAAATGCTTTTTAATGATCATAAAAACGTTTCCTTAAAATATAATCATGTTTTCCCAACATACGAGTTTTTTTTAATTTTCGGAACCCTTTTAGGTACTAATTTACGTAATAATATAACATGTAGACTATAACAATAAACTAAAAAGAGGCGAGAGTCAATCTAATTCTGATGTTAGCAGAATGAAGTTAGCGGAGAGTCAAAATAATGTATATTGGAGTAAAGGCTAGAAGTGCCATGTCAAATATGGTGTTCTATAAAGGCTGCAAGGATTACTTCCCACTGCATTACTCATTTCAGTTTATTATGCCATGATTCACTCACACCTGTCTTATTTCTGCTGTATCTGGGGCTTTGCCTCAAAGAAATTGATATCTGACCTCCAGGTGGTCCGAAACCGAGCTCTCTTCCACGGGACACTCATGTCAGGGACATTTATTCAAATACCGACATCCTTCCAATCAAGATGCCAAACATAAAATCACAAGCACCATTCTACAAATTACTCAGCAAACAACGCACACTAACAACAACCTTCCTCTACCTAATCTCCTTCCCCTCCTCACTACCTTCAGCCTCACAACATACCCTATTTGGGGACGCCATAGTCTCACTGGCTCTTGTGCGGTATTCATATTTAAAAAAAAAAAAAATCCATTCACAATCAAAACGTCCACCAACATAACACACGAAATAACAATAAAATTCACATTCCACTTACACACACCACAAAATATGGGATAAAATCTTTGGAATATATTGCCTACACATTGCATAACTCGCTTCCAGATAAATATAAAAACAGTCAACTTAATTCTTTGAAAGATTTTTTTTTTTTAATTTATTAAAAGATCAAAATACCTAATTTCGAAATCAGTTTTCTTTTCCCGGTAGAGTAAAAACATCCTCATTTTTACTGTACCCTAAAGGTTTTTTTTCTCCGTTTATTTCTATTTATAATTTAGTTGTATCTTATATTAATACTAATTATCTATATTTTATACTATATTTATTATTTTGTTATATTGTTTGATTTATTATGATTTATGTTAGTTTGATTACTCTGTATTTTGTATTTTGTTGTAACTCATGTAGTTCTTTAATTTTCCTTGTCCCAGAGTGAGTTTTTATAACTCATCGGGATTGCTATGTATGTTAACAAGATATTAACAAAAAATAAATATGTTAATTATTTAGGAAAAGGGATTGTCTGTCGATTTTTAAGGGTAGAAAATAGTGAAACATTTTTTTTTGATTCACATTAGACATAGGCAATTATATCTTTAAAGTGAGGGACACTTATCTATTTAATAAGCATAACAAATGACCAAAATCAAACACAGGCACTTTTAACATTAGCCCCCCAGATATAACGAACGCCTCCAGATTGGAGAGTTCCAGAAAGACATGGTACTGTCAAAATAATTATATTTTTAAGTCAGGACTTGTCAAAAGTCGAATTATCAGTAGAATATGTAGCAAACGATAGTTTAATTGTAGAATATTAGTTAGTACCTCATTTAAAGTAATGCAGACCTTTATCATATAATAAAATATATCGTTGGTGAATTTCACCGTTTACTATCGAAACGACGGCCTCCGTAGTCGGGTGGTAAGACGCTCTACTACTAATCCACAGGTTCAAACCCGACATACGAAAATATATTTTATTTTATTAACATGTGTAATAACACATTTTATTAGTATTAAATAATATATTATATATTTGCGGAACGTTCTAGAGTGATACTCTAAGTACCACCCTGTATTACCAGATCTGAATAGCCAGGTACTTCTCAACCTTCATCTTCCCTATATCCTTCCCCTCTCCCGACCTTTAACCTCACAACATACCCCGATTGGGGATGCATAGTCCCACTGGCTCTAAATGGTTGGGAGCAGTTGAGGGACTCTCGTTCGCTAGTAAAATTATTAAAAAAACATTGAGTAACTTCACTATATCATTATCTTACTTTTTATGATAAACAGTTCCTCACCATGGCAGCTGCCTCAAGGATCCTTAGCTGTCTGCTGGTCTTCGGCCTGGCTCTGGCCGACAACAAGTTTAAGACCATCCACGAATGGAAGGCGGTGGAGTTCGGCTTCCCGGACGATGGAGCGAAGGCAGCCGCCCTTGAAAACATGAACTACGTCCCGGGAGCATCCTTTATTATCGATGTGGATGTGCACTATAAACGTAGTAAGCACCTTTTAATTATTTACCTCCTCTGTGTACATCTCAACCCTGACTGAAGAAAACTACACCTTTTTAAAATTTAAATGATGGTTTCTTTTACAGTATGTAATTTGCTAAAGTTTTCAGGACCACTTTTATGACGTAATACATTTCGACTCAGTTCAAGACTTGGGGAAGTGGATAGGGATTTCACCCAGTACTATCTGTTTTAGGGGTTTTTAATTCTGTAGGTGATTAAAAATAGTATTAAGGATACAGGTACAATTACAAATTTCTTACAATTTCTTACAAATTCCATATAAAATACATAAGGGTACCCGGATACCTTTTCAGTCATCAGAAGGTGTTAGTTTTACTTAGGCGCTTTTCACTCACATATCACCCTCTAGATATTCAACGGTTATGTTTAGTTGTTCATTTTCACTATTGTGAAGAAGTCAGGAAGTTTCAGCCGGTTAGACTTATTGGAACATTAAAAGAATCTATGTTGAAAACCGAAAGGGGTACCCGGGCACCCTTTCAGTCACATAATGGTTAAATAGATCTTACGAATGTCAAACCCGACACACGCCCTTTTCATGATTGTTAAAAACCTTCCCTTCTAAAATTCATCATAATTACAACACCTTCTCACCCGCTGTTTCTTTCTAGTTACTTATTCCCTAGGATGTAGTGATCGCTTCTACACCTCATAGCTACCCAAGTTTAGGTCTTGTAACAAAACTTCTGCCTTTCAATTGTTCTGCAGTCAATTCTGAATACACTTTTCTCATGTTGCCAGCTTAAAACTTTAAATTGATATTAATCTACCAAGAAAGCTAACCGCGAACTAAAAAAAAAGCTGTTGAGTACATCAGGTGCATCGTATATTAATTAATCTACCTCACACTAAATTAGAAGTCCCCTTTCTTTAATGCATTATTTAATCACTTGTATTATCTCTCAACATATTGTTGCCGGAAAGGCAAAAGTGCTGAAGCGCCATTTTGGAAAGCTTACACCAGAGCACCTTAAAGTTTTTTTTTAACAATTAAATTCACAAGTCTTTAGTACCTGGTTGGATTTTGAAAAAAAAGTTAACACAAGCAACTCAATGCTTTCACCAAGTTACTTGAAGCGACGAAAAGTTTAAAAAGTCCCAAACTTGTGTCGCTTGAGTCAAGCCTTCTCCCAAATAAATATATTTTAGATGGCTGAAGGGCCACAACAGTATTCAGAATCAAACGAGAGTCAGAGCATTCGATGCAGAAAAAAGAACTGATTTAAACTGCGTATTTAACTATTTTTTTACCAAAGTGTCGCTTAAGCCCTTTTGCCTTTCCAGCGACGATATGTGGCCAAAGTTTGTGTCCAGTGTTTGAACATGGACAAAAAAGTGCGAAAATCTACCTTCTCTGTTCCTCTTTTTCGTTTTATAAACCAGTTTTAAGTATTTTTTATAAGAATTTAATTAAAATGCAAATCGGCCGATAATGTTCCGTTTAGGAGCGCAACGTGTTTTCACAAACCTAAAAGATATTAGTTTTACGATGTTTAGCGCTAGAAATGTATGGTTTTGAAAATGCGTCGTGGGCTCAATTTAAAATGAATAGGCTAAAGATGACGTTGTTTCCAAAAAGGAACTGGCGAGCTTTTTCTAAACATGCTATATTGTAAAAAGATGAAAAAATAACTTTGTAGAAGACCACAGATATTATTTTAATTTTTATGAGCTAAGCTTCATCAGAGTACAAAATTAAACTAAACAAAAAAATAGAAAGTGTGCGATTATATGTACAGGTACATACAGAGAATAAAATTTTTCTTTCTGTTGCTTTGTTATAATTAAAATGTAATCCTATTTTTTTCTCATCGTTCTGTTATTTTATTTTATATTTTGTTCTCCTTCTGTACGTTTATAAAGCCGCACACTTTGTATTTTTTTTTAATTCAACTTTGTACCCTGGTGATGCTTAGGCTAAGCGATAGCGGTAAGTCATAAAACTAAAATAATATTCGTGGTCTTATACATAGTTTTTTTACATTTCTTTAAATATGTCAAACCACAAAGTGATTGCTTTTTACAAAAATATGCCATATTGAACTTTTTTTTTTTGAAATAATATCATTTGGATTCAACCGAAATACTACACTTTGAAACAATGATTTCGAGTATGGTGAAATGACATCGAACTGTACAGGAATGGTGAAAATTAAAAATTATTTCCTTTATTTACCTTCTTATTTAGGCACCAGACACCCCTCATATTTCTAAAGTGAACCTTTTTTGCCCTTAAAGTTCTCGCAGCTTTTTGTGCTTTACTCTATCAAATGTCCACTTTTTTATCATAGCATATTTCTTCAAATTGCTTTTAAAAAATACAGCCAATCAGAATCGAGAAAAGTTTCCGAAAGCAATTACGTTTTATCAAAGATTTATTTGTGATTCTTTTAAAATTTACCATGAGTTTTTGTAAGGTAAATCTTTGGAAGAGTACTCATCGATTATAATTTTATTCATATTTACCCATGGCTGTTTCCAACAGCGTTTATCTCGAGAATGCTGCGAATCTGCAGCCTTAGTTCGAGGATGAATATAGCATTACTGCTTTTAGCTCATAAACTCTTGAACAATGTATTATTCATACCTGACATCCTGGCGGAAATTGGATTTTATGTCCCTGATAATTTCACGCGAGGCCGCCAACACAGGCTTCTGTTTCTTCCCAGTTGCAGAACTAACTTACCAATTGTGATGCCTCTGAGAAGACGAATAAGGTTAATTAACTGCTTCGCAGGAAATTTGGATGTTTTCACATGAGCTACAACAAGTTTAGGCAAGAACTAACTATTCAGTTTTAACTTAATTATTTACTATTATAATTGTAAACTTATGGTTATCATTTTATGTATTTTTTATCGCTTTTGCAATGTTATTGGTTTAAAACTATTTTTTTCTAAACAAAATAAATAAATAACATATTTGTCCTGTTTTCAGAGTAAAGTTTGACATTCGATTATTTTAAACGAGTTATTTATTTTGGAACAACTGAGTGGTTTTCCCTTTGCGTATTTCTTACATTCTGGTATTTTGAACTACGCAGATAATGTTGCTGCTTGATACGAGGGACATAAATACGATATGTAAATATCAATTTAGATATCGTATTTAGAATCCGAATAGGTTTTCCCATTACTAATGATGAATAATTTATCTGTGGGTTTTTTCTGTTGTCTTATTTGATAATTATTATTCTGTCATTTTTTGTATGATAGAGTTTGGTCCATCCCTCGAAGCGGTACCACTTCAATCAATTGCCGGATGTTGTGATGATTTTTTTGGTTGTAAAAAAAAACGATTTGAGTCGGTCCCATCAAAACACCGCGTTCATGTTTACCGTGTTGAAATTTCGTACTTAGAAGCATTAGAGTTTAAATTTCAATGGTGCTTTTTTATTTGTGCAACAATTATTGTTATTTGAGTTTTTGTTACATTTATTTTTGAAAAAAGAAAAGAGTACAAAAATATGCTTTTTTATGAACATTAATTTAAAAAAATATATATATGGTACGAGTATATTATAGAGGAAAAGAAATTTTAAAATATAAAAACAATGCACAGGTATAAAGCCATTTCAAGCAACATTTCGATTCTGAATGGTGGTCTTTCACCAAGGCGATACTTAGAGTATCTACCAGTCTGGAACGTGCCGTAACTATATTTTTTTATTATTTGTTTATGAATTAAATGTGTTATGACACATATTAATTAAATAAAAGTTATTGGCGCATGCCGGGTTTGAACCCACGACCTTTGGATTCGCAGTCGTGCGTCTTACCAATCAACCATGGAGGCCTTCAATGATTACATTATTTGAAAAATGCATGATTAAAAAAAAAAGCTTATTTTTCACTCGTTCAAAGAGAGATTTTTTTTATAAAAGTGTTGTACCTAACTCGGTCAAAGCCGGGTTGTAAAACTAGGTGACAGGTAAAAATAGGTGACTAGGTATGTAATCTTTAAATAATGTGAAAAATCGTGACACTACTGCTTATTCGCGAACAGGTTTATATTGCTTGATGGTTAATGATAATGTTTTATTGTTACAATATCAATTATACTCGTGATTGTGAAGTCTTATCGGAGACATAAATTAAACAATAAGTAGGAAGACTACATTATTCTATTCAACTTTAGCCCACGGATAATAATTATCTATTATTATTTATATTTTCAAGGTTACGATGAAAGAACTATAAAAAACCTCTCACAGCCATTTTAACTCGATAGATTGTGAAGACGAATTATGTTTTTATTGTGTAACCGCATACGAGTTCCACCTGCCCGCCCCCTACCCCCAAATTGGATGAATAAATGGTGTTCGACTGAAAGTAGACCTACTCCGTGGTCGAGTGGTAAGACGCTCGACTACGAATCCAGAGGTCGCTGGTTAAAATAAATGTTTTTCAATGAAAATTAAATAATACCTTTGTATAAACCCACATATTTTATTGTAATCGCTTAGCCTAAGCATCATCAGGGTTCAAAATTAAACTAAACAAAAAAATACAGAGCGTACGGTTATCTATACATACAGAGGGAGAACACAATTTAAAATAAAATAAGATTTTAGTGAGAAAACAATAAAATAACATTTAAATTATAATAAAGAAACAGATAAAAAGAAGAAAAAAAAATTATATGTCTCCCAACCTTAATTGTATGTGATAACACGCGTGGATGCACTAAACCGAGTCCGCAAGGCATACCTGAGATTTACTACGTTTAGTATCACACAAACATTCGTTTGACAGGCGAGCTGTCACAAACGCGTCGCTGTAGGCTGCTTTCTGAGAAAAAATGCTTTGGGAGGTGTAAAAATCATTCGGGAGTAAAAAATATATCTTTTGGAGTTTCTTTCCATTTATAATTACCTTCAAATCACGTATTATTTCAATTCATTAAATACAATTATTCACAAGGTTCAAAAGTTCATGAAAATGGTGTGAGATAGCGAATGCAGAAAAACATAAGGGTGTGAAAGACAACCAGAGCTAGTAGCACAATACCCGATTATAACAGTAGCGTGGGACGTTCATATAGCTATCTCATCCGTACACACATATTCTTTGAATGGCTATCCTTTTCATACGCGGGTGAAACGGAACACAAGACGTTACTAGTGGTGCTATATTTATTGTAAGATTTGTATGAATATGACGTGTATTGTTTTTTTATGTCTATGGTCCTAACACATTTAATTCATATTAAATTATATATTCTATATTTGCGACAGATTCCAGAGTGGTAGATACTCTCAGTATCGCCCTGGTCAAAGACCACCATTAAGAATCGAATAGTTTCTTGACATGGCTTTAGCTGTGTTTGGTGACCAGATCTGAATAGCCAGAAACTTTCAAACCCTCCTCTTCCCCCACACTACCTTCAGCCTCACAGTATACCCTTTTTGGGAATGCCATAGTCTCACTGGCTCTAGACGGTTGGGAGTAGTTGAAATCTTGTGTGGTATTCGTATAAAAATAAAATAAAATAAAAGTTTCATTGCTTGGCTGCATCCTTTAAAGACGATTTTACTTTTTTTCTATCCAAGGTCAAATAAATATATTCAAATCAGATTTATTTTGCTTCGTGTATGACGTTCATTTAAGATTTATTGCACAGTTTCACACGAATCGACATTATAAATGCATTTTCTTCCGTTCAAAATGGTTGCATCCTGCTGAAAGACTTATAAAGCCGTTGTTAATTTATCGTGCCTGACTTATAAACTAAAACCTTCGAGTAACAATATATGGGAAATACAGCTAATTATTTTTACCCAACCTATAAAAACTTGGGATAAATCACTTTTTTCGGGTTTTTACGTCGTACACCATGAGAAAGAAAGAGACAACAAAAATTCCCAAATTATCACACCGCTTTAAAGTATTTAAAGAGCGTTCTTCGTGTCTCCGTTGACTCAACCCACACGTTTTGTAATTCGACATAAATTAACATGACTCAACGGTTTTTTAGGTTATATGCTATGTTTTTCTTTATAACAATACTGTGAAAAGGTGGTTATACGAATAAACAATAACATTATGTCGACATGTGCTTTAAACGGATGTTTAAATACCGTAGCCCTAGTCCTAGCCACGCTCGTGTCTAGCCGAGTCCGGCATAGCTCATCAAAACTGACTACAGCAGCGCTCTCTCTTGTATATTATTGCTCTGAGACTAAAACAGTATAATAATATGAATATTACATGTGCAGGACGTACTTACAAGGGGTCAAATAATGTGTGTGTGTTTTTTTTGTGATAACCTTCGTAATTTTTAGTGCGATTTCGATTTCTCACCAAAACGATATCGTTGCCAAGAAGGCAAAAGGGCTGAAAGGCCATTTTGGGAGTTTACACCGAAGCTACACTAAAAGCTACACTAAAAAGCTATAAAAAAGTCCCTACCTTGTGTCGCTTGAGTCAAGCCTTCTCCCAAACGGTAAATATGTTTTAGATGGCTGAAGCGCCGCAAAAGTTTTCAGAATCAAAGCATTGCAAAAAAGAACTGATCAAAACTGCATGTTCAACTCATTTTTGACCAAAGCGTCGTTTCAGCCCTTTTACCTTTCCAGCGACAATAAGTCTATTTATGTTCATGCGAAAGCGTGTGTGACGGCACACCGGCTAAAGTTTCCAGGCAGTTCCGGGTCCCTATAAATGTAGTGTTAACAACCAGTAGCGGTACCTGCGTCATAGTCGAACTTGCACCGCTTAGGAATTAACGAGTTAGGAGCGATCAATTTCTTTTGAGCAATCCGATTGCTTTAAAGCCAAAAAAATGTATTGTTAGCATGTTTTTATTATATTTTGTAGAATATTCTGGAAAGCGGTAAGTACCACAGGTTTTTTTGACAACATTTTTTCCAGTTATTCTGGTGGCTGCAGTGTTATTTGACGCCCCCCGTGGTCGAGTTGTTAAGACTCTCCACTGCGGATCCTGAGGTTGTGGAATCGTATTCCGGCGAACGCAAATACATTGTTTTAAATTAATATGTGTTATTTCACATTGAATTCATACAAAATAATATACAGTATATTTGCGACACGTTCCAGACTGGTAGATACTTTTTGAGTATCACCCTGGTGAAATACCACCATTCAGGGTTTGGTGACCAGATCTGAATAGCCAGATACTTCCCAACCTTCCTCTTCCCATCTCATTCCTCTCCCCCACCACCTTCAGCCTCACAACTTACCCCAATTGGGGATGCCATAGTCTCACTGGCTCTAGACGGTTGGGAACAGTTGGGACTCTTGTGTGGTATTCACTATAAAAAATCCATTACAAGCTGTACCTGGCACTTCCCAACCTTTCTCCTCCCCCTCCTCACAGCTTAAGCCTCGTAACATACCCCGATTAGGGATGCCATAGTCCCACTGGCTCCAAATTTAATTTTTGAGGTTTTTTTTCTATTCCCAGATGAGCGACCCCGTTTGTTCGTGACGACCCCCAGGTTCGACGTGGGGCGGCCCATGACGCTGGGGGTGGTGAGCAAGGAGATCGGTCCCGGTGGCCCAGTGATCCAGCCCTACCCCGACTACAGCTGGCACGACAACCAGGGACACAATTGCGATGGCATGACCTCGGTGCTCAGAGTTGCGGTAAGGGACTTTTGATTAATCAAAAATCAACAGGGTGTAATTAATAAAACATTCTCTTGAACAGTTAATCAATTTACTTGGCTGTCTTGGACATACGAGTCGAAAGGTCTTCTGAAAAATTACCGCAGTATTAATTTCAGTATACCACACTAACACTATTTATTTTTTTGGTTTATCAATATTAATTAATTATTTATTAAGCTTATTTTTTATTAGACTTATAGACAATAGTAAGGTACCCATCGGTTTAACACGCCGTCCATCTAATTTCTTCCCTAACCTTGTAGAGCACTCAAAACACAGTCTACAAAATGTCACTTTAAGTACTTGTTTTTAAACATATTGTCACTGGAAAGGCAAAATGACTTAACCGACACTTTGGTCGAAAATAGGTTGAATATGCAGTTTTGATCAGTTCTTTTTTCTGCATCGAATGCTCTGACTCTCGTTCGATGCCGAAGACTTTTGTGGCCCTTAAGGCATCTTAAATATATATTTACCGTTTGGAAGAAGGCTTGACCCAAACGAAACAAATTTTGGACTTTTTAGCTTTTTGTCGCTTTAAGTAACTTAATGAGAGCTGTGGGTTACTCGAGTTAATTTTTTTTTTCAAAATCCTACCAGGCACTGAAGACTTTATTGTAAAACAAAAAAAAACTTTAAAGGGCTCTGGACTAAGCTTCCCGAAATGGCGCTTCAGCCCTTTTGCCTTTCCGGTGACGTTATACACAAAAAAATCCTACAGTAGCAAAAAGCAGCCTGCTCACCGGGTAGAAAAGATTAACTCCTCATTAATGCACCTCTACTCTAACTACAGTTGACAATAAGAAAAGGGACAAATATTCTCTGACACTGTTCATTTTTTTTACAATACGATATATTCTTTTAATACGTTTTTTACCGTCACCACAATTTGTAAAGGCAATAAATTTTTTTTATATTTATTTATGTTTTTTTTAATTATTGTTTCTTACATTTTTAAAATCAATATCCACAAGCTAATAAATTGAATAATAACAGGCCTAGTGCCCAAGCTATCCTGATTTTCGTAACAGCCAATATAATTGTTGATGTCAAGTCAATTATTTATAATAATGATTGTAAAAATAGCGTGGGTGATTTACACATAGCCATTTATAAGGAATGTCACCTCAAGGTCACCTCATAAAGTAAATAAAATAAACCGAGTACTTTAAATACGTTAATTAAATGGCTTTAATAATATACTCATACACTGTATAAAACAAGGAGTAAAAAGTATATAAGTAGTAAATTATTATGTAGCAAATATATAATTAGCCGATATTACTGACTCTAAAAATATTTCAGATTTATTGAGGAAAATGTCGAATATTATTTAATTTACAAGAAAATTCACAGTTGGTGTGCATGACAACATAATCATTTTTCTTTAATATAGTGGAACCTCGAATTGTAAGTAACTTGGTTTACGACTGTTTCGCAAATTGAGTATTTTTTTAGTACGTTTTATTTTAATTCGCGATTCACATCTTATTTTCAGGGTAATTTATTTTTAAAATGTGTGAAACATTGGAAATTTCTTAGAAAAACACCACCTTAGTAGGCCACAGCAGTTCGGGCGATGAATCTATTCAAACACAATGCAATGTCGTATTTCCACGAAATCCTTAAAACGAGACAAGTGATTCCACTAGTGAATAATTAATATATTCGATTACGGGTATGTTCTTTGTTATAAATTTAAATAGTTAAAATATATTTAAAGTAGACTTAATGCTCGCACACCTGAAACGACAAAAAGCTAAAAAAGTCTCAAACTTGTTTCGCTCGAGTCAAGCCTTCTCCCAAATGGTAAATATATTTTAGATGGCTGAAGCGTCACTAAAGTCTTCAGAATCAAACGAGAGTCAGATCATTCGATGCAGAAAAAAAACTGGTCAAAACTGCATATTTAATCATTTTTGACCAAAGTTTCGCTTAAACCCTTTTGCATTTCCAGCGACGATATGTATTCTATAATATGAATACTGGAATTAATTAAGGCTCTAAGTACCAAAAAAATAAAAACTGTTTTTTTTTTAAAAGAATCGTATTTTATTTACATCATAAAATACGATTCTGTAAAAAAAAATAAGTTGTTAATTTTTTGGCACTTAAAACCTTAATTAATTCCAGTATTCATATATAAATCAATTTTTAATAAATGCCATAATGTAAATTAATAAGGATTGAAACGAATCATCTTAATTTACATTATTTTTATGGGGAAATTTTCTTTGATATGAATATTTTAGATTACGTAAAACTTCAATGATAAAAAGTCATTGTTGCTTAGTTATCTCAATACCTACATAAAATAGCAGATGTGAGAGATTTTACTACGCATAAACTATGTACTACTAATTATTCATAATATGATTACGAGTATATTATGTAATGTCTTTGTTCTGCTTTTTATTATTTATTATTATTTGCCTTGATAAAGACAAATTTAGCAATATAAACAATGATGATTACGGACAAACGCACGACCATTGTCTAATGATTGGTCATTGAGCATAATGAACAAATAGTAGGAAATATCATTAATAATTCATTAGGCCATCTCGCTCCTCACGGCTATCGTTGGTTTTTCAAACAAACATGTATTTAATTTGCGCTTCATATGTGCTAAAATTATGGGAGTTTCCTCACTTACCTTGTTGAAGCTTGTTATAATATGTCAAGGTGTGATATTTCGAAGTGGTCATCACTGAAGCATTCGCCTAAAATACAAATTATTCATATTAACTGACTATTATATGACAAAACAAGCAGAAAATATAAAAGATCTTTGAGTGAGACTGGGAATTAAACTCGTCACGTTTTCATTAAATGTATTGTTCTTAAGATCTCAAAAAATACGTCGCCATAATTTAAAAAGTAATGTTTTTTACCCGTTTAAAATGTCTGGGTGTGACTTGTTGCTAGGAAAAAATACGAGTTGTTTTAAACCACCCACTTCAAATATAGAATAATGTCTGCTCAAATACACTATAGGTAGGTACTTTATAAGATAGGTGGGGATTAAAAAAGATAAGTTAAAATTTTGATTTTTTCAAATGACATCCCTTTTGAAAATTTCACACTGGCACACATCTACGTACTCAAAAATGAAATCGTTTAAACTCGTTGTTAATTATTGATTTTGCATCTTGTACGGGTATTACATACCTACTCGTATATGCATTTTAATCACTGCAATTAAAAACTTAAGCCGATAAATTAGCTGAAATAATAAACATTTTACACAATCAAACTCATATTAAATTAGTAATCGACATTTGTCGTTCTTGCATCATATGTTTTTTACTGGAATTCCTCATTAACAACCAAGTCGTAGAACTTAGTTCTGACATAATCCAATTATGTATTAAGATATTATAATCTCTGCACTACGAGTCTTAGCGAACTGGCCATAGTCTGCTATAAAATAATTAAATCTCGATAAAAAGTACGCCCTTGAACTTCAACGAGAGGATTCATTCTCGGCAAGTGCTTCAATGTTAACCGGTGGAAACCTGTAGCAATGATAAAAACCTACCTGAATGTGCGATGTGCGCAAATTCTTGACTCACTTGTGTTGAACAAAATGCCAGGCATTTCCATAAATTAATTTTATTACGTACGTATTTTCGAAATGAGAAAATAACTTTGTACATTACTTGTACTTTGTTATTTTTTTATGACGGACCGGTTTTGCTTAGTCTAAGCATCATCAGGATAAAAAAAAACTTTAAAAAAATTCAGAGGGAGAACAAATTATAACATAAAATAACAAAACAATGAGAAAACCATAGAATAACATTTGAATTATAACAAAGAAACAAAGAGAAAAAGGCAGATAAAATTAATTGAAAGAGACAAAACGTCAACTGAAAAGGTGATTAGAGAATAATGATGCATTTTATGAATTTACAGGAAATATACCTAATATTTGACTACTGAAACCGGGGGTAAAAAAAAATATATATATATATATATTCTTAATCTTATACAGAGTTATTTTGTCATTTCTTTAAATATGTCAAAACACAAAGTGATTGCTTTCTACGAAAATGTATTTTTAATTTAAATTGTCATAATTTTAATGGTTTCCGGCAGCGCATTATAACAATTCATCCCTTTATAAAGTAATCTTTTTTGCGTTTTGGTTTTATTATTTTTTGTAGTCTGATTTCTTTGCACGTCCTTGTATTATGTCTGTGAATATCCACGTTGTAAATAATTTTGTCAGAAAAATATTTTGGTAACAAGTTGTTCTTCATTTTATGTATAAATATCAATGCGTTCAATGTTAGCATCTGTTTCACTGTTAGCCAATTTAGTTCCTCTGACATTTTAGCTACTTTTGAGTATCTATTTCGCCCAAGTATAATTCTCATTGCTCTATCACGCCATTCCTCGGCAGGGGTAGGCAGAGAGGATGGACCGCCATACAACTCTGTCTTGGCACACACTCCTTGCAATATTCACATTCACACATCGTCTCATATGGTACATACTCTTCTGTAATTCTGACTCTTGCCATGGCTTATTTTAAGTATTTGATGCACTTGATCGTGGCATGTCTTCCTCGGTTGTCCCCGAATTTACCTTCTATTCACTTTGGCGTTTTATATTTTTCTCACACTCCTTTAACAATTCATTCGTTCTACATGCCCAAACCATATAAGAGTCCCTTTTTTAATCCTATTCATTACGCTTACATCAGCCTTGCATTCTTCCCGGATTTCCACATATTAACACGGTCATACATGGTTTTACCGCACCTACGCCACAGGGGTCTTATTTCTATAGCATTAAGTCTATTTTCATCCTTCCTCTGCCAGTTCCATGCCTCACTGCTATTGCTAAAAAAACCCTTTTTTTCTTCTATGTAAATAAATTCGTATGCAGTTTCCGTCACAAGGAATGAATTAGTGAAAAAAATAATTTAAAAAAAACATTTTTTTTTAAATTACAAGATTTTTAACCTTTTCAGCAGACTTCTACTTATCTATAAAATATCTGGTTTGACTGATGACATAGAATTCGAAATTTAAAAAAAATAAATTGGGTAGGGTTTTATAGCGCGATTTTGTATTCATGTTTATTTTGTAGTAACTAGTGACATTGTATTTTTTTGAACAATGCTATCAAAGTTCTAAGTATTTCTCATTACTATGTGTTGTACTTTTAAATGTTAAAATGAGATTCAGATAGTGGGTGACGCTTTTCATCCTTGATATTTACCTATCATTATTAAACAGTGGCTAAAATAATTCGAAGTTCATGAAGTTCACTGATTTTATGAACTTCGATGACCTTCGTTGCAGTCGCAAACCAGATTCTCCGTGAAATCGTGAAAGTTCTTATACCACACATACTCGTACATAGCCCAAGTAACCAATACGCAGAAGAAGCAAATAGAAGTACTAGATATTTTCAACGGTACTGAAATTGTGTACAAAAAACCATTTCACATAAAACATAATTTTTTTGAAAGCAATTACTAATAAATATTGTTGTTCTCATTCGCACACCGTTAATTAAAGTAATTTATAATCATATTTATGTAAAAAGTAATCACTTTGTGGTTTGACATATTTAATGAAAATGAAATAACAGTCACTAGAGTATACCTTCAATAAAAGCACCGGTGCTCATATTCTCTATAAAAATGGTCATGGCAACAGATTTAATAATTTAGACAGACATAAAGAAAGCTAGTAAAATAATTAGTTATATTCTTAATAATCAGTTCAATTTTTCGAGTAGTCCAATATTAGGTATATTTCCCGTAAATTCTTAAATTTTCTCATTATTAATTTATTACATTATCAGTTGACGTTTTGCCTTTATATCATCTGTTTTTTTTTTTCTCTTTGTGCCTCTGCTATAATTTAAATGTTATTCTTTTGTTATAATACCGTTCTCTTTTTTATTATTTTATGTTGTGTTCTCCTTCTGTATGAATGAGTATATATAACAACATATTATGTATTTTTCTTTAAATTAATTTTGTACCCTGAAGATGCTTAGACTAAGCAAAATCAGTCGGTCTTAAAAATTGAGTAAAATATGTATTAGTTAAATAAATAAATATAATAACACCGTATGTTGAGCTTTCACTACACAGACCAATTTTTAACGTAAAACAATTTTATAACTTTTTTTAGAAGCTATACACTTATATCGACAGGCGAAAAGGGCTCAGGCACCTTTTGCCAAGTTTACACCAGAGCACTCTAGAGTTATTTTTACAATAAAACTCTTCAGTAAGTGGATAGATTTGCAAGCGCTAAGTTACCTGAAGCGATAAAAAGCTAAAAAAAGTCTGAAACATGTATTGCTTGAGTCAAGCCTTCTCCCAAATGGTACATAAATATATTTTAGATGGCTGAAGCGCCACAAAAGCTTTGGGAATCAAACAAAAGTCAGAAAAAACTGATTCAATATGCATGTTTAACTAATTTTTGACCAAAGTGTTGTGCCCCTTTTTCCAGCGTCGATTTTGTATTTTTTTTTAAATATATTTAACACTTTTTTAGGTAACATGTATTGTCAAAACATAAACAAATATTAAATTTAATAATATTTTCACCGCTATCAGTGCGTTCGGTGAACCCGTAAAAAAATATGATTCAATTAAACGAGAATACCGAGAATTCAATTAAACTAGAGTTTAAATGAAAATCATCCAAGCAAATACGAGAATATATGCCTTATCGTTGAGTGTGAGTATACAAAGCGAACACTATGCTCGACCGCGTTGATGACACCAAGATTGAAAGTCTTAGCCAAAATTTAACTAAGCTAAGTTAGTTTATTTAGGCATAAATTACAAAAAATGAAACCTATTTTGTACACTTTTATTTAGGGAAACATAGAGTTATATATAATTTTTGATAAATATAATGATTATTACTATTACTGAATCATCAGCAATGGCTAGCTAATAGTTAAGAAAATAATACCAAAACAATTTTTAGTGCAAACATGACAGACAAATAATAAAAACTTTTTACAAGTTTACATTGGTTAACATCACAGATCAACACAGTTTTGAAATAAACATGTTTTCCGATTTTTAGTAATAATAATATACTCGGTGTATTTTAGTGTTTTTTTACCAACAAAGTTAAATTACCGCCACTTTGACCGGATTATCTGATGGAAATTAGCCGTTGTTTTGCAAATCACTTTGTTTTCCTACTATAAAACCAAAAACTCGAACCATTGTTGTTTTTAACAATTGTTACAAATAAATATATTAAAATTAATCCAATTTGAAGTGGTAAAGGTAAATAGGCATAAAATAGGGTCTATGAGTTCAATTTTGTAATTAGCAAAATAAAAATATATCATTGCCGGAAAGCCAAAACGGTTGAAGTCCTATTTTTGTAAGTTCACACCAGAGCACTTTTTTTTGTTTTTTTTTTTCTTTAAGTCTTCAGTACCTAGTTGAATTTTGGATTTTGATTCTGAAGGTAACTCAATGCTCTTACTGAGTAAACTGAAGCAAGAAAAAGCTTTAAAAAGTCCCAAACTTGTGTCGCTTGAGTCAAGCCTTTTCCCAAATGGTAAATATATTTTAGATGTCTGAAGGACCGCAAAAGTCTTCAGAATCAAACGAGAGTCAGAGCTTTCGATGCAGAAAATAAACTAATCCAAACTGCACATTTAACTAATTTTTGACCAAAGTGTCGCTTAAGCCCTTTTGCCTTTCCAGCGACGATATTCATTGCATTTAAAAAAACTTTGCAGAATGATGTTTGTCATAAATCGATGGGAAAGATTAAGAAAATATCTAATTATTTTAAGGAAAGGGCATGGTTTACATAAAGCTGTATATCTCGCGAACGGTGAGCTCTGGCATCATGCAGTTTTCATAGTTTTTTTTTCTGAAATGTGTAAATCAGCAAGACAAGCTTTTCAGCTGCCAAATTCATTTCAATCTTAGGCTATGGCGCTTTGAAATATCGATATCACTTTTTTTAATATTAAACGAAAAACTTTTTAAAATATTAAAAAAGTATTACTTGTTCCATATTCGCCATCCAAAATGGAATCCGGGTGGTAAAACGAGTCATATAAAATTGTTTGTACTATTCAAAAATGAAACAGAGATTTGACAGTCAACATACAATACGTAGTTCTTTGACACGTGTTTTTTTTTATCGTTTCTGATCTCGGTGGCCTTGAATTTCGACTTTTGAAAAGAGTTGCTGCATATTGCACCCGTGTCGAATTCGTTCAACTTCAAAGGAGCACGTGCTCTAAGAAACTGTGTCTTCTGTGACAGATATAACCTTTTTACATAGAGAAGACGAAATGAAGAATTGGTGGATAGCATTCTTTTTGCATGCTTTATTGGTTTCCGGTACTAATAATTGCATTTGTTACATTGACAATGAACGACAATGGCGACGCTTGCATTGTTAATTTTTTTTTAAATTTGATTCAGCAATCTGATCTAGTGAATCGGACTCGGTACCTATTGATGATAATTGACGTAAAAAATTGCGAATTTGTAACGCTTTTGGCTAGGCCAAAAAAGACGGAAAATCTACACTGGATTTGTTTTATTTATATTATTTAAAACACCTAGAATTGCGTAGGTACTCTCTGATGTAGGATTAGGTAGGGGATGCAGCAAGGAAAAGTGACAATTGCTTAATAATATATACGAGGACTGTTCAAAAGAAAAGGTGAATTTTGAATTTTCGCGGGCTGTGTACATTCGATTATCGATTTTTTGTTGTTGTTATGTTGGTACACATATGTTAATCATATGTTAGCATTATCAACCATTTTGGATAAGTGGTTTGTTTTTGACAACTGGAAAGGTTAGTCACGTTTTTGTGTGTTCTTCGATTTTTTTACTTTTGAAAAAAATGGATCAAAGAATAAAATCCATGATTTGTTTTTAAATTCACCTTTTCTTTTGAACAGGCCATGTATATGTATTTATTTATTTTAAAGAAAGACAAACATTCCCGGGTTACGAATAACCTGTCGATATTTGAAAAACTCCTACTGCCATCATTAGAAGCGAAAGATGTTGCTTGTGCAATGATGGAGGACTTAGCCAGCAGAGGAATTGAACGCACGACGCCCGGGTGGGAATACGACGCGTTTGTCCGCTCAGCTACCGACCGGTCGATAAGAAAATTTAGTATTTTATTTAGAATGGATACAACATTTTCATCAATTTTACAGCGTAAAACACTTTACGAACACCATATAACTTTTAATATATTTGGTGTGCATTTGGTTAAAAAAATAGTACGTTCTTATAGTAGCAGGAATAACTTAACAGGTAACTTGCGAATGTTTATATTTCATTTAAAAAAACATCATAATTAAAATGTAAATTTGCCTACCTTTAAAATTATTATACTGTTGTGTTCATGATTTGTCAAACAGTTTTCTGGAAACTCCAATATAAGTGACGGCACTTTTTTTATGTATTTCATGGGCACTTGACTTATTTCTGGGTCACCAATCTTTGTTATGTAGATTTCTTTACAATATTGAATGATAAAAGAAACCATTCTGTAGAAATGCTCGCCTGTGTATCTGCGAGTTGAGTTAATAATTAATTATCTTACCTCATTTAAACACCTTTTCTTTTCCAGAATTTCAAGGAAAGAGTGTGTTAAAAATGTGTCAACAAAGAATATCGATGTCATAGCGTTGTTTCCAGTCAATTTGGGCAAGCGTGTATGTTGACTGGTGCAACTGAGTCTATGGCATCTCAATTTGAAGAATGTCATAGGACTATTCGGATCTGGTTATCAACATAGATAGCCATTACAAGCTTTGCTTCAATTAACTGTTTGGTTACTTAAAGTATCTCTAAAAATAAGGTATGGGAATTATCAGGAAGTTTGTTTAAGAAAGACAGAAAGGCTGATAAGGATATTGAAAGAAGGGTGAATGCAGGAAACTCCATTAATGGAGGACTGAACACTGTTGGCGCCAATATACATTTTTATTAAATCTCCAAATAAGCGAAGCTTGTAGTCCACAATGGAGTACTTATACCAACCCTAGTGTATGGCGGTGAGGCATGGAACTTGCAGAAGAAGGATTAAAGGTGACTCAATGCTGTAGAAACGAAATCTCTGAGGCGTATTTGCGGTAAAACTATGTGTGACCGTGTTAAAAATTTGCATATCCGGATGCAACGTTAATGTAATCGTAGTGAATAGAATCAAGAAAGGAACGCTTAGATGGTTTGGGCATGTAGAGCGAATGAACGAAGAAAAGAGTGTGAAAATTAGATATGACGCCAAAGTGAAGGGAAAAAGAAGTCGAGTTCGCCCAAGGAAGACACCGTGAACCAAATACTTGAATCAGGCCATGTGAAGAGTCAGGATAACAGAAGAGTATGTATTAGACGATGTATGTATGTGGATAAAGCAAAGAGTGTGTGGCAAGACAGAGTTGTATTGCGGTCGGTCCTGTCTGCCTACTCCTGCGAGGAAACGACGTAATGGTTAGTTAGTTAGTTATTTTTAAAATAAATTTCTTAAAACCTGTACGTAAAAAAGCAGTCACAATGCGTCATATATTCCGTCAAAGTGGCCATGGACCGCTAACCTAAACCTTTACAAGAAGGCTCTAATCAAACAACTAATGTGTGAAAAAAACCTTATTTGCCGAACTCGTTTTTTTCCTCAAAATAATCAAACACGAATAGAGTACGACGGCCTGCATGGTCGAGCGGTGAGACGCTCGACTACGAATCCAGAGGTCGTAAGTTCGAACCCGGCGTACGCAAATACAATTTATTTATTTAATATGTGTCATAACACATTAACTGATTTACAAATAAAATATGGTATATTTGCGGCACGTTTCGGAGTGGTAGATACTCCAAGTATCGCCCTGGTGAAAGACCACCATTCAGAATTGAAACGTTGCTTGAAATGGCTTTGGCCGCCGTGTTTGGTGTCCAGATCTGAATAGCCAGGTACTTCCCAACCTTCGCCTTCCTCATCTCCTTTCCCACCCCACTGCTTTCAGCCTCATAACATACCCATGCGGGGATGCCATAGTCTCACTGGCTCTAGACGGTTGGGAGCAGTTGAGACTCTAGTGCGGTATTCAAATAAAAATAAATAGTGTGTTTATTAAAAAAAAACCTTTTTTTTTCATTTTTCTATAATAAATTATTCTCTACTTCTACCAATAATACTGGGTGGGTTGCAACAGACCTTTTTTAAAAAAAAATTGGTTACGTCAGGAACCCTTCCTTACCTTAGACGTGACGTGCACAAAGTTTTTGATCAGGGTAGGCAATGGGAAAAACAGCTGATCAATTAATAATAGAAATAGGTACCAACAGATGTCAGTGATTTCTATTGGATTCGTTCTGTAAAAGCACTGCCTAGACACTAACAAAAACGATTTTTTATTTTTTTATTTATTATTTTATATTAGTTACTTTGTACATTTAAGTTTACAAGTATCTAATTATTTCATTTTCTTTTTGACTAATAATATTTTAACTTAAACACTACTTATTATTTTGATTTACATGCATTTTAAATCATTTTTACAGGCTTTTTTAAATTTATTGATAGGCATAATTTTGATGGTTTCCGGCAGCGCATTATACGATTTCATTCCTTTATATAGTAAGCTGTTTTGGGTGTTGGCTTTATTCTTTTCTGGTAGTCTAATTTCTTTGCATGCCCTTGTATTATACTTGTGAATATCAACATTGTAGATAATTTTGTCAGAAAAATATTCTGGTAACAAGTTGTTTTTCATTTTATGTATAAACATCAATGTGTTCAATGTCAGCATCTGTTTAACTGTCAGCCAATTTAGTTCCTCTGACATTTTAGCTGCTTTTGAGTATCTCTAATGAGTCACTTGAACACGCGCACAGCTCACAGCATACATATTTTGTGTAGTCTATTTTAGTGAAGATATATAATAATCTAAGGAAATTAAAAAATAACTTTTTATTAGACCACGAATATTATTTTAATTTTTATGACCGACCGGATTCGCTTAGCATAAGTATCATGAGGACACAAAATTAAACTTAAATTTAAAAAGTTGTTTGATTTTGTACCCCGATGTTGCTTAGGTCAAGCGAAACCGGTCGGTCATAAAAAAATTATAATATTCGTGATCTTATACAACGTTATTTTTTCATTTCCTTAAATGTATCAAACCACAAAGTGATTGTTTTCTACTAAAATATATTATAATCTTCTCTCACGTCGGCGACGTTTCGGCAAAAGTAGTTACTGCTTTTGACACGTTATAGTAGGATGTCAGTGGGGCGCTCCCGGCTGTGCGATTAGCTGAACTTACTTATTTTTGAAATTATACATTTATTTTTTGCAATAATTTCATATTATTCAATTTAACACTATACATACGAGTGTTTTTATGCGAGTACGGCAGAGTAGGCAGTGCTTATGTGTCTTTATGGAGTGCACGCCTCTCTTTACACTTATCCAACCCGAATACAGCTGTGCACTAAGAGTACATAGCGTGGTACCTTTCCAAGGCAGTGTAGTCAGTTTTTGATGATTTTTGCCGGACTCGGCAGACATGGGCGTGGCTAGGACTAAGACTAGGGTATTTATACATACATTCATAGCACATGTTGACATAATGTTTTTGTTTATTCGTATAACCACTTTTTCACAGTATTGTTATCAACAAAAATATAGCATATAAACTAAAAACCGTTTAGTTGTGTCAAGTTTAGTCGCATATGAAAACATTTTGCGGAGTCCCCGGAGACGCGGGAGACCAAGATCATCCTTACAGTACATAAAAGCGGTATGTTATTTTTGTTGTCTCTTTCTCTATCATGGTGTACGACGTAAAAACCTGAAGAAAGTAATTTATCACAAGTTTGTACAGATTGGGTAAAAATAATTAGCTCTCTCTCCATTCATTTTTACTCCAAGGCTGTGTAAATTCAAAAGACGGGGCCAAATGTTGCAGTTCCAACACTATTCCAAACCGAATATTTCTGAACCAATAAATAACCGGGGTTACTTGTTACACTTTTTTATCAAATTTTGTTATCGAGGTATTAAACCAGGACTGCTTATTTCAGATTGACGAGTGCTCCCGCCTGTGGGTGTTGGACACGGGGAAGATCAACGAAGCCCAGGTCTGCCCGCCGCAGCTGCTGGCTTTTAATCTCGATGACGACTCCTTGATCTTGAGGCACAAGTTCCCCCTCGAAAGTCCATCCCTCGTGAAGCAGACGTCCCTCTTCGCTACCCCGGTAAGTTTATCTTTAACATTTTACACTAGTAAGCCTCCACTGTTTACATATATTTTAAAGAAGCGCTGCGAAGATGGAATATTTTCAATCAATAGATGAAGAACGCATAGTGTGGAGGTTTGCATACAAACGATCTTTAAGTATGCAAGACTTCTTTTCGTGACCACGTTTATAATGTAGCTAATAAATCACTAAAACTTATTGGCATCATCAATAGAATTACCTATGACTTTAAGAATATAAAGACCCTAAAAACTCTTCTTCGCTTCTTACGTGAAATTGCATGGAAATAAGAACGAGAAGAGGAGGCGATTATTCATATGATGAAACAAACATTAAAATGTTTTTTATTAGAAAAGCGTAGGAATGACTTCGATTTAATTTGCATTTTAATAATTAATTACTGTATTGTTGATTCACCTTCTTTGCTGCAACTCATGCAGTTCAACATTCCTTGCCGTAGACTTAAATACAATGAATTGCTATTCCTCAATCATCACTTTATTTATTATGGGTATCATTCTTCACTGTCCAGAATGTTGAGATTTGTTTACTCAAGCCATGGTCTTGAAATGTTTGGTACCAGTTTAAATGATTTTTGTTATTCTTAGCGACTCTACCAAAACCTCAGACTTTGAATTGAATGTTCTTTCATTTGTATATTTTTGTCATTGATTCATTTTGTATGTTCTGATCTTTCTCTGTCGCTCTTTGAGCTTTCCAGATTGTATAGAGCTTCAAAATGTCACGGTAATTTTCTTTCCCTCCGCTCCTCGGCAATTGTGTTTTAGTAAATTTCAAAATATGACTTTATTTACCTTCTTTTCCAGGTGGTAGATGTACGAGACCCCGAAGAAGGATGCAAAAACACATTCGTTTATATCGCTGACGTCACGGGCTTCCAAATAGTGGTTTACGACATGGCCACCGACTCGGCGTGGAAGGTGGAAAATAAATACATGTTCCCTCACCCAGAGGACGGCACATTCAATATCGTCGGTTAGAGATACGCATATATCGTTTTTACAATTTTACATTTTTCAATAATAATATCAAATAGCACTCCAAGCGACCGCTTGGAAATCTATATTAGTTGTCAATATAAATAATAATATCTGTTGCGATTTCTAATTTTCTCACTAGATGTCACTAACAAACAAATTTATTAAGGCGTGTGAGATGAAACATGTTACCGCGCAATCAAACATTATAATGCATTGCAATAGATGGCGCACTTGCAATGAGGGAATACTGACGAAAATAAAATATCTTTTACTTAAACTTATCCCAAGGATTAAATCATGCCATGGCTTAAAAGGGCATTTGTTCTTAATAAAAACATGGACAAAAAAATGAAATATGGACAGTAATTTCACTGCAATAGTCAACTCCTTTTCAAATTTGTCTACAAAGAAAGCAATATTTATTTTTTTATTTTTCAAGGAGAGACTTTTGAGCTCATGGACGGTGTCTTGGGCATGGCCCTGTCCCCGCGCAACAGCAGCCCCGAGAAGGAGCGTTTGCTGTTCTTCCACTCGCTGGCCTCTGTCACGGAGAATGTTGTGAGGACCTCCGTGCTGAGGAACGCCACCGCGTGGCAGAGCGTGCCGATCGCCAACCCGAAGGAGTTTGTGGTAGCTGCCTGGATTATTTGTTGATTTAAGACAGATGTGAAACGATTGAATACAATCTTCTTATTTTTCTTTATCTTTTATTTTATTTTTTCTTTTTTTTTTCTTTTCTTTTCTTTTTCTTTTTCTTTTTCTTTTTCTTTTTCTTTTTCTTTTTCTTTTCTTTTTTCTTTTTCTTTTCTTTTTTCTTTTTCTTTTTCTTTTCTTTTTTCTTTTTCTTTTTCTTTTCTTTTTTCTTTTTTCTTTTCTTTTTCTTTTTCTTTTTCTTTTCTTTTTCTTTTTCTTTTTCTTTTTCTTTTTCTTTTTTTTCTTTTCTTTTTCTTTTTCTTTTTTCTTTTCTTTTTCTTTTTCTTTTTCTTTTTCTTTTTCTTTTTCTTTTTTCTTTTCTTTTTCTTTTCTTTTTCTTTTTCTTTTTTCTTTTTCTTTTTCTTTTCTTTTTTTCTTTTTTCTTTTTCTTTTTCTTTTTCTTTTCTTTTTTTCTTTTTCTTTTTCTTTTTTCTTTTATTTTTTCTTTTTCTTTTTCTTTTTCTTTCAATTTTTTTTCCCACATAGCTTATTTAGCTGGAGTAATTTATTAACATTAATCCCTTAGAATTAATCCGTAAACCAGTAACCAGTGGTGGCAAGTGTATTTTATATCCTAGAGAACTAAGATGAAAAAACAACACAATCATTTATATTTATTATTATATACACTATACTCACTGTGATTACTTTTTTTCTGTTAGGTTAGGTTGTAAGCACGTGCCATGGACGATTATAATATGCATTTGTGTTTTAATTGAAGAAAACCCTTTTCAATTATTGAGACTTTCCTTTATTCAATTTATATCACACGCGGATAATGGTCATCTAGAAATCCCGACTGCGCACGCGCTGGCCTTTCTCCCGTCCCTCCTCCATACATCATAATCTCACCGTTTTACCATATTCTTATTCTAGCAACTGAAAATGCGCAGAAAATCCCAAGCGGCCGCTCAGGCCATGGACCGAAACGGCATCCTCTTCTTCGGGCTGGCTTCTCTCACTGCCATCGGATGCTGGGACTCTAACAAGGCCGCCTCGCCGAGCAGAATCCCCCTCGTGGCGGAGGATGTCACCACCCTGCAGTTCGCCAGCGGGGTCAAGGTCGTCACCAACACCAAGGGCAACCAAGAGCTCTGGGTCATCACCTGCAGATTCCAGAAGGTCATGACCGGCACAATGACTTCCACCGAGGTCAACTTCAGGATCATGGCCGCCAACATCATGAACCTTGTGCAGGGAACCAACTGCAACAAACACCGGGGCTCCGCTCATGACGATAATCAAATTCAGGACGACTTGAGTTCAGTGACATTTCCGTAGAAATTATAGAATTTTATTCTGTTTTTTTTAAATAAACAATTCGATGTTTTTTTATTGTAGTCCTAAGATTTTTTTAAATATCTGGATTACGGTGGGTATGTTATCGATGCTTATCTGTACAGGCTGTCAAAATGGGAACTAACATGCGACTTAAAGAGTTGATAATTTGGATTATGTGACATTCGATGTCTTGTGTTTTTTTATTGTGGTATTAAGTTTTCTAAAATAATTTACAACAGGTATCAAATTCACGTACAAATCTACAAACTTGTCTATGCAGGCGGTCAAAAGAGGACCAAAGCAATAAACCAGCTTGCACAACGTCAAAAACGCGCAACAAAGGGACTATCGCTTTCGGTCTCACTTTGATTGTAAGAACACACATTATGTGGAAACTATCATTATTGTAATAAATACAAATATTTTTTAATAACAATTACTCGTGCTATCCTTCTAGTTAAATTCAGTGTGGAAACCTATAATTGTGACTAATTAGAGCCAACGGACAAGTACTCAATAATATTTAGTATAAAGTGGAATATTGCTATGGTCAACTGTATCTAAATATACTAATACCCAACTGTAGAATGCAGGTGTTTTTTGTGTTTGTGTGTGTGTGTGTGTGTGTGTATTTTTGTAATAATCTATTTGTATTATTGTTTTTGTATCTATAATATAATGATATATTAATTATTGAAATAATTTCAATAATCTTCAACGTAAATATGAAACATCAAAAAGCCAGAAATAAAAGAATAACGGTCGCGATCGAGACTCGAACTCGGAACCTCTACTCTATCCGGGAGTAACGCCTCTGTCAATTGAGCCACCGAGACCTTATTAGAGAAAACGGCACTTTAATCGATCTCATACTTCATTGAAAACTATTAATAATATTCATCAATTTCTGCCATCTCTGTAAAGAATTAATCATTTCAATAATTAATATATCAAATATAAAAAGCATAAAAGCTTTAGAGTTAATTCTAATTTAATATAATATAATGTTTTTATTTTGAATGTAAAGCTGCTCATTTCGACACAGGACTACCATGGTGAGACGAGGGGCTTGTTTTGCTTTTATTTTACGATTTTAAGTATGAATAAATACCTATGATGCCCCGTTCACAGTAGCATTAAGAGCGACCATTATTTGCCAAACAATATTTATTTGTCAATTACAAACAAAAACATAGAAAGATTTTTTACTCCCAATGTGAACAAGGCTTCAATGTGTCGAATTAAAAAAAAATCTGTTAAAAATTTTAAGAGCAGATTTTCAGCTGAAAATTTTCGTAGGTTCTGGTCATAGGGTACTTTTTTTTTAATATATAGCTAAGTTTTTTTTAATCAGGTTTGCGGCAAAAAAATCATCCTGCAGCTAGCCAGCGGGGTCAAAGTCATCACCATCACTAAAGGCAACCAAGAGCTCTGAGTCATCACCTGCAGATTCCAGAAGCCACAATGCCCTCCACTGAGGTCGACTTCAGAATCATGGCCGCTAACATCTTGCATCTTGTGCGAGGAACCTAGTGCAATAGACAGCATGGATGGCTCTAGTTATAATGATAAACAAATTGGGGACAATTTGAGTTCAGTGACATTTCCGTAGAAATTCTAGAATTTAATTCTGTTTTTATTATGAATTTAATATTTGTATTACGGTAGGTATAATACACATGCTTATCTGAGCAGGTGGTCAAAATTGGAACTAAGAGGCGTTTTAAAGAGGGAATAATCCTGATTATGTGACATTCGATCTCCTGTGCTTTAAAGTTTTTTTTTTTGTGGGAAAATTTTTTTTTTTTTTTTGAGACATAACAGTTTTACATGTGCACCAGTAATTTATATTATTTGAATAAAATAAATTCTATAACTTAATTAATTGAAGTTTTTTATAATGCGTGTTTAAATTATTCCCATTGATGAGTTCAGTTTATTTTTTTCATTGACAACATTACAGTTTAGAAATGTAAGACTAACCAACTAAAACGCAGTTTTCCCGCAGGGGTAGGCAGAGAAGATGGACCACCACACAAATCTATCTTCACACAACCTCCTTGCTTCATTTACATTTGAGCATCGTCTCATACACACTCTCTATTATTCTTGACATGACTCGACTCAAGTATTTGAATCACTTGATCATGCCATGTATTTCTAGGACATCACCAACTTCTTCTACCATTCACTTTTGCGTCATATATTATCTGTTATCTTCTTTTTTCAATTGTTTTGGGTTTTACTTGTAAAATTCCATCCTTTTTTTTTAATAATTCAATTGAGTTAAGTTTTATATTATTATTACTTAGTTCTGCTAGTTTTAGTTTTTATTTTTAGTGACAGCTGTTTCAGCGTTTGAGGCCATTGTCAAACTGTGGTTAGGCCACATGGAAACGACTTATTTACATAAAAAAATAATTATGCTAAGTTAAAGGTAAGTTCTTATTAATTGTTTTATAATGTTCTTTGCCATTAGTTTCTCCCCACGTCAATGAATTGTACGAATCTAATTTTTAAGTGCCTTTCTTTATTACTTATTGAATCATTTAACGAAATTAAATTGTTCAGCGTTTTATTTCTATTTATTTTCTTGGACATATTAAGGAGTGGAGATTATTTTTATTTTTTATTAATGTTATGTTTGGATCATGTATTATTTTGTTTATTTCTAATTGCTCAAGTAAATTTAATCTAAAACTTTTACATTCAATATGTAAAGTCGTTGACTTGTTGTTTGCAAGCGGGACGTGGGACTTCAAATGTAGAATCTATATTATTATTTATGTAGCAACGCATATGCACTATGCATTTAGTTAAAAAAATCCTTCCATTATATCCAATGTAGGTGGCATTACATTCTGTGTGGCTGCAATTAAATTCTTAAATTCCAAATATTATTTCGTATATTCTCCTTATACTTCTTTCTTCGTTCATCCACTCTACGCGTCCAAATCGTATAAGCGTCTCTTTCTTAATCTTATCAAGTACGCTTACATCAGCTTTGCATTATTCTTGATCGCCACATTTTATTTTTTATCACACATACACCATAGAGATCTCATTTCTACAGCATTCAGTCTACTTTTTTTCTTCTTCTGCCAGTTCAATACCTCACTGTCATACATCAGGGTTGGTTTCAGTACTCCATTGTGGAATGCTGGCTTCGCTTCTTTTGACACTTTTTTACTAGCGTCAACCGCGTTCAGTCCTCCGTTAATGGAGTTTCCTGCATTCACCTTTCTTTCAATATACTTGACAGCCTCTCCATCGCAATATTTTCAAAAACACAAACTCTTCAACTTGCTGTAGGCATCAATAATTTACAACTATATTGGACAAAGCTTTTGCTCTCTCTCTTTCAAACACCATGACTGTGAACTTACTTATATTCATCATTAACTCATTCTGCGCACATATTTCGTTTTCTATATACATGAGAAACTGTAGATCTTCCATAAAGTTAAAAATAAGCATCGCGTCATCAGCATGCAACATACTTTCAAATTGTTATTTTTTGCGCTCTAGCTTGAAATTTGGCACCTTCCAATTCTTGCATACGCCCGTTCATGTACATGTTGAATATTCACGGTCCACTGGCCCTGCTTAACAACTTTTGTGATATCAAACCACTTCGTAAAATCACCGTTCACTCTAACACTACGACGCTTCCCTCGTACGGAGACGCAATAAGAAATATGAGTCCATTTTTTTATTCATTTTTATCAATATCCACCTTCAAACATAAATATCAGTATTTTTTATGTTCGTTTTTAAAGTCATATTAATCCTCAAAGTTAGATTTTCTTAAACGCCGCCAAAACGGCAGTATTTCAGAGGTAGGGAGCGGAGGGGTGGAGGGGTGCGTGACGTCATCCGTACCGCCAAAAGGGCAATTTGTATTTTTTTTTTAATATTCAACAAGGAATTCCAATACATTTTTATAGGTTTAGTATCCTAAAGCCTGATTCACACCAACGTCCGGCTCCGCTCAGTGCCGATTTTGTTCCGCAAGAAAACTTATTGATATGGTATGAATATCAATCAAGGAGTATGTGCCAAGACAAATTTGTGTGGCAGTATATCCTTCTACCCACCCTTGTGATATTTAACTACTTATTTAGTTAAATAATTATTTTGAAGTGTAAAAATACTGACATCGCAGATTTTTTTTTTTCAAACAATTTTTTTATCACTAAATAATATTTTTATAAATTATTAATTATTAAAAATATTATTTAGTGATAAAAAAATGGTTTTTGATAAAAAAAATCTGCGATGTTAGTATTTTTACAGTTCAAAATAATTATTTAACTAAATAAGTAATTAAATATCACAAGGGTGGGCAGAAGGATATACTGCCATATTGATTTTTATGTTTGGAAAATGGATTTTTAGTATATCCCGCCAAAAACAACGCATTACACGGTATTTATCTTTGACATCTCAAAGTGTCGTTATCCAGCTGTCAGTCTCGTATTTTGTGAGCTTGTGTTTTTCTTCGGTTTTCTTCTTTTTTCGGTAAAGAAATAATAAATGTGAAATAAAATAAATCGATAGAAAATAAACTTTAAAAAAATGCATTACTGAAATATGTTTATAACTAACAAAAAGTTTGACATATTTCCTTTATTTTAAAAAAGCTAAAATATCGTTAAACCATACACAATGAAAACATTATCAAAGTTGAATTATAACAAACATCGGCAATGTACTTATTCAACGACACTGGTTTATCTTTAAAATATTTATTTTCATTTTTTATTACTAAACAGTTAACGATTTTCGATAAATCCCACTCGAAGTACCTTCCTAAACAAATTGGGCTAAAATCTTAGTTACAAATCGAGAAAAACTGTATTTGTATTAGCCCTGTATTTACTTTTTTTTTTTTTTAAGATAAACATTCCCGGGTTACGAATAACCTGACAATATTTTAAAAACTCCTACTGCATTCAAAATAAGCGGAAGATGTTGCTTGTGCAATGATGAAGGACTTAGCTAGCAGAAGATTCGAACCCACGACTCTCGGATGGGAATCCGACGTGTTAGTCCACTCAGTTACTAACCGGTCCTAAAAATTAAATGTTTAAAGTTTAAAACTAAAGGTTGATTGAATAATATTAAATAATTTATGTTTGTATTAATGTAATACCTAGTGTAGTAATGATTGTTAATTTTTTCCTGACTTGGGCGTGGCTATGGCTAGGGCTAGGGTATTTATACATCCATTCATGGCACATCTCGACATATTTTTTTGTTTATTTGTATAACCACGTTTTCACAGTATTATTGTACACAAAAATATAGAATATAACCTAAGAACCGTTTAGTTATGTCCTGTTATGTGGCATAATAAAACGTACTGGGCGGAGTCACCGGAGACACGGGAGACGGGAAACATGCTTACATACCGAAAAGTGGTGCAATAATATGTGACAACTTTTCTTATCTATTTCTCTCTCACGGTTTACGACGTGAAAACCCGGAGAAAGTGATTTATCGTAAATATGTATAGGTTGGGTAAAAATATTTAGCTCTCTTTCCACATATATTCTTTCTCTAAGTAAGTAACCTAAAACCTTGTCAAAACTAAATTGTCAAATGTCAATTGAAGTCATTATGGAAATTGATACTTCACTCTTGTGTAATTAAACTTGGAGTTACCTCTCAACTTTTCACCATGAAGAAATCGTAATAATAATGTTACTACTGATACGAAAGTAATTTTATTTTTCTGTCAATTGGCCCCAAGAGAGGACAGTGGATAGTGTTACAATAAATAGCTTTATCGCCGTAATTATTTACTGTAACTGCAGTAATTGGATACGAAGTATGCGTTAATGACATGGCCATTATGTCCCAACTCTTACTTACCTACTTCGTCGTAAAAGTATAAAGAAACATGAATCGGTAGAAAGTTTGCGATTAGATTGACCGGTCGGTAGCTGAGTGGACAAACGCGTCGGATTCCCACGCGGGCGTAGTGGGTTCAATTCCTCTGCTGGCTAAGTCCTCCATCATTGCACAAGCAACATTTTCCGCGTATAATGATGGCTGTAGGAGTTTTTAGAATATTGTCAGGTTATTCGTAATCCGAGAATGTTCGTCTTTCTTTTTAAAAAAGAAACACAAAGAAAAAATATTAGGAGATTTGATAAGGATTAGTTAGTATTAGATTAAGTCCTTGGAGTAATAGTGTAAGATGATTATGACAGTACGCAGAAGCGGAGTATCATATTTGTTTTCTCTTTCTCTCTCATGGAGTACGACGTAAAAACCCGGAGAAAGTGATTTATCGCATGTTTGTATCGATTGGGTAAAAATAATTAGCTCTCTCTCCATACATTGTTTCTCCAAGCAAAGGAATTTTAAAATAGTTTGATTGTGTAGAGCGTATGGACAGAGAAAGGGGTTAGTGTAAATGGAAAAAGAACTCAGTGACGCCGGAGCATCCTGGAGGAAGGTATGGCACAATGAAAGGAATGACGGCCTGCGTGGTCGAGTGGTAAGACGCTCAACTACGAACCCAGAGATCGCGGGTTCGAACCCGGCATGTGCAAATAAATTTTATTCAATTAATATGTGGTATAACACACATTTGACTCATATAAAAAATAAAATATAGAATATTTGCGGCACGTTCCAGAGTGGTAGAAACTCTAAATATCGCCCTGGTGAAAGACCACCGTTCAGAGTTGAAACGTGTTTGGTGACCAGATCTGAATAGCCAGGTACTTTTCAACCTTCCTCTTCCCAATTTACTTCTCGTCCCTATTACTTTCAGCCCCACAACATACCCCTATTGGGAATGCTATAGTCTCGCTGGTTCTAGACGGTTGGGAGCAGTTAGGCTCCTTGCGCGGTATTCACTTTAAAAAAAAATCAAATGCCTTAGCCAGATCGTGTCAAGACGCTGTACAATAAAACAAAATGTAAAGGTATGTGAATAAAGCTAAAAATTGCAAATCTTTTAAATTGCTCTACACTGACAAAAAAGGAGAATATCAAATATCTAGGTATTACAATAGACCACCATATTAAGTGGACTGAGCACATTACACAAACTGTAAAAAGAATAGGTAAACCATATTAAATTTTCCTAAAATTAAGAACCATTTTACAAAAACCTTTATTAATAAAGACTTACTACGCACTGGCCCAATCAATTCTGCAATACGGAATAATAGGTTGGGGAGGTGCGTTTAAAACTAACTTAACCCCACTTGAAATAGCCTAAAGAAGACCAATAAAAATAATCCCAGAAAAATTATTAGATTACTCTGCTGACGAAGTATTTACAGAATTCAAAGATTTAGTTTTGAAAAAAATATCCATAAAAAAAGCATTTCTTCAAATCCACCAGAAAGACCAAGAACGTTAGGCCAAATAGTTACCCCGAAACTCAATACAACAACAGCACAACATCACTATTCCTACTCAGCACTTAAGATATTCAACAAACTTCCTAAAGAAATAATAGATGTAAAACTACGAAATATAAGAAAAAAAAAAACTCAAAATACAGTTTTCCATAAAAGAACCTTAAATGAATTATATTCATATAATATTTCAAGAAACCCATGATAGTACTCCCTCCCTAAGCACGAGAATTTTCTCAATTAGGGAGGTAATTATCATTAACTAGAAACTAGACATGGTATATAAACTGAATTAATATTATACCTACTGTTAGTATTAAGTAAAAATGTTTATTTTTGTACAATTGATTAAATAAATAAAAAGAATAAAAAAAGCAAGCAGTGTACTCCAAGAGGTGTACGGCGGAAAATTCGACCTGCCAAAATTGCAATAATTACAAAATGTGCAAGAATTATATGAAATTTCAGGAAAACGATAATTATTACCAATTTGGAACTCAAAAATTCAATGGTTTCAGGAAGTTGCCAAATGATTTATTATTTGCCATCCATTAAATCGTAATAACTATGTATCTTTACATGGGCATTAGATTGCTTACGACTATGACATAATGTATAACAGGGGTGGCCAAAGCGTCAAACGCGGTCGACTGGTCGATCGCATAACTATTCCTAGTCCCCCACCTATCTGAAACCGCGTACAGACAATAATATACGGGAGGGATAGCTTTGCGAAACAGTGTAGTTAGAATTGTTGATTTTTTCCTGACTCGGTCGTGGCTAGGGTCAGCACATGTCGACGTAATGTTTTATTTTTCAAATTTTTATAAACACTATTTCACAGTATTGTTATCACAAAAATATAGAATATAACCTCAAACACCGTTGAGTTATCTCGCATAACAAAACGTAGTGGGCGGAGTCGTCGGATATGCGAGAGGCGGAAAACATGCTTACATACCTAAAAGTGGTGCGATATTATGTGACAACCTGTCTTGTCTCTTTCTCTCTCACGGCTTACGACGTAAAAAATCAGAGACAGTGATTTATCG
The DNA here is from genome assembly GCA_022651775.1 of Drusus annulatus. Taxonomy (NCBI): domain Eukaryota; kingdom Metazoa; phylum Arthropoda; class Insecta; order Trichoptera; family Limnephilidae; genus Drusus; species Drusus annulatus. The sequence goes on from JAGWCC010000086.1 coordinate 833,818, forward strand.
TAAATTTGTATAGGTTGGGTAAAAATATTTAGCTCTCTCTCCATATATATTCTTACCCCAAGCAAATAACACAGGCGAACACACGCTGATACGAACATCGCTTTTACGTCCACACTGCTTCGTCATTCTTTGCACACGTACTAATCCAAAATGTCCGACGACCCCAAAAATGTCCCACAAGCGTGGCGTCTCTCTATAAGGTCTATGAATGAAAGTAATTTGTCACTAAACCACTCCATATTTATAAATCTTGCATTGCCAATAAAAAAATTGCGCGCGCAGAAAACAAAATAAACACGTGAAAGCTAATGAAACCATAAATGTCTGTTATTAAAACAACTAAATATTGAATAGGAGTTGGTAATATACGAGGCCTTTTGAAAAGAAAAGGTGATTTTTTAATTTTCGAGGGCTGTGTACATTCGATTATCGATTTTTTTTTTGTTATATTGGTACACGTATGTTTATCATATGTTAGTATTATCAGCCATTTTGGATTAGTGGTTTGTTTTTGACAACTGGAAAGGTTGGTCACGTTTTTGTGTGTTCTTCGATTTTTTACTTTTGAAAAAATGAATCAAAGAATAAAATCCACGATTTGTTTTCCCAAAACTCCAGGACGCTCATCGTCATTAACATCTTCTCGGCCTTCTGTAAAGCGCTTGTACCACTTATAAACACTTTTTTGAGACAAAGTAGACTCGCCAAATGCCACAGTCAACATTTTAAGTGCGTTGGAGCACTTTATTCCATTTTTAACGCAATGTTTATCACATATTCTTTGATCCATTTTTCATTTCCACACAAAAACGTGACTAACCTTTCCAGTTGTCAAAAACAAACCACTAATCCAAAATGGCTGATAATGCTTACATATGATAAACATATGTGTACCAAAATAACAAAAAAAAAATCTAAAATAGAATGTACACAGCCCGCGAAAATTCAAAATTCACCTTTTCTTTTGAACAGGATATGTATATTTAAAATTTAAAGTTGTTTTTGGCTTTAAATTACTTTTTTTCTTATGATCACGTAACACATATAATATTGGTAGACCGCCGCCAATAATTTAAAAAGCAGGTCGCCCGTAGTGATCAAAAACTTGGCCACCCCTGATGTATTATATGTGAATACGAGTACATCACTCGAATGCATCATGTCAGTTAACAATCCGCAATTTAAATTCCACGTTTTAAAACAAGTCACAATATTTAAAATCAAAAACGAGTAACCACCAAATGGAGGTTTGGTTAGAATAGTAATTAGTTTGAAAAATGTATGACGTAATCAAGATTTTTTGTAATTCAATATTTCACTGCACAAGACTACTTACTACCTACCTGCTTCAAATGTGGTTTGAGTAAGTGCATAAAAAACATGATTTAAAATACAACGTACTGTTTTTTTTACTATTTTTGACCAGACAAGGTCACAAAATAAAATTTAAAAATTCAAACTTGAACAAAATTTGTATCAAAAATATCTCTAAATGAATTGACATATTGTAAATAACTGTAATTATAAACTTACAAATTGTTTTATATCATAAAGGAAATATATGTAAGCTATAATTATTTTTATTTTAGAGGTGTTATTTTTTAATATACCCGTATTATGGATAAGAATTAATAATTAAAATTGATTCGGAGATGGTTTGCATAATTCCTGTTAGGACTTACGCCTTTCATCTTATATCTACCTTTGATGGCCTTCGTGGTTGAGTGGTAAGACGCTCGACTACGAATCCAAAGAGGTCACGGGTTCAAACCCGGCGTTTGCAAATAAATTTTATTTAAAGAAATGAAAAAACAGCTTTGTACAAGACCACGAATATTATTTTAATTTTGATGGCCGATTGGTTTCGCTTAGCCTGAGCATCATCAGGGTTAAACTAGTTTAATTTTTTACCCTGATGATACTTGAGTAATAATTTTTAATTAGCTTAAATGATTTTTGTCATTCTTTACGACTCTACCAAAACTTTGACTAGACCATGGCTTGAATGTTCTCTCTTATGTTTATTCTGTCCTATTTTTGTCATCGCTTCATTTCATATTATGTATGTGCTTTCCTTCTCTGTTGCTCTTTTTTCCATTTCGTGTTTTGTGACTTTTTTGGAATTGGACTTTAGTCCGTTCATTTATAAATAAATAAATATTCGTGGTCATTTACAAAGTTATTTTTTAATTTCTTTAAATGTGTCAAACCACAAAGTGATTGCTTTCCACGAAAATATAAATTTTATTTTATTAATACATAGTCATTACACATTTAATTCATATGAAACAATATAAATATATAGTATATTTACGGTAGGTATCAGAGTGGTAAATAATCTAATTATCGCCCTGGTGAAAGACCACCATTCAGAATCGAAACGTTGCTTGTTTGGTGATCAGATCTGAATAGCCAGGCTTTACCTCTTCCATGTTTGATGACTCAGATTTCATACCCCAATTGGGGATGCCATAGTCTCACTGGCTTCGTATTTTCAAACCTACCTCTTCCATATATCCTTTCCTTCCTCCATAACTTCAACCTCACATTCCCCGATTGTGGATGTTATAGTCTCACTGGCTTCAAAGGGTCGGGAATAGTTGGGACTCTTGTGCTGTATTCACCATAAAAAAACCTTTGACAGTAGCCCAGTCATTTAAAACAGCTGACAAGGGTTGTCTTGATTCTACAATACGTCTCTTCGTGAATACAATGAGATTTATTTTTTTCAGACACTGATTTTTTATGTCGAAAAATAGAACTTTCATGATTTTACCATAAAAATAACGTTGTTTTATTTTGGATTGATGATAAAAAATAAATTATAATTAGATTGATTTTTTTCAGTTCAAAACCAAACTCTTCTGTAACGGAAAATACATATTTACTGAATTATATTATTGTATTTTTCTCTGCTGTATTGAAAAAACTAAACATTATGTTATTATTTGAGTGAAATTCCCTCACCAAACACAAGAACCTTGTTCTTTATGGTGTGAAACAGTTTGTATGTTTATTTTATAAGACACTGGTGTTTGAAAGAGAGAGTACGCAAACAGCGTGCAATATAGTTGTGAATGATGAATATTTGGAGCAAGTGGATGAGTTTGTGTATTTAGGAAGTATGTTTACGAGAGACGGAAAGGCTGATAAGGACATTGAAAGAAGGAATTAATGGAGGACTGAACGCTGTTGGCGCAAATGATAAATTGTCCAAAGAAGCGAAGCTATCAGTCCACCAACCATGTGCTTATACCAACCCTGATGTATGACAGTGAGGCATGGAACTGGCATAGGAAGGATGAAAGTAGACTAAATGCTGTGGAAATGAGATCCCTGAGATGTATGTGCGTAAAACCATGTGTGACCGTATTAAAAATGTGGAGATACAGAAAGAATGCAAGGCGGATGTGAGCGTAATGAATAGAATCAAGAAAGGGACGCTCAGATGGTGTGGGCATGAAGAGCGAATGAACAAAAAAAGGAGTGAGAAAAGGATATATAATGCGAAAGTGAATGGAAAAAGAAGTCGAGGACGCCCGAGAAAGACATGGCACGATCAAGTAAATCAAATACTTGAATCGGGTCATGTGAAGAGTCTGAATAATAGAAGAGTATTTATGAATGTGAATGAAGCAAGAAGTGTGTGCCAAGACAGATTTGTATGGCAATCTGTCCTCTCTGCTTATCCCTGCGGAGAAACGGCATGATGTTCGGTTAGTTAGTTATTCACATTGCAAAAATTTGTAACAATAACATTATATCTTATTGTAGAAAAAAAATCAAGAAATTTAAAAATATTATTCGCAGGCAGTTTCAAACCTCAATGCCATTATTAGCGGATATTTTGACATGGAAGCGAAATTACCTCAATTTCTTTGTAACCGTAGGAAATCAGGTCGGATATCAAAATCGTAATCGACACCCGAATTATATTTTGATGTTTGTCCGTTGGAAACAGCAATACTTATAAATATTTAACCTCTGTTAACATAATCTATCGAAAGGTGGAAATAAGTAGCCAAGCCTGAAATGAGTTTCTGAAATTTAATGATTGGTCGTCGAATTATCGATTTAAGATGTAAACCAATGTTTCGTAAATGGTAATGTCAATGTTCAAATTCTCTTTTTAGCTGTTTATGTTTATTTATAAATTAACCGGACCAAAGTCCAATTACAATAAAAAAAAATACAAAACACGACATGGGAAAAGAGCAACTGGGAAAGAACACCACATACAAAATATTAAATGAAGCGATGACAAAAATAAGACAAAACAAACATAAGAAAGAACATTCAATCCAAGGTCTAGTCAAAGTTTTGGTAGAGTCGTAAAGAATGACAAAAATCATTTAGACTACTACCAAAAATTTCAAGACCATGGCTTGAGTTAACAAGTCTCGACATTCTGGACATTGGAGAATGATACCCACAGTTAGTAGAGTGATGATTGAGGAACAGCAATTCATTGTTTTTAAGTCTACGGCAAGGAATGTTGAACTGCATGAGTTGCAACAAAGAAGGTGAATCAATAACACAATAATTAATTATTAAAATGCAAATTAAATCGAAGTCGAAGAACATTTTTATGTTATAATAAAATAATATTTTGTTTAAAACCACAGAATTTATTATGATGAAGGCCAACCGGTTCCGCTTGGATCAAGCTTCGTCAGGGCACATATAATAACTAATAATAACAGTTATTATATGTGCCCTGACGAAGCTTGATCCAAGCGAAACCGGTTGGCCTTCATCATAAATAAATTCTGTGGTTTTAAAACAAAGTATTCTTTTATTTAATATAATGCCCAACCACCATGTGATTGCTTCTTACGAAAAAAAAATTAAGTTTTTCAAATTCATCATATGAATAATCGCCTCGTTCTCGTTCTAATTAACAGTGGAGAATGATACCCATAATTAGTATAGTGATGATTGAGGAACAGCAATTCATTGTTTCTGAGTCTACGATATTTTTTTTGACAGCGATATTTTTAACTATATTTTGTTTGCTTTTATCCGTTAGTGATTTTTTTCTTATACTACGATGTACATATACCTAGATATTTAAACCCTTATTTATTAATTTTATTGTAAAACAAATTAAATTCTTTGATTTTGTAGTGTTTTAAAATGAGTTTTATTTACAACAATAGATAGGTTAGCTCCCTAAAATGAAAATCTGGAGGGGGCAAATAAAAAAGATTTAATTTAAGGAACTGAGTTTAGAGTAGTCTTTTTCATTACAAATATTTTGAGTATCGCCCTGGTGAAAGACCACCATTCAAAGCGAAATGGTTTTAGCCGTGTTTGGTGACCAGATCTGAACAGCCAAATGTTCTTGTCTTCCCCATATCCTTTTTCTCCCCACCCTTTTCAGCCTCACAACACATTCTTATTGGGGATGCCACCGCCCTACTGGCTTCAGGCGGTTGAGAGCAGTTGGGACCTCAGAGCAATAATATACAGAAGGTATAACTTTGCGAAACAGTGTAGTCAGGATTGTTGATTTTTTCCTGACTAGCGCGTGGCTAGAGTTTTCATATACACACCTTTTTACATGCATTCTTAGCAAATGTCGACACAATGTTTTGTTTATTTGTATAACCACTTTTGCACAGTATTGTTATGAACAAAAATATGGGATATAACCTCAAAAACCGTTGATGTGGTGACCATTTTAAGCGTTGGTCGATGGTGATGCCAAGCTATTTGATAGAAGTTTTGCTTGAAATATTTGTACATAATAAATCAGTGGTGGTGTTTGTCATTTATTGTGGCATGAATTTTAATGTTTATTTCGAACGGTGTTTTTTGCTTTTGAATACAGAATGGTACATAATATGTGTCTTTTTAGAGTTTAACGTTAGCAAGTTTTCGTCAAACCACTTTTTCAACTCATTAATGTCTGTGTTAGCCTTTTTGTTTAATTCGAACCATGTATTTGCTTGGAGGAGTAGTACTGTGTCATCGGCATATGAGACAATTTCTCCATATTTAGCGACTTCAAATATGTCGTTTACATACATAATGAATAAAAGTGGTCCCAAAACTGTGCCTTGTGGTATCGAGAAGTTACTACTTTCCGAGTTACTTAATTCATTTAATAATTTTATTTGTTGGGGTCTTTTTTCTAAAAAAACTAACTATCCTTGATATAACGATCCCATTTAGTTCAGTTTTTTTTATTTTATTTCTATTAAATTTACGTGCGATATACTGTCAAAAGCTTTTTTAAGGTCTATAAATATTCCCATACATTTTCTATCCGAATCTAGGGCGGTGTATAAATATTTTGTTATTGTAGCAATAGCGTCATGGATTATGTGACAACATATCTTTTATCTTTCTCTCTCGCGGTTTACGACGTAAAAACCCGGAGAAAGTGATTTATCGTAAATTTGTATAGGTTGGGTAAATAATATTTAGCTCTCTCTCTATATATACTCACATATTCTTACGACAAAGTTAAGACTCTTGGGCGGTATAAACTTAAAAATTAAAGTAACCTTGCATCTCGTTTCCTCGTTCAAGATACTCTTAGTATCGCCTTGTAGAGATACCACCTTACAAAATCGAAAAGTTTCTCGAATATGCTTTTGCAATATCGAGTGACCATTAGATAAGTGGGTAATATCACAGTTTGATAAAAATCCAAAACGGGCCGAAAATTTAATTGCATACATTAATTTCATATTGAGTATCTCGAACAGCACGGTGCGTCAAATATCGGCAGACACATAACCGCCAATTTAACGGTATTTTATGAAGATCATGGTTCTATTGAACCTTATAAAGAAAGTGAGAGTGTTTAAATTACCTTTAATAATGCGTATAAATCTAACTGCGGTTTTATCTACTTTGCATAATGATAAACTTACTGGGACATTATAGCATTATTTCTCACAAAAAGCGCTTTACTGTTAAGCCGTATTTTTTCAAAATATTTTTTTTAAGAGAATACCGCAGAAGAGTCCAAACTGATCCCAACCGTCTTGAGGCAGAGGGACAGTTGTGAGGATGAAGGTAGTGGAAGGGGGAGGAGATGGGGAAGAGGAAGGTTGAGTAATACCTGGATACTCAGATCTGGTCACCAAACCCGTCCAAAGCCATTTCAAGCAACGTTTAGATTCTCAATGGGGGTCTTAGAGTATAATTTAAGTCTTAGAATTAAATGTGTTATGACACATATTAATTGAATAAGAGTTATTTACCAGGTTTGAACCCGCAACCGCGTGAATGATATTACTTCGACAATATTTTATGGAGAACTCTCCGTCTTAAAGCTGCTTACTACAAAAAAGAAGGTGGCTGTCATGGGTCCAATACCTCTTGGCAGTTGTTACTATGATGCTGTGTAAAAAAAAATCTCTCACTTTATAAATACCAGGTCAAAACGGCTTATAAATAAAATGTATCATTTTGCTCCTTCGTCTGATTCGTTTTTTTGTATTTGTGCTTATGACATGCTGTTGGGTCGACAGTTTTGTATTTTTTTTTTTCGTTAAAGTCGAAAGTTGTTTAATCACTAACTCGTGCAAATATGCACAAGTCAGTGACACAAACATCAAATTTAGAGTCATGAACCTTTTTTTTACAAAAGCTGTTACCAACCTAACCGGGCTTAACATTTGATTAATTATTTACGTTTTTTTTACATCATAATTAGCCGCAAAGTAAAATGGCGGCTGCTTTAATTTTTTTGTTCATTTTTTTATATAAATTTTTAAAAATCTCGGTTCTTTTTTATAGCGCGATTTCTCGATTTATTTTATTTTACACACATATATATAAAAATAAAATTAAATATATATGTTTATTTTTTATTATAAAAATATATATGGCACGACATATTCCATTGACATGCAACTATACAATAAAAAAGTACAAATAAAAATCATAACTATAATTTTAAGTTAATAAGTGTCTATCTGATGGGACCTGCCAGGTAAGTATGTTCCTGTATATTTTCTCATTTAAACTAGGAATTAATATCTAATAATATAAAATAAGACTTACAGAAAAATTTGAAATAATAACTTTGTATAAGACCAAAGATTTTTTTTATGACCGACTGGTTTCACTTATAAAACAACAAAAATAATAAATTCAAAAAATTTCTCATTATTATTTTATTATGTTCTCAGTTGACGTTTTGCCTCTTTCATTTCATTTTATAATTTGTCTCTTTCTCTGTTCCTTTGTTGTAATTAAAATGTTATTCTTTTGTTTTCTCACTGTTCACTTTTTAAATTTTATTTCGTGTTCTCCGTCTGTACTACCACTATGTATTTTTTTTGTTTCATTTAATACCCTGAATATGCTTAGGCTAAGCGAAACCGGTCAGTCATAGATAAATTTAAAATTAAATCTTCGGTTTTATACAAAGTTATTAATTCTTTTTCATTACAAAAAAATAATGCTTCTGCAAATTTACGAAAAAAATGATAATTGATTTTAAACTAGTTTCGTTGACTTTTCAATTTTCATGAACACTTATCACCGCCTAACCTAACCTAACCTAACCACATTTTGACAATGGCATTGAATGCGAAACAGCTGTCACTATAAACAAAAACTTAAGTTAGTTGATCTTGATAATAATTATATTGAAATCGATTATATCAAATTATAAAAAAATTAATCCAGTTCTGCATATTTAACATAAAAAAGTGAATAAATTATTAGCTAGTTTCGTTGACCTCTAGATTTGCATCAACACTTTCAGAAAAAAAGTGCTTCACTAGTGAGTTTTCAACGCGACAGACAAAAATACAACATTTCAAATATAGTAAAGACGTACTCGTACAAGTCAGCATTTATTTATTTGTAATTTTCTTTATTTTGGTGAGAAATAGGTGACATCTGAATTACTCAACAATTTCAGTCTTACTGCGGTAATTGGAAAACTTTCCAAAATATATGTCATGTGATGGTAGATTAAAAATGTCCCAAGGTGTATTACATGGATTAGATAACTTTAAAATTGCTCTTACTCGTATGGCATAATGTGTAGCCATTTGTACTATTTTTCTATTACCTAATTATTTTTACGAGTACCTCTTTACGTACTGCACACAAACTTATAAGTATAATTGAGACACTGTGAAATCAATCATATTCCCATTAGTTTTGTAGCGTTGTTCGATGAGAACAGAAGAAGATGCAGTGAAACGATGGTATATTTTCAGAAATACTCAAATATATGTTTTTATAAAATCCTGTGAAAAATTGTGAAAAGAATGGTGAATGCAGGAAACTCCGTGAAGGCGGACTAAACGCTGTTGGCGTTAACAAGAAATTGTCCAAAGAATCACAGCTAGTAGTCCACAGTGAAGTGCTTATACCAACCCTGATGTATGGCAGTGAGGCATGGAACTGGCAAATGAAGGATGAAAGTAGACTGAATGCTGTGGAAATGAGATCTCCGTAACGTATGTGCGGTAAAACCATGTATGACCGTGTTAAAAATGTAAATATCCAGAAATAATGCAAGACTGATGTTAGCGTTATGAATAGGATCAAGAAAGGGACGCTTAGATGTTTTGGGCATGTAGAGCGAATGAACGAAGAAAAAAGGGTCAAAAAGAATATATTATGCGAAATTGAATGCATCGAAAGTGAACTGTTCAGATCTAGTCACTACACTCGACAAAAGCCATTTCTAGCAACGCGAACGTTTCGATTCGGAATGATGAATGAAAATGTTTAATTTAACATAAAACAAATTAATATTACATCCCCTAAGTGAAAAAAATTAACAGCGGCACAGTATTTGGTACAATTTTAATAAAAGAAACCGCATGAAGAGCGAATAAACGAAGAAAGAAGTGTGAAAATAATATATATTGCTAAAGCGAATGAAAAAAGAAGTCGGGGACGGCCGAGGAAGACATGGCTCGATCAAGTGAATCAAATACTTGAATCGGGCCATGTAAAGAGTCAGAATAATAGAAGAGTATGGATGAGACGATGTATGAATGTGAACGAAGTAAAGAGTGTGTGCCAAGACAGAGTCGTATGGCGGTCCGTCCTCTCTGCCTACCCCTGCGGAGAAACGACATGATGGTTAGTTAGTTGGTGAAAATTTTGACAACAAACCTTTCATAATCGATTTTAACAATACATATCATAGATTTGAATATTTTTCGTCAAAATAAAATTATAAATACAATTTCACTATTTTTTCGGATTGCAAAATAGCAGTCGTTAGCGAAAATATATGATTTTCTCGAAAGAACTGGTTCAAATTCATTGTGAGTAATTCTTACTTCTTGCAAAATAAAGACGCTCTCCGTGGTCGAGTGGTAAGACGCTCGACTACGCATCCAGAGGTAACGGGTCCAAACGCTACCTCTGGACACGTAGTCGAGCGTCTTACCACTCAACCATGGAGGCCGTGAAATGGTCACTGGTTATTACAAATGGTTATATTTTTTCAGAAGTTATATCATTCTGAATAATGCACAAAACTATGTATAGGTACAAATACATATTTAAAAGAAATTAAACTAGAAACAACTAACTCTAAAAATATTTATTGCTATAGCTATTTCATCGCAATGTGAACTCAGTACAGACCGCATTGTATACCATAGACCGTAGACCCAGTACAGCGGATTGGGTTTAAAGAAAGGGAAATTTCCCCCTGACTGTGGCCGCCGGTTGAGGAGAACCCAGCGGTGGAGCGGACTGACTTGGGAGGTTGAGCGGCCAGTTTGGACAGTTCTTGTCGCGACCTCTCGAACACACGGACGCTGCGTTTATCGAACAACAAACAGTGCGAGTTGCGGTCTAAAGTGAAGTTCGTTAAATAATCATTAATTATACATACAAAGGATAATGCCACGACTTACACATTTGCTGTGTCTATTTTATAATTTGCTTAAATTTAAGCATCGAAATCAATTTTAAAATTTGGGACAACTATTTCTTCAAGATTTTTAAAAAATATTTTTATAGTTACAACATGAAAAAGTTGCGATGAAAGTTTTTTTTTTTTTCAACTTTTTACAACGTTATCACATTCATGGGTAACAGCTATATCGCTTGCCGAGGGCATTTTCAAAAGGTTTGCAGTGCCATCAACAGGCGACAAAACTACCAGGCGCAAAAAAATAACTCTAGAGAATTTTAAAAACGTATTTTAATTTAAATTACAATTTAATGAAAATTAAATAATTACTATGTATAAGACCATAGATTTTCCGACCGGTTTCGCTTAGCCTAAGCATCATCAGGTTACAAAATTAAACTAAACGAAAAATACAAAGTGTGCGGTTGAAATAATTTTATTGCTTTTTTCCTTTTAGGGTATACAGAGTAGACGGTGGGTGCCAACCACTCTCTCTCTAAATATCTCTCAAATTAATGCATTTTTTAAATATCTCTATTTAATATTTAGCAAAAGTTGAATACAATACGATTCATAGTAAAATAAAACATTTCTTGATCCGAGCACTTGTTACTAAAAAATGTTTAATACCTATGTTATGTTACACTTGTTTTGCTATACTATGTACTCTTACTGTAAAAGCCCAATGGGAACACAATTTAAAAAAATATATTTAAAAAATATTAATTTCAATTTTTTTTTAAATATGGTTCTACAGGATCAATACAAAAATAATTTAAGATTTTATTTTAACTTTACAATTTGAATATATCATGTGTGATGCCTTTGTATTTTTAAGATTAAATTCACATTTTGCATCCAAATCTGAATAAAATTATTAGAACAGCCAATTTTTTTTTGTTTTTACACGAGTTTACTTTTATCTATGTGTAAACTGATAGATCCAATGAAGGATGGACGGTAAAATGTATCGTACCTACCAAACGTTTTAAATCAAAAGCCCACTCACATCACATTACAAAAAATTACATTTTAGAAACAACACATAAAAAATAATTATATAAAACGTAAAACAATGTATGCTTAAATCACCAATTTGGCAACCGTACAAATTTGCTAACTAGTGAAAGTAACTGGTAAAAAATTGTTCGTAAGAGTTTTTCATCCAATCAGACTGATTGGATAATTATACATCTACAACAAATCCAATAAAGCAGAGTGCTAATTAGTTTTTCCGCTCTCTTTCTATCAGTGCCAATTCTTCAACCTGTCAGAAAATTTTACACGTACCAAAGAAAATATCTCCATTTTCATTTATTTTCTATTGATACAGTAAGTTTTTTATGGTTCCACAAAAAATCCTCTTGTCGTTTTATTGTGCGAGTTTGTTGGCTTAATGAATCGAGCGCCGCGCTTTGTATCACTTTCATGTTCAAGGTGACGCATTATTGTGCTTTACAGAATAAAAACTTGTAGTGAAAAGATTAATTATTCTGAGAATGGAAACGAAACAAAAGTATTTTGTTGCTACCGCCTTCCACGCATATATTTTTGGTAGCGGTGTGTTCTTTTCTCGTCAAATCAAAGTTCATTTATGATTTAACTTTTAACGTTGACCGCACAGAGATCTCGAACATAGAGTAAGACCGGAACTCGCAATGATTCTTGATTTCATAAGTGATGTTCTAACTATTGTGTGGTATACCAAATATAATTTAGTAGCGTTGGGAAAAACTTCCATGTTATGTGAATGCTTCACGAACTGCTAGTTCTTTAAAATGAATCTTCGCAGTGAACACTTCAATTGAAGTCGAACTCGCCAAAACAAAAACCAAAATCGAAAAGTACTAGAGATGGTCGATATTGGAATTGGGATGTACTTGCGGTTTCAGTTACCGGTGACCGGTGAGGAATCGGTTATTTATCCAGTTCTCTTTGGAACCGGTTCCTGGTGTCACAAAAGTTCCACGAAGAAGTTTTTTTGAAAAGTACTAGCAAATCGACAAAAGTTCTTGGCAAAAAAAAAGTTCTAGTCGGTGAAAACGAAAAGAACTGAAACTAATTTTTCGCCAATTTTTTTGCATTTATTTAATAAGGGAGGGTTGCTAGCGAAATTCTGGGAACGAGAAAAACTGGAACTGGAACTGGAACCGGTTATTTTACCCAAAATGAACTAGACTAACAAATCGACATAAAATCTCAAAATAAAGTAGTTCTTTGTAGCTTTGTAGTCTAACTTCGAGTACTTTAACCTTTTTTACGAACGTATCCAATGAAAAATTAAAGAAGTTTGAACTGCCGCAAAATGAAGTAGTTCTTTGTAGTAGTTCGCACGGAGCGGTCACAACGCTATAATTTAGGATTATGAGGTGATCCCCCTCACACTGCGCTATTTTTGCCAGATATCATGTTGCGTGCGCAAATAACTTTTAGTTAATTAATATGTGTCATAACACATTAAGTTCACATAAAGCAATATAAAGTATATTTGCAGCACGTTCCAGAGTGGTATATACTCTAAGTATCGCCCTGGTGAAAGACCACCATTCAGAATCGAAACTTTGCTTGAAATGGCTTCAGCCGTGTTTAGTGACTAGATTTGAATATCCAGGCACTTCTCAACCTTCCTCTTCCCCATCTCCTTCCCCTCTTCACTACATTCAACCTCACAACATACCCCAATTGGGGATGCCAAATGTTCACTGGCTCTGCACGATCGGGAGCAGTTAGGACTCTTGTGCGGTATTCACTATTAAAATAAAATAATAATCATTATATAAGCCTTGAGATTAAGATTTTTTAGTCAATTAAGTTGCGTACTGGCAAAGAATTCATTGATGCATAATACCCATTCGAATTCTATTCAAATACTCAACGTAGAAACTACGTTTTTTCTTTTATTTACGTTTTACGAGATTTTACACTTCCGGATGATTTTTGCTCGATCGATACATTTCACTGTATCGTTCGTTCTATGCTGCGGAAAACAATTAAACTTGATGCTTAACATAATATTTACAATGCACTAAACCTTCATATTTGAAAATAAAAGGAATCCGTGAAAATTCACAGGAAAATAAATATTCATAAAGCGTAATGGCTTTGTAGCGAAACTATTATTTATGGTTATCTCACCGGAAATCAAGTGATAAAACAATAAACTTCACAAGTCCCAAGCTCATTAACATTATTAAGTCATGAAAAGTAAAAAAACTTTTTGCAAAGACCTTGTGTTTAATAATGATCACAAAATCTTCAAACCTGAAAATGTATTATTTAAAAAATATATTATTTAATTTGGTGACTGCTCGTGTAATAATTAATTAACCACTTAGTCCGGGTTGTTTCAAACTTTCGTCACATTTGACATCGTCTCAAATCAACGATCAGCGCAATTTTATTTTGTTGACATTTGAACGGTCCCCGTTAATCGCCGATTGTTGGTCCTCTTTAGCATTTGAACAAATTGTGATCAGCTAAACAGCAGAACGGTAATGCTGGTATACTTTTTAGCTGATCACAACTTGTTCAAAAGCTGAAAGAGTCTAAAATTGACGTTTAACCCTTATTGGCAAAGTAAAAAATATAAAAATGAACCAAGATAAGGTAATAAGCTACAATATTTATTTTAACTGACCTTAAGACTGACTTAAAACCTGACTTTAAGAGATTTCCTAAAGTGTTGTCATTACCAAAAATGTTAAAATATTTGTGTTTATTTTTTTAAGATTAAAAATATGGTGTAAGTTACACTGCCAAGATAAGGGTTAACGGGGACTGTTACAATTTTTTTAAATACAATGTGGCGCTAATCGTTGAATTATGACGGTGTCAAATGTGGCGAATGTTTGAAAAACTACACCTTAAACGTTAATTACCACATTCTGTTCATTTGTGTTTATTTTTATTTGTGTTAGAACCTTGAAGTAACAATATAGAGAGAGAGGTAATTATTTTTACCCAACCTATACAGATTTTGGATAATTGAGAAAGAAAGAGACAACAAATTTTCCCGAATTATCACACCGCTTTAAAGTATTGTTAGAATGTTCTTCGTGTTCCGCGTCTTCGTTGACTCTGCCCACATATTATGAGACGCGAAATAAATTGAGATAACTCAACGGTTTATTAGGTTACATGTTATATTTTATTTTTAACAATAGTGTGAAAAAGTGGTTATAAGAATAAACAAAAACATAATGTCGACATGTTCTATGAATGGATGTATAAATACCCTAGCCCTAGTCCTAGCCACTCTTAGGTCTAGCTGAATCCGGAAAACCTCGTATAAACTGACTACAGCTCTCTCTACAGCGCTCTCTCTTGTATATTATTGCTCTGAGGTTAGAACGCATGTCCCAGGTTATTAAATTCAGAGTGGTTTGTACTACCAAGTGTAACTTTTGTGTGCGTGTATGTGAAAATTCATATGTGTAATCACAGAACTTTTTAAAATGGCTTCTTTGCATAATTTAACGTCAAATCTTTTCTTTGTCTGTTTTAATTATTTCGGATGAGCAAACTCATGTAAGTCTGGTTCTCACGTCTATTATTTATGTTGAAAGATCTCTATTTTATGTATCCTTTTTATAATACTTCCTCTGACAACTGTCGGCTAAAAAATAACATTAGTGGTTGAAGGTTGAAATCTGACGAATCTTTTTTAAAAGCCTTTTTTAGAAGGTCAAATTAAAGGATTTTTTCAATTGAATTTTAATAATGTTTTTATTTAAATAAAATTACTTGTTTTAAAGTTAAGGCTTCCACTGTGGCGATATTGTAAAGACAGTAAAAACGAGCAATATTGTATCAATATCAATTGGCAAATCAATCTATCTGATCAGAATTAATATCGTAAAACATCTGTCGTACATAGTTCGATCAATCGCCGTATGGAGCGCCAACATTTCCAAAAACAAAACCACTCGTTGTAGAGATGGTCGATATTCTTATATTTTTATCAGCGAGGAACCGGTTCCAGTTTTTTTCTCTGAACATCGCTCCACCCCGTCCCTCCCTACAAATCTTCTTCGTGGAATTTTTCTGGAACCAGGAACCGGTTCCTCGCCAGGCACCGGTAACTGGAACCGCAGGTACACCCAATCTTCGATATCAACCATCCCTAATTCGTTCATATATTAGTTGTAAATTATTGAAAAAAATATGTTCACACAATATGAACTGAAAAACACGCAGAAAAGAAAAAAGAGAGTTTGAACATGGGATTCGGCAGCTTAATGGTAAAGCATCCAACCGGCAAGCAGGTTCCGAGTTCGATTCTTGGTCGCATCTATTTTTTTGTTTGTGTTTTTCTAATTCACTTTGTTTCAATGATTAATAAAGTATTTTGTGTTGCCAGTCGATAGTGTTATTTTATTGCTTGTTTGATTGTCCTCTCAAGATTAACTTTACAACTGTTGTATGTTTTAAATTTACAAAATATATTTCACCAAAACTAATCGAAATCCGCTTTTTATTTGTAACTTAAAGTATTAATCACCTAAAAATCACTATCAAAACTTAATTCATTCTTATTATCCATTGACACGCGACAATAATGCATTAATGTTTAGTAGACATATAAGATTTAATCGAACTCAATTAACACAATTAATTTTTAACAGGATATAGTTCGGACTAGTGTGAAGGTTCTTTTAACCTTGCGTTTGAATGCACCTGGTGCCGAATTCATATTTAATCAAACTACCCAAGACAGGTACGAAAAAATGTATTAAAGCAGGAACTTTTTTCAGCTCAGACATGTCTAGGCTTAATGTTAAAACTTTTTTTTATTTATGTGAATTAAATAAGTCATTGAATTAATATAGATGGTCGGTATGCTAAAATCTACTTCCTATTCAGTTCGCATTACTCAAATATAGATCAATCATCAAAACTTGATTTCCAAGGTTAGGTAAAGCGATATACATATATCTGGTCGGCCTCCGTGGTCGAGTAGTAAGAAGCTCGACTACCAATCCAGAGGTCGCGGGTTCAAACCCGACGTGCGCAAGTAAATTTTACTCAATGAATGTGTGTCATAACACATTTAATTCATATAAAATAATATATAGTATGTTCCGGAGTGCTAAATACTGCAAGTATCGCCCTGGAGAAAGACCACCATTCACAATCGAAACGTTGCTTCAAATGGCTTTAGCCGTGTTTGGTGATCAGATCTGAATAGCCCAGTATCTTCCCCATATCCTTGTCCTCCCCAATACCTTCAGCCTCACAACATACCCCGATTAGATATGCCATAGTCTCACTGGCTCTAGGCGGTTGGGAGTAGTTGGGACTTTTGTGCGGTATTCACTATATATTTTTATCTTGCTTAAAACCCGTTGATAAAATCTATCAGAAATATACTTTCAAATGCTAGAAAAATGTTTTTGAATAATTGTTAGTGATATTTTTTACGCTACTGTGCAATTTTGTATTTTAAACATTTATTTGTTCCTTGTTATTCCGTAAAATTAATAGTGTCATAGGCTGTTTAATATAATCCTTACAACCATAGAAAAAACAAATAACCATATTTGTAAAAAGTTTTCATTTAAATAGAAATCCTTTGTTGCGGAAAATTAATGCTGCGGAGCCTCGGTTCACGAGCATGAATCGTTCTAGAAACGTGTTCGTAATTCAACACACTCGTATATCAAAGTAAATATACTTATAATAAATTATAGAAGCTGGCATGATTTTATCTAAAGCTTTAAAAAATTGAAATACAAAATTAAACATAGGTTTGTATTTTTTTTTTTATTTATTATACATTACGTGAATGTAATTGAATATAATATGGATTATTCACTAGCGAAATCAATTCTACCTCATTTTGAGGATTTCGCAGAAATGTAACATTACATTGTCGTTGAACAAAAATTTCTCTCGCACTGCAGTCTTACACAGGTGGTGATTTTCTACGAAATCTAGCACTGTTTCCTGCACTTCTCAGATTACTCGTATTAAAAAACACTCTATATACAACAATTACTCAAAACCTGAGACCCCACTGTGGCCTACTAACGATCTAATTGAAAACCATCAACGAAACAACTTTACTTGAAAAAGTTTGTTTTGAATGTTTTACATAAAAACAATGCATTAATTTATAAAGGGATGAAATGTTATAATGCGCTGCCGGAAACCATCAAAATTATGCCAGTTAATAAATTTAAAATAGCCTGTAAGAACCTTAGATGAATTAAATGACGTTAATACATTAATGAGACAACGCGCCTGGTTGGACTAAACCAAGTCAATGAGACATACCTTCGAAACACGCTTCATATAGCTATCTCTTCCGCACACAAAAATTCTTTGAATGGCTATCCAATTCATACGCGGGTGAAACATTAGTGGTGCTACATTTTTCGTAAGATTTGTATGAATATGACGTGTCTTGTATTTTATGTCTATGGTAAAAACCATTCAAAATACACTAGCGATAGTTGACCATAAGTGATGTTCCAACTATTGTGTGGTATATATAATTTAGTAGCGTTGGGAAAAACTTCAATGTTTTGTGAATGCTTCACGAACTGCTAGTTCTTTAAAATGAACCCTTCGCAGTGAACACTTCAATTGAAGTCGAACTGGGAAAAAACAAAAATTGAAAAAACTAGAATGGTCGACATCGGAACTCGGTGTACCTGCGGTTCCAGTTACCGGTGACCGGTGAGGAATCGGTTATTTATCCAGTTCTCTTTGGAACCGGTTCCTAGTGTAAGAACCTGGGTAAGAACCATTCAAAATACATTAGCAATATCAAGTAATATATTAATATTATTAAACCAAAAAGAATAATAATTATAATTAAGATACTTTGTAAAATTTGATTTACAAGTAAATAATATTAAATAAATAAAACAAAAGGCTAAAAACTAAAATAATACATAATATATGCCTTAATAATACAATCCTTTAAAAACAATTACCATTCGGTGTTATTTGAAAGTGATGCATTATTTGTGGATTCAGATTTATTTCAAATACTTAATTCAATTTTGTTTTTACTTGTTACGCGCTTGAACTGGAGAATGGTATCATTAACTGCTAACCCTTTATTTGAAAATGGTTTGAATACATTTAAAACCTTTGAATGAGGAACGCAAAGTATTTAGCAACGATATTTCAGCGTTAAACGAACAAAGATAAACAAAAGATTCATTTTTAAATCATTTGTGAGATAATTACGTCAGGAATTACCAATTCAATAAGCTACTCGTTAATTGGACAAATGTGTAACATTAAACAATGTAACAATGGCATTAAACAAAGCAGAATTATCATATATACACAATTTGAATAATCTTGTCCGAAATTTAAAAGAATCAATAAATTAACTGAAAAAAAAACGCGAAAACAATACCGGATAAACAGTAACAATGTGAAGCAACACGTATATATTGTTATTTCATCTAGAGCAGTGGTCCCCAACATATGGGCCGCGGCCCGGTACCGGGTCATGGACCAAATAATAGTGGGCCGCGCAAAAACATTTTTTTAAAAATCTACATTCAATGTGTCCCCCGCACCCCCTTCCCTTACCCTCAGCGGGCCGCGGTAAAATTAGCAAACGTTGACTGGTCCGCGGCGACTAAAAGGTTGGGGGCCACTGATTTAGAGTGTACGATTATTTCGCAACTTGTTCCTTGCTTATTAAAACAATCGGCCATTCAAAATAATTTAACATAATAATACGATAAAATCTTCACAATTAGTTCGATAGTCAATTAATACTTTCTGTTGTGTAGCAGATCGGTGAGATAATCCACATGAGGTGGTTACTATTTGCATTAAATATTAAAATAATATCAACAATTCAAAACACAAATATGAAACAGAAAAACCCAGAAAATAAAAAGACAATGGTCACAACTGAGACTCGAACTCGGATCCTCTACTCTATCCGGGAGTAACGCCTCATCACATTCATTGCATTTCAGAGTGGTAGATACTCATCGCCCTGGTAAAAGACCACCATTCAGAATTGAAACGTTGCTTGAAATGGCTTTAGCCGTGTTTGGTGACCAGATCTGAATAGCCAGGTACTTCCCAACCTTCCCCTTATTCATCTCCTTCCTCTCCCTACCTTCAGCCTCATAACGTACCCCTATTAAGGATGCCATAGCCTCACTGGCTCTAGACGGTTGGGAGCAGTTGAGACTCTTGTGCGGTATTCATGTAAAAAAAAATAAAAAATTGCGAACGGTTTTCCCTGTGCCCTGTGGAATGACTCAAAACCACATGGCTGCGTCTGTTTTAGATCGGTGCAAAGCGAAGAGGCAGCAAAATGTGCGTGGCGCGTTGTGCGCATACCGGTCACATGTCTGTAAACGCGTGACGCGCGGTGTCAGCAATTGATGTGTTGACCAATTCGGCCATTGGGACCTTATTGGAAAGTGGCATTTTAATCGATCTCGTATTCTTATGGAAAATTATGAATATTATTTTTTTAGATTAGTGTTGTTATTTAAATATTTAAAAAACATAAGCATTAATGCTTTAAAGTTCTTTCCAGTTTCGATACTATATATATTGTTGTGGAGTGAGTTAAAAAAAACGTTTTGTAGGTTCTCTACCGGGCTTCTATCCAACCAACTACCTTCGGGGTACGCTTGGATTTTACTCCTTTTAATTCAGAACCGAAAATTATTTTGGATATGTCCCCACCCCAGGTTACTGCGTGGTTGTTTCGAGAACTTTTGCCATTTTGGAGAGCATATAAGTGTATTTAATCCTGAAAACTATCTAAGACAGCCTCAGGATGAATTGCTTTTATCTTCCTAGGTTGAAGTAACCTTTTAATCTAGCTAGCAGGAAAGTGACATAATCGGTGATCAAAATCGCTTAGGATTTTTTTATTTATAGTTCCAATTGCTCCCAACCGTCTACAGCCAATGATTTCAGTTTTATTCAAATCTGGTCACCAAACACGGCTTAAAGCCATTTCAAGCAACGGTTCTATTCTGAATGGTTGTCTTTCATCAGGACGATACTTCGAGTATCTACCAATCTGGAATGTGCCAAAAATATACTGTACATTATTTTATTTTAATTAAATGTAATAAATATATTTATTAAATAAAATGTATTTATGAACGTCGGGTTTGAGCCCGCAACCTCTAGATTCGTAATCGGGCGTCTTACCACAGGGCCACGCAGGCCCAAAACGTGTAATAACATTACCCATTGAAGCGTCTCAGTGAGGAGATGATTGACATGGAAATCTTTTTGTTCTTTTCACAATTACATATATTGATAATTCGAATGTCAATTAGCAATTATTGAAGCAACCGATTACTAACTCTGACAGTCTTAATCACTTGCTATAACGAGTATTATGCATTTAAGAGACCCTTGAAAGAGCCTTGGGAGATAATTCTTCCTTTTGTTCTGCCTTTCTACCACCTTGTTACCATAGTGTGATTCTCCTTTGTATAATTTGAATATCATATCAACAACCTGGACTCTAGATTATGCTTTCCGTCTCTTGTCAACATTCGAGAATAATGACCACAATAAGGACATGACGGTAGACTAACTTAAACACCACTCGAAAATTGTTGATACTTAGTATCTACTGCTTATTTATCACAGAACTGTACACCAAACAAAGCACAATTAATTATTATATCTAATTAAAATTTATGCTTATAAACTTACAGATATTGTAAAAATATTTCTCAAGATGTAAACCTAGCTTTTTGAGACATCATTACAATTTTTACTGCATGAAAGCGTTGCTATTCTACATCAAGTTTGTTCGAATAAAACACAAAATCAACCTGCAACAGAAAAACTTTAAAGTTCTTACCGCATGCAACGAACACCTCGAAAAGTGAAAAATACAACTTTTTACCAGACCAACTTTAAGCCACCGAAAAGGGGAACAAACCTGAGAAGTACGATGTGCTTTTTTTACTGAAACCGCAAAGTGACAGTAATTTTTATTGATATGTCATTATCGAATGATTTACAAAGATTAAAAGCATTTTTTTTTTATTCGCTTCGGTAGTTGAAATTTCAAATATGCAAATTGTTTCGATTTCAAGTATTTCGTTGTACTCACATCGAAAGTTTGCATTACAGTTGAATGTTTATTCAGTATTTGTTTTGGCCCAGAAATTTAGAGATTTTTGAGTCTGTTGGTGCAAACCGTGTAGTTACTTTGGCTTTAATTGAGAGTTCACATGCAAATTATTGGCAAATTCCTTAATAATTT
Organism: Drusus annulatus; assembly: GCA_022651775.1. Classification (NCBI taxonomy): domain Eukaryota; kingdom Metazoa; phylum Arthropoda; class Insecta; order Trichoptera; family Limnephilidae; genus Drusus; species Drusus annulatus. Next base: position 855,906 of record JAGWCC010000086.1, read on the forward strand.
AGCGAATTTGGTAATTTCGGTTTGAGGAACCAAGACCTATTGTAACCTAACCTAACCTAACCCATAGCGGAATGAAGGTAGTTATTTGACCGTTGAAGCATATCAGGAATCTGGCTAGTGATTTCTTTAAATGGCTCAAACAGAAGCAAATGTAACGTAAAAAGGGATACTTCTTAAATTATCTATTTCAACATCATGATAATTAGCCACTGTGTATCCATTGCTGGATGAATGGATTCTGAGACGGCGTCCATTTTTCTCCGTTGCCACGTGTTCAGGTATAATTAGTTTATCTCGTCGATTCAGAATATTTTTGCGCTGATTTGATCCTTCTCGATTCCTCTTGGATACCGCTGAACAAATAGGTGAGTCCATCTTCTGATCGATGTTTACTGCCCATTGTCACTCACTCTTTTTGCACACTCTATTGTGTCCGTTTTTTTGTTGCTTTTTTCCATTCGTTTATTTCTATATACTTTTAGAAGATGCTTGTTTTTACTTCTTATCATAGGACATCCGTAGTTATAACGAATATCTTTTATGTGGAACAATTACTTATATTTTAAATTATTAGTGAATACCGCACAAGAGTCCCAACTGCTCTAAACCGTCTTGAGCCAGTGGGACTATGGCAACCCCAGTTGGGGTATGTTGTGAGGATAAAGGTAGTGGGAAAGGGTAGGAGGGAATGGGAAGGTTGGGAAGTACTTGGCTATTCAGATCTGGTCACCAAACACGGCTAGAGCCATTTCAAGCAACGTTTCGATTCTGAATGGTGTTAATTTACCAGGGCGATACTTATAGTGTCTACCACTCAATAACGTGCAGCAAATATACTTTATATTATTCTATATGAATTAAATATGTTGTGACGCATATTTATTAAATAAAAGTTATTTTCGCAGGCCGGGTTATAACCCGCGACCTCTGGATTCGTAGTCGAGCGTCTTGCCACTCGACCACGGAGGCTGTCGTTGCTACCCTTAATTTGCATAGGGTTCTAGGCCGTTCTTCATCTTCTCTTTTCGTATTGCGATAATGAGTAATAAACTATTGTAAAACTACGTATTCACAACATTATAATGGTAGATAATAACCTATTCATAAAGTTGGTCTATGACTGTTTTACAATTTTGGACATAAAATTTTACCCGAAGATACGAAGTTTGATACTTTCATGTGAATAGAGCAAGATTTTTCTCTAAAGAGGGAATCGACTGTCGATTCGCTTCGTTGAGCGTCTTTATTTTTGTTCATTAGGCATAAAAGCTATATTTCCGTTTTATTTTCTTATTTTCGTGTAGAGAACAATTTCACAACTCTTAGCCATTCGAGGAACAAACTCTGAGATATAAGAGATTTCCCAAAATATACAACTAATTTTAACAAAACTGTGTAACCTTTATAAAAATTCTATGCGTTCAAGAATAATTTATTTACGTCACGGGTTGGTGATTTTGCTTTGACATAGTTATTTTTTTTGCAACAATACCTGTCTTACTACTAAAAAAATATTGTTCTAAATATTTAAACTTTTAATGACTTTTTTACTGGCAATATGAACTGTCGGCCATATGGTTTTAAAACGCAATGCTGTTTTTGTTTCGTTTTTTTTGTTTGCTTTAATTTGTGTTTTTATTTAGGCGGCACAGGTCTTGTAAAAAATCAAATAAAATTAAACAAAAATAATATATTACAAAAACAATCTAATATTAGGTTTATTTCCTGTAAACTCATTTTTTTGTTATTCTTTTACCACCTTCTCAGTTGACATTTTGCCTCTTTCATTTCATATTTCTTTGTAATAATTTAAATGTTATTCTTTTGTTTTCTTACAGTTCTTTTATTTATTATGCTGTGTTCTCCCTCTGTATGTACGAGTATATAAAACCACACACATCGTATTTTTTATTTGATTTAATTCTGTACCCCGATGGTGTTTAAGCTAAGCGAAACCAGTTGGTATTAAAAAATAAAATTAAATCTCTGGTCTTATACAAAGTCATTATATCATTTTCATTTTTAATAAATAACTTTCAAATTTACAATATTACTACTTGTTTGTTTTGTTTTTGTATTTTTATTTAGATGTTTTCAAATAATTTTTTTCACACATCTAGTAAGAAAAGACATTTTTACGTTTCACAATTATAGAACAAAGCATATAAGGTTCCTATACAGCAGATATAAATTGAAATCTTAGTAATCTTAAGAGTTTTTTTTAACATATTCAGCACAAATCCTCCGAAAAGTTCCAAGACTTGAGGCTTCTTTTAAGGCATTTGGAAGACTATTAAAAAGTTTTCGGCCTTTATAAACACGCTGTTTTAAGTACACACAAGTTTTGTTCTGGGAAGTCTAAAATCATGACAACTTCTCGTAGGATAATTGTGAATATTTACATTATATATAATATTATTTTGCAGATATTTAGGGAGCATGTTATATTTAAGCTTGTAAATCATCGTTAAAGTGTTATGTATTATATGTTATTTAGGTGTCATCATATTTAAATTTCGTAACATAATTTTAACTCTAGTAAAAATATTAAATTTCAAAATTGTCCTCATCCCCCTATTTTGTATAAGCTGCAGTTTATTATTTTGGGCTTCGTTACATAAGAATAAAACACTAGAACAATAATTTAAATGCGGAGTTACAATAGAATTGTATACAAGGCGGGTAGTTTTGAGATCCATGTTGTTTCTGATCCTTTTTAAGAATCCAACCCTTTTAGCAATTTTTTTAGTTATATATTCTAAGTGTTTGTCAAATTTCATCATCTATTATTACACCTAAATATTTTATACTGCTAACCCTTTCTTTATTTGTTCTATCGATGTTTAGTGTTGTCTGCTCGTTTCCTCATTGGCTATCCACTATCAGAAACTTTGTTTTCATAACATTTAATTTCAGTTTGTTTCGGTATAACCAAATCGTAACATAATTTAAATCAACTTGTATTTTCTCAATGGCATCTTGTAAATTCTTACTGGCTATGTATAATAATTTATCATCTACAAATAATTGTATAAAGCAATTTTTAAAACTTGAACAATTTCATTCATAAATATAATGAACAACAGTGAACCCAAGACCGAGCCCTGTGGAACACCTTTACTAGTAGGAAGTGGTTCAGATGTTACCCCACCATATTTGGTTACTTGTGTTCTTTCTTTTAGATAATTATCAAACCACTTATTTTCTTTCCCGTTAATTCCAATTTTTCTTAATTTTATAATTAATCTATCTTTATCGATTGTTTCAAACGCTCTTTTTAAGTCTAAAAATACTGCAATAATTTTACTCTTTACATCTCTAATTTTTTTCCATTCATGTATCACATTGTTAATAGCGGTTTCACAAGAAAATTTATTCCTTAAACCAGATTGTTGTCGAACTAATACTTGTTTAGCCTCGAGATATTCCGTAAGTTGCTTTTTTACAATGTATTCAAGTATTTGTTCATGTTTGGGTAAACAATTTTTGGGTCTAAAGTCGTAAAATTTTTTTGGGTTGTCAATTTTCGGAATAGGTGTTATCACAGATGTCTTCCAAGTTTTTGGAAATTCTCCACTATTCAATGATCCATTGATAATTTGGACCATCGAATCACCAATAACATGTATCGAGTCTTTGATCAAATTTATTGATATACCGTCTGGAGATTCCTTAGATTTCATGTTACTAAGCACTTTTTTTAGGTATGGTAAATCTGTATGTTTGAACTTAAATTCTTCATCGGTGCATATAGGCATGTCTAGTTGGTTTTCAAGATATAGTGGAATACTTCCAATGATCAAACTCATACTCGAAATAAAATGATTGTTAAATTTAGTCACTATATTCTCCACATCTTCTTCAGCTCTTTACTGCTGTAAAAATGATCATGTGCTTAAAAAAACGCATTGAACAAACGTCGTTAATGCCATTAATCACTTCGCGCTTGAGTTCACCCAAAACAGCATTTCCTTAAATAACATAATTTACTTAGAAATATTCGTAATTAAAATGGATTGAAATATACTCGGAACATTCTCAAATACCCCATGTATGCCAGAAAGTACTAATCCGGTCATAAAGATATATGAAACTTATGAGGAGTTGTTTTTTATTAATGTAATTAAAATAAGTAATAAAAGTGCAACCAGCGCCTGAATTTACAAGATTGCAAGCTCGATATAATGATAAAATATCATTGCAGAATTTTAAACTGAATAAACTCTCGTTAATTAACGTATTTCTATTTGCCAACGAAATACACAAATGGCCACATTACATGCACGGAGCTCGACCGTTAACAATTAACATAGAAAAGTAGATCAATATCTAAACTGCAGGCTGCATTCTACTTTAGGTCTTTCTATTATAACCTACATATATTTTCGTACTCGTACATACATACGTATATGAGATCACGAATAAATATCCAAGGATAACACTGTAGGTTCATACGTCCATTCGTGCTGTTAGTTATTTTTCATTATTGCGGCCATTGGTATTGTGCATAAAAGATTAACCTTAGTGATACCAAAAGTAATCCCGTTTGTAGGGTTTCCTATTAACTAAGTTATTGTCCAACCTGTCTAAGGTTTAATGCCTTTTTTGAATCCAAGGAACCGGATTACCGGTTATGTAAAAATAAAAATAAACCCATAAATTTGTAAATTATTTTTACCGTGGATCGCTTTTGTAATGAATTTATTTCTCTTTTGTTATGAAATGCAAATAGCTTCTGGAAATTATCAGGTTTGAACACGCGACCTATCTCACACTCTCAGTATCACCCTGCTTTTTTTTCATAGGAACTAGGTTTTTGTCGATTTTTATATATTTAGTATTTTTTTACCCGTCGCTCTAGGGATCTTCCTGTGTTGTAGCAGATGAAATTATGAATTATTATAATTTCTACGGAATTGATTGAGTGATGAACACTTCTGTGACCGCTTAGTTTTATATAATTTTATATCAGTGTAAATGATTCATAAAATTGCAATTTCTATAAATTTACTTTACACAAGTTTTGAAGGAAAGTGTTGTAGGGATTAAAATAATGAAATAATTGGTGAGAGTGGCAGAAGAGTCAGAATAACAGAATAGTATGTATGAGACGTTGTATGAATTTGAATGAAGCAAGGAGTGTGTGCCAAGACAGAGTTGTATGGCGGTCCGTTATCTCTACCTACTCCTGCGTGAAACAGCGTGGTGGTTAGTTAGTTTAGTTAGTTTAGTTAGTTTAGTTAGTTTAGTTAGTTTAGTTAGTTTAGTTAGTTTAGTTAGTTTAGTTAGTTTAGTTAGTTTAGTTAGTTTAGTTAGTTTAGTTAGTTTAGTTGGTTTAGTTAGTTTAGTTAGTTTAGTTAGTTTAGTTAGTTTAGTTAGTTTAGTTAGTTTAGTTAGTTTAGTTAGTTTTTAGTTTAGTTAGTTTAGTTAGTTTAGTTGGTTTAGTTAGTTTAGTTAGTTTAGTTAGTTTAGTTAGTTTAGTTGGTTTAGTTAGTTTAGTTTAGTTAGTTTAGTTAGTTTAGTTAGTTTAGTTAGTTTAGTTAGTTTAGTTAGTTTAGTTAGTTTAGTTAGTTTTAGTTAGTTTAGTTAGTTTAGTTAGTTTAGTTAGTTTAGTTAGTTTAGTTAGTTTAGTTAGTTTAGTTAGTTTAGTTAGTTTAGTTAGTTTAGTTAGTTTAGTTAGTTTAGTTAGTTTAGTTAGTTTAGTTAGTTTAGTTAGTTTAGTTAGTTTAGTTAGTTTAGTTAGTTTAGTTAGTTTAGTTAGTTTAGTTAGTTTAGTTAGTTTAGTTAGTTTAGTTAGTTTAGTTAGTTTAGTTAGTTTAGTTAGTTTAGTTAGTTTAGTTAGTTTAGTTAGTTTAGTTAGTTTAGTTAGTTTAGTTAGTTTGGTTAGTTTAGTTAGTTAAGTGAGTGTCAATATGACTGTTTATAAAAAAATTTGGCGATACTAAAAGTTTGATTGGCTTTCCTGTAGTTATTTTCTATAATTACCTACAGGTGATTGTAGTTTTATTATTATTTTTGGTTACCAACTAGTTTTGTCATTTCGTTGACATCTTCAGGGCAAATAAAACTTTACAAAAATTAAAAATTAACACCCATATGTAAAAAAACACATTTATAATCTTTTGCAGATTAAAACTAATGAAATTGTAAATATATTATTTTAAAGAAACTGAAAAAAAAAATAAAAGTATTATATTTGATGTAATCACACACCTATCTTATCCTTATATCTACGTTAGTTGTGTAACATTGTGATTGTTTATCAAATGTTGTAAAATATCGTTTTACCCACTGTCGAAACAGAAAAAAAATGAAAACATGTAGTCAATTAAATTCCAATGGTCTCATTGTATTCCTTTCACTGCAACATATCCAATAATGCCAATTTAGAGCACCAATATTTTAATTCGACGGAATTATGTATTGTGGTAACAAAATCACAAATTAAAATTTACAATATATTACTACACACGAGACACAAAAAATGGCATACCCTGAACGGCTATCAAATTATTCTGAACTAGGGCAATTATTCAATTCGCGTATTTTTAAAGAGAGGCTGATTGCGGTATTTATTGTTTAATGAAAATGTTGGGTAATGACAATTATCAAATAACAAGTTGTGATTAAAATGTTATGTCATTAATGATCTAATGCACCCTGGGGACATTTTTGTTGATTAAATATATTTTTTTTTTATGTTACCACAAGATGTACGCGTGGTTGTCTTTGTACCAATACGTTAACTGTCATTGATTTTATTTCCTTTGCTTTGCTTTAACAAAAAATGATAATATTTATACATACTTTTCATCTGCATTTTTTACACCCTTAGTTTCTAGTATATGTCAAGGTAAATAAAGTTTTGTGTGTAACTGCAGCGCGTCTTCAATCATATTATAAAGTATGCACATTAAAAGATATTCTCTTAGAAATAACACATCAAAGTTAATTCAAATTCAATGAAAAAATCGAATCAAATCTTGGGGTCGGAAATTAGGTGCTGTTTGTAAGTTATATTGGGCTGAATAAAGTGAACTTTTGAAACTATGTTAAGAATGATGAACTAAAGACGATTATATGAAAAAATCTTTCAAAAGTTAAATTTGCTAAAAAAATCCACTTTGCGGGCAAAATGCAAGCCTTGGGGTCGGCAATTAGATGCTTTTTTTTCAGGCTCTATGTGACCGAATAAATTGAGCCATTTAAATTATGTTAGGAATGATGAACTGCAGACGATTACATGAAAAACAATACAAAAATATTTGTTCAAAAAAATCCACTTTGCGAGTAAAATGCGAGCCTTGCGGTCGGAAATCAGATGCTGTTTTCTCAGGCTTTATGGGACCAAATGAAGTGAACCTTTGGCATTCTGTTGAAAATGATAAACAAATTACGATTAAATATTAAAAAATCTCTAAAAGTAACATTTATTAAAAAAATTCAACTTTGCGGCTAAAATGCGAGCCTTGGGGTCGGAAATTAGAAGCTAATTTTTCAGGCTCCATGAAACCGAAAAAATGTAATCTTTGAAATTATGTTAAGAATTATGAACTAAACACAATTAAATAAATAAAAAGTAACATTTGTTATATATATATATAAAATATATATATATATATATATATATATATATATATATATATATATATATAATTATTATACGAGTATACATCGCGGGCAAAATGCGAGCCTTGGGGTCGGAAATTAGATGCCGTTTTTTCTAACCCTTACCATTCTGTAAGAATGATGAATTAATAACGATTAAAATTAAAAATTCTCTAAAAGAAACATTTGTAAATATATATTCGTGTATATATACATATATATTGCGGGCAAAATGCAGGCCTTGGGGTCGAAAACTAGATACCGTTTTCTCAGGCTCTATTTGGGCCAAAAGAAATTAACCTTTGGCATGCTGTTAAGAATGATGAACAAAAACGACAAAATAAAAAAATCCTCTTAAAGTGACATTAGTTTTAAAACATCCACTGTGCGGGTAAAATGCTTGCCTTGGAAATGAAAATTATATACCGTTATCTTAGGCTCACGCTATCGCTCTCTGAAATAAATACAATTCGCGTTTTTCTTATGAAATTACGTTTTTTATTTCAATTCAAACTTCCATATGACAATAGTTTTATTTGAATCATGAGATGAATTTAAAAAAATATATTATTGTTAAAAGAAAGAATAACAAAACAAAACCAAAAGTTGACGTGCGTCTTTAAATGTTTGCAAGTAGCTAGATGTCTCTATTGGATTTTTTCTATATCCTTACTTAACGATTATATAAGTGTGCCAAAAAAATATATTTATGCTGCTTTAAATACGTTTCAAATTCATGTGCATTCACATTGTAAATCAAAAATTTTCAAAATGTCTGGAAAAACTAAAAGAATGCAAAAGCACTTTAAATTCGTATAGCGTTGTCTCATTCTTTAATTTAACTCAATTTATCTTTCATTGGCACTGCCTGTGTCATAATCAAGTCTCTTTTCAAACACTCAGTGCAATTTTTTCGTACGATCAGAAGATGTGTTCCAACTCGTATCAAGTATCAAACGAGAATATGTTAACTTTTTTTCTGTTCATATTATCAGTATTATCAGAGCCGGTTCTGGTTGGTAACAATCTAGAAACCGGTACCTTTAACTATCCGAGTAACTGCTTTATGCAATTAAGCTATCGAGGCGTCCTTTGGACCCACCGCGTTTAACCAATATGTACATATTGTATAAATAATATGTATATTCAATACGGAATATGAAAAACTCTAAATCTCCATAGTTTGTCTGCGAATCTAGAGTTACGTCTAAGAATATGAAACACGATTTTATGTTTTGGTTTTTAGTATTGTTTTTAAAACCTGTTTTTAAGCAACTAGTCGTCGAGAATCACTTTATTTAAAATTCTCAGGAGCAAACAAATTGTAAATAACAATCTAAGTTAGCTCACGCAAGATGGTAAAATATGTTTACGTTTTTTTAAATACTTTTGTCATTACGTATTCTAGTTTATAAATTTAAATGCTTATACTAACTATGATGTATGTGATGAGGCATGGACCTGGCATAGAAAGTATGAACCTGGAAAAGAAAAGGCGTATATGCGGTAAAACCATGACCGTGTTAAAAATGTATATATCCGAAAAGAATGCAAGGTATATGGGCATGAAGGCGAATGAACAAAGAAAGAGTGTGAATTAGCGAAAGTGAATGGAAATAGTCGCGGAAAATCAAATGCAAAGGCACAATAACAGAAGCATGAAGAGGCGATGAATGAATGTGTTTGTAAAGAAAGTGTGCTAAAGACAGAGTTGTACAGCGGTTGGTCCTATTTTTTGTTTTTTTTTTTTATATTAGTTACTTTGTACATTTAAGTTTCTAATTATTTCATTTTCTTTTTGACTAATAACATGGCACTACTTATCATTTTTTGGTTTAAATTTTAAATAATTTTTACAGGCTTTTAAATTTATTGATAGGCATAATTTTGATGGTTTCCGGCAGAAAACATTATACGATTTCATTCCTTTATAAATTGTAACTGTTTTTTGGGTGTTGGCTTTATTCTTTTCTGGTAGACTAATTTGTATTTGCATGCCCTTGGTCCATTATACCTCTGCGGAGAAACGAGGTGAAATATCACAATTTGTTTGGTTTTATATAAGTTCACCTGGAAAATTATTAATTACCTGAATATCAACATTTATGAATAATTTTGTCAGAAAAATACTTTAAACAAGTTGTTCTTAGGGCATTTATAAACTAAACATGACAATGTCATGGCTCTGTTTAACTTTTAAAATCAAATTTAGTTCCTCTGACATTTTAGCTACTTTTGAGTATCTATTTCATGGACCTGGCAAATAATTCTGAATTACCTATTTTGGAGAATTTGAAACCTGTTTTTCGAAAAGAATGCCTTTGAAGAGCGAATAACAATAAAAGAATGTTGAATTTAATAATGAAAAATCTGGTTCAAATACTTTTGAGTTGAATACGTAATTGCTGTTTAAATGGAATTTTTTAGCCTTATTTCCCAACACCGAGAAATCTGCCTACCTCTGCGGAGAAACGGCGTGATGGTTATTTAGTTAATTAGTTTACCCGGAAAACAGAAAGTTACCTGTTTAGTTTATGAATACCGCGCTAGAAGGATATTGTTGTTTAAAGACGTTGTCTTAGGGCAGCGACTCAATTGACAACCTTAATGGCTCCGTTTACAGATTTTAAAATCAAAAGGTTTCTTACGCAACTCGTTTTCATAAATAAGTGAACTACCAACCTTTGATTATTATCAAATCTTCGTAATGCCAGATATTTCATAACAGATTATGTAAAATTTAATCAATGAATTAATCTGGTTCTTTCCACTTTGAATACGTACAAGCGGAAATGGTTTGTTAGCCTTATTTTAACACCGATCGGTTTTTTCTGTAATTTTTTCCACCTGTCTGGTCGATTGAGCTTAGTAGAAGTGGAGTAGGTACTGGGCACTCTTCACGGTCCATTATTTACGCTTTGCCTAGTATTGTAATCCCCTCATTTTCTCTTTTATCCGTGGATGTTAATTCCACACTCTTATCTTACAAGTATTTAAAACAAGACCAAAGTAAAGCATTTATCTGCAGATGTTAATTCTACACTCTTATCTTACAAGTATTTAAAACAAGACCAAAGTAAAGCATTTATCTGTGGATGTTAATTCTACACTCTCATCTTACGAGCATTTAAAACAAGACCACAGTAAATCATTAATTTGACGAGGCGATGAGAAAAAACTTGAAACAATTTGAAAATCATTTATGGCCTACGTGGTCGAGTGGTAAGACGCCCGCCTAAGAATCCAGAGGTCGCAGGTTAAAAACCAAAACTCCTTCGATAAGTACACTGCACTTAAAATTGACTTGACGATTTCTCAAACCTTCAAACCATCCGACTTCATCAGGAGTTCATTTTTTATAGTCAATACCACATAAGAGTTCCAACTGCTCCCGACTATCTGGAGCCAGTGGGACTATGACATCCCCAAATAGGGGTATGCTGTGAGGCTGAAGGTAGCAAGGAGGGGAAAGAGATTGGGAAGAAGTAGGTCGGGAAATACCTGGCTATTCAGATATGGTCGCCAAAAACGGTTAAAGAAATTTCAAGCAACGTTTCGATTTAGAATGGTGGTCTTTTACCAAGGCGATTCTATGAGTATCTACCACTCTAGAACGTGTCGCAAACATACTTTATGTTATTTTATATTAGATAAATGTGAAAAACATAAATAAATTGTATTTGCCCATGTTGGGATTTAAACACACGACCTCTGGATTCGTGATCGAGGATCTTAACCGCTCGACCACGGAGGTTGTCGGGAAATTATGTATTACATCATTTTAATGATGGTGTAAAAAAAACATTTAAATATTTATCTGCGTTTAAAACATATTAAGTTTTGCTCATTAAATTAACAATTTATAAAGCGCCATTTTTGTGAAATATCACCTCAAGGGCGCTTTACAATAATTATAACTATTTAAAATAATCAAAGGTGAACGGTAAACACTAGCCAAAAGTAACCATGACCAAAATAATTATGATTGTTGCTAATATTGACAGTTAATATTTAGTTCCTTGTCAGGCTTTTAAATAGATTTTATCTTTAAGGTGCGAATGTCTGGATACTTTTTTTATATATCTAAGTTTATGACGTAATCACTACGTTATGTTACAACTAACTATTAGTAATCCTGTCAATCAATCAATACAGTCCTAGTTATTTGATATAACTTGTTCTCGTTCAAACAGGTAACAATCAATTATGTACCTGACAATCCGCAAAGAACTCAAATTGCTTCACGTATTTGACATTAGAAACAATTCATTAATGTAATAACTGGTTTACTAGGGACTGACTCAATTGATAAAAGTTGTTGTGAAATTGAAACACATTCAATAAGGGTATTTCTTCACGTATGTAATAAATGGGTTAACGTTTTTCAACCTACGGTGTGTTCGTAACACGACATTCTTGGTTTTCTGTGTGTTCGAATAAAAATTGTAATTTTTGTTGGCTTTTATTAAAAGGCAGAGAGTAAAAAGTTGTTTTTTGTTTATTTATTTAATAACTTTTTTTTCTAACATTTTGTTCAGATTACCTACCTCACTAAATTTTTAGAACCTGTTCTGAGGTGGGTGACAGTGTTTGCATATCAATATAGATCACGTAAAGGCAAAACTTTTGTACATCCAAATAAGTGCCTTTACATAAGTATATGGATTTAAAATTCATGTGTTTAAAAGATGTAGAGCATTTTTTTAAATTCAAAAACAATAAAAGTAAATAACCTATTCGAGGAACAACTGTCGAATTTAAGTTATTGTCTAGCCTGAAAACATAACAAAAGTTAAAAAAAAAAAAAGTAAAATAAATAATTATGAAATTTATAATAATGTCTAGAGGATAGTTTTTGCAGCATTTTTCTGTATTAGCAACGAAATGGTCTCAAAGGAATGCATTTTTAATACTACAACATTATTTCTTATGGTCTAATTAAAATGATTCATTATTGCCAATTACTAATAAATAACCGATGTGTTTTTCAATTTTCCTTCACAGTGAACAGTGCTTTAAGTGAGATGTTTTTTGTTTACAAAACGTGATTAAAACAACAAAGGAATATTAAAAAGTGACAATTTCAAAATGGCGACAGCTACGTGGTTCAATTGGGCCCCTACAGGACCTTACAACAGTCCATATTTTCCTCCGTCGGTGCAGCAGAGTCCTGTTCTACCTCAAAACCAGAATTTCCCTCAGGATTATAGAGTGAACTATCCCCGTGCCAATCCTTTCAGAGGCTATACGGACGAAGGGATACAGTCTAAGTTTTCACAATACTCTGACATCGCTCCGGGAAGGTTTTTGTATGAGGAGCCTGGGGATGACTTCGGGCAGTCGCCTGTGTTGCCAGGGTCGCAGAGTGTTGTGGGGGGGAAGGAGAAAGGGAGATACGTTGGGAAAAGTGATCCTTATGCAGGATCTACCAGGACTTATTTCCCACCAAGGAGCAACCAGAATAGGCTCACGGCATGGCTGCCCTCGAGTCCGAGACCTACGACAAACAAAAAATAGCAACGGTACGTACCACTTATATTACATGATTTAATCATATTTCCATGCAAGTTTTTAACCTCATGTCTGTGCACAAAAAGAAGAATGGTTTGTAAATATAAACTGTCATTTAGTATTTTCAAATGAGAATTATAATTTATATATTTGATTTTTTTAAATCCATATCATTCGCATTGCTTTGCATTCAAAACATCAAAAAATAAAATCCCGAGTTTTTTTTACTAAAATTTCTATGTTGTATTTTTATCCCACTCAAAACTAGCGAACACAATTCTTCATAATATGTTTAACATATCGTTCTGCTGCAGAATTTCTAGGTAAACCATTAATGATTTCAGGTTATGTTTCCTTCTTTTCTACGTAGAGAATATATATTTTTTTTATTATGTGTAAATTACAGAATCCAAAAACGGAGGGTTTTCCTGCGATTTTTTTAATTAATTCTGATTAATCTGCGACAATGATATCATTTTCTCTGTGTTAATTCACTCGGTATGTAAGTCATTTATATTTTAGATTAATAAATACTGACCCTTAATGTTCAAAACTTTTTTTTTTTTAAATTAAATCGTTTTCAGCAGTAACATTAGCGGTAAGGACCAGATTTTATTTTTTTATGCGATAAATGAGTTACTTCCCTAGAGATTCCTTTGACAACATTATAGTAAAGAGATTATAGTAACATTTACATTAGAATCATTAGGTAGTCTGATTTTCTCAGCCTGCGACAGGTAAACTCAACCCTACACCTTTTCTGTCTTTCTGTCTCGCCGGTCTGGCATGTCTGCTCATTTTGAATCATTCACCGCGTTATACATCGGTACTGACGTTTATGCTGTAGCTAACGTCAAGGTAAATTTTTAATTCAGTTTTATTGAAATTTTATGTTATTTTGCCTCTTGGCTTTACCAACCTGTAAATAAATGGTAATTGTCTTTTTTTCGTAATTTATTATAAGGTTCTTATGACTCCACCCTTTTTTCAATACACCTTTCGTCGTCTCAAGTTGCTAAAAGTGGTTGAAATTGTTTTTATGTCGATCTTTTTTAATTTTTCAATGGGACAAGGGGAGATCTCTTTAAAATATTTTTATTTGCTGGCGAGAGAAAACATTTCCACAAAAAATTTCGCCTTTTATAAAATTTTGAATGATTTGAAATAACTGTCAAATGATATGATATAATTGTTAATAAAACAGTGTATAAATGCTAGCTTTTTCCCGAATAAACGTTATTAAATTTTGTTTTTCGGGATGCTAGCACTGCTTGAAATATTTGTAGGGGAGCCTAACTTACAATCACCTACTGAAAAATTGTGTAAAATAAATGCATAGAATAATGCTGAGAGAGACATGACTATAGTTTATAATTATAACAAAGAAAATAAGAAACTTCGTGATACATTTGAAATTCAAAGAACGGATAAAAGTCAAAACTCCCTATTTATATTTGTTAGCGAGATGAGGCAAAAAGTCACGAACTAACTTTTTTGATTATTTTTTTCCTCAGTCTAAGTTAATTTTCTTAGTGTGTAAAATCGACAATTAATTAAACCACAATTGGTGTTACTTACTGAAAACATGAAATCGTTCTAGTATTTGGAAAAGTCTATTTAAATGCCGCAAATTTCCTAGAGCCAGTATCACCGGAAATATCGTTTCACACCCAAAGCTTATTGAATTATCATAATATTTTTACTAGTTACATTTTGTGTCAACCCGTAATGCACCTGTGCAAAAAAAACTACATTTTCTGATGTATAGGAAAAAGTACATTTGTATTTGATATTTTATTGATGGCTTAATAAAATGAATATTCAAAGTTCACCATCTTTTGTGATTTGTCACCTTTTAAGGAAGTAAAAATTCACGTACATATTTGTCCTCCAACAAAGTTTTTTAAATCTTGATAATAATTTGAACGGTCGGTAACTGAGTGGACAAACACGTCGGATTCCCACCCGGGCGTCGTGGGTTTAAGTCCTCCATCATTACACAAGCAACATTTTCCGCTTATTATAATGGTAGTAGGAGTTTTTCAAATATTTGCAGGTTATTCGTAACCTGGGAATGTTTGTATTTATTTTCAATAAAAATTAAAGATACTGTTATAAGTAAACTGTGTTTCTCTATTATGAAACGACAATTGTTCCAAATTAACCCGTAATATAAATGACAGCCATCATTAATCACTTGTATTTACTATCCGTCAATGTAACTTACTTTGTTTGTTTTATTTGCGACATTAATACTTTTTCTAATATTTAAAAAACGAGTAACTTTTTAATGAGTGTCTGGGTTTATCGTTTATTTTGTCTGTGGCATATTCGTCTATTGTATGTATTTTCCACATTTCTTAATGGTATATATATTTAATTTGAAAAATTCTATAATTTGTCTTGCCATATACTAAAATAATCCAGCATAGCTAAATACTTACAAAATTATGTAGATTATTTTTATCTTGAAACCTCATATTAGAAATGAAGTTACGAGCTACATATATAGTTGACCTACATATTCCAAAACGAAAAGGAGTGCAAATTCATATTCAGAACTCACCATTTTTCAACAGTTTTCTGCTTATCTATGGTTAAAAATATATAATAATTTATAAGACATTCTTAGACGGAGTCATATAATATCAGCTAATCAGACATTCTATAAAATGCCCAGGACATTGACGGATTCCTAAAATAAACATTTTAAATCACATTTCCTTAACGCTTTTGTACAGAACTCATTCGGTAAAGTAATTTTTATCTAATAAAAAAAATCGTAAATAACACACCTATTGTAACACAAATAGCATTCAAATAAATTAAACCTTCATATGAGAACAGTAGTAAAACTGAACCTAGCCTAAAAATCATATATTTTGTATGCTGAATATTAGTTGAATTGGATCTACTCGTAATATTGGATAGTAACAGCCCTTGATTTGAAACCAAACTAATTTAATACTGCCTAGATAACATTCGGCAATGTCCAGAATTTCTAAGTATTCCGTTTGGACTGAAACAAAACAGCCTGTCATAATAATATGAGTGTCTTTTCGATTCATTTTTGATTTACATTCACTAAGCAGTCCCTGCCCAAAGGGCCTGCGAAAGTCTCTTCTGATTAGTTCTAATAACCCACTCAATATTTTTATACGCAATTTTAATTAATGCACACATCTTTTTTTTAACATTAACTTCACACAGAAGGTCTTGGGGTAAATAATTTTCCTCAAGGCCTATGTCATCTTTGGGGATGCTGTGTGGAGGGTCTTTTTGAGGAAAGGAAGTTGGGAGGAAACACAGAGGCCGGTAAATCGTTCCACAGCCAGGCTGTTGAATATAAGAACAATTCGGAAAAGCGACCCGTTCTCTTGTATTGAATGGTGAGTTTCCCGACTATGCACCGGTGCCGAAGGGATCAACGACGCAAGTTCCTCGTAGCATCTTCCATTGAAATACCGGTAGAACAAGGACAACATTCCCACCTGACGTCTGTGCTCCAAAGATTGCAATCCGTTTGTTAAGATCTTGAAAATATATTATCATATTAATCCTGAACATATTTGTAATATAATAATAAAGAAAGCTGAGAATCAACTGTTTAAAAATTATATAAATATATATATATATACTTTTTTTAAATATAGAAATAGAAGGGACGCAGAAAATAAAAAAAATATTGGATTGTGACCGAGACTCGAACTCGGGACCTCTACTCTATCCAGGTGTACCGCTCTACCGGCTGAACTACCTCAACCAATTCATTGACCTTCATTTTCATCAATCTCACACTTCTTAAAAACTGTTAATATCTTTAAAATCATGAGCAAACTTTATTCCTAACACTATCATCCGTTTCACTTTTTAATCTCTTTTCCGGCTCAGAATAACGTCACGTCGTAGTCACTAAAAAAGCACATTTCTGTATCAATGAATATTTTTATGAATAGACCAAACAATGCAAAATTATTCACAACTTTTCTTTTGTGTATTCCGCAACAATGTGACCGAAATAATGCAGTAATATTTAATTTGGGACCTTTTATTTGCTTTTGTCAACATGCTGCCATGCTAACTAGACTTATTTTTATTTTTTGCTGTGTGTTTAACTGCATATTTTTTTTGTTTTTTACGAATACAATGACGGTGGACAGCTCGAGAGTTGTTCAAAATAATGGAACAACCGAAGAAAAATAATTTACAAATCTATTGCGTCCATCGCATTCGTGATCTAGGAATAGAACAGAAAAAAATAGTAATGGCCAACGCAAAAAATAGTGTTAAATAAATTAGTTATTTTTATCATCAGAGTAAAGCAAGACATCGTTACAATATTGTGATTGTGGAGATACTATTTATAAAGAGTTTTTAATTCTAGTTGCATTGCGTCATATGGCTTATAATTTGATATTTGACGGCCTCCATAGCCGAGTGGTAAAACGCTCGGCCACGAATCCAAAGGTCGCGGTTTCAAACCCGGCGTGCGCCTATAAATTGTATTCAATTAATATGTGTCACAACACATTTAATTAATATAAAAGAATAAAAAGTAAATTTAATCGAAACGTTGCTTAAAATGGCTTTTATCCGTGTTTGGTGACCAGATCTGAATAGTCAGGTACTTTCCAACCTTCCTCTTCCCCATCTCATTCTCCTCCCCACTACCTTCAGCCTCACAACATACCCTAATTGGGGATGCCACTGTCTCACTGGCTCTTGACGGTTGGGAGCAGTTGGGACTCTTGTGCGGTATTCACTATAAAAAAATAAATAATAATAATAAAATATGGATGGAAATGGTGCTACGTGTACGTCGGATTTTTAGTTCGATGGATTATTAATTCGACTTTATATTAAATGAAAATGTTGATCATTAATTTTTTAATTTATTTTTTTAAAGAAAGACAAACATTCTTGAGTTACGAATAACCTGTCAATGTTTGAAAAACTCCTACTGCCATCATAAGAAGCGGAAGATGTTGCTTGTGTAATGATGGAGGACTTAACCAGCAGAGGAATTAAACGCACGACGCCCGGGTGGGAATCCGACGCGTTTGTCCACTCAGCTACCGACCGGTAATCCCTATTTTACTGGATTATTTCAGGAAAAGCATAGATATTCAAATTTAAAACATTGAATAATTGTTTTAAATATGATTGTATTGCATATTAATCAAAGCAATCTGATATTACGTGAAGGGAGTCGGAATCTTTCTGAAAACACACAAATACACATAAAATAAATGGATTACTTTTATAGCGCCGTTTTTGTGGGAAGATCACATGTATTTCATGAAAAAAAAAAACCGCTTAGTTTTTTAATGTATCTTTTTAACCAAATGGCGTTTTAAACGGTTGTGAAATGGTTGGTGGGCATCTACTCACAACTTCAGATATAAAATATTTGCTTATTTTCTCTCGAAAACATTCTCTAATACAATCGTAAACATACAATATTGACAGAAAGGTCGTAATGGCCACATGGAGAAAAGCTACGTAACTACATCGGACTCGCAAATAATGTCATACGCAGGCATTGTCATCTTTTGACAATCAACACGATAATGTCATTTCAGAATTTCTCAATGTTCTAATTTCTTATGTTTTATTTAAGAATCATCTCTAACTTATCAATCTATTTACAAATAAACAAGTTCGCACGAATCTGACACTTAGGGACGGAGAAAAATGCGCCCATGTCACCAGCAAAACCCTCGCATTTTATTTTTTCACTCACTTAATGAAATTACTCAGAATTCTAATTACTTGTGTTTATTTGCAGCAGAAGCATGTCTAACTTATCAATCTC
Source organism: Drusus annulatus (assembly GCA_022651775.1). Lineage (NCBI taxonomy): Eukaryota > Metazoa > Arthropoda > Insecta > Trichoptera > Limnephilidae > Drusus > Drusus annulatus. The sequence continues at coordinate 874,840 of JAGWCC010000086.1, forward strand.
ATTACAAAATATATTACCTAAACGATAGAGTTGGATTGTTTTTCAAATTTCGTTACGTTTGACACCGTCACAAATCATTGATTAGCGCCATTTTGTATTTTTTTACATTTGATCGTTTCCCGTTATACGTCGACTGTCGGTCCTTTTCAGCTTTTGAACAAATGTTGATCAGCAGAAAGCCTAACAAAGCGTAAGGTCTAAAATCGGAGCTAAACGGGGACCATCAAAACGTTAACAAAACAAAATGGCACCAATAGTTGGATTGTGACGATGTCAAGTGTGACGAAATTTGAAACACCTCAACCTAGGTGCATAAACTCATGATTATCACATTTTCATGTTATTTTTTGCTGCACTAGATCACGTATCGCGACTACGTGATTGTCAAAAGTTTTGTCATATATCGTGACTGCGTGAACTTTTTTACTTTCATAATTCACTACCAACAAGGTTCGGCGTTTGGCAAAAATAATTTATTAATAATAATAAATAATACTTGCCAATTTATATAGCGCCATTTTTGTGAAATATCACCTGAAGGTCGATTATTTTTATCATCACACATTTTAACATTCTTCTTAGGAAAATTGTAATGATGGCTGAAGCGACCGACAGAATGTTCCTTGAGTAAGGCGTGCTTTTATTCGAAGATGATGAATAAAATATAATCTCTTTCTATTGAATACTTTTTAATGGAAAATTTATATAATATTAGAATTAAACCTTCAACTGAACATTATTTACTGCTGGAATGGAATGAATAGTAGTATGAAAGTGTTGAATGTAGAATGATAGTGGGTGCTTTTACATAAAAGCTCTGGTTTTATACCTGCATTACATACCTGTATGTGCATGGTCAAATTAAAAGTATCAGAGTCCAAACATGTGGTCTACAGGATAAAACATGTGAAAAGGAATTTTAGAAAGCGATGTTAGGATATAATTTATTAAATAGAAATACATTAGGGATTCAATTAGCGTTGTGACCGCTTTGAAAAAACTACTTCTTTTGGCAGCAGTTCCTACTTCATTCATTGTTCATTGAACAAATACTTCAATTGAAGTTGGTAGTTCATTTTAGCGTTCTCTCATTTCATTAACTTCATTCAAATCATTTCATTGAACAAATACTTCAATGGAAGTTAGATTACAAAGAACTACTTGCAGCAGTTCAGTTGTGAAGTTGAACTTCAAAGCCTATAAAGAAGTACTTCAATTGAAGTTCGACTTCGAAGTACTTCGATCTGAAGTGTTTTTTTCGGCTAGGAACCGGTTCCAAAAAGAACTGAACAAATAACCGGATAAATTCAAATCTCTTTTTTGCGAGTTCGACTTCAATTGAAGTGTTCACTGCGAAGGGTTCATTTTAAAGAACTAGCAATTCGTGAAGCATTCACAAAACATTGAAGTTTTTCCCAAAGCTAGACACAATAGAAGATTGGTAGGAATGTTTGGTGACATGGGTAAGTTATACATGTGCTAAACTGGTTGACTCATTACACAATGTAGAACGTAAAAAAACAGTTAGGAAATATAACAACTTTATTTGAGACTGCTTAGTAATTTTTATGTTTTATTTAATTCATTACACGGAATAACCTAACTTATATCTTAATCAGTCCCATATATTAAAAACAAAAAAAAACATATCACAATGGTTATTTTATCGCTATCATCAGAAAGTAACCGACTTAATGGATAAACATATTTAACAACAAAGAAGGTCAAATATATCTTTAGAGAGATAAGGCAAAGCGGGGAAACTTCGACACCTCGAAATTTGAAACTTGTTATGTTGGTACACATATGTTTATCATATGTTAGCATTATCAGCCATTTTGGATTAGTGGTTTGTTTTTGACAACTGGAAAGGTTAGTCACGTTTTTGTGTGTTCTTCGATTTTTTACTTTTGGAAAAAATGATGAGCGTCCTGGAGTTGTGGAAAAACAAACCATGGATTTTATTCAATGATCTATTTTTTTCTTCAAAAGTAAAAAATCGAAGAACACACGAAAACGTGACTAACCTTTCCAGTTGTCAAAAACAAACCACTCATCCAAAATGGTTGATAATGCTAACATATGATAAACATATGTGTACCAACATAACAAAACAAAAAAAAATCGATAATCGAATGTACACAGCCCGCGAAAATTCAAAATTCACCTTTTATTTTGAACAGGCCTCGTATAATATATAGTTCTACCTGTACCTTGTATATATATTATTAATTTGCTTTTGTTTGTTAACTAACTGACTAATAATTCTTTTCAATAGCTTCTTCAAAGATTTTTTTTAAAATATTCTTCTTATAGTTGTCTTCTTGTGGGCTGACATTTCATGCTCATATTAAAATGTAAAACTTCATTGAGAATACTGAGTTTCGTTGTACGCTCTGCGCGATATTCTAGAGACATCTGGGTTCTCACAATAGTGTTTTATTCCTTGGTAAGAACCAGGCTTGAAAGTGGATCAGTGATTTGGAGTCTACAAGAAGAGAAGTACTCTCTCATCTTGGAGAGGGTTCAGAAAAAAATTCTGAGATTTCTCTACTTGAGAGAGTATGGTTACTATCAGTAGCTCTATCCTACTGCTTTCCTCTTGGGTATGCTCGAAACAAACCTTCAAGACACATCTCTTCAAATTGATTCGTGGATGTTTCGAAAACTTGACTATCATGGAGAGCATTCACTTTTATGTTCCCGATGGTTACCGCCGTCATCGACAGCATAAATTGTTTTATCTCCCGGCCTGCAAGGATTAACTTGCCAATAGTCATGCTGGTGGGGAGGGCACTCTTGCTGTTGAATCGAATCGGATTGATATTTTGCGTCAGTCAAACTGCTTTTAAACGGTAAGTCTAGTTGCTGCTTGTTTAATTACTGTATATTATTATTTATCCACCGTGTGTATTAATAAAATTTTAGAACTATGTCCAATTTCTTTTTTATTACAAAACTTTTAAAAGATTATTTTAGTGTCAAATGATTTACATCACATATTGAGATTTTCGCTGCATTGAAATTCACACCAATCGTTTTAGTGGTTGCAGTAGTTTCTTTGATAGTTGCTACCTTAAAACAACGAACTACCTGTAACAATGTATGGAGAGAGAGCTAATTATTTTTACCCAACCTATACAAGCTTGCGATAAATCACTTTCTCCGGGTTTTTACGTCGTACACCATGAGAGAGAAAGAGACAACAAATATAATATACCGCTTCTATGTACTGTCACAATGATCTTGGGCTCCTGGGTCACCGCGGGACTCCGCCCACATTTTTTATAATGCCACTAAACTTGAAGCAACTATACGGTTTTTTAGGTTATATGTTATGTTTTTGTCGATAAAAATATTGTGAAAAAGTGGTTATACGAATACACAAAAACATTATGTCGATATGTGATATGAATGGATGTATACATACCATAGTCCGGTAAAAATCATCAAAAACTGACTACACTGCCTTGAATAGATACCACTCTATATGCTCTAAGGTTGCTACATAATTATTATAAGATTTCTTTAACATTTCAACCCTCAGTCAAACGCTATGGTGACATCGGAAATCAGCGTTATTGCGAAGCACATTGTTATGTAAAAGGGAAAGGTATTAAAGATGGGAAAGGTATAAACGTATGAGAAATGATCGCCTATATATTCATAGATTTATAGAAGATGTGTACCTACGTAGCGTAATCGACAAGCTTTCTAAATGTTGGTGTATCTAGACTCTATTTCATAGAATGCTGGACACATCGTGGGAGACTCGAGGTCTTGAATAGAATAATAGTTGTCAAGCTACGAGAAAATGTTAATACCATCGAACAAATGCTTTCCAAACTTGTTTCCACTTCACATTACTTGTTTTATAAACACGTGCCCTTCTCTCGGTTAAATGCAGCTTATACCTCTATATTATTACTACCGCAAATGCCTTGCATATAATCAATGGATTGTAAATATACAAAAATGATGTTAAAAAAATCAATAAATAAAAAAAATAGAGGATAAAAACTCCCGAGTTACGATTTTTTCACTTAGTGAATACCGCGTCCCAACTGCTCCCAACCGTCCAGAGCCAGTCAGACTATGGCAATCGGGGTATTTTGTGAAACTGAAGGTAGTGGGGAGGGGAAGGAGATGGGGAAGAGTAAAGTTGGGAAGTACCTGGCCATTCAGATCAGGTTAACAAACACGGTTAAAGCCATTGATTGACACGACAAAAATATACAATATATTATTTTATTTGAATTAAATGTGTTATGACACATATTAATTAAATAAAAGTCATTTTCGAACGCCGGTGTGAACCCGCGATCTCTGGATTCGTAGTCGAGCGTCTTACCCTCGACCTGACACTATTTATATAATCTGGCGATATTTTTAATTTCTCCCACTCCATCATCATAACCAAAAAAAAATGGTTGCGTAGTGATAAAAGACTTGATTGAATTCGCGATGCCTGTGTTGGAACCCGACGCTTTGAACCACTCGGAACCTACCCGGTCAAAAGACAGTTTCTTTTGGTGTCTGAGTTTTGGGTAGTGTGACTCCGTCATATTATCCAATTATTTATATCTTACTAAGCTGTTACTATCTAATCTGAAAATAAAGAGGTAGATTGTTGAATTTCGCCCAAAATCAGTCCAATCAAGTAAGTTTGAGTTTTTCGGGATCAGAACCCAAAACCCCGGCGTCACCGCCTTCCTACCTCCTCAACTTTGGGAACCGTTGAACAGTGAATCTAAAACCATCAGTCATATTACGCGATGTGACAGATTGGTGGTACCAATTACCTCAGAATAATAATTATGACGGAGAGTTACTGCAGATAGACTCACAGAGAACGACATGATTACTGGTTGCGGAATATTAGAGAATAGACGGGCATCACGACTAGAATAAACTAACTGTGCATGATTTCAGGAGATCGGTCGAGATAACCAATGATTATGAATTGTGACTTTTATCAGTTATAAAATTGATACTAGTCTTAAGAGATAGAAAGCCTTACATTGTTCAAACATTCATTTAATTGTTCTTTTTTTAACATGATAATACGCGCTTAAAATCTATTGTATTAAGCATGATGAAACAACTTTTGCAACTTTCTCTAATTTATATAGACTTAAAATGTGACGGTCTGATCCATCGAACAAGATAATATATTTATCGATGGTTCGGTAATGTTGATTTTTATCAATAAACAACAGCAAACCGCGCTCCATTTAGATAAACAAATCAACGTTTCAAAATGCAGTTTATTTTTACAGCAATCTGTTCAAATATAAAATTGACTGAAATATCTTAATTTTAAAGCGTGTGTACTTAGTAACTTTGAAAATAATATCAGAAAATTAAGGCAGTTAAGGTTCAGCACTGAATAATGACGCTAAACGTTACTTTCTAGCATTATAATACAAGCGATACTACGAAGAATTTATCTGTAATTTTCTACGGGTAGTTAAAAATGTCAAAGGTATTAAATGAATACAATTTTTTACTGTAATTCTTAAAATTTTATGAAAAACATTCCAAAATGTCAGTAAAGGGTGCAGTTTGAAAACCAGCAACGGCATTTTTCACGTTTTCTCCAAATCGTAGAGTAAATTTCATAAAGAATTTAAAAAGATAACTGCTTATGAATTGTATTCGCTGGAAACCTGAGACATTTTTTTAACTATCCCTATAAAATTGACAGAGGAATCATTTGTAGTATTGCTTGTATTAAAAACCCAAAAAATGCGTACTTTTGGGAGCAGCCTCTTAAGATTTTATATTCATTTAAAAGATATGACTAACTCACAGTTGTTTTTGTACTTAACAGGGTATTTATTTTAACTTATTGTCACGGTTAATTTTCTTCGCACTTTTAAATTCTATTTAAAAGATGCGCCAGGTGAGTCAACGTCTGTGATCTGGTGCATCGTGTTTGTAAATTAGTTAAATACCCAGTGAGAGACCTATTCCAAGTTACTGTGTGAAAGGCCGCTATTCACTTTACCGGTAAACCAGTAAATAATTATTGATCGTAAGTATTTACCTGCAAATCAAGTTACCGGTTTACCTACAAAGCGAGTACTTGCTTATAATGCAGGTGAATGACTTGGAAAGAGCTGCAGAGAAGAAGTTTATTTAAATAATACTTCCAATATATCACCATTTAGTCAAAAAGGGTAAACACTTTTACCTATCTCCTATGAATTAAAATAGTGAGAATTCTAAAAGTGACAAGTGAAATCTTATAAATATGGTTGTAACACTTCAGGACCTGTGAGTTTTTTCAACATATAAATAAGTTGCCATCCAGGGTTTGATCAGAATAGGCAGTAGGAAAAACAGCGGATTAATTGATAGTATAGATAGGTACCAACAGATGTCACTGATTGTTATTTCATTTGTTCTGTAAAAGCACTGCCTAGATACTAACAAAGATACTAACACAATCGAGCCACTTGAACACACACAGATCACAGCCTACATGCATACATATTTTGTGTAGTCTAGTGAATACATAATGATCTACTCTGACGTTGGCGTCGTTTGGGGCAAATGTAGTTACTGCTTTCCACACTTCAAAGTAGGACAGTTGGTGTTTTGCTCGCGGCGGTGCAATTATTTGAACTTCGCGCGTACTTTTGAAAGTGTAGTTCTTTTTGGAGTCATTTCATATTATTTGATCCAATAAAAATCATATATTTATCCAAGTACGGCAGGGTAGGCCATGCTTATGTGGTTATATGGATTGCACGCCTCCAATATCATCAGTATCTAATTTTTAATTATTGGTTACATTTGATTGAGATCTGATCACTTTATCAAATAAATAATAAAATGATTCCACGGTGAATGATCATGGATTGGTCACCATTGGGTATGTAGTTACATAATTTCTTGCAAATTAGGTTGAGCGATTTTTTTGGTGTATCCTTTACGCTGAAAGTATTTCATAGATCAGTTTAGCCCGTTTATAGACTGGCTCGTGAACAGCCATATTGGGACACTATTATTTGAAGACATAAATAATAATATAAAATGTTCTAGACACCGTCATTTGGGAATCTACCACAACTATAAAATATTAGTAGTTGTCAAAATAAATATCATGAATTCAACAAACCTCCGCTAGATTATTTTATTTGAAAGTTGTATTTGCCCAAAAACTTCAAGGCTGTTATCAAATACTCGAAAATACTCGTTTTTAGCTTAACATTTTTTTATTTAAATTTTTATTTTCATAATTCATACTACACCGGTTTCACTTAGCCTAACTATCATCGGGGTACCAAATTAAACTAAACAAAAAATACAAAGTGTCCGGATATATATATAACATTTAAATTATGGCAAAGGAACAGAGAGAAAGAGACGAATAATATTGATTGAGAGAGACAAAACGTCAACTGAGAAGGTGATCAAAGAATAACAATAAAAAATATGAGTTTTCAGGAAATATACCTAATATTGTACCACTGGAAAAATATTTATGTTTTATAAATATTTGTTCCTTTGTTGATATTTTATCATTATTCACTTGAAAATATTTTAAACTAATTAAAGTACCTAATCCATTTCCAGCAAGGACAGACAAAGATGATGAAAACCAAACAAATCTTTCCTTGGTACACACTCATTCATCTTCTACATACCTTTCAATTGGTTTTTCCTTTCACACACAGACGTATTCTTTTAACACCCCTTCATCAGTTCATATGCTCTATATGCCTCAACTATATTTACGGCCCCCATGGTCGAGCGGTAAGACGATCAACTACGAATCCAAAGGTCGCGGGTTCAAACCCGGCGTGCGCCAATAACTTTTATTTAATTAATGTTCCATGAAACGTTGCTTGAAATGGCTTTAGCCGTGTTTGGTGACCAGATCTGAATAGGTACTTTACAACCTTCCCCTCTTCCCCATCTCCTTTCCCTCCCCATTACTTTCAGCCTCACAACATACCCCGATTGGGGATACTATAGTCTCACGGACTCTAGACAGTTGGGAGCAGTTGGAACTATGCGATATTCACTTTAAAAAACATGGGAATAAAATAATGCTAGTAACTTTATTCTCAGCATTACTTTGGAAACCAAGTGTACGACTGGAAGTTTCGGAAGTTTGAAACGGTTTGTTAGAAACAATCTTATGTTTTTGGTATTTTTTATTTTCTATAGTGAATACCGCACAAGAGTCCCAACTGCTCACATCTCCTTCCCTCTCCCCACCACCTTCAGCCTCACAACATACCCTGTTTCGGGATGCCATAGTCTCACTGGCTCTAGACGGTTGGGAGCAGTTGACACTCTTGTGCGGAATTCATATAAAAATAAAATTAAAACTAAAAAAAACTTTGCCTTTAAATTCTTCGTTATATTTTAACAGCTCTTTACTAGCGTTAAAGGACAATAAAGCTGAATTCACACCAACGTCCGGATCCGCTCAGTGACGATATTGTTCCGTAAGAGGGCTTATTGATATGGTATGAATATCAATCAAGGAGTATGTGCCAAGACAAAGTTGTGTGGCAGTATATCCTTCTGCCCACCCCTGTGATATTTAACTACTTAGTTAGTTAAATAATTATTTTTATGTGTAAAAATACTTACATCGCAGATTTTTTTTTATTAAAAACCATTTTTTTATATCCAAATAATATTTTTAATAAATATTAATTATTATTAATCGGATTTGCGGCGAGAACAATAATAAATTGTGAAAAAAAAAGTCACACCAAAGCTTGATTGGGCCGGACTCGTGGGCTCGTTTTTTCGCCGAGTAGCCTGCAAATTCATTTCTAAAAATATCAATGTAAAGGTCAACCATCAACATAAATTGAACAACTCTTTGATTCTATTTGCTCTTTCAGACATTAAAAGAGTTTAATTAAACGTTGAGTAAAGCAGTGGTTTTAAAACGTGCCACGAAGTAAATAGTTTGACTGAGCATTGAGCGTTGCAGTGGTTGGTCGTCCGCAGCACGCAGACCTCTGAAGAAAGTAACTGTACTTTTTACTAACACTTTGGTACAAACGCTAACCAGATCAGCGCTCTGGGCATTGGGGAAGTGCCATTAAATTATTCTGCTTCGGTGGGAATTTTCAACAGTACGCATGCAATTTTGTCACACTAAAACTCTGAGAAGTTTATAAGTAAAAGATTTTTACATGTCACGCGAATTTTCAGGTCACAAAGATAACGTATTTTACACTGTGGCTTGCCATAATTAGACTAAATCAATGAAAAAATATTATTGAACAAAAAATACAAAGTGTGTGGTTATATATACTCGCACATACAGAAGGAGAACACAATATAAAAAAATTTAAAAAATAAGAGAACAGTGAGAAAATAAAATAATAACATTTAAATTGTAACAAAGGAACAGAGAGAAAAAGACTGATCATATGAAATAAAGAGGCAAAACGACCACTAAGAAGGTGATAAAAGAATATTGAGGAATTTTATAAATATACCGGATATATACCTAATATTGGATTTATTATTTTAAGTTTTTTTTTATTTTAGTTTGATTTTGTACCCTGAAGATGCTTAGGCTAAGCGAAAACAATCGGTCGTAAAAATTAAAAATTAAATCTGTGGTCTTATACAAAGTTATTATTTAATTTTCATTTTCTACAAATAACTTTATAATTTATAATATTACTGCTGTAAAATGATCATGCCCTAAAAAATCGCATTGAATTTACGTCGTTAATGCGATTAATCACTTTCCTCTTAAATTTACGTAAGAAGGCATTTCCGAAAATAATCAAATTATCTTAGGAATATTCGTAATTGGAATGGATTGAAATATACTCGGAATATTCTCAAATACCCATGTATGTCGGAAAATACTAATCCGGTCATTAATATGTTTGAAATTAAGAGTTGTAATAAAAATAAGCAATGAAAATGCAACTAACACCTGAGTTTGTAAGTTTGCAAAAAAAACGCACAGTGTGCATTTATATATGCATACAGAGGGAGAACACAATATAAAATAAAATAAAAGAACAATGAGAAAACAATAGAACAACATTTAAATTATAACAAAGAAACAGAGAGACAGATAATATACAGTACATATAAAAATAGATTAGTTTTATTTTGTATCATGTTGATGCATAGACTAAGCGAAACCGGTCTATCATTAAAATTAAAATAAAATCTGTGGTTTTTATACAAAGTTTAGCGCCCTTGAGCTAATTTTCCCACAAAAACGGCGCTATAAAAGTTTTCCATTTATTATTATTATTAAAGTTACTTTTCCATTTCGTTAAATATGAACCACAAAGCTATTATTTTATACGAAAAACTAAATTCTTCTTTTGTTAAAACCAGTATTTTCTCCTTTGTCGACCGGTTTCGCTAAAAGCCTTCAATATAACTCTCATTAGGATGATAAGGTTTTGTTTTTTTTTTCTAATTTTAAGAGCTTCGACTCTTCGATTTTTTAAATTTTATCTGACGAAAACACTTTTTTAAGGTTTTTTAAACATTGATTACAGAGATACGGAGGCATTTGTTTAAATTCAACGCCAGTTCCGGTAGTTATTAGATTCACTTCGGTCACACTCGGACCAAGTGTTAAAATGCAACTTTGTGCAACAACTATTTGTGGTTTCTATGTCAGTAAGCAATCAACCAGCAAAATGTTTTCTGAACCCAACAATTCAGACTTATTTTTAATTACAACAGCAATCTTTGCGTTACCTACACAATAATTAGAAGACCAAAACTATCCAGTCATAACTACAAAATAGCGCAAGGCTAAAAAGGAGTTGTCCGTGAAGTTAAACAATTTGCATATTATACCTCGTTCCTCAAATTTAGCATAGTCGCTAGACCTGCGATCGTAGTCTTTAAAATCAAACCAGTTATTTTGTATCTAGACTGTAGAATCTTGAGGGATTATTTTTAAATACTATAAAAAAAATATTTACCATAAACCAACAAAATGGCGTTTGCAAAAATAGGTTTAAAAAAAACTATAGTACATTCCAAACCATCAGCCATGTTACCTTGAAATGAATCCTGTTATTTTGTATTTTCAAACTTAATGTAGTCGCTTGCACGTTTTCTTTTAATTTTATTTTTTTATAGTGTATACCGCGCAAAAGTCCCAACTGCTCCCAACCGTCTAGAGGCAGTGAGACTATGGCATCCCCAATTGGGGTATGTTGTGAGGCTGAAGGTAGTGGGGAGGGAGAGGAGATGGGGAAGAGGAAGGTTGGAAGGCACCTGGCTATTCAGATCTCGTCACAAACGGCTTAAGCCATTTCAATCAAGCAACGTTTCGATTCTGAGTGGTGGTCTTTCACCAAGGCGAGTATGTACCACTCTGGAACGTGCAAATATACCTAATATTATTTAATAAATAAATTGATTTTTTTTTTCGTTAATTTCTTTGTAAATTACCTAAAAAATCGTAGGTGCTTAACAAATTGTTATATCGTTACTTGCACAAAGAACAGAAACATGAATTATTATTGAAATTTTTCTATTATCATTGAAATGAGTAATCTTAATTTCTATTGTAATAATTTTACTTCAATGGCTTTATTTGTTAAAGGCTCGCTTTACATAAATACATTTTAATTTACTCTAATAATGAAAGAAACGATTCGTGGAATCAAAATCCGTATACAAAAGCACATTCAAATATCAAAGCGAATGGCGTAAACTTTGTGGGTAATTTACATATATCAAACAATTTTGCTTAAAGCCGCACGCAATTTATGATATTAATTCAAGACTAAAACTCTATTGTAATTGCAAGTTTTTAGGTGCACTATTTTTATTTCCGCTTTAGCATGAATTAGCGCAGTTCCTGAAGTTTGTTGGGGCCCATTCAAGCGATATCCCTCGACACGTTCTAGTTACCATCGGCATTTTTTACACGCAGTTTTTCGCTGAAATATCTTTCTTTCAACGCGACTTCGCGGCTCGATCGATTTGAACACGTAGTTTGATTAATTGCTCATTTGAAGTGATTATTGCACCAATCTGAAAGGTTATCAAAACTTAGAGAGAAAAGTCCTTAATAATCATTTATTACTCTGTCATATATCTTGTTTTCTTATCTCACCCATCTTAATTAAATCTTAGGTTATTTATGAATTTATAAATACATTTCTGCGGTAGTCGAAATGCACGTTTTTCTGTGTCTGGAATCTCCCTTCCGTATAAGCTTAAAGCATACAATATACGAGGCCTGTTCAAAAGAAAAGGTGAATTTTGAATTTTCGCGGGCTGTGTACATTCGATTATCGATTTTTTTTTTTTTTATGTTGGTACACGTATGTTTATCATATGTTAGCATTATCAGTCATTTTGGATTAGTGGTTTGTTTTTGACAACTGGAAAGGTTAGTCACGTTTTTGTGTGTTCTTAGAGTTTTTTACTTTTGAAAAAAATGGATCATAGAATATGTATTAAATTTTGCGTTAAAAATGGAATAAAGTGCTCCAACGCACTTAAAATGTTGACTGTGGCATTCGGCGAGTCTACTTTGTCTCAAAAAAGTGTTTATAAGTGGTACAAGCGCTTTACAGAAGGCCGAGAAGATGTTAATGACGACGAGCGTCCTGGAGTTGTGGAAAAACAAATCATGGATTTTATTCTTTGATCCATTTTTTTCAAAAGTAAAAAATCGAAGAACACACAAAAACTTGACTAACCTTTCCAGTTGTCAAAAACAAACCACTAATCCAAAATGGCTGATAATGCTAACTTATGATAAACATATGTGTACCAACATAACAAAAAAAATCGATAATCGAATGTACACAGCCCGAGAAAATTCAAAATTCACCTTTTCTTTTGAACAGGCTATGTATTACCATAAATAACGTATTATCTATGTATTTACACCTGTTAAAGGCTTTATACACAAATATTATCATTTTTTCAAAAGCAATATTCTCATAAACAGTGTAAAAAATATTATACAAGAAAGAAAAAATAGTATCAACTAACAGGTACATCCAGAGTTAAATAGTTTCTAGAATTAATTTAGCTCTACTAGATAAAAAAAATTGAACTAAGGTATACTTATAGTGTGATATTGACTTACTAAATATATCAACAACATCGGAGTATTTGTTTCCCAGATGTTGAATTCGTCGCATAGGAGTGTTATATTGTGATGTTGAAGTAGAATTGTCACAATAATATGGTAGCTACTGTCTTGTAATTGTCCTGCCAGGAACATGAAAGGCAATTAAATATAATAGTTCAGGTCTGTCAATCATTGAATTTATAATTTCATAAAAGCATGTTAAGTCGATTATTATTCTACGTTCAGATCATTTTAATAATTTATATAATAACTTATTAAGACCATTATATACTAAATAAAACTTAAGAATTTATTTTTATCTCTTTCTATTGAAAGGGAATGAATAGCATAACTTGTTATTATCTTTCTTCCTTTCTTGATACACGCAAAGATTTACAGTCTCTATGGGATAGAAGTATATTTCTGACCAAAAGTTATTTCATATAATATAATAATCAATAATCATAACAGAAGGGACTGATAATTTTACCACCCCGGGCATTAACTGAAATCAATTAACAAAAGTGTCGAGAAAAAATTCGCCCACTAGCTGGAATCTGGAAAATGGGAATTCTTTTGGAACTGTGGGAGACTACGGGGATGAAAATATCAAGTAAAAGAAGTTATCGATAGAAAATGATTAAGAGATTCTGAAAATGGTTATTTGGTAAGAATGTGAATGGTAAGCGGTAGTTTTTATCAATTTAAAAATTACTTACATCCCGAGTGCACCCTCAGTAAACATTGAATATTATTGTTAAAATAAATCATAATTGATTAAAAAGAGCTTAGGGAAAAGGAAGTTAGTTGTATGTTTTTTCCCTTTTTACTCCAAGCCTTAATTTGTTTTTATTCCACTAGCTCCACACTAAAATTGCGTTTTTGCTAAAAATATATATATGTTTTTTTTTTAAATATCTGAAATCTTATATTTTAAGAGATGTTGCATGATATTATAATTCAAAGCAACATGATGAGGCATGTTCGCCGGCCACATGGACATTGGAGCCGGTGGAACAAAATCAATGTCGAGTGACACTCGATATTGGAGTGGAAAGGGTTAATAATGACTGTTTTAGAAAAATGCAGTTTTATTCGTTCGTGCAAACGTTAAATCATGAATAAAGATTTATATTGTGCCCTTGAACTATATTATTAAGCCGATAAATTATTAGGGCAAAAAAACTTTTACCTGCCTACATGCTTCGCCTTTATATTACCTTGTTTTAATGCGAATGCTTTTGAAATATAAACTTTAGAAAGGATATGTGAAGCCTTCTCGGGCTGGTGCATTTATCGTTACCTACATAGTTTATACGTTTATGTCTACCAAGTCGTGGTCGAGTTTATTACTTGCCAACTTAAAACATCGTGAAATCGTGGTACAAAGTTTAATCCACTGAAGATAAAAATCGATAGAAGTGGATTTTGAGCCTAACCGTGTGCTTAAAGTAAGCTCATTTATCATACCTCACTTCTGCTAAAAATTCATCAAACATCTTTAAATAACGATTTTTTTTTCTTGAACAAATAATCAATTTCATTGGCTTCTTTGGGGCATAGGAGTCTAAAGATCTTATGTAAGCTGACGGCATCAGTTTTTTTTTTAAATCTAAAATGATTACCTTTCTTGGGATTTTCTGTTCGATGTTTTGACCTAATTGAGACCAGATTGACATAATAAATTCTCATTTTATGTGCAGTTGGTAACAATTAAGTTTTTCGTGTTAGGGGAATTTTACCATTGATAAATATTGCTTTGACTCTGGTAAAAGGTTTACCAATACTTAAAAATAATGTTCATGATATCGTCGCCGATAAAGGCAAAAGGGCTGAAGCGCCATCTTTAGAAGTTTACACCAGAGCACTTTAATTTTTTTATTATTTTCACAATAAAATTCATAAATCTGGATTTTGAAAAAAAAGTTAACTCAGGTAACTAGATTCTCTCACGGAGTTACTTAAAGTGACAAAAAGCTAAAAAAAGTCCCAAAGTTGTGTCGCTTAAGTCAAGCCTTCTCCCAAATGGAAAATATATTTCAGACGACTGAAGGGCCATAAAAGTCTTCAGAATCAAAAAGAGATAACATTCGATGCAGAAAAAAAACTGATACAAACTGCATATTTAACTCATTTTTTACCAAAGTGTAGCTTAGCTCCTTTTTCCTTTTTAGTGATGATATGTAGAAAAATTGCCTTGTTAAATAAACACTTACTTAATTAAAATAAAACATAATAATTTATTTATTTCAAAATTAGAATAGTAATAATAATAATTCTGGACGTTTAAAAAAAACGAATGTCTCTAAACAAAAATGGATAGTTTTATCCATGACTCATTTATTTATACAATTGTGTGCAGATCAAGTTTTACTTTCAGATACACAGATGGCAGCCAATATACGAAAAAAAACCATTCATAATTATCAAGAAATGTGAAATGTGGTCAAAATGACGGAATTCAAAAAGGTTTCAATAACACATACTCGTAGGTTAATGCTTTACTAACGGATAAAGCAAAAGTCTCGGTCGGAACCTACCTACCTAGATTTATTTAAAAAAAAACAGTTTGCAAAAAATAATAATAATAATAAACATAAACATAAAAAAATAATAATATAATAAACATATTAGAATTTTTTTTAACGGCCTTATTTTAGCAGTTGTAATCTCGAGTTGAATCTGAATCTCTTTCAATGCAAAATTCGTGATGTGGTTACATAAACGCAGATCCGATATCTAACGAACGCATTCCGCAGATTCTGCCAAGCAAGACGATTTATATTAAATATTTAAATGAAGATTATGTGTCAACGAAGAAAAACAGATTGTATTCATGGCGAACTTCACGGTGAAAAAGAACATGACAACCAAATTAAAATATTATTTTTTTTAGTTTCTAATTTTAATTAAGTACTCGTATTATTTGTAAATTATCTTTACGTCTAACCAGCTCAGTCGAAGTGATAACAAGTAATCGTAATATTAAAATCTTAGTTTTTCCGGCCTTCCGGCGTGGTCGTGTGGTAAAACCCTCGACTGTGAATCCAAAGGTCGCGGGTTCGAACCCGGCGTCTGCAAATGACGACTTTCATTTAATTAATATGTATCATAACACATATAATTCATATAAAACATACTGTATAGTATATTTGCGACACGTTCCAGAGTAGTAGAAACTCTTAGTATCGCTCTGGTGTAAAACCACCATTCAGAATTAAAACGTTGCTTGAAATGGCTTGAGCCGTGTTTAGTGACCAGGTCTGAATATTCAGGTACTTCCCAACTCTCCTCTACCCATATCCTTCCCCTCCCCACTACCTTCAACCTCACAACATTCCCCAATTGGGGATGCCATAGTATCACTAGTTTAGACGTTTGGGAGCAGTTGGGACTCTTGTGCAGTATTCACTATAAAAATAAAAGACTAAAAATACAAAAATAAATATGTAACTAAATTCTCCTTTGTAAATGCAAAAGTGTTCGAATTTGCATGACTATTAAATGCAACATTTTTCAGCCGCTGACCGGATCAACTACATCCATCAGCAGACAGCCAACATCGTAACACGTCTATCAAAACCAGATGTATTAGAATGGCAATATTCCGTCAAGTTGGCCACATCTGCGCACGCGCGTTGCACTCTAAATTTGAAATGACTGCTAGACCTACACACGCAGTGGTAGACAGACAAACTAATAAGCAAAAAATAAAATCAACCACTTACTCAATATGAGAAGGTGTTTTACTTTTTAAATAATGGCAACAGCCTTCAAGCTTTATTGAATGACAACGGATAATAATGAATTGTGCCCTTGAATTTAATATAAAGCTGCTTAAATTGAAAAGGTAATAAAATTATTTAATATGCTATCCAATTGTAAGGAGGTCAATGCCCAATTCAAACTAAAAGTACAATAGCACGATTTATATCATATTGATCTAATCTTAATTGACTAACTTTTCATTTTATAATATTTTTATGCTAACAGTTGCTATGCTCATTAGTTCGCCCTCATCTAGACTATGCCAGTGTTATTTGGTCCCTTTTCCATACTGTTCATATTCATCATATTGAATCCGTACAACATCGCTTCTTACGCGGAATTGCATGGAGATTAGGGCGAGAAATAGGCGGTTATTCATATGATGAAATTGAACAAACATTAAAGATTTCTCTTTATTAAATTTCTATCTTTACAAAATTACTAATTGATAATTTTTTGGATAATTTGTATAGGGTTGTTTTTGTGAAAAAATTTTTTTTGTTTTTACATGAATACCGCACAAGAGCCTCAACTGCTCCCAACCGTCTAGAGCCAGTGAGACTATGGCATCCCCAAATTGGGTATGTTGTGAGGCTGAAGGTAGTGGGGAGGGGAAGGAGATCGGGAAGAGGAAGGTTGGGAAGTACCTGGTTATTCAGATCTGGTCACCAAACACGGCTTAAGCCATTTCAAGCAACGTTTCGATTCTGAATGGTGGTCTTTCACCAGGGCGATACTTAGAGTATCTACCACTCTGGAACGTGCTGCAAATATACTTTTTAACATTTTTATATGAATTAAATGTGTTATGACACATATTAATTAAATAACATACTTACCTGGCAGGTCATTTCTGGCAGGACACAATCACCATTTCATGAATTAGTATTGGCAATTTCTTTTTTGCAACTCATTTAGTTTAACATCCCTTGCCGTTGACTCAGAAACAATAAATTGTTTTTCCTCAATAATTACTCTACTAAGTATGGGTATCATTCTCCACTGTCCAGAATGTCGAGACTTGTTAACTCAAGCCATTGTCTTGAAGTTTTTGGTACCAGTCCAAATGATTTTGGTCGTTCTTTACAACTCTACCAAAACCATTGAATTGAATGTCCTTTCAAATGTATATTTTCGCCTTATTTTGTCATTGGTTCATTAAAATATTATGTATGTGCCGTTTTTTTTTATCTGTTGCTCATTTTTTCCCATTTCATGTTATGTATTTTTTTTTTAATTGGACATGTTTTGAATTGGACATTGTTCAATTCAAAGGTTTTGGTAGAGTCGTAAAGAACGACAAAAATCGTTTAGACTGGTACGAAAAATTTCAAGACCATGGCTTGAATTAATGTCTGTTAGTTTATAAATAAAGTACTCTATAATGTTATGTAAAATTAGTTGCTACCCGTGAAAAATGATAATTTTACTTGCCAGGTAAATAAATTTAAAAAAAGTAAATAAAAATATTAGTTAGTTGATAAAAGAATCGACAGAGTTCAAAGCTAAGCTCAAATAATTATATCCGTAAATACCAGGATAACAGATTTGCCCTAATTTGCAAAGATAGGTTAGCCTGTTATGTCGATAGAATAATATTACATCTCCGTATAGTGTTATTTCATGCACTGCTAAATAAAAAGTTTAAAAACTATTTGACAGCGCAATAAATAAATAAAATAAATCTGGCTATAATTATTTTAGGTATTTCGATAATTTTATGGTAATTTTAGTCATATGTTTTACTAAGCACCCTTGAAGTGAGCAAAAATGGCGCTATAAAAGTTTGCCAAGTATTATTGTTTTTTTTTTAAACTAAAATCCAGTGCTTTCCTGCATTTAAAATTGTACACATATTTTCCTAAGGAAATTTATGACTTAGTGCGGATATATAATTTTTAAAAGTTAATCTATGATCGTTTTTCGAGTCTGATTACTGCACATGTGACCTAACTGATAATGCCCTCACTGACACACATTTTAAATGATTGCAACTATTCATGCGATAGACATTTCCTGTTCACATATTCGATTACAATTATGTTATCGTTACGAACCTTATTTGAAATCTTCAGTTTTTCTCATAAACCACAAAAATATATTCATTCTATCATTACTTACGCATGGCAATACTTGAGATTACATATTTAATTAAACAATTCGTCGTTTAACCATAAGTATTTCCTTTCAGATAGATGCGCGATAATACATTTTATCAGGATGTTGTTTGAATAAACTAGCTGTGAATTTATGCAAGTATAAAATTAACTACTATGTAGGTTAACAAGAAACGGATTCACGCCTATATTGCACCGGCTAATTCGGATTACTAGCAAGTAGATGTGAAACCATTAACCCACTCTTCACTCATCTTGAAAAGTATTTTTTTAAAACATTTCAAACGACGTAAATTATTTATTTTTAGGTGAGAATTTTCACTAAGTAGTGCATTTTTCTCTTTTAAAAATGAATTGCTACCATACTATTGTAACAATTCTGCTTCAACCTCACAATTTAACACGCCTATGCGACGAATTCAACATCTGGGAAACAAATACTCCGATTTTGTTGATATTTATTTTTTTTCTTCTTTTTTTCTTTTCTTTTCTTTTTTTTTACAATATTTTTGAACATGTTATTTATTTAATATTATTTGTTCTTCTCATTTACAATTTTTTTTTGTACCTGTTATTCAACGATTTTTGGTTAAAAGCTCTGCGATGTAATTATTTTTACGCGTGACAGCTGTTTCCCCTTCTGAGGGCATTATCAAACTGTTTGATAATGCCCTCAGAAGGCGAAACAGCTGTCACGCGTACAAATAATTACATCGCAGAGCTTTAAATTAAAAAATGTTTTTTTTAAATTAAAAATAATAATAATTATTGTTAAAATAAAATTAAAAAACCTAAAATTAAAATTGAGTTCTACAAAATAAACTTTTAAACCATAAATAAAAAATGTTATTCAACGTTACTTTTTATTTTCTATTACAATGTTTTTTGCACTGCTAATGCGTTTTTTTATGATATTTTTTGTGTAAAAGCCTTTAACAGGCGTAAATAAATAACATTATGTTGCATTCGTAAGAAGTCTCTCATTTAAGTACCCCGTAAGCAAGTTTTTCGGTTCGGTTTCCATTTGTCAACCTTCTAAAGCTATATTGAACGTGACCTTTCGGTACTTCTTTTTCTCTTTGGAAATGATAGCATTTCACATGACAGAGCTGAGAGACGGACACAAAACAATTATAACTGTGGTCAAAAATTATTTAAATATGCAGTTTTTAACAGTTACTTTTTCTGCACCGATGCTCCGACTCTCATTTGATTCTAAAGACTTTTGTGGCCCTTCAGCCATATAAAATATTTTTACCGTTTGGGAGAAGACTCGACTCAAGCGACACAATTTCGGGACTTTTTTTTGCTTTTTCCGCTTCAGGTTATTCAGTCAGAGCTTCGATGCAGGAAAAAAAACTGATTAAAGCTGCATGTTTAACTCTTTTTATCTATTATTTTTGCTTCCATTAATTATTTTTGTCTGTTGTGTACCGTTGAAAGAAATAAATAATAATTACGTTTGAAGGTGCTCAGAACATGTAACAATTTTGATTTTTTATTTCTAAGTATGACCTCTAAAAAAATTGATAAATATTGTTGTTTATAAAAACAAGAGCCTTAAAGGGTAGCTTCCTAAAATACACTCGTACTTAATTGCTACCTTGGACTTAACAAACGAAATAAATCGAATTCAATTTATTTTCGACGGTACTCGTGAATATGATATGTGCAGTTGACGGGGTATTAAGAGGGTCAAGTCCGTGGATTAGCAAGGACAATCTGAGGATAGGGGGAGAGAGAGGGGATCGGGTAATCTTTATTCACTACAAATTACTCCGTCACAGCAGCAAGTGGTCAGAAGCGGGAGACAACCAACCAACATGCGTAAGTCTAGTCCACATTTCATACAACTATCAGCTGCTAGCCACTCAATTTAACTAAGACAAAGTTTTAGTGATGGAGTCCTATCATAGTCTTGCATGCAATATGTATCTGTATTTACCGGGAGGGTATCGTTTTCAAAAATAAAATTATTAATTTCATAAAAACGTTAAGAAAATGGGGTCTTCATACGGATTATTTGCAAGGGTCAGTAGTCTTATAAATGCACTAAGTACAATAATCTCGTAACGCAAATAGTTCCAGTGATGGTTAATTAATAAAATTGAATACAGACTAATGGTATGGTATTATATTGATAATTGATTGCAATGTGTTAGTTTGTTTTCTATTAATAAACAAAGTTAACTTACATGATTTTGGTTATTAGTCAAATAATTATTACAAGAGACTAAAATTATAAACTCAAAAATATATGTGGCTATTCTAAAAGCATGTCTGCAGGAATTTTTTGATTTTGACCCATCAATCAATTTTGAAAAATGGTAACACACTAAAAATTATGTCA
This sequence comes from Drusus annulatus, assembly GCA_022651775.1. NCBI lineage: Eukaryota > Metazoa > Arthropoda > Insecta > Trichoptera > Limnephilidae > Drusus > Drusus annulatus. Next base: position 896,141 of record JAGWCC010000086.1, read on the forward strand.
GTTCAATTATAAGTCAGAGGGAGTGAAATAGCTATAATTTTCAGACTATTATGGATTTATTTTCAGTTAAAAAAATATTCAACCATCTAAAAAATACTTTACGTAATTACAATTGTTTATTATTGCCAACCTATAAAAATAAACCTTTACAAGCAATTAAATAAATAATAATATACTATGGATAATTACTTACATAAAGGGTAATTTTTAGATACCTTTATTCGTTTTTTTTTACAGTGTTCAATATAATTTAGAAATATTTCTTCTTACGCGGTATTGCATGGAGATTAGGGCAAGAAAGAGACGATTATTCATATGATGAAATTGAACAATTATTGAAATTGTCTTCATTAGAAAAGTGCAGGAAAGACATTGATTTAATTTTCATTTACAAAATTATTAATTGTTTTATTGACTCACCTTCTCTGTTGCAACTTATCCAGTTTAACATTCCTTGCCGTAGACTCAGAAACAATGAATTGCTGTTCCTCAATCATCACAATACTAACTATGGGTATGATTATCCAATGTCCAGAATGTCAAGACTTGTCAACTCAAGCCATGGTCTTGAAATTTTTGGTAGCAGTCTAAATGATTTTTGTCATTCTTTACGACTCTACCAAAACTTTGACTAGACCATGGCTTGAATGTTCTCTCTTATGTTTATTTTGCCCTATTTTTATCATCGCTTTATTTATTATTATGTCTTTTTTGTAATCGAACTTTAGTCCGTTGATTTATAAATAAATAAATAAAATATATTTATTGATTGAGCCTCTTACGACAATATCAAAATATTTTATGTTAAGCCGCTCAATATCGAAAACAAATTATGATCGATTACCCATGACAATGAAAGGGGAAGTGAAATTAATATTATGTCGGTCATAGACACTTACGTTAATAACAAGGAAATTAATTTTGTGTAAGGAATAGGAAATTAGACACACGCTTTGCATTTGGAGAAAGGTTGGAGAGAGGCACAATTCGTAAGACGTAACGTATACGCGGTTGTGTTTAAAAGTACTATATCGTCGTAATAATTTCAATACCGCGGAAGAACCATTGGTCAAAATGTTCAGGAGGGACAAAAAACGTTTCCATTTCACGCGGTTTTGCTTGCTTCTTTGTATTGACTTTAACCGAGTGCACGCATTCGATTGGTCAATTTCAGATTTTGAATATGCAAATATATGCAGCTTTGTGCCGTTCAACTGAAAGCGCCAAAAAACGTATTTTGAAATGATTGGCTCTGGTACGCGGTATTGGACTTACACCGACAATATGCTATGTGCTATGTACCTTGTTCTATGTGCCACGATATATGTGCCATGATTTATGTGCCACTTGACACGTGTTATGTGCTATGTGCTATGTGCTATGTGCTATGTGCTATGTGCTATGTGCTATGTGCTATGTGCTATGTGCTATGTGCTATGTGCTATGTGCTATGTGCTATGTGCTATGTGCTATGTGCTATGTGCTATGTTATGTGCTATGTGCTATGTGCTATGTGCTATGTGCTATGTGCTATGTGCTATGTGCTATGTGCTATGTGCTATGTGCTATGTGCTATGTTCTATGTGCTATATGTGCTATGTGCTATGTGCTATATGTTCTATGTGCTATGTGCTATGTGCTATGTGCTATGTGCTATGTGCTATGTGCTATGTGCTATGTGCTATGTGCTATGTGCTATGTGCTATGTGCTATGTGCTTGCGTATGTGCTATGTGCTATGTGCTATGTGATATGTGCTATGTGCTATGTGCTATGTGATATGTGCTATGTGCTATGTGCTATGTGCTATGTGCTATGTGCTATGTGCTATGTGCTATGTGCTATGTGCTATGTGCTATGTGCTATGTGCTATGTGCTATGTGCTATGTGCTATGTGCTATGTGCTATGTGCTATGTGCTATGTGCTATGTGCTATGTGCTATGTGCTATGTGCTATGTGCTATGTGCTATGTGCTATGTGCTATGTGCTATGTGCTATGTGCTTTATGTGCTATGTGCTATGTGCTATGTGCTATGTGCTATGTGCTTTATGTGCTATGTGCTATGTGCTATGTGCTATGTGCTATGTGCTATGTGCTATGTGCTATGTGCTATGTGCTGTAATGCTATGTGCTATGTGCTATGTGCTATATGTGCTATGTGCTATGTGCTATGTGCTTTATGTGCTATGTGCTATGTGCTATGTGCTATGTGCTATGTGCTATGTGCTATGTGCTATGTGCTATGTGCTATGTGCTATGTGCTATGTGCTATGTGCTATGTGCTATGTGCTATGTGCTATGTGCTATGTGCTATGTGCTATGTGCTATGTGCTATGTGCTATGTGCTATGTGCTGTAATAATAATAATAACAGTGAACTTATATAGCGCAGTTTTGTGATATTTCACCTCAAGTGCGCTTCATGCTAAATTAATTATTGTGCTATGTGCTTTGTGCTGTGTGCTATGTGCTATGTACCGTGTGCTATGTGTCATGTGCAATGCACCATGTACAATGTGCCGTGTGCAATGCACCATGTACAATGTGCCGTGTGCGATGTTCCATTGATGTGTGCTATGTGACATATAATATTGCAATGTACTATGTTCCATGCGCCATGTACAATGTGCCATTGGTGTGTGCTATGTGCCATATGCTATGTGCTTGTGCTTCCAATTTTAGACACCGAGCAACATATATTATAAAATAAATTCAATGATAAACGGTCCATAATGACCAGATGAATAAGTGCATTACAAACGAAAGCAAGCCCGGTGAACACGAACTACTCCAGAGTGGAGATTGCGGAAACACTACGGCCAATATAAGTTATGCTTTGTGCGTCCAAATTGGCTTTTCACATTTGTTACTAAATTCGTTCTGAAAGGAACAGTGGAATGCCGAAGGAATGTAGGCCACAAGTTAGTTTCTTGGCTGTGGTACAATCGTCAAGGGGTGAAAGCACTTTCCGATTGGCGAAGTACAGTAAAGAAATCAACAATGTTGCCAATATTTTTAGAAGAAGCAATAAAGAAAGACACCCGAGAAGAAGCTAAAATGGTAAACCGAAAAATAACCATTCATTTTGAAACTTTAATCATAATATTCCACGGAATCTCTTCAAACTTTCGTTAATCATTTATCTCAATATACAACGTCCTACATCAAAACGTCAACTTGTATTGTGTCACGCGATTTATATAACAATTATTTGCCAATAAATTAGAGTAATTTGTTTTTCAATAATAAATAATTTAGTCGGTACCTTTTTTAAAAAAAATTTTACGTCTGCTATTATATTATTATGTAGTTATGCGAACAGTTATTTCGCCTTGTAAATGGTGTGGGGAACATTGCCAATACATTTAGAAGGTGAAACTAACGTTACGCGTTAAATAAAAACTCTGAATAGCAAACTTTTAAAAGTATTTTTTGTGCTTGTTTCAATAATTATTATTACCAGTAAAAAATGAATTTAATAATAAATAAACACAAACGTATTAAAGAATGAAACTGCATTCTTTATTTTTAAAATACCACAACCCGGAAACAAACTTTTTACAGCCCTGTCAACTCATTGATTATTTCACATTCCAGGCAATCCTCTTCTCCACGTATTCCCTCTGCTGGCCTCCGGGATTATAACTGGGTTCGGGGGTCAAACTCCGCTACGTGGCGACCAGAGTCCGGAAAGCCCAGACCCGGATAGAGACCTGGGAGGGGCGCCACCCCTGAGAACCCTGTACCACTGGAAATTGATGGACTTTGAATTCTCTACGGATCGTGACCGGGCGGAAATGCTTGGGTCTGGGTGAGTATTATTTTTTGTTTCGTTTTGAGGTTGTATAAAGCTGCTCTTTTTACTGTAAGTTAGCTCTGGACAAGAACATTTAACTAGATGGAGAACCACAGCAACCTTGAAAGTTGTTGAATAAAATAAAATTGATTTTAGAAGTGTTGTGAAGTGATGTTTATTACCTACCTGTAAATTTTTACACTTCATCAAAATCATCACACTTCTTCATCCTTAGGTTTAATATAGAGAAGCCTCTTTTGCGGCTAGTTTTCTTCAATTCCTGCTGCGCGTCCAGCGAAGAGAGCAGTCATAGTTATATAAACCATATCGCCAGAGGAAAGGCAAAAGGACTGAGCGCCATTTTGTAAAATTTACACCAGGGCACTTGAAAGTTTTCATTTTATTTTACAATAAAATTCATAAGTTAACTCAGGTAACTCAACTGAGTTACCACAAGCGAAAAAGCTAAAAAAAATCCCAAACTTGGGTTGCTTGAGTCAAGCCTTCTCTCGAATGGTAAATACATTTTAGATGGTTGAAGCGTCACAAAAGACTTCAGAATCAAACGAGAGTCAGAGCATTCGTAACAGAAAAAGAACTGATCAAAACTGCATATTTGACTCATTTTTGTTCAAAGTGTCGCTTAAGCCCTTTTTCCATTTGAGCGACGATATTACTGACGGATCTTCAAACAATTGATAAAGGCTGATTCACACCAACGTCCGGTTCCGCTCAGTGCCGATATTGTTCCGCAAGAGAGCTTATTGATATGGTATGAATATCGATCAAAGAGTATGTGCCAAGACAAAGTTGTGTGGCAGTATATCCTTCTGCCCACCCTTGTGATATTTAACTACTTAGTTGGTTAAATAATTATTTTTAATTGTAAAAATACTAACATCGCAGATTTTTTTTTATCAAAAACCATTTTTTTATCACTAAATAATATTTTTAATAATTATTAATAAAAATATTATTTAGTGATAAAAAAATGGTTCAAAAACAAAATCTGCGTAGTAAGTATTTTTACACTTCAAAATAATCATTTAACTAAATAAGTAGTTAAATATCACAAGGGTGGGCAGAAGAATATACTGCCATACCACTTTGTCTTGGCACATACTCCTTGATTGATATTCATACCATATCAATAAGCTCTCTTGCGGAACAATATCGGCACTGAGCGGAACCGGACGTTGGTGTGAATCAGCCTTTAAGCTCACTATTTACCTTCATCCGGCAGATGTCGTTTTCTTAAATAGCTCCAAAGAATCCCATTAAAAATTTTCCTCTCAAAAATGTTCAAAACCCTTAATGGTTCTTCTTTTTGGTCCAGAACTTTGAGCCATGACTTAGAACTGGGAACAAAGCCATGGTATTTTTCAAGAGGGATCTCGATTTGAAATACCTTTTGATACCAAAGAAAAAGGACATTGTCTTACTTTCGTTTATAATTTTCAGGCAGTTCATCCCCGAGAACACGCTACCCCTAGGCCTGGAGGTGTACCAGGAGCGCGTATTCGTCACCTTCCCGCGCTGGAAAGCGGGGGTGCCCTGCACGCTGGCCACCGCCCCGCGCGCCCCCCTCAGTCACGTGCAGGAGCCCCGCCTGACCCCCTTCCCGGACTGGTCCTGGCACGAGCAGCAAAGTAAGGAACTATATATATGGCAATAATACAGTCCCCCCAGAGGTGAACAAGATGACATCGTTAGACCTGTTTCATAACAGCTTAATTTTAACGTTCACGTGGTAGATTTGTACAAATGAAAACATAAAAAACAGTTTGCGTCCGTAGAAAAATGAAAAGTTTAAAGTGTGAAGGCTTGTTTACAAACTGTCATTTTTTTATTCGTGGTTACAAGTAATTCCATCATCATAATTTGTTTTTACGCAGACATTGACAAAGAGGCTGTAGAGAAGGGTGCAATTTTTGCTAAATTAATGTTAATTCGTCAGCCAGACGATATCTTACGATTTGAAGTGTGTTGCTACTAGCGTTGGGAAAAACTTCAAAGTTTTGTGAATGCTTCACAAACTGCTGGTTCTTTCACGGTGAACGCTTCAATTGAAGTCGAACTGAAATCGAAAAGAACTCGCCAAAAAATAGTACTAGTCGGTAGAAATCTCAAATCAAAAAGTACTAGCAAATCGACAAAAGTTCCTCCCCAAAAAAAGTATTAACAAATCAACAAAAAAATGGAACTGGGGAAGAACCAATTCCTCGCCAAACAGTCCTTTGTAGTCTTCAAAGTCGAAGTTCAATTAAAATGTGCGCTGCTGCAAAATTAACTATTTCTTTGTTGTAGCCTAACTTCAATTGAAGTATTCGCACACACAAAAATGTGTAAAGTATGAACTGCCACAAAATGAAGTAGTTCTTTGTAGCAAATCGCACAGAACGGTTACAACTTTAGTTGCTACCCTTTACTGTGAAAAACTGCCGGTTTCTTTCATAAGCATATAGAATTCTAACATATTTGGAGGCTTTCACTCCCTTCAAAAAATTGTGTAAAGTTATATTTGGGCAGTCGGCATTAATTGCACCTTGACGTTAATTATTGCTCCTGTGTTTGCAATCTAACCGTATACGCTTACAACAACGTCTAACGAAAAAATGCTATTACGTAAGGTATTGGTACATCATTATCGGTAGACGGTAAAGCTGTAAAGGGAAAGGCTTACAACAAACCCCTCAATGGATTGTTTTTATGTCGGTGATTTGCTGGATAACGCTACCATCTAGCGACAAGTCAGCAAACGTATTGTCTCGGCCATGCATCATCGCAATTACTACATCAGTAAATTGCCCGCGGTCAGCCGAGAAACACACCATTAGATGAATACTGTTTCACCTGTTATTACATAGGTAGAATATCGACTCAATACAGAACTGCTCGTATTTTTTAGTTTTAGAAATACTTACTTAAGATTACATTTTCAGTTCATATAATATGTGATGCCTTCTTAAAACCTGTACTTCCTAACAAATTGTATCTACCAAAGCACATCTATGTTTTTGTTTTCAATTTCGTTAAATAATATGTTTGTTCTTTCAGGTGGCGGCTGCGAAGGCCTGACCTCGGTGTTCCGCGTGAGCGCTGACCGCTGCGGGCGCCTCTGGGTGCTGGACTCCGGGCAGGTGGAGGCCCTCACCATCCCCCGCCAGGTCTGCCCGCCGCAGGTCCTGGCCTTCGACCTCAAAACCGACAGCCTCATCGGCCGCTGGAACATCCCCAACAACTTCAACCTCCAAAACTCCCTCTTCACCAACATCGTCACTGACATCAGAGACGATAAGTGCGACGACGTCCACGTCTACTTCACAGACGTATGGAGATTTGGTCTTCTTGTCTTCAGACTACGCGATGAAAAATTCTGGAAGTTTTCCAGTCACTTCTTCTACCCTGACCCAATCGCTAGCGATTATAACGTCAGAGGAATCAACTTCCAGTGGAGCGATGGCGTTTTCGGTATTGCTCTAACACCTATTACTAGAACTGGTGATAAGATTTTGTACTTCCATCCGATGTCGAGTAACCGTGAATTCCAAATCCCAGCTTCAATTTTACGCAATGAAACTGCGGCAAATGACACTGCTTTGTTGGCTAAAGTCATCCAGCTTGCTGGAGAGAGTCGAGGATACAGTGGCCATAGTTCGGCCTCAGCCATTGATAGGAATGGAGTAATGTTCTACAACATGGTCACTAGAGATTCATTATCTTGCTGGGATACAAGGAAGCCTTACAGAAGGTCTACCCAAGGAGTTGTGGCAAAAGACAGCGAGAAACTGATATTCCCTAACGATTTGAAGGTGGATAACGAAGATAAACAAAGCGTTTGGGTTTTGAGTAATAGGCTACCTGTGTTTTTGTACGACAAGTTAGACCCGAATGATATCAACTTTAGGATTATGAGGGAATATGTGGAAGAAGCGGTTGTAGGCACCGTATGTGACCCGAGACATCCTTACATCGGGGACTTTGAGCCTATTGTGGAGTGTTATTAATAATTATTTTGTTAGTATTGTCGTCACTTTTTATTCTTGCCATTGCATTCAGTCTCAATGACGAAGTGAATACATTTTGTCGAGGAGTATTTTCCTTTGTTAGTCCATATGAAGTCTCCTTTAGTGATTTAAGCAAGAAGTCACAATGCGGCTATGCTCTCAGCTTTTCTTAAACAAAACTTATTTATTGAAAAAAATATATCTGTAAACTAGTTTTTAACATGAAAAAATCTCTACGTGTCTTTTTTTACTTCTTTATATTGCTTTTCTTTCCTTCGTGGGAAGATTCTATATTCTACTTGCCAAACTATACTTTTAAGGCTTGCCATCTCTTATCACCATTGTTTTGTTTATAAAATTAACGATAAGTAGCTTTATATATACTTCATAATTAACACATAGTGCATAATAATGTGTCTACTCCAATTCATATACTATTAAAATAATAATACCATGATAATTGGTTACCTTTAGTATATTTTAGATAATAAAGTTTTACATATCAATCTTTTAATTATTTACATTACCTTTCACAAATTTACCTGCACATATCATATTAATATTAAAGGATTTGATTTAACCATTAAATTTAATCACATTGAGTCAGAATAACAGAAGAGTATGTATGAAACGATGTATGATTGTGAATGAAGCAAGGAGTGTGTGCCAAGACTCACTCATTGCCTTTCGCCTTACAATATGTTAGCTGGCATCGTCCACAAATATTTCTCATTCTTATTTGTTATTTTTATTTTCAACTGCCCGAAGGCAGTGAGTCTATAACATCTCCAATTCGGGTTATGTTGTGAGGCTGAAGGAAGTTGAGAGAGAAAGAATATGGGGAAAGGGAAAAAGAGAATCATTAAATACCATAAGTACAAAAAAATATTCTTCCTCTCCTCTGCAATATTTTATAAGGTTAGTTGTCGGTGAATACTTATGGTAAAAAATCAGCAATGAGATGAAAAAATATTGTGAATGTTATTAATAATAATAGCTAGTTTATTTAGCGCAATTTTCGAGAGTTCTTACTTAATTACCAAACCTTACATAACCAAGAGAAAATAATATACAACACATATATATGCAAATTAAAACTCTATTATTTCAGCGTATCGAAGCCAATGAAGGCGATTCAGAGGTGGAGTTATGTGACAAAATTATTGTATGACAAAAGTACGTGTAGATTTGAACAAATTTTCGAAGCAAATAAAAGATAATAATATTGAAGACAGTTAACGTGTTGGTACGCGATCATTATTCAAGTATTATGAGTCAACGATTCCAAAAATCTAACTACATAAACCGTTATTACCTGTAAACTATAACACAAAAGTAGATTCTGAAAATGGCGTACGGAGTAAAGACCCACAGTCCAGCCACGACTATCCAGCGAGTTGGCAACAGCTATTTTCTTTCCCAAAATAATCTTCATAGAGTACATAGTCAAGCCTCTGAGAAATTCGTTGAAATCTCTCTTTATCTTACATGTTTTTTTACATTAACTCCCCACAGGAGGCCCTAGGGAAATAATCTTTCATCATCTAAATCACCTTTGGGGATGCTGTGTGGAGGGTCTTTTTGAGGAAAGGACGCGGTGAACCTGGGTCCCTGTTTTGTAGGAGGGAGGAAACACAGAAGCTGGCAAAACGTTCCACAACCGAGAACCAATCATTCAACCAGACAAACCCAATCATTACAAGCCTTGTTTGAAATCTTCAGTATTCATAAAAAACTAGAGATGGTCGATATCAGAATTGGGTGTACCTGCGGTTCCAGTTACCGGTGACCGGCGAGGAACCGGTTATTTATCCAGTTTTTTTGGAACCGGTTCCTGGTGCCAGAAAAGTTCCACGAGGGCGATTTTTTCGAAAAGTACTAGCAAATCGACAAAAGTTCCTCGCCAAAAAAAAGTACTGGACGGTAGAGATTTGAAAACGAAAAGAACTGGAGCTGATTCCTCGCCAAAAAAAATATTTCATGGAGGGGGGAGTTGCTAGCAAAATTCTGAGAACGAGAAGAACTGGAACCGGTTATTTTCGCCAAAAATAACAGGAACCGGTTCCTCACACAAAATAACGGACAAACGATTTTATCTGCGAAAATTTGGAACCGGTTCCTCGGAGAAATAATATCGACGGTTCCAGTGACCGGCTAGGAACCGGTTCCTTTTAACTGGGACAGGAATATCGACCATCTATATCAAAAATCCCAAAATTATCCCAATCGAATACTTCTATCATTATGTATGTATGACAAGATTCGATATAAAACTATTTATTTATACTGTGTTTCAACAGATGTTCTCACTTTCGTGAGAACAATCCAGTTATAAAAAGTCAGTGTACAATTGTGGGGAAAGAAAAAAAATTACAAATCCAAAGGATACATCAAATATAAAATTACAAAAACTCAATCAATGAAAAATGACACAAAGAAAATCGAGATACACAAAGAGAGACAAAAGTGATACACATGATTAATCAATCGATTCACCGTTTAACCGTAAGTATTTCCTTTCTGACAGACGCGCGATAATAATAAATTATATTACTATGTTGTTTGAAAAACCTTGCTGTGAATTTATTAAGTATGGATAAAATTAGCTTCGATGTAGATTTACAAGGAAGGATTCACATGCATATTGTACCGGTTAATTCGGATTATCATAAAAAAGATGTGCAATCTTTAACCCACTCTACACCCATCTTGTGAAACCATTAAAAATGTATATTATTATTAAATGAAAAAATACAATACCAACGACGTTGATTATATATTTACTAGCGAGAACTTGCACTTAGATGCAGTTCATTTTCCAATGCAGTAGACAAAAAAAGATCCACTAGTTTTCCTTTTTTAGATAATGTATTGCTAATATAATATTGCGTTTTTCAGAAGTCTTTCATAAGCATCTGTTTCTTGTACCATGGTGGTTCGGTTTCCATTTGGTAACTTCATGAAGCGATTCTCTACTTCATCGCCTAGGCAACACTTCTGTGATGTATTCAAAAGGATAAAATTTCACATAATAACAGAGCCGAGACACGGACACAAAACAACTAGATGGTGCTAAAAACACCTTCAAAAGCACACACTAACCGATAAATAAATCTGTGAGCATTCGGAAAAAAATTTGGTGGAGATATTAGAATAGACCAAATTCCTTTATACGAAGGTGAAGTTAAACTGTGAAAATAGAAAAGATTTCACAAATAATTCGCTTGAATAAATTATGGATCCAACGTGACGTCGGGCACAGCTTACACGTCTGTACTGGCTGGCTTTCGAGGATATATTTCTCTAAAAGCATAACACTCGAAACGCCAGATGGCAAAACAAACCATCTGGTTCTTTAACTGTTCGAGAAAGGGGCGAACGGTATTATATATATATTTTTTATTTTTTTTTATATAGTTTATTCCAGATCTCAGGGAGGGTGGTGCAATCCCATGAGTTCCATATAATACATAGAAAGATAAGAAAAAAAAAATACAAAGATAATAAATAAAAATAGAAAACATGATAACATGGTAATAAATAATAGCAATAAAGAAATAAAATTAAACTTCGTTTCAAGACATCAGGAAATGACTCCATTGTTTATAAACGGGGCCCTGCAAGAAGTCCAGTGCTGCCGTCACAAGAGTGTTTTCGCTCGTGCCTATTCTTATTCGATAGTTGGCGATACGTCTTCTTATTAAGGCTCTGAAACCGGGAACTCGTCCTTCTGCGAACATTTCTGAAGCGCTGCAGTACCATGACAGCCCGAAAACCATCCGGTACGAGTTGTTGTATTGTACCTCCATTCTTTTTAAAGTTGCACGGTTGAAATTTGTCCACAGCTCCGATGTATACAGGCTTGTACAATATATAACTTCCAGGAGTTTGACATCTAATAAAATGTACAAATATTGATGTTTATTAGAACAAGAGCCGTCAGACATAGCTTATTAAAATATACTCGTGCATATTTGTTACCTTCACTGAAAAGGTACAATTAATTAAAATTAATTGATTGAACTAATTAATTAAAATAGTTTATTTCTGCGGCACACGCGAATATGATTTATGAACTTTGTGGGGTGTTAAGAGGGTCAAGTCTGTGGATAGGCAAATAAGATATGAGAATAGGGGAAAGGGAAGGAATTGGCTAATCTTTATTTAATACAAAACTACTCTGTCACAGCAGTAAGTGGTCAGAAGCGGGAGACAACCAACCAATATGCGTAAGTCAAGTCAACATTTCATTTTACTATTTATTTATCTTAAGTTAGATCACATGATTTGTATTTTCTAATATAAAAGATAATAAATTATATATACAGACACGATTAATTCAAACATATTTTCTAGTGATATTTCATAAAATTGAAAAATTTAAAAATATTGGGTTTCAAAAATTAAACATATCGTCGCTGGAAAAGCAAAAGGGCTTAAGCGACACTTTGGTCAAAAATGTGTTTTTCTGTATCGAATGCTCTGACTCTTGTTTGATTCTGAAGACTTTTGTGGCCCTTCAGCCATCTTAAATTTATTTACCATTTGTGAGAAGGCTTGACTCAAGCGACACAAGTTTAGGACTTTTCTTGATTTTTTACCGCTTCGTGTAACTCAGTGAAAGCATTGAGTTACCTGAGTTAACTTTTTTTTCAAAATTCAACCAGATACTGACTACTTATGAATTTCATTGTATAACAAAAAAAACTTTAAAGTACTTTGGTTTAAGCTTCTCAAAATGGCGCTTCATCCCTTTCGCCTTTCCAGCAACGATATAATATACCAACATTAATGGTTATGGCAAACGATTTTTCTCAATTATTTTTTTAAATTGACGAATTTGTCTATCCTTGACATGAGTGCGGCTTTCGATACGGTGGATCACAGCATCCTTCTAAATGTACTTGATACCGAATTTGGCGTTCGGGGTGAGGTACTCCAATGGATGAAATCTTACCTGTCTGGACGAGTAGGCTCAGTAACTTTCAATAAATTTACTTCACCTGAAACTCCAATTGAATTTGGAGTTCCCCAAGGTTCCGTCTTAGGTCCCATTCTCTTCATTCTGTATACGAATCGTCTTGAACACCTCATTCACTCGGCTGGATTTGAATCACAAAGCTATGCAGATGATCGTATAATTTTCAAGTTTTGCTCTCCGGATGAAAAAGACATTCTAAAAAATGAGGTAGTTGACTTTATTGATACAGCTTCAAGTTGGATGTCTGTAAATAAACTCAAACTTAACCCGACCAAAACAGAATTTATCTGGATAGTTTTTCCCGGGAGGCAGGCCCTTCTTGACTCCAGTCCGATTCAAATACAGGGTACCGATATCATTCCTTCCAAATATATCAAATTTCTCGGTTTCATTATTGACAATTGTCTATCTCTTGATTCGCAAATCTCAAAGGCTGTGAGTTCTGGATTTTTCCATCTAAGGCAGATTAAATCAATCAGAAGATGCCTTCCTTCTGATGCAGCTAAATCACTTATAAATTCCTTTGTCGTCTCACGTATGGAGTATTGTAATAGTGTATATGCTGGCCTCCCTCAGAAACAACTAAACAGGATACAGTCCGTCTTCAATGCAGCGGCGAGAATGATATATAGTGAGTCCAAATATTGTCACATTACTCCACTTCTGAATCGCCTTCATTGGCTTCGATGCCCTGAAAAAATAGAGTTTAAGATTTTCCTTACGATTTTTAAAGCACTGCAGGGAATGGCACCAGCCTATATATCGGAACTGTGTGTCCGACAAGCCTTAAATAGTAGACAACTTACTTTGAGGTCAGCAGACGTAGATACTGCTGTTCGATTAATTGAACCATCTCGATCAAATAAACCTGTTTACTATGATCGCGCTTTTGGTGTATCTGGTCCAGTTATCTGGAATAAGCTTCCCACAAAACTTGCCAACATACAGAACCTAGCAGAGTTCAAACGAGTCTTAAAAACCAAATTATTTAAAAACACCACACACAAAACGTAACTTATTAAAATTTAATTTCTTTGAAAACGTCCCTAATTTGCTTTGTTTCGGTTTTCTCCTTTCTTCTATCATTATAACTCAATGTCCTCACTAGCTACTGAAAACCATATACTCATTGTCATAAAATATTTATTTTCCTTGTTACTTGCTATATTTACACTGTTTGCATTTTTAGAATCGTTTACTTTTAATACTTGAATATTAATGTTTTAAGTGCCAACATATTAACTGTCCTCAATCATATTTCCTTTTCTTTGATTTGACAAATGTGTTTATATGAATTAATTTGTTTCATCTGAATTTTTATACCTTAGCTCCTGGTAAATTGTTTTTTTAATCTGTTGATGTACACATACACTGTTATACCCATATCTGAACCTTTTTCTCGTGATTTATGATAACGATCATTATTTTGGATAGTTTTAATTTGTATACATATTATGTATTATTTTCTCCTTGTTAGTTAATCTTATTAGCATAATTAATTTGGCATGGAGCGCACTTGAGGTGAAATATCACAAAACTGCGCTATATAAGTTCACTGTTATTATTATTATTATTTTAGTGATTTCTGGTAGAATTTTATTATATAGTTACATGAGAGATTACTGTGTGCTTGATTTTTTTCTTGTAGGCAATGTAATTAATTTTGCATTTGTTTTCCCATGTCCGTGTTTCTCATAATTATAAGTTATCCTTCCTTTAAATTCCTTAGATAAATTTATGTATAAAAATATAAACATTAAAATACATAGTTTGCTTTAACGTAATAAAAGCAAGCTATTTTTACATATTTCAAATCCGTGTATGTTGTATGTTGCGCATAAGTATTGTTCTCATTGCTTTATTCTGCAAGATTTGCATTTTCATTAAAAATAATGATTGAACAATAATTAAAATGTGGTGATATAATCGTAATGTATATAGTCTTCTGTTTTTTTTTATTATTCACCAAAAAAAAATTTTTTTTGCAATATATAATCTGCATAGTTTTTGAGGAGATTTTTTCGAAAAGTATAAAATAAGGTAAGCATATCGACAAAAGTTTCTCGCCAAAAAAAGTACTAGTCGGGAGAGATTTGAAAACGAAAAGAACTGAAACTGGTTCCTCGCCAAAAATAAACACAAAAAGAACGGACGAAGGATATCGATATTTTTATTGGCGAAAATTTGGAACCGGTTCCTCGGAAAAATAGTATCGACGGTTCCAGTGACTGCATAGTTTGCTTATATGATCTGCATAGTTTGAAAAGTTTAGCTTTGAATCTAAAACGACACCTTAGTATTTAATTTCGTCTACTCTTTGTATAGTTTCCTCTTCAATATACACTTCTCGGTTCCTCGTTTTTAATGTATTTGCCTTTGTTCATAAACTCGTATAGCGTCTTATTGACGTTTAGTTTTAAATTGTTATATTTAAGCCATTTTGAAACAATGTCTGAATCACAACTAACAGCCACAGCTAATCACCATTCAGAATTTAACTAAGAAACGTTTTTGAAATGTCGCTGGTTTGAACCTGACGTGCGCAAATAACGTGTCACACCACATTTTAATTAATACAAAATAATATATAGTATATATGCGGCACGTTCAAGAGTGGTAAAGAGACTCGAAGTATCGCCCTGGTGAAAGACCACTATTCAGAATCGTAACGTTGCTAAAAAATTGCCATAGCCGTGTTTGGTGACCAGATCTGAATAGTCAGGTACTTTCCAACCTTTTTTTTATTTCACCTCAATTTTTTGTGTTCAATTTGTAGAACTCCATTTTAATCAATTTAACTAAGAAACTTTTTCCAAAGGTCGCTGGTTTGAACCCGATGCGCAAATAACGTGTCACATTATTGAGTTCTACAAAATAGTTTAATTTTTAGTGACAGCTGTTTCGGCGTTAAAAGGCCATTCGCCCGGTGAAACTGTAGAACGAAACAGTGTCACTAAAAAAAATAAAACTGAAAATAGCAGTGTTTCAATAATAATAATATTAAATTTAATTCAATTAAATTATATAAAAACTTTCCAACCTTCCTCTTTCCCATCTCCTCCCCCTCCCTACTACCTTCAGCCTCACAACATTCCCCAATTAGGGATGCTATATTCTTACCGGCTCTAGACGGTTAAGAGCAGTTGGGACTTTGGTGCGGTATTCACTATAAAAATAAAAAAGACAAAACGAAATATCATAATCGGAATTAAAATATTACATTCAAAATCATAAGCTTGTATGCAAGTATTCTTATTTACCGAGAAGGTATCATTTTTTTAAGTATTGATTTCATAAGAAACGTTAAAAAAAATGTCTTAAAATCTTTATATACGGATTTAATTTTTATTTGCAAGGGTCCAGTAGTCACTAGGGTTCATTTCAGCGTGACGCTAAAATAATGCATGAATGCGCTAAGTACAATATCTCGTAATGCATTTAGTTCCAGTAATGGTTAATTAATAAATTGAATACAGACTAATAGTGTTGTATTATAATTGATTAGAAGTGAATTATATTCCCTTAAGGTTGCATTACGTAGTATTGAGTGTTTTTATGTTGACGTTGTTTTGTTGAAAAGGTTTGAATTTTTTAACTTGAATAATAAATATAACTATTCGGTAAGCATTCCGGCTGATTTTTTTTATTTATTTTTAAGATCTAAACAATTTTTAAACGTTAATTTAAAAAACCTTAATTATAGTCAGAGGGAGTGAAATTGCTACAATTTTTATATAATTAGGGATTTTTTCACTTTTGTAAAAATATAACTATCTGAAAAAATCGTCACGACACGTCCTTGGCAGTAAAGTCAACAGTTTCTTATAATAATTACGATCGTCTTTTACCGATAGGCTTAGTTAACCTAGCAAAAGTGCTATTTTCATCTAAACCACCGTAAATTTAATGATTTTACTGCGTTATAATTACTAACATAAAGGTCATTCATGCCATGTGCCTCGCGTCATGTGCCTCGTACCATGTGCCTCGTGGCATGTGCCGTGCCATCTGACATATGCCATGTGCCGTGTGCCATGTGCCGTGTGCCGTGTGCCGTGTGCCGTGTGCCGTGTGCCGTGTGCCGTGTGCCGTGTGCCGTGTGCCGTGTGCCGTGTGCCGTGTGCCGTGCCGTGTGCCGTGTGCCGTGTGCCGTGTGCCGTGTGCCGTGTGCCGTGTGCCGTGTGCCGTGTGCCGTGCCGTGCCGTGTGCCGTGTGCCGTGTGCCGTGTGCCGTGTGCCGTGCCGTGTGCCGTGTGCCGTGCCGTGTGCCGTGTGCCGTGTGCCGTGTGCCATGTGCTATAGAAGAATGTAGTGAACTTTTGAAGGTAGATTTTACGGTATATTTTTTCATTAAACAATTTAATGAAAAAAACTACCGTAGGTAAAATTTACGAAAGAATTATCAATTTTATGGACAAAGTGCGAGCCTTGGGGTCGGAAATTAGATGCCGTTTTCTCAGGTCCCATATAACCGAATGAAAAAAAACCTTCTGAATTCTTTAAAGGATGATGAACTTAAGACGATTTAATGAAAAAATCCATCGTAGGTAAAATTAGTGAAAAATTCATCAATTTTATGGACAAATATGCAAACATTGGGGCCGAAAGTAAGATTTCGTTTTCTCAGGCTCTACCGATCAGAATAAATGAACCTTTGGAATTCAATAAATAATGACGAATAAAAGACGATTAAATGTAAAAATCCACCAAAAGTAAAATTTGTGAAAAAATCATCAATTTTATGGACAAAATGCAAGGCTTAGGGTCGGAAATTAGATATTATTTTTTCAGACTCTATCTGTTCGAATGAAGTGAACTCTTTGAATAATGTTACATATATTGAACTAAAGACGAGTTTAATGAAAAAAATCACTATAAGTAAAATTCGTGAAAAAATCATCAAATTTTATGGACAAAATGCAAGCCTTGGGGCCGAAAATAAGATGTCGTTTCCCCTCAGGCTCTATGGATCAGAATAAAGTGATTCTATGGAATTCGATAAAGAATGACGAAGAAAAGACGATTAAATTTAAAAATCCACCAAAAGTAAAATTTGTGAAAAAATCATCAATTTTATGGACATAATGCAAGCCTTGGGGTCGAAACTGCGATGCCATTTTCTCAGGTCCCATAAAACCGGAAATAAGATGCTATATTCTCGGGTCCGAAAAAACCGAATGAAATTTTTTTTTAGTAGGCACCTGTATTGATTTTTTGTGGCTACGGTTGACAGTTGTTCAACCTTTCGACGGGTGTGAGGAACATTGCTAATGCAGTTTAACTAATGAGTTCTAAGTTAAATAAATAAACCCAAAACCCTTATAAGAAAGAAATTGCATTATCTCGGAGACAAACTTTTTACAGCCTTGGAAAATCTTTCATTATTTTATATTCCAGGCGATCCTCTTCTCCACGTATTCTTTATGCTAGCCTCCGGGCTTATAACTGTGTTCGATGCTCAAACTCTGCCACGTGGCGACCCGGACAGAGACCTGGGAGGAGCACCGCCCCTGAAAACCCTGTACCACTGGAAACTGATCGATTTTGAATTCCCTACGGATCGACATCGGGCGGAAATGATTAAGTCTGGGTGAGTATTGTTTTTTTTTATGGTTTGAGGCCGCATAAAGCTGCTCTTTGCTTACTTTAAGTGGAAAGATCTAGTCAAGAAAATATAACCATATGGAGAACCACGGCAGTCTTGAAAGAGTTTTGGAGTGTTGGGGTGTTTAAAACACCTACCCGTGAAAATTGTATCCGTCATCATCGGTTTGACAATCTTTAGGGGTTCACAACATGGTGTTCGAAACAAGTGACGGTCGAAACAGAAGAGATGAGAATAAACGTGTTTCGTGTTGTTTATTGGTCTCTCGCTTGTTCGTCGGTTTGTTGTTGTTATCCAATTAATATAAAATTAAGTGTGGTATTTTATTGTAATGCGTTTTATTAACAATATAACTGTGTAATAAGGAATTAAGAACTTTTACTTCAACTACATCGGTGAGTGAATGGATTCCCATTTTTCCTCTATTTCCAACAATCTTTCCGCTTCCATAATTAAACACTTCCATCAAGTAGTATTGTTTATCGTGTTTTACAGTCCACTATTTTCCAAATTCATCTGAAGCTAAAAATTCGTTGTTTTATCACAGCTTCGGATCAAACACTTAGAGTGGATTGGCCACCTCTGGGTAAACGCCATCACTCCAGCTGGTCTCATACTGTTTCTCGTGCCTAAGGCAGAGGTTTTATCTCCCACACCACCACCAAGTCACCTAAATGTATACCTCCCACACTATTTTATCCGTAGGCTTAGTATTAAAAAGCCTCCTTTGTGGTTAGCTTCCTTCCACTATGGTTGCGTGTCCTATCAAAAGAAATACCATTTTTATAATGTTATGACGGCTCTTTAAATAATTAATGAAGCTCACGATTTTACTTTTATCTAAGTAAAATTCTAATTAGTCTAAGGATTTTCCTGTCAAAAATGTTCAAAAACCTTGATGGTTCTTACTGTCTGTTCAAATCTTTGAGCCATGGCTTAGAACTGGGGACGAAGCTATGGTATTTTTCGAAAGGAGTCTCTATTTGAAATACCTTTTGAGACCAAAGAAATAGGATATAGTTTAGTCTTCCGTTCTTTTATAATTTTCAGGCAGTTCATCCCTGAGAACACGCTACCCCTAGGCCTGGAGGTGTATAAGGAGCGCGTGATCGTCACCTTTCCGCACTGGAAAGCGGGGGTGCCCTGCACGCTGGCCACCGCCCCGCGAGCCCCCCTCAGTCACGTGCAGGAGCCCCGCCTGACCCCCTTCCCGAACTGGTCTTGGCACAATCAGCAAAGTAAGGAACTACATATATGGCATTAATACGCTCCCCCAGAAGGTGTACCAGTGTGAAAGCTTGTACAGAAACATTCATTTTTTTTATTTGTGGTTACAAGTTATTCCATCATCACAATGCGTTTATAACGTTTGCTTTTACGCAGACATTGACGAAGAGGCTGTAGAGAGGGGTTGAGTTCCGGCAGTTCGTCAGCCAGACGATATCTGAGGTGTGTTCAGGGCCGGTTTTGTGCAGGCGCAATTGGAGCAGTCCACTCCAGGACAGCGAATAGCTAAGGCGCTGATTGTACATAATGACAGTACTTTTTTTAAACGCCCAGCGCAAAAAAAAGGGAAAAAACATACTTTTGTCCGGT
The DNA here is from genome assembly GCA_022651775.1 of Drusus annulatus. NCBI lineage: Eukaryota > Metazoa > Arthropoda > Insecta > Trichoptera > Limnephilidae > Drusus > Drusus annulatus. The sequence continues at coordinate 916,125 of JAGWCC010000086.1, forward strand.
TGGTATCTGAGTGGACAAACGCCTCGGATTCCCACTTGGGCTTTTCTTCGCGAGTTCGATTCTTCTGCTAGCTAAGTCCTCTACCATTGCACAAGCACCTTTTTCGGATATTCTGATGGCAGTATATAATATCAGGTTATTCGTAAACCGGGAATGTTTGTATTTCTTGAAAACAAAAAAAAAGTCATGTACGTCCATAAGTCCGTAATTTTCCGGCCCAATAACATAGACTTGCAATATGTGCCTTTCGTGTAATACTTCATACGAGTATGTACTTATCTTCTGTCAACGAAAAACTCACAAAATTATGCAAAAACATGCAGTGCAAATGAGAAAAAAAATATTGAGACAACTTTATACGAGTTTATAATTCTACCGTATTCTTTCATCAATTAACACATTTCGAATATTTCTTTTCGTCATTCCAGAATTCCAAAGGCTCACTTTATTCATTACCAGGCTCTATAGTCTAAGAAAACCACAATTATTTTTCGGCCCAATGTTTGCATTACGTCCATAAAATTGATGATTTTTTCATAAATTTTACTTATGTGATTTTTTGTTCATTTTATTGTCTTTGGTCTATCGTTCTTAGCAGAATTTCACTTCATTCGGTCTCATAGAGCCTGAGAAAACATCATCTTATTTTCGGCCTCATGTCTTGCATTGTGTCCATAAAATTGATGATTTTTTCACAAATTTTACTAATGGAGGATTTTTTTTTTTTATAGTCCATCGTTCTTAACAGATTTCCAAAAGTTCACTTCATTCGGTCCTATGGGACCTGAGAAAAGGCATCTGATTTCCGACCCCAATTCTCGCACATAGTCCACAAAATTGATGATTTTTTCACAATTCTTACTTATGGTGGATTTTTTCAATAAATCATCTTTGGTCTATCATTCCTTATCCCACTCCGAAATTCCACTTCATTCGGTAGTGTGTAAGATAAGAAAATATCATCTAATATCCGACCCCAAGGCTCGCATTTTGTCCATACAATCAATATTTTTTTCCCAAATTTTACTTGTGTTGGATTTTTTCATTCAGTAGATGTTAATCCATCTTTCTTAATAGAATTCCAAAGCTTTACTTCATTCGGTCCTATGGGACCTGAGAAAAGGCATCTAATTTTCGACCCCAAGTCTCGCATTTTGTCCACAAAATTGATGATTTTTTTCACAATTCTTACTAATGGTGGATTTTTTCAATAAATCATCTTTGATCTGTCGTTTCTTATCGCATTTCAAAATTTCACTTCATTCGTTAGTATGTAAGCTGAGAAAATGTCATTTAGTATCCGACCCCAAGGCTCGCATTTTTACATAAAATTAATATTTTTTTCACAAATTTTACTTGTGTTGGATTTTTCATTTAATAGATTTTAGTCCATCATTCTTAATAGAATTTCAAAGCTTTACTTCATTCAGTCCTATGGGACCTGAGAAAAGGCATCTAATTTTCGACCCCAAGTCTAGCATTTTGTCCACAAAATTGATGATTTTTTCACAATTCTTACTAATGGTGGATTTTTTCAATAAATCATCTTTGGTTTATCATTTTTAACCGAATCCCAAAAGTTTTCTTCATTCAAACTGAGAAAATGGAATCTAATATCCAACTCTAAGGATCGCATTTTGTAGATAAAAATAATTTTTTCACAAATTTTACTTATGGTGGATTTTTCTCATTCAATAGTCTTAAGTCTATTATTTTTAATAGTATTTCAAAGCTTTACTTAATTTGGTAATATGAGACCTGAGAAAATCGCATTTAATTTCCGACCCCAAGGCTTGCATTTTGTCCATAAAATTGGTGATTTTTTCACAAATTTTACTTTTGGTGGATTTTTTCGTTCAATATTCGTTGGTCTATCATTCATAACATAATTCGGAAGGTGAAATTTGGTTTTATGGGACCTGCGAAAAAAAAAACATCTCGCATTTTGTCCATTTTTACTTAATGTGGATTTTTTCATTCAATAGTCTTTGATCCATCATTCTTAATAGAATTAAAAGGTTAACTTCTTTCGGTTTTATGGGACCTGAGTCGCAAATTTTACTTATCTTTGATTTTTTCAATTAATCGCCTTAATTCCATCATTATTAATAGAATTCCAAAAGTTTACTTCATTCGGACACATATAGCATGAGAAAATTGCATCTGATTTTCGACCATAAGGTTTACATTTTGTCCATAAAATTGATGATTTTTTCGCAAATTTAACTTTTGATGGATTTTTTCATTGAATAGTCTTTGGTCCCACCATTTTTAATAGAATTTCAAAAGTTTGCTTCTTTCAGACACATAGAGTCTGAGAAAATGGCATCTAATTTTCGACCCCAAGGATCGCATTTTGTCCATAATATTGATGATTTCTTCTCAAATTTTACTAATATTAGATTTTTAACAGTAAGTTATGTTTAACAGAATTCCAAAGGTTCCCTTTGTTCTGTTTCATAGAGCCTAAGAAACGGCACTTAATTTCTGAACCCAAGACCTTAGATGAATTAAATAATGGTATGCTTAAGACTCTTAATATAAGCAGTTTGAAATGTCATTATAATACGATTATTTGAATGGCAATGGTTCTTTGGTTTTAATTAAATTAATATGTGCTAAGGGAGTTTATAATAAATTACACATTAATGTATTTTATTAGACGTAAAAAAAGTTTTTCGAAAATGTTGTTTAAATTTAGATTTTGACAAGGGGCGCCAAAAATGTTACTGCGCCAGGCGCCGTTTGGCTCAGAGCCGGGCCTGAGTGTATTGTCACTCTTTAATGCAAAAACCTGCTGGTTCTTTCCATAATCACATGGAATTCTAACATTTTTGGAGGATTTCATTCCCTTTAGAAAATTGTGTGAATATATTTGGACAGACGGCATTTCACCTTGACGTTAATAATTGCTCCTGTGTTTACAATCAAGCCGTATACGGTTACAACGGCGTGTAAGGAAAAAATACATATCGCAAGCCAATGAGACAAAATTAACGGTTTACGGTAACGCTGTAAAAGGAAAGCCTTACAACAAACCCTTTACTAGATTTGTTTGAATTTAGATGATTTGCTCGATAACATTATCATCTAGCGACAAATCAGCAAACTTTCCACGTTCACGTTCTTGGCCATGCATTATCGCAGTTCTACATCAATAAATTGCCCGCGGTCAGCCGAGAAACACACCATTTTATTTTTCATTAGTTCCTGGATTTCACCATAGGCGGAATATTGAACACAGAATTGCTCGCATTGCATTATTTAGAAATATAAACACAGATTTCATTTTAATTTCATATAAAACGTGATGCTTAATAAAGCCTGTACTTCTTAACAAATGTTTTCTACCAAAATACATCTTTGATTTTTTCTTTACGGTGTAAAATAATGTGTTTATTCTTTCAGATGGCGGCTGCAAAGGCCTGACCTCGGTGTTCCGCGTGAGTGCTGACCGCTGCGGGCGCCTCTGGGTGCTGGACTCCGGGCAGGTGGAGGCCCTCACCAACTCCAGCCAGGTCTGCCCGCCGCAGATCCTGGCCTTCGACCTCAAAAACGACAGCCTCATCGGCCGCTGGAACATCCCCGACAACTTCAACCGTCAAGACTCTCTCTTCGCCAACATCGTCACTGACATCAGAGACGATAAGTGCGACGATGTCCACGTCTACTTCACAGACGTATGGAGATTTGGTCTTCTTGTCTTCAGACTACGCGATGAAAAATTCTGGAAGTTCACTAGTCACCTCTTCTACCCTGACCCGATCGCTAGCGATTATAACGTGACAGGAATCAACTTCCAGTGGAGTGACGGCATTTTTGGTATTGCTCTAACACCTATTACTAGAACTGGTGATAAGATTTTGTACTTCCATCCGATGTCGAGTAACCGTGAATTCCAAATCCCAGCTTCAATTTTACGCAATGAAACTGCGGCAAATGACACTGCTTTGTTGGCTAAAGTCATCCAGCTTGCTGGAGAGAGTCGAGGACATAATGGCCATAGCTGTACCTCAGCTATTGGTAGGAACGGAGTAATGTTCTACAGCATGGTCACTAGAGATTCATTATCTTGCTGGGATACAAGGAAGCCTTACAGAAGGTCTACCCAAGGAGTTGTTGCAAAAGACAGCCAGAAATTAATATTCCCTAGCGATGTGAAGGTCGATAACGAAGATAAACAAAGCGTTTGGGTTTTGAGTAATAAGCTGCCGGTGGTGATGTACGGTAAGTTAGACCCGAAAAAAATCAACTTTAGGGTTATGAGGGCATATGTGGAGGAAGCGGTTTCATGCTGCATATGTGACCCGAAGAAACCTCACGTAGGAGATGTTAAGCCTGTTGTGGAGTGTTATTAATAATTATTTTGGTAGTATTGTCGTAACTTTTTATTCTTGCCATTGCATTCAGTCTCAATGACGAAGTGAATACATTTTGACGGGGAGTAGTTTCTTTTTTTAGTCCATATGAAATCTTCTATGGTATATTTTACTTGCCAAATCCATTTTTGTTAAGGCTTGCCTTTTCTTACCACTACTGTTTTTTAAAAGGTTAATGATAAGTGGTTTACTATATAATTAATTTATGCAAAATGCTTAATAATAATATGTCAACTTCAGTCCATATATATTTACTATTATATAATACAATGCTGTTAGATGAACATTAGTTTATAAACTACTTTTTAAATAAATATAATTTCAAACAATATTATGTACTGTAGATAATAAAGTTAAATATATTTCAATAATTTAATTTAATTACATAAACTTTTCCAAATTCACCTGGATGTATTTTTACTGTAGTATTAAACTATTAATTTCTATCATATCAAAGAACTTTTTTTTTCAATGCAGTCACAGATCAACTTTTTCGCCTTAATGGCGGCAATACAAAAGTCAACGAAAAATATAACTCACTTTTTTAACTACTTTTTAAATTTTACTCACTGACTTCGCTCTTGGACTTTACTTTCTAACTTCACTCGCTCTTTTTGATCTTTGAATCAATTTTCGTCAAGTCTCCCGCAGAGACGGAAGCATTTTGTTTCTTCAAACTGTTTCTCATCAAACTGCCGTCACTTCGATGAAAAAATAAATTGTTCTCCCCAAAGGAGCTGTTACTATCTGCACTTAACCTTCCCCCTAGACCCTTGCTGAAGATGTTCGGATAGTCCAAGAGGTACCTGCAATAAACGATGGAAGCATCATTTTAATTAGTGAATCTAAGTAACCACTGATGGAGAAAAAATACATTGGACCTAGCAGGACATTGACTGTTTGCAAAATCTCCTAAAAGTTCTAATTTTGTTGGTGGTTTTAATGCATTCAGTCTATTTGTATCCATTTCATGCCAGTTCCAAGCTTCACTGCCATGCACCAATCAAGGTTGGTATTAAAACTCTGCTGTAGACTGCTAACCTCGCTTCTCTCAACAACTCTTTTTTTTATTTCGATTTTTGCATCTGATATTTTATTCATTATCGAAGTTGTGATTTTTTAGCCTCATTAAAATACCACTTCTCCAGACTTTGGATCTTTGTCATTACATACTACAAAAGAAATGAGGGCCTTAGAAATAAAAACACCCACCTACAAAAACGAGTCGGTAGCATTGTCAACTTCTGAATGATTATTATAAAGAAACAGAGAATGTTGTGTCTCAACGTTTTGTGTACATTAAACTAGGAACAATTTGAAACAATAATAAAAATGTATCAACCTTAGAGTATACAAGAGGTAGCCCAAGTCAAAGCCAGTGAAGTCAGTTTTGGACTTGCTTTTGATGATTTTAACATGACTCGGCGCAAATGGGCGTGGCTAGGATTAAGGCTACGGTATTTATACATCCATTTATATCACATATCGACATAATGTTTTTGTGTATTCGTATAGCCACTTTTTCACAGTATTTTTATCAACAAAAATATAGCATCTAACCTAAAAAACCGTTTAGTTGTGTCAAGTTTAGTGGCAAAATAAAAAATGTGGGCAGAGTCCCGCCGTTAACCAGCGAAAATAACCAGCTTAAGATCATTACGACAGTATATAGAAGCCGTCCAAGAAATTTGTTGTCTCTTTCTCGCTCATGGTGTACGATGTAAAAACTCGGAAAAAGTGATTTATTACAATCTCGGATGGGTTGGGTAAAACAAATTAGCTATCCCTCCATATATTGTTACTTCAAGGTATCAACATATTCATGAAAGAAAAGTGTATAAAACGCTTTATCAACTTTTCAATAAATAATTTAGGATCAAAAAGATTGCTGCCTTTGCTTCTCTACCCCTCAAACTAGAATACCGCCTTTCGTTCACCATTCATTGAGTTATCCTACGATCCCTTGGTTCATATACGAGTATTTGTTATAAACCAAGGGAAAACAACAAACACGATTACCACCTTATTTTGATCGGGCTTCATTTTGTTTCACTTTTAAATAAAAATAAAAGCTATTAAAAAAACTAGACAGGACTCAAAAAATCAAGGGTGTTAAAATACAGTGGTTGTTAACTGACCTGGGCTTTGGATACTTTGTAGAGTTGAGAAATGCGTCCGTTTGAGACGTGAGAGCAGCTGCCGCATCAGGAGAATGACTAAAATAGTACCTTAAGATATCAATTTCCGAAACTCTATTGATGATACCTTCATCATCAATCTCTTTGTCACATTGCTCTACAAGCTTCAATAATAGATTCGATAATTGCCATAGTATGCAGTCTGATACTCTTATTGGTCCGTGTATTTCTACGTGTTTCTTTGTGGGGAGTTGACTTTCTTCTCTTCTCTTGATTAGTTCTTTCTCCCATTCCACTTCCTCTCTTTCTTCTTCGTCGTCGATGGATTCTGCATCGACGTCTCGCAGGTCTCGCAGTCCTGAACAGGGAATAAGATCACAAACGACTGAATCCAAGAGATCGTTGGCTCCGAAATGGACGTCATCTCCCAGCATGGATCTAACATTGAAAACAAGATACTTCATTCGATATATTTACAGTTGAAATTAAAAGATCAGCAAAAGTTTCAAAAAAGTTTTAAGGACTCATGTGTATATTTGTGGTTCTGGTAGTAAATCCAGGATCCACGGGTCGATTTTTGATCATGGCATGATATCAATAATACACGACCCTCAGTGTGAGACCACCGCACGCTACAAAGCAAATTACTACGTACTCCATATACACAACGGTAAGTCGATTAGCAACTCTTGGTATGTACACCGTGCGCAGTTATTTTCTGGCTTGCTTTAGATTTTTTTAAATTTAACTCTATACACATACGTTACATTTGCACCATTCTGCGCCTGGTTCAGAAAGTATTCACGGTCTAATTGTAACGGATACCAATTGAATTACTGTATTTGAATTGCGTTTTTGAGAGAGTACGAGAACAGCGTGCAATACAGATGTGAATGATGAATACTTGGAGCAAGTGGATGAGCTTGTGTATTTGGGAACTATGCTTGCGAGAGACGGAAAGGCTGATAAGGATATTGAAAGAAGAGTGAATTTAAGAAACTCTATTAACGGAAGACTGAACGCTGTTGGTGCAAATTAAAAATTGTTCAAAAAAGCGAAACCGGCAATCCACACACCCTGATGTATGTCAGTGAGGCATGGAACTGGCAAAGAAAGGATGAAAGTACACTGAATGCTGTAGAAATGAAATCCCTGAGGCGTATGTGCGGTGAAACCATACATGGCCGTGTTAAAACTATGAAAATCCGGAAAGAATGCAAAGCCGAAGCTTAATTAATAGGATCAAGAAAGGGACGCTTAGACGATTTGTGCATGTAGAGCGTATGAACGAAGAGTGTGAAATGAATATATGACGCGAAATCGCATGTTAGAAGATGTCGGGGACGCCCGAGGAAGACATGGCACGATCAAGTGAATCAAATACTCGAGTCGGGCCATGTGAAGAGTCAGAATAACAGAAGAGTGTGTATGAATGTGAATGAAGCAAGTAGTGTGTGCTAATACAGAGTTGTATGGCGGTCCGTCCTCTTTGCCTAGCCCTGCGAGATTAGTTAGTGAGTTAGTTCAGCCATTCTTTGCGCTTGCAAATCAACAATTTAAGTATTAAAAATAGGCGCAACATTTACAAAATTGTGATTTGGCAATATCGTCTTTACAGACATGTCTAGTAAAGACTAAGGTTGTATCCGTACATCGGCTTCCCCAGGACTTCCGATGGACTCAGCCTGGCCACCTGCACCCTCATCCCCTTGGCCCTCCTCCTGTTCTCCCGGGTCTCCAGATCTTCCTCTTTCTTCTCTCTCTGCCAGGGCTCAGGCTTTATCTGGTTGGGGGGCACTCCGCGATGCCTCTGCAGCTCCTTGTCCATCAGCCATATCCAATAACTGTTCATACAGTGAAAAACATTTTTAAGATATCTGAATATAAATTATTAATATGTAGCTAGATTATTTATTTATTAACTTTTTGTTTCTTACATTATTTTTTTACATTACCTACCTCACTAAGTTAAAATAACCTGTTCTGAGGTAAGTGACAGTGAGTACAAGCAGAATAATATTTAAAAAAAATGGTGATATTTGTTACACAATGTTAGATGATGCAACAGATATAGACCATATAAGATACATTGACAGTAGGTAAAGTTGCAAGGCACTAAATCCTATAATTAATGACAGTAGATACGATACAAATATACATACATTTTACATCGTAACAATTTTACAATTGTTTATAGTGAACAATAAATAGTAATATTAAAATGTTATAAAAACGATCATCATAAAAATCACGTAACAAAAGATTTCTTCGCCTTAAACCATTGTTTTATTAAAATATTGTACCTATTTATCAGAGGCGAGCAATTCATAAAGGCACATAAGCACTGCCTACCCTTCCGTATAAAATATGTATAATTATAATATTGGATAAAATAGTATGAAATTATGGCAATAATTAAATCTAATCTTTCAAAAATACCTGCGCATTTAACTAATCGCGCGTCGCGAGCGCCTCACCGACCTTCCTACTATAACGCGTCAAAAGCAGTAACTACATATGCTCAAACGCTGCCATCGTCAGAGTAGATTATTCTACGTTCACTAGACTACACGCAATATGTATGCTCTGAGCTGTTGTGTGTTCAAGTGGCTCGTTTGTGTTGGTCTCTTTGTTAGTTTCTAAGTGTTTTTACAGAATAAATCCAGTGCCGTCAATGAAAGTTGTTGGTACCTAACTCTATCATCATTTTTCCTACTGCCTACCCTGATCAGAAACTCTGTGCATGCCACTGCTACATATAGGTGTTTGCAACTCGATTGAGAGTGAATAATTAATCTACCCTAGGAAGTAACCACCATTAACAGATTCGCTGCCAATATTTTTGATGACGTAAACCAAATAATCTCGAACGGTCCCGGTTGGAACCGGTTAGGAATCGAGATATTGCCTAAAACGATGACCTCCGTGGTCGAGCGGTTAAAAATTTTGACTACGAATCCAGAGATTACCGGTTCAAATCCCCGCAAATATTTTTTCTTTTAATTAATTCGTATAATTTCACAATTAATTAATTTAAAATAACATACAACATTTTTGCGGCACGTTCCAAAGTAGTAGATACTCTCAGTATCGCCCTGGTGAAAGACCACCATCAAAAAGTTGTTTGAAAAATGGCTTTAGCCGTGTTTGGCGACCAGATGTGAATAGCCAGGTACTTCCCAACCTTCCTCTTCCCCATTTCCATCCCCTCCCCACTACCTTATGCCTCACAAAACACCCCGATTAGTGATACCATAGTCTCACTGTCTCCAGACGGTAGGGAACAATTTGAACTCTTGTGCGATATATTCACTATAATATATATTTTTTAAATATGGTTTTTAATATGGTCTTCGGCATAAAGTAAGGACATTGAGTTACAAGGATTGATGTAAGGAGAAAACCGAAACGTTTCTAAACATGCATAACTAAACAAACCGTTATTACCTGTAAACTATAACCCAGAAGTAAATCCTGAAGATGACGTACGGAGTAAGGACCCTCAGGCCTGCCACGACCATCCAAGGAGTTGCCAACATCTCTTTTCTTTCCTAAAACAGTCTACATGATCATGTCGCTGAAAGCTTCGTTGTAAACTGTCTTTATGCTCCATTTATGAGGAATAGGTTACGTCGTAGCTTTCAGCGATTCGCCTCTAATCAACGCCTTGAATCATGCGATGCATCTTTGCAGCCTAGCAGAAGTTCGGCGACCTTTGAAACTTCAAAAGATCAAATATAATGACTGAAAAATCTCTCTCTTTGTTTGAAGCGCTATCTCTCTCGGCGTAATATTTTTTCTTTTTTTTCGAAAACCGTTTTACACCAATACATTACTAAGGCGATAACAAAAAACAAAAATGGTTATCATTTATATATATAACAAAGATGAAGGTAGAAATAGCAGAACAGTAGTTTGGAAAAAAAAGGTTTTACGTAAGTACATAACATAGTAAACTTAATTAGTTAATTCTTGCTTAAAATTGTTGTAGGTCATGTGAAAAATATCCACATTTCCTGCGTTAATTAACCTCCCAGGGGCATCACCATTGGTAAGTTAGTTCTGCACCTGGGATGAAACATAAGCTTGTGTTGGCGGCCTCGCGTGAAATTATCAGGGACATTGAATCCAATTAACTAACTAACCATCACGCCGTTCCCCCACAGGGGTAGGCAGAGAGGACGGACCGCCATATAACTCTGTCTTGGCACACACTCCTTGCTTCATTTAGATTCATACATCGTCTCAAACGTACTCTTCTGTTATTCTGACTCTTCACCTGACCCGGTTCAAGTATTTGATTTACTTGATCGTGCCATGTCTTTCTCTGGCGTCCTCGACTTCTTCTTCCATTCACTTTCGCATCGTATATTCTTTTCACACTCCTTTCTTCATTCATTCGCTTTACATGCCAAAACCATCTAAGCGTCCCTTTCTTGATCCTATTACGCTCACATCGGTTTTGCATTCTTTCCGGATATCCACAATTTTAATATGTCATCACATGGTTTTGCCGCACACACGTCTCAGTGATCTCATTTCCACAGCATTCAGTCTACTTTCATCCTTTCTCTGCCAGTTCCGTGCCACACTGCCATACATCCGTGTTGGTATAAGCACTCCATCGTGGACTGTTAGCTTCGCTTCTTTGGACAATTTCTTACTTGCGCAAACAGCGTTCAGTCCTCCATTAATGGAGTTTCCTGCATTCACCCTTATTTCAATATCTAAGTTAATTAACCTCCCAGGGGCATCACAATTGGTAAGTTAGTTCTGCACCTGGGATGAAACATAAGCCTGTGTTGGCGGCCTCGCGTGAAATTATCAGGGATATTTAATCCAACAGTCCGGTTTTAGTAATACACCGTTTAAGAGTTTATGAGCTAAAAGCAGTAATACTGTATCCCTCCTCGAACTAAGACTGCAGATACCCAGCATTCCCGAGAAAAATGATGTTGAATTTATGTCGGATGCGTCTTACCACTCAACCACGGAGGCCGTCAAATATTGATCAAGATTGTATGTATTGACTAAAATGGATCAGTTTGTTTGCTACGCTAAATCATACGTTCAAGAACGCGACCCATGCTTGGAGGAAATTAAATCAATTCTGAAAATAGTATTGAAAACTTACCACGCACACTGGATACAGCAGAATGATGTAAGTCAAAAAATATATCCGAAGAGTGTAAAAATCGAAAATTTGAAACGAACTGTTTTCGCCTTTGGGCGAAATCAGATCGTCTGTCTCACGCGGTTCAGTGGTGCGCACAACAGATGGCGCGTTTGTATCTGGAATGTTCAGAGTCACTCGCTCTATCGGGTTTTTCTTGTCCAGCCCCTGAGTTATGTTCACAACGACCGGCGTATTTCCCGAGGGGTCGTTTATGTTCACAACGACCGGCTGATTCGGGACGTTTACGTTCACAACCGTCAGTGGGGAGGTTTTCAGAAACTTTCTGTGTTGATCGCTGGGTAGAAACACCTCCGAAGCTGTGACGCCGAGTCCCATCAAGGTCCAAAGTAACACTTCTTGCTGTAAAGAGCACCCGATTAATTTCCCTAACCGATACATTGTCGAAATAACTCGTTTCAAAATAAATATTGTAGACTACAACTAACGAATTTTATTTCCAAAATGACAGCCACGTTTGAAGCTCTGTTCTATTTTTGAATCTTTTCGACGTGAACTTTCAAATATTCTAAAAATATTTCAGCGTAGGAAACTCAACTGTCGAAAACAAGGTTTAATTTTCAAAATAATAATACTTATTTTTTCCAGTGAAAAGATATAGTAAAAGAAGCATGTTCTGGGCGTGTGTGTGTGCCAGAAGTAAGGTCAAATATACCATTCCTCGGTGAATTTTACTAACCTTTCTAGGGCCTAGGAGTCGAAAAGTATTTAAAAACTTGAAATATATAACATTAGAAGTGTAATTTTGAAACTGTTAATTCGTGGTGGAATTCCATTTTAATGATTTAATAAAACAAATTTATAACTTTATTCCATTTTTATTTTATGACTTGACCGGTTTCAGCCTATGACAGCAGCAGATGAATATAATTAAAGTAAAATCATTGTTTACTACCCCTGACATCCCCAAAAATAGTATATAAGCCGTAGGTTAACAACAACATGTACTAGTCTGAAGATGGCCGTCATAGGCTGAAACCGGTCCAGTCATAAAATAAAAGTGGAATAAAGTTATAAATTTGTTTTATTAAATCAATAGAAGTGTGTTGTGGCCGTGTCTGTGTGCCAGAAGTAAGGTCAAATATACCATTGTTTGGGTGAAATTAATTTTTAAAAAACTAAATTATCGAACTTCTTTCTTGAACAAATAATTAATTTCATTCGTCTATTTATGGCCTAAGAGTCGAAAGGTATTTAAAAACTGGAAATATACAGCAATAGAAGTCTGTTGTTGGCGTGTATTTGTGCTCTAAGTAAGGTCAAATATATCCTTATTTGGGTGGAATTAATTTTAAAAAAATTAAATCAAATTTCTTTCTTAAACAGACAAACGGTTTCATTTGCTTGTCTCAGGGTCTAGGTGTCGAAAGGTTTTATGTAAACTGGAAAGATTTCGCAATACAATGTAGGCGTGTCTGTGCGCCCGAATTAAGGTAAAATATATCATTATTTGGGTGAAATTGTTTTTTTTTTAATAATGTCGAATTTCAGTCTTGAACAGATAAAATATTTCATTCGCCTGTCTAGGGCCTAGGTGTCGAAAGGTGTTATGTAAGCTGGCGACAAAAGTTTTCTTCTTAATCGTATTGATCGCTGTTCTAGGGATTTTCTGTTCAGTGTTATTTTCCATATCGCTATTTTGTGCGATATCACCTATATAAAATAACTTTACGCATATCGATTTTATATTTGATAAAATTTCTCATGATGGAGTATTTTATTATTGAAATTCGTGAAACAAATCAAATCACGAGTACAGATCTACAAAGTTATCTGTGCAGGCGACGAAAAAAAGAGGAACCAACGAACGAAGAACTGATTATTTAGTAGATGCTATATCCGCAATAGCGACGCCTCCAACTGCATTGGCAAGTCATCTCGTAAAAACTAAGACAAATCAGACGAGAAATTGGAACCGTAAATCGGATGTTCGTAATTATTATTCAATTATAATAAATTGATAAAACTGATAAACATAAATAAAACGGTAAATAAATCGTAAGCCTGTTATCAACCAGGTCCTTTATCTATCCGATACATTTGGTACACCGTAAAAAAATCATGTAATTATTTATTGAGTGTCACAGCGCGATTCTCAGTATCTCGAATCAACGCATCACCTCTTATGGTTGATTCACACCAACGTCCGGTTCCGTTCAGTGCCGATATTGTTCCGCAAGAAAACTTATTGATATGGTATGAATATCAATCAAGGAGTATGTGCCAAGACAAATTTGTGTGGCAGTATATCCTTCTGCCCACCCTTGTGATATTTAACTACTTATTTAGTTAAATAATTATTTTTAAGTGTAAAAATACGTACAACGCAGATTTTTTTTTTAAACCATTTTTTTATCAATAAATATTATTTTTATTAATTATTAATTATTAAAAATATTATTTAGTATTAAAAAAAGGTTTAAAAAAAAAAATCTGCGTTGTAAGTATTTTTACACTTCAAAATAATTATTTAACTAACTAAGTAGTTAAATATCACAAGGGTGGGCAGAAGGATATACTTCCACACAAATTTGTCTTGGCACATACTCCTTGATTGATATTCATACCATATCAATAAGTTTTCTTGCGGAACAATATCGGCACTGAGCGGAACCGGACGTTGGTATGAATCAGCCATTATCCTGTTTTTCTCGTGATTTCTAATTTTGAAACTGTTAGTTCGTAATGGAACTCCAATTTAATACAATCAAAAACTCAATATTGTTATTATCCATGATTTTGTCTTTGGGTTATTTTTTTTTCTTAGTGTAATATAATTATATCTCATGATTGTATTCAATACTCAACGCATGATTTAATTAAAAAATTATTGTTCTTCGAAAAATCATCATCCCGTTAAACTACAATAAAATAGTTTGTCAACAGGATATTGAATACAAGGTAAATATAGATGATCTTATCAATTATCAATATATAAAACATATTACTAAAATTCACACATCTTAAGAAATTGAAATAGTATTACAGCATACCATGCACTGTCCAGCATAATGTAGTACAACAATACATCAATTTCTTTAGTACACATAATAGAAACATGATAGAAACGCTTAATATAAATTATTTCTACTTAGGAGCCATTTTTTCAGCATATGTCTGACTCTTGCAAACAATTTTTTTTATATTGCTCGGTAACATGTTGAATAATTTAGGCACGTTATCCTCCAGGGTTTGCTTCCCGTATTTATTATGGTTTTTTGGCACAATCAAGCCGTCGTTTTTAGTGAACCTCGTATTGTGCTCATGTTCCACTTTCTTCTTAAATTTCTCTCAGAGTCCGATATATGCTGAAGCAATATCTTATACCATAATAGCAATATCTTATACTATAATATGATGAGAACATTTTTTCAAATGGATTGATGACCTTACTTGTAATTTGTATTTATTTAAAATGTATGAACTGTTATCAATCTGTAAATGTTACAAATAAACTTTTTAAAACTGTTTTTACTATTTTTCATTTATTTTATTCGTTGCTGATACCGCGCGTCGCGAGTTGATAGACATGTGACCGGTATGCGCACAACGCGCCACGCCCGTTGTGCCGCCTCTTCGCATTAAACCGATCTAAACAGACGTAGCCATGTTGTTTTGAGTCGTTCCACGGGACACAGGGAAACCCGTCACTGTTCGTCAGTTTGAATCAATCCGCCATTCATATGGTATTCATATGTACGAATTTTAGTTGGCAATGAACGTGTTAAGTTAGATCACATCATTGTTTGTTAACTGTTTGTTTTTTAACTGTTCTTCTCAGTTATAAACATAACTAAATCCAGAGAATTGCCAGAGTGGTAGATATTCTCACTGCCCTGATGAAAGACTACCATTCGGAATCTAAACGTTGTTTTAAATTGCTTTAGCCGTGTTTGGTGACTAGATTTGAACAGCCAGGTACTTCCCCACCTTTATCTTTCCCAGCTACATCTCCTTCTCACTCCTTTTATCCTCACAATATACCTCTATCAGGAATGCCATAGTTCTAAGGGCAGTTGTGCCAACATAATGTGCGCTAGCTAAAATCGTCAATCTCACTGTCAGTAATCTGATCGTAAAATATGCTCCTTTTTTCATGTGTCACAGAAACAGAAAGGATGATTTTCACATAATGACGTCACGAGCTAAACATGAACGTTTGCTTCTTTTAGTTATAAATAAAATTTGCATCATTTTCGTAGAATAATCTATTCACAAGAATTTTTCGAAGGCATTTGAAAACACTAACAATTTTAAAATTAATATTGCAGTCGTAGGTATAACAATGGAAATACATAAAATATGATTTATAACCTATAAAAACGCTGCCTGTGTGTGGATAAACAACATAAAAATAACAACAATGGACAAGGAATGACGATAAATAAAAATAATAAACCTTAAAAGTTCACAAACAAAAACGAGATTATATTTTATTTTATTGTAAATAAGGTTCACACATTTGTGCCACCTAACCATAATTTTAATTATTTCACAAATAATAAGGCTTGAAAAGTTTCGAAAAGCGTTTAACCGATAAGGTTTTAAAATTCCACGACTAATAGGATAGTACCTGTTTTTTTATTTATAGTCCCATCTGCTCCTCAACCGTCTAGAGCCAGTGAGACCATGGCATCCCCGATCGGGTATGTTGAGAGGCTGGAGACAGTGGGAGAGGAAGTAAATGTGGAAGAGAAAGGTTGGGAGGACCTGGCTATTCAGATCTGGTCACCAAACACGGTCAAAGCTATTTCAAACAACGTTTCGATTCTGAATTTTGGTCTTTCACCAGGGCGATACTCAGAGTATCTACCACTCTTGAACGTGCTGCAAATATAGAAACTATACATTACTTTATATGAATTAAATGTGTTATAACCATAGAGTTGGTAGAGTAGTATCTATCCGAGGCAGTGAAGTCAGTTTTTGACTTGTTTTTGATGATTTTAACCTGACTCGGCGCACCTGGGCGTGGCTAAGACTAAGGCTACGGTATTTATACATCCATTCATATCACATATCGACATAATGTTTTTGTTTATTCGTATTGCCACTTTTTCACAGTATTTTTATCAACAAAAATATAGCATTTAAACCTAAAAAAACCGTTTAGTTGTGTCAAGTTTAGTGGCATAATAAAAAATATGGGCGGAGTCCCGCCGTGAAAGATCATCCTTACAGTATATGGAAGCGGTCTAGGAAATTTGTTGTCTCTTTCTCTCTCATGGTGTACGACGTAAAAACCCGGAGAAAGTGATTTATCGCAAGTTTGTGTAGGTTGGGTAAAAATAATTAGCTCTTTCCCCATATATTGTTACTTCAAGGTTATAACACATATTAATTAAATAAAAGTAACATATTCGTAAAAAGCATTAACTTTGTGGGTTGCCATATTAATAAAGAAAGCAGATAAAAATTTGTTTAAAACAACTCTATTATTCAATATTTTTTAATATTTTGTCCACCGTCATTCCCATAATCCCCTCTATTATCCCTTCTCCTTCCCATTCTAACTCCTAAATATGTATATTTATATATCTCAGTGTTCTGTATCTTAGTTTAATTTTAATATTGTCCTGAAGATGGAAGGGTTCTTCGTAAACCGGTCGACAAAATACTAAATAATAAAGTGCTTTTAAACAAATTTTATCTGTTTTCTTTATAAATAAAAGTTATTTGCGCACGCCGGGTTTCGAACCCGAGATCTTTTGATTCGTAGTCGAGCGTCTTACCACTCGACCACGGAGACCGTCCTACACAAATTAAAACGTTGTATTACATAAAACAAACGACATGATATTCTAACCTAATTTCGAGAGGTGTAGAGGGATTTCCCTCTGTTTCAAAAGGCCGCCAATTTTCCACGTGTTGCCGTTTTCTTACGTTGGCAGCACTGCCGCACCCATGTACAACTCGAATCTATAAACGCATTTCCGCGGAAACCAACTCAGCGGGCCGCCATGAAGACATCTACCCCTTCCATCGCTCTTCAAGAGAGGCGTGAAGTCTCTCCTCAAGCGGTAAACGGTAGGTACCCACCTCCGAGGCCAGTAAACAAGCTGGCGTCTAGTTCTACCTCTCCGGTATCGGTACACTCGGTCAGTCAGCCACTTCGTATCGGTACGGTCGGTCAGTTCGTTCACTCGGTCAGTCGCCGTCAGTTTTGTGCCTCTGAGATTGCGCGCGTTTTCTCAGGTAAAAAGAGAATTCAAAATAATATCTCCACGCGAGCGCCGTTCTGTGAACCAATTCGTTTGCCGTCAGTTATATTTATACGTCGCTAAAAATAATCACTTATTTGTGTGAATTTTTATAGCGCTGGTGTGAGATTATCAAGTTTGGTTTTTTGGAATATTAACTAGTTATTCAAAGAAAAATAAAGGTACTGAAACATTTTTACACGATCAAACATAAACACACATTAATAACAGTTTTATTTTGTACTTTCTTAGCCATTTCAGGAGTACGATATTGCTAACATTACATGCCTATATTGTCAATAATACGTTATTTCTTCACGTGTGTACTAATTCAGTTGAAGAAAGTATTACAAATTAACGCAGCTTGTATCCATATAAGGTTAGCATTTATTTCCCGGCTGATTTCTATAACCTAAACCACTCATAACAATAATTAACTATAATGTTGCTAGTTGTTACAGGTGGAAAGCTACGCGATGTTAATTTATTTGCCGAAACACATTTTTAGTTGCTTTAATCCAATAAGGCCCAGCACCAAAAATGGGATTAAACATCACTTTATAGCATTCTAATACAAGCAATTTTGCACATGATGTATCTGTGAATTATACACGGACAGTTAGGAAAATGTCTAAGGTTTCCAGAAAATAAAAAATTTTAAGCTGTAATCTTTTTTTTTTTTTTTAATTACTAAAATGTCAGTAAACGGTGCAGTTTGAAAACCAGCGAAGGAATTTTTAAATGTTTTACCTTAAATTCCAGTATGCATTTCATAAATGTAATAATCAAAATGAATACTGTTTAAAAATTGAATCCACTGGAAAACCTTAGACATTTACCTCACTACTTGTATTATTTGTAGTATTGCTTGTATTATAAAGTCAGAAAATGTGTATTTTTGGGTGTTGACCCTTAATTTCAAATATAGAATAATTTCTGCAAAAATACATTACAAATAGGTATAGATTTGAAAAGATTTTTTTTTAATTTGGTAATTTCAATTAACATACAGTCTACAGTCGTACGAATTCAGATGGGAAATTATGTATAATTTATTATTCAAGGAGGTCTCTTAGAGACACGGCTTAAAATTCTGTTTTTATGACCATCTGTTTAGGAGTGTGGGCTTGAGGAAGACGCGATCGCTGGAACACTGACTAAAATTATTTACAAACCTATTTTCATCAATGAAAATTAACATTTTATAAATAAACGCATTCTGCTGAAAACAGTTTTATTGCATCAGAAGTGTTTACTAAAAGGCTTGCAATGAAGATTGACCGTAAGATTGTGAGCCTTTCAAATTTGAAACTGATATGAGTTGAAATTATCAAATTTTAAAAAGAATCTTTTGAAATCTCTCCTTACCTAATAAATTGCCTACCTTTTAAGTATTTTAATAGACATTAATCTGTATTTGAAATTAGTCAAGATACATCCCGTGATTTTTCACGGGTAATAACAGATTGTAATAATTTATTATAATAATTCTCTTTTCTTTGATTTAACAAATATGTTAATATGAATTCATACGTTTGATCTGGATGTTTATACCCTTAGCTTCTGGTAAATTGTTTTTTTTTTTTATCTGTTGATGTACACATGCACTGTTATACCCATATTTGAACCTTTATCTCTCATGATTTATGATAACGATCATGATTTTAGATAGTTTTAATTTGTATACATATTATATGATATTTTCTCTTTGTTAGTTAGTCTTATTAGCGTAATTACTTTAGTATGAAGCGCACTTGAGGTGAAATGTCACAAAACTGCGCTTAATAAGTTCACTGTTATTATAAATAATAAGCTTTTCGTTGTTTTTTAACTTTTGTATTATATTTCGTACGAAATATGCCCAGAACAATTGAATCTATAGCATCTACGAATTGCGAATAATTGTGTTAATCCGTCGGAAGTAGTGAGGGGACGGAGACTGGTAAAGGGATAATTGAGAGGTATCTAGCTATTCAGATCTAGTTACTAAACATGGTTATAGCCATTTCAAGCAACGTTTTGTTTCTGAATTACGAATTCTCATCGGGGTGATACTGAGAGTATCTACTACTCTGGAATGAGATGCAAATATATTGCAATTTACTCGTATTAAATTACGTTTGTCGAAAAGTCGACATCAATTTAAAAAATTTAAAAATCGCACTTTAGGTTTAAACTAGCTAACTCTGGTCTCTGACCTCAATCAAGTCAGATTTATACTAGGAATAAGAATATATATGGAGAGAGAACTAAATATTTTTACCCAACCTATACAAATATACGATAAATCACTCTCTTCGAGTTTTTACGTCGTAAACCGTGAGAGAGAAAGAGAGAAGACAAGTTGTCACATAATATCGCACCAATTTTAGGTATGTAAGGATTTTTTTCCGTCTCCCGTGTCTCCGGAAACTCCGCCCACTTTTCTATGCGACATAACAGAACATAACTCTACGGTTTTTGAGGTTATATCCTATATTTTGTCGATAACAATACTGTGAAAAAGTATTTATACAAATAAACAAAACATTAAGTCGACATGTGCTATGAATGGATGTAAAAATGTGTATCGATGATAACCATAGCCACGCCCGAGTCCGGAAATAATCAACAATCCTGACTACACTGTTTCGTAAAGCTATCCCTCCTGGTATATTATTTCTTTGATGATAAATATGATCTCTTTTTTTACACGTTTTTCTAAATCTTAAAAAATATATTATAATATGTATTGTGGAATTGCAGCGATTCTATAAGATTTATTTTTCTATTCATCTCAGTACCTACCTACTTACCTGGTTTCCGAAATATCTCCCACTCCTGTTGTTTTTTTTATGTTTACATATATAGGTTTAATATTTGTAGATAATATTATGAAGACAAACTTCCTTTTTTGTGTTGGTTTTTTCTCTTCAAAAGAAGGTGGCTTCGCTCACGAATGACGTCACATGACTTGTCATACAAAAACTTGTTTTGTCGCTGTTGGTATTCGTGTATTTACATTTTACGTGATATTCTGTAAAAAAATATCCAGTTTCACGTCTCTTGCATTGTGCTGTTGTTCGATTTGTTTTCTTTGCTTTTAAACTAAGATAAATAAATATTGAAGTTCAGTAGAACGTATCTTCCATGAATTTGGAATCATAAATACGACTAAGATTTTGTTGGTTGGTTGGTTGAGGGGAACGCACTCGAGGGCTGTGTAAAAAAATATTGTGTTAGATTTACGAAAATACAGATTTTACTATTCAAATGATATGGCATATATATCTACGCTCTAGATTTTTATTAGTATTTTTTTTTGTTTTTAATTATAAAATAAAGGTCACATTGTTTTTTTTTTTTCTTGAGGCAACTTTGATAAAAATAAAAAATAAATCTTACTCCAGATTCTAAGGAATTTTGCATAATTTTTTTTTAAATAAATGAATTTTTGCAAATGAAACAATAGCTGTGTATAAGACCACAGATTTTATTTTATTTTTTATGACCGACCGGTTTCGCTTAAACTAAGCATCACCAAGGTAAAAAATTAAACTAAACAAAAAATACATAGTGTGGTTAAAACATAACACTTATAACAAATGAACAGAGAAAAAAAGACAAATAATATGAAATGAAAGAAAAAAATATTATATGGGGTCGAATTTGAAACCACAAATTAAGTTAGAACGCAAAATTCACATGAAGATTCGGGAGAATTTTCGAAGTATTTACTTTTGTTTTTCTATATACTAGAAAGGTAATAAACTTTTCTACTAATGTACATAATCGATACATCTGTTGACACTTGTTTAGTAATGTGTCTATAATCGTTTGATGTTTTATTCGTTCGTGTTGAAAAACGTTGATTCAGACTTGATGAATTAAATAATGTAGATACGTTACTGAGACTACGCGCCTGGTTGCACTAAACCAAGTCAATGAGACATTCCTTCGAAACACGCTTCATATAGCTATCTCTTCCACACACACATATTCTTTGAATGGCTATCCTTTTCATACGCGGGTGAAACATTTAGTGGTGCAACATTAGTGGTGCTACATTTTTCGTAAGATTTGTATGAATTCGACGTGTCTAGTATTTTATGTCTATGGATTCAGATGTCAAAATGAAAACAACAATAATGTTTTCTAATGTCAAAAACAACATCATTATTATTACTTGAATGAATTCAATTATATACGAGGCCTGGTCAAAAGAAAAGGTGAATTTTAAATTTTCGCGGACTGTACACATTCGATTATCGATTATTTTTTTGTTGTTGTTATGTTGGTACACATATGTTAGCATTATCAGCCATTTTGGATTAGTGGTTTGTTTTTGACAACTGAAAAGGTAAGTCACGTTTTTGTGTGTTCTTCGATTTTTTACTTTTGAAAAATAGAATCAAAGAATAAAATCCATGATTTGTTTTTCCACAACTCCAGGACGCTCATCGTCATTAACATCTTCTCGGCCTTCTGTAAAGCGCTTGTACCACTTGTAAACACTTTTTTGAGACAAAGTAGACTCACCGCATGCCACAGTCAACATTTTAAGTGCGTCGGAGCACTTTATTCCACTTTTAACGCAAAATTTAATACATATTCTTTTTTTCAAAAGTTAAAAATCGAAGAACAAACAAAAACGTGACTAACCTTTCCAGTTGTCAAAAACAAACCACTAATCCAAAATGGCTGATAATGCTAACATATGATAAACATATGTGTACCAACATAACAAAAAAATATCGATAGTCGAATGTACACAGGCCGCGAAAATTCAAAATTCACCTTTTCTTTTGAACAGGCTCTGTATATTCATTATTTTATAAATCGAAATGTTTAACTGTGTGCTATTTATAAATGTCATAAGTCAGCTCGGGGGGTTATTTCAAAGAGCCGGGTCAAACATCTAGGTTAATTAAATGCCACAACCATAAAAGAGGCCGAAGTTTGAGAGATCTCCCAGCCGCAAAAGGCTCACTTCAAAGTGCAGTACTAATCCAAGCCGTCTCACACAAAACAAAGTATGAACAAAATCCACCAAAACAAACTATTTGAAAATTACTTCATTTCTTAAATAAAGTCAATTTATATTTACGTATTCACGGTCGCTGAAAGTATTCCTGAAAACGTATGACGAATCGTTAACAATGCACATAGAATTACTTCTCGTCTGTTCCGCAGTCGAACAAAGCACATTTTCTCCAAGGTCGCGACCAACACGATTGTTTGCATACGTCTTGATGTTTTTTGTTGTCAATTGTTCACCTGCATACATGTTATCTGAAATTGCGTAAATATACATGATCTTATTTGTCTACGTCTATATCAAAAATACTCGTATATGTATGTACTCGTATGTCTTAGAACATACGAATGCAAAAAATGGAAGTGTTTATTCAATACTTAAAGTTTATGATCAAAATAAGACGCTCTCTGAATATGGTATAAAAAATATGTCAACTTTCTAATAAAGTATGCGCACTTGTGGTGAAATATCCCAAAACTGCGCCATAAAAATGCAATTCATTATTGTTATTTTGTTGTAAAATTCTTGGGATTTTTTTGATTTTAGACTTCAGACAATATGTCAGGAACTCAAAATAATATTTTTTCCTTGTAAGAAGTCAAAAGATCTTTTGTAAATAAAAATGGATGGTTTGTCTAAGACACCATCTAGGTATACAATATGTGCTCGGGTAGAGCTTTGTATACTATTACAAAGATGGCAGCCTATATTGGAAGAAATTGAAAAATAATATCAATAATTATCAACAAATTATGAGATCGATTAAAATGCCGGTTTCTAACAAGGTTTTGGTAGCTCAATTGGCAGAGACATTTCTTCCGGAAAGAGTAGAGGCTTCGTGTTCGAGTTTCGGTCGAGGCCTTTATTCTTTTAGTTTCTGGCTTTTTCTGTTACATATTTACATTGAAGATTATTGGTATTATTTCAATAATTAATATCAAAATAAAAAGCATAAAGCTTTAAGTTAATTCTAATTTGCTTTTTTTTTCCTTTTTTTATATATATACACCGCTATTGAGTTGATTTTTTACAAAAACGGCTATATGCAAATTATCACAATATCATTATTATCATACAAATATGAGTGAAAATGTGTAAAAATAAAAATAGTAGAAAAAATATATGAAATAATTAATTATTATGATACATTAAATATCCAATAAAATATTAACATTGCAAATAACAAAATCATCGATGTATTTTTTTATAGTCATATGTATCATCCAATCGCTGCCATTTTAAAATAGCTCAAATTTTAATAAACTATGACAAGTTTAAAAGACACTCAAAAGCTTATATTAAAAAAAAGCGTCTTAACAAAATAAACAGGAATTAGTCAAAATTATACCAATTAATAAATTAAAAATACTCTGTAAAAACCATATAAAATACAGAAGTGATATCATGTAGTACATATATAGGTTATAATATTATTATTAATCAAAGATAATATGAATTACAATTAGATTCTTTGTAAACTTTGATGTACAAGTAACTAAAATAAAACTAAAAACTTATGAACATCAACACAATATATCATTAACCTTAAATAAAACATAATATCAAATAACCTTATTGTACACTCAACGTTTTTTTTAACATAACAAAGTTTGCATAAACAAATAAAAATGGTTATTTTGTGTATATTGCCATATTAATATTTATTTCCGGCAACTCAGTTATTTTAGAAACATAATCATTGATTACAGATGTTTTACTTATTTTATTTAAAATGTTTTAAGAATCTAATCTACAACAGCTGTTTTACATTCCAAATTCAAATAAAATCATCGAAGTGATGACTTACACTTGTCATTACTTATCAAGCAAAAAATATAACTGCCTTTTTTTGCACCCACAAAGATTGCCAATACTTATTTGTTCATGCTAACTTAACCCACGTTAATTTAAAACCTGTCTTGGTAAGCTAAAAACCTGGGCAAAGAGATAAGGCATTCACAATGAATTGCTTCATTTTTATTCTGGTTACAGTCTGATGGTTATACTTTTAAAAAGAATAACCATCAGACTGTAAACATAATAAGTCATTTAAAACAAACCCAAAAATTTATTTGTATTTTTTTTTTAATTCGCAACTCGTGAAAAAGCTACACAAAATTAATAATTAATTGCCTAGTGTGAATATACGAGTACTAGCCTTGAAAATCATTTATCCGTTTTACAATTTGATCGTTATTGCAATCGCTAGACTAATTTTATGTGAAGAGTATTTTGCGTCATTATGTGTATTTTTTTTAACTCATTATAAAAACGTGGTAAATATGTTAATAATTTAATCGTCGTAATCAAAATTAGTTCCTCGGTGTAATTATGAATTCAGCTACCCGTGAGTGAGCGATAAACTCCTTGATACTCCCGTATTCAAACTCAGCACTGGCAAATAAAAATAATACTTTATTTTTGAGAAGAAAAAATGTACGTTTACACCACGTTCCAGAATGGAAGATTTTTTCTGTATCACCATTGTGATATACAACAATTCAAATTCGAAACTTTTCTGCATGGTTTAAGCTATGTTTAATAACTAGATCTGAATAGCCAGGTATTTTACATCCTTCCTCTTCTTCTTCTGATTTCCCTCCTTAATTTTAATCAGCCTCAAAACATTTTATTTTTTTTAAAGTGAATACCAAAAAAGAGTCCCAACTGCTCCAAGCCGTCTAGAGCCAGTGGGACTACGGCATCCCCAATTGGGGTATGTTGTGAGACTGAAGGTAGTGAGGACGGAAAGAAGATAAGGAAGAGGAAGGTTGAGAAGTACCTGTCTATTCATATCTGGTCACCAAATACGGCTTAAGCCCTTTCAAGCAACGATTCAATTCTGAGTGGTGGTCTTTTCCCAGGGCGATACTAAGAGTATCTACCACTCTGAAACGTGCCGCAAATAATATATTATTTTATATGAACTAAGTGTGTTATGACACATATTCATTAAATAAAAAATATTTGGACACGCCGGGATTTGAACCCGCGACCTCTGGAGTCATAGTCGAGCGTCTTAACTACTCGACCACGGAAGCCGTCAATTAAATTATCCAATATGGGGAAACCCTCAGAGCAATAATATACCAGGAGGAATAGCTTGTGTAGTCAGGATTGTTAATTTTTTTCCTGACTCGAGAGTGGCTAGGGTTTTCATGGACACACCTTTTTACATCCATTCATAGCGCATGCCAACATAATGTTTTGTTTATTTGTGTAACCACTTTTTCTAAGTATTGTTATCAATAAAAATACAGGATATAACCTCAAAAACCGTTGAGTTATGTTCTGGTATGTCGCATAACAAAACGTAGTAGGCGGAGTCACCTTCCAGTGTGAGACGGAAAACATGCTTACAAACCTAAAATTGTGTGACAACTTGTCTTCTCTCTTTCTCTCTCACGGTTTACGACGTAAAAACTCGGAGAAAGTGATTTATCGTATATTTGTATAGTTTGGGTAAAAATATTTAGTTCTCTCTCCACATACATGAGACGCGGGAGACGGAAAACATGCTTACATACCTAAAAGTGGTGGGATATTGTGTGGTAACTTGTCTTGTCTCTTTTTCTCTCACGGTTTACTAAGTTTACTCGAAGAAAGCGATTAATCGTAAATTTGTAAAGGTTGGGTAAAAATATTTAGTTCTATCTCCATATATATTCTTACTCCAAGGGGAAACCAAAGTAATTCCTTCTCTGGGCACGATAGTAAATATTCTCAGCCTGTATCTTTTCTCGTGGATAAGGTCATTTATATCGATGAAGTCACCTTTATTCTTACTGCAAGGGGAAACCAAAGTACTTCCTTCTCTGGGCACGATAGTGAATCTCTCAGCCTGTATCTTTTCTCGTGGATAAGGTCATTTATATCGATGAAGTCAGCTTTATTCTTACTCCAAGGGGAAACCAAAGTTCTTCCTTCTCTGGGCACGATAGTAAATATTCTCAGCCTGTATCTTTTCTCGTGGATAAGGTCATTTATATCGATGAAGTCACCTTTATTCTTACTGCAAGGGGAAACCAAAGTACTTCCTTCTCTGGGCACGATAGTGAATCTCTCAGCGTGTATCTTTTCTCGTGGATAAGGTCATTTATATCGATGAAGTCAGCTTTATTCTTACTCCAAGGGGAAACCAAAGTTCTTCCTTCTCTGGGCACGATAGTAAATATTCTCAGCCTGTATCTTTTCTCGTGGATAAGGTCATTTATATCGATGAAGTCACCTTTATTCTTACTGCAAGGGGAAACCAAAGTACTTCCTTCTCTGGGCACGATAGTGAATCTCTCAGCCTGTATCTTTTCTCGTGGATAAGGTCATTTGTATCGATGAAGTCAGCTTTATTCTTACTCCAAGGGGAAACCAAAGTACTTCCTTCTCTGGGCACGATAGTAAATATTCTCAGCCTGTATCTTATCTCGTGGATAAGGTCATTTATATCGATGAAGTCACCTTTGTGAGGTGCCTTCACAGCCTTAACAACCGACACGTTAACGTAGTAAAAAGTCTAATAAATTACATCACGTGAACGTTGAACCGTTTGCTGTCGCTTAATTAAATAACCGACGTAGATATGTCATTTTAATTCCAATCAACCAGCAGTTACTGGAATTGAGTCGGCCTTCCCAATTAACGGGACTCCGTTAAATTATCTACCAACGCCGATAGACGAGTTTTTTCCGATTGGCACCTTAGCTTCGGCAACCGGGAGGTAGAGACTTGCCAACTAGACGCCGGAGGACGTTATCTCCTTGGAGTAACAATATATGAAGAGAGAGAGAGCTAATTATTTTTACCCAACCTATACAAATTTGGGATAAATCACTTTCTCCGGGTTTTTTACGTCGAACACCATGAGAAATAAAGAGACAGCAAATTTTCCAAAATTATTACATCGCTTTGAAGTACTGTAAGGATGATCTTCGTGTCCCGCGTCCCGTCTCCGTCGACTCCGCCCACACGTTTTTATATGTGACATAAATGGACATAAGTCGACGGTTTTTTAGGTTATATGATATGATTTTTGTTTGTAACAGTACTGTGAAAAAGTGGTTATACGAATAAACAAAAACATTATGTTGACATGTGCTATGAATGGATGTACAAATACCCTAGCCCTAGTCCTAGCCACGTCGACGGTTTCTTAGGTTATATGATATATTTTTGTTTGTAACAATACTGTGAAAAAGTGGTTATACGAATAAACAAAAACATTATGTCGACATGTGCTATGAATGGATGTACAAATACCCTAGCCCTAGTCCTAGCCACGCCCAGGTCTAGCCGAGTCCGGCAAAACTCTTCAAAATTGACTACAGCAGCGCTATCCCTTGTATATTATTGCTCTGAGGTTATCTCACTGTTCAACAACTAAATACAGACGTACGTACTCGGATAGATTCCGCACACATATTGCTAAAGAAAATACAAATTATCTAGTATAGTTTTTTTTTAAGGTTAATTCCGCACTAGAGTCCCAACTGCTCCCAAAACTCTAGAGCCAGCGAGACTATGGTATCCCCAATCGGGGTACGTTGTGAGACCTAAGGTAGTAGGGAAGGGGAGGAGGTGGGGAAGAGGAAGGTTGGGAAGTACCTGGTTATTCAGATCTAGTCACCAAATACGTTGACAACCGTTTTAAGCAGCGAGAGTATCCACCAACCTGAAAAGTATTTTTGCGCTTCGACTAAAATCGAATCCATAATCTCCCTTTTATATCAAATAAATTAACAATCATCACGCCGTTTCGCCGCAGGGGTAGGCAGAGAAGACGGACCGCCATACAACTCTATCGTGGCACACACTCTTTGCTTCATTTACATTCATACATACTCTTCTGTTCTTACTCTTCACATGGTCTGACTCAAATATTTGATTCATGTCTTCCTCAGGCGTTCATTCACTTTCGCGTCATATATTATTTTCAAACTCCTTTCTTCGTTTATTCGCTCAACATGCCCATATCATTCAAGCGTCCCTTTCTTTATCCTATTCATTACGTTTGCATCAGTCTTGCATTCTTATTAGAAATATTATTTTAACCGTTTATTCGTCTAATAGCATAGGTTCTCAACGTGGGCGACAACGCCCCCTTGTGGGCCTTTGAGACTTTCGGGGGGGCAGTAGAAGACCCAGAGAAAATTGGGGCGCGTTGGAAAAAATAGCCGGTCACTGGAACGGTCGACATCCTTTGTTCGTTCTTTTCGTGTTTTTATAGCGAGGAACCAGTTTTAGTTCTTTTCGTTTTCAAATCTATACCGACTCGTACTTTTTTTTTGGCTAGGAACTGATACTGTCGATTAGCTAGTACTTTTCGAAAAAACACCAGAAACCGGTTCCTAAAAGAACTGGATAAATAACCGGTTCCTCGGTGGTCACCGGTAACTGGAACCGCAAACGCGACAGATGGTAAGTAAAAAAAAAATGGGGGGGCTCAAGAATAAAAAATATATTCTCAAAGTGGGCGGTGGGCAAATAAGGTTGAAAAACATAGAGTTGGTAGAGTAGTATCTATCCAAGGCAGTGAAGTCAGTTTTGGACTTGTTTTCGATGATTTTAACATGACTCGGGGCACTTGGGCGTGGCTAAGACTAAGGCTACGGTATTTATACATCCATCCATAGCACATATCGACATAATGTTTTTGTTTATTCGTATAGACACTTTTTCACAGTATTTTTATCAACAAAAATATAGCATATAACCTAAAAAACCGTTTAGTTGTGTCAAGTTTAGTGGCATAATAAAAAATGTGGGCGGAATCCCGCCGTAAACCAGGACCTTAAGATCATTGCGACAGTATATAGAAGCGGTCCAAGAAATTTGTTGTCTCTTTCTCTCTCATGGTGTACGACGTAAAAGCCCGGAGAAAGTGATTTATCGTAAGTTTGTGTAGGTTGGGTAAAAATAATTAGCTTTCCCTCCATATATTGTTACTTCAAGGTTGAAAACCTATGGCCTATAGCATAATCAAATACTTTTTTTTCAAAGGGAAACTGTTCAAAGTTCAAAGAATTCTAAGTTTTCGCCAGCGGCGCTAATTATCATTGGATTTTAAACTGGAATGAACGCATGTTAAATGATGCCTTCGCCTCTCTGTTTCACGACTGATTGAATGCATTGTAAGCGAGAGTTTCGCCTGTGATGCCGCGATCGCTTGAGTTGAACTGATACAAAATTGTATCTGTTTGTTTTCAAATTGCTTGTGAGATCGGAACTTTAGCCCGCTACTCCAGAACTTCGGAGTAAGAGGAGAGAGAGCTAAATATTTTTACCCAAACTATACAAATGTTAAACGAGAGAGAATGAGACAAAAAAGTCGTCACATAATATTGCAGCACTTCTAAGTATGTGGGGATGTTCTCCGTCCGCGCTAACTTCACATCATCGACTCGCATAAATTACGTCAACGGATTTTGAGGTTATTTCCTATATGTGTGTTGATTAAAAAGTTTTCAGTGGTTATACAAATAAATCAATCATGATGGTGATATGTGCTATGCGTGAATGTTCAAATAAGACCAAACAAAGATTATAAAACATCACTTTTCAGAGGTATTTCAACAGTTTTAAATTTTTTTACCCGAACTTTAGAATTTTCACATTTTTAACTAACCAACTAACTATCACGCCGTTTCCCCGCAGGAGTAGGCAGAGAGGACGGACCGCCATACAACTCTGTCTTGGCACACACTCCTTGCTTCATTCACATTCATACATACTCTTCTGTTATTCGGACTCTTCACATGACCCGATTTAAGTATATGATTTTTTTTATTTTTTTATATGAATACCGCACAAGAGTCTCAACTGCTCCCAACCGTCTAGAGCCAATGAAACTATGGCATTCCCAAATAGAGTATGTTGCGAGGCTGAAGGTAGTGGGGAGGGGAAGGAGATTGAGAAGAGGGAGGTTGACAAGTACCTGGCTATTCAGATCTGGTCACCAAACACGGCTAAAGCCATTTTAAGCAACGTTTCGATTCTGAATGGTGGTCTTTCACCAGGGCGATTCTAATAGTATCTACCACTCTGGAACGTGCTGCAAATATACTTTTTTATTATTTTTATATGAATTGAATGTGTTATGACACATATTAAATAAATAAAAGTAATTAGCGCACGCCTGGTTTGAACCCGCGACTTTTGGATTCGAGGGTCTTACCACTCGACCATGGAGGCCGTCGATCGTGTCAAGTATTCCTCGAGCGTCCTCGACTTATTCTCTCCCATTCTCTTTCGCATCGTACATTCTTTTCACACTCTCCTTTCTTTGTTCATTCGCTCTACGTGCCCAAAAAACTTCATTAGAGCTTGTGTGATATTTTAATTTTATTAATCAGTTTAATGGTGTATTAATATATTTTTGTTTAATGTGTTCAAATACGTTTATTAAAAATATCCGAATTCCTTGTAGGCGGTAACTAATAGACTCTTATATATCTTTGTCTCTTTCTATCCTGTCAGTATAAAGTCAATCGTCCTGACTACACTGTTTCGCAAAGGTACCTCTCCAGAGTCCAAAACGAAATTAAAGTATTTATCTTAACAATAAACAGAGACCGATGATTTCGACAGGTGCTGCAATACCACCGATAGTTTTAGAATAAACGGCAGTTCAATTACCGTTGGACGCCAGATCGTTATTTCTGATTTCTCGTTTAATTTTTCAATTATTCGTTTCAATTCAATGGACCACGCAAACGAAGATGATCCCATTTTATTTCTACGATTGAACAGACATCTGTGATTCTCTTTGGAAACATCCGCCCACATCTAAATCTCCATACTATTTGATGCTAGCATGCATCACCACCCAAGATGCAAGGAACAAAGTGGCCCAGAGACAAACTGCTGATTTATTAAATATTACACTAGTTTCTCGAAGGCCGGAAAATTATTGTTAAAAGTTTTCACACATTTTGACAGTGCTTAAAATCTTTCGTATATTAAGATAACAAAATACTTGGAAAACGAGGAGTTCGCCGTTCGAGTTTGAGATTATAGTAATATTTTTGTAGAAAGCAATCACTGTGTGGCTTGACATTTTTAATGAAATTGAAATAACAACTTTGTTTCCTCTTCGGGCCCAAGCATTTTTTCATAATTAGAATCTTTTCTCAACTATTTTTATATTCCATACCACATAACAATTAGATCACATTTACTAACTTCAACTCAGCACAAATGCTCCCGGTCGGTAAGATAGGAATTTTCACTTTCAGGTTACTTTGGGACTCTTTATTTAAAATAAAATAAGAGAACAGTAAGAAAACAAAGAATAACATTTAAATTATAACAAAAAAACAAAGAGAAAGAGTTTTTTTTCTAAATAATATCGGGCCTTATTTTATAGTTCACCACTGAAGTGCTCTGACAAGATGAGTTGAGTGATTACATTACCAAGATGTTGGGATTTGTGTTTTGCTCATAAATGACATCACATCTGTTAACATACTAGTCTATTCTTTCGTCATTACTATGATGCTCCTTCTAGAATGTTTTTGTATTAAAAACTGCATTTGTTCTATTTAACTGGTTCCAATATGAATCACCAAAAATATTTTTAATTCCCTAAATATGTAATACTTTTAATTGATTCTATATTTGAATCGATTGTTATTCTGCTATTTGAAAAAGTTCTAAGCTTATTTATTTTTGACCGGACCGGTTTCACCCTGCTGCGGACATATTCAAAGTGTTACACATTAAGGGTCATCACCGAAAAATAGACACTTTTTGGCTTTCTAGTACAAGCATTACTACAAATGATTAATCTGCTAATTCTATATGGGTAGTTAGAAAAATATGTGAGGTTTCCAGTAAATACAAATATAAAACAGTGATCTTTTAAATTGTCTATTAAAAGTATATTAGAATTTTAGGTAAAACGTTCAAAAATGCCTTTTCTGGTTTCAAAACAGCAACTTTTACTGATATTTTAATATATTTTTCATGGAATTTAAAAGATTAGAGTTGTAAAATTGTATTCACTGGAAACCTCAGACATTTTTCTAACTACCCATAGAAAATTTTCAGATACATCGTTTATTTGTAGGATTGTTGTATTAGAATGCTATAAAGTAACGTTTAGTGTCATTTTTTAGTGCTGAACCTTAAATTCAAGCACATGCTAGGATATTGATCTGGCTAAGATCTAATAAACATTTATTTTGTATTACGTAATATTTAATAGTGTACAAGTTTACCATCAGTTTTTTGCTAGCAGCATGGAAATTCCCTTTTATCAGTCAAAATCACATTTTAATGTACCTTCATATGTGTATTACCTTTCCAACAAATAGTTTGTAATAACATGAGACGGGAATCCTAAACTGAACATCAGAAATCATCAACCTTTGAAAATGTGACTCATCAATCACGTCGTGGCGGCCAGCGTGGTCGAGTGGTAAGGCGCTCGACTACGAATTCAAAGGTCGCGGGTTCAAACTCGGCGTGCGCCAATAACTTTTATTTAATTAATATGTGTCATAACTTTTTTTTTTGTTGTTTTTCGTGAATACCGCACAAGAGTCTCAACTGCTCTCAACCGTCTAGAACCAGCAAGGCTATGGCATCCCCTAATAAGGGGTATGTTGGTAGGCTTAAGGTAGTGGAGAGGGGAAAGAGATGAGGAAGGGGAAGGTTGGAAAATACCTGACTATTCAGATCTGGTCACCAAACACGGCTAGAGCCATTTTAAGCAACGTTTCAATTCTGAATATTGACCTTTCAACAGGGCGATACTTAGAGTATCTATCCCACAATAGTCCCATTGCAGTATTAACTAACTTAGAGCATCTATCCCACAATAGTCCTAGTGCAGAATTAACTATAAAAAAATATTAAAAAATGACTAACATCATTGACTCTACCAAAACTTTGTTCAGGCTTTGATTTGAATGTTCTATCAAATGTATGTTTTTGTCATTGCTTCATTCAAATATTATGTATGTGCTGTTCTTTTCTCTGTTGCTCTTTTTTATCATTTCGTGTTGTGTATTTTTTGTAATTGGACAATGGTCCGTTAATACAAAAATAAATATATTTGAAAAACCCTACATCAACAATGCCCTATAAATACCAGATAAACGGCTGCCGTTCCATCATAAACAAAGAACCTAACAAAACCAATCACAACAAGGCAAGGTCAACGTCGATCATTGTTTATTTGTAGACCTATTTAAAAACAGGTCAACGCGCAACGTGAAATGCGTATAATGCGTATAACTTGCTCTTTACTGCTGTGCGATATGGGTCAGATTGCTAAACCATCGATTGATATACTATCGAAGCGAAGGATTCCGTTTCGGAAATAGATTCTGTTTAAACGGTGGGTATTTTTGTATCAAATCTTCTGGATGAGAAGAAAAACGTACAAATAATGCATATCGAAGGTTAATGTATTGGGAACAGCAAATATGTTCTCAATGATTACGAAATTTCACGCTTTGTCAAAATATTAACAAATATATACGAGAACATGGCCTGTTCAAAAGAAAAGGTGAATTTTGAATTTTCGCGGGCTGTGTACATTCGATTATCTGTTTTTTTTTTTGTTATGTTGGTACACATATGTTTATCATTTGTTAGCATTATCAGCCACTTTGGATTAATGGTTTGTTTTTGACAACTGGAAAGGTTAGTCACGTTTTTGTGTGTTCTTCGATTTTTTACTTTTGAAAAAATGGATCAAAGAATAAAATCCGTGATTTGTTTTTCCACAACTCCAGGACGCTCATCGTCATTAACATCTTCTCGTCCTTCTGTAAAGCGCTTGTACCACTTATAAACACTTTTTTGAGACAAAGTAGACTCGCCGAATGCCACAGTGCGTTAGAGCACTTTATTCCATTTTTTACCGCAAAATTTAATACATATTCTTTTATCCATTTTTTTCAAAGGGTAAAAAATCAAAGAACACACAAAAACGTGACTAACCTTTCCAGTTGTAAAAAAAAAACCACTAATCCAAAATGGCTGATAATGCTAACATATGATAAACATATGTGTACCAACATAACAAAAAAAAAACGATAATCGAATGTACACAGCCCGCGAAAATTCAAAATTCACCTTTTCTTTTTCTTATAAGCAATGACGCAATTTTTAAACTGTAATCTTTTAAATTCTATGAAAAAAAAAATCAAATGTCATTAAAAGGTGCAGTTTGAAAACCAGCGAAGGTTTTTCGAATGTTTTTTTCTTAAAATTTCAGTATTTATTTCATATATAATTTTAAAGATTACTGTTCGAAAACTGTATTCACTGGAAAAATTTGCCTAACTACCCATATAAAATTAACAGGTGAATCGTGTGTGGTATTGCTTGTACTAGAAAGCCAAAAAGTGTGATTTTTTTAGTGGTTGACCCTTAAGTGATGGGCACCATCAAAATATGTTTCGATTTTAATAATATATTTTTTTAAATATTTTTTGAGAGGGTTTTCTATTTATTGTAAATATTTTTATTTTTTTTATTATTTTTATTTTCTTTTTTATTGCGCAATTTAAAAAAGTTATGATTTAGACTCCACTGTCAATGCTGCCAACTATCACTTCGAAAGTTAAACACTTAGTAGAGTAGGTACCGATAAGCGAAAAAAACGTTCAACCGTTTTAAAGTCAAACTTTATCATAGCAGTCTGTTTAAATAAACGTTTTTGTTAAACAGTGTTTGACGAATAACGTTCGTTTTTATCATACAGTTTACAACGGCTGGAAATTTTGTAAAACCTCAAACCTTTTTTGGGGTTTTAGCAATGAAATTTATTTTAGGTTGATTAGATTCTAGTTTGATTCAGGATTTCAAATACAAACACTTTGTCACTAACCACGTGTTATATGGGGTGACATCAAGCTATGTTCAATTTAAAAAAATAAAATATTTGAATATGTCAATTGTAAGGAGTCATGTCAGAATTCGTGTTATCTCACAATTAATTCATTTAAAATGCAAACAGTGGAAATATAACAAGTAACAAAAGAACAATAAAATATTTTATCACAGTAAGTTTGTCGTCGCCAGAAAGGCAAAAGGGCTTATGCGTACTTTGGTCAAAAATGAGTTAAATATGCAGTTTTGGATCAGTTTTTTTGTACGCATCGAATGCTCTGACTCTAGTTTGATTCTGAAGACTTGTGGCCCTTCAGTCATCTAAAATATATCTACAATTTGAAAGAAGGCTTGGCTCAAGCGATTAAAGTTAAGGACTTTTTAGCTTTTTGTCGCTTCAAGTAACTCAGTGAGAGCATTGAGTTACCCAAGTACACTTTTTTTTTCAAAATCTGATTAGGCACTGAAGACTTACGAATTTTATTGTAAAACAAATAAACTTTGTGCTCTGGTGTAAACTTCCCAAAATGGCGCTTCAGCCCTTTTGCCTTTCCGGCGACGATACGAACAACGTTACGGCATCTGGTCTATACGTACAGCCGAGTATAATAAATAAAAATGGTTCTATTAGCGTGGCCGTGTGTAATAATGCCGCCCACTGGGAGTCCGCCCAGCGCCATCTGCCGCCTTGGCCGCCATTGCCGCCTATATTTAGACCAGCTGACCGCCAAATGCCCAACGCATTCCTTTGGTAACTCGCAGTCAGCAAGAACCACGCTTTTTGCTGGTCGGATGTGTGATTTATGAGCAGTATTTGACTATAAAGTTCAAAGGGAGTGATATACGATGAAAAAACTAACCATCCCGTCATTTCCCGGAAGAGGTGTGCCGAGTGATGGGTCGTCACACACCTCCGCCATGTCGGACATTCCTTGTTTCATTCATAATTCATGCACTTGCAAAAAACAGGGCACCTGGTAAAGAGAGAGAGTGTAGGGGGAGACGTTAACCTAACTAAATGTGATAAAATGAAAGTAGGGTTGAACATAATACGGTGAAGCTGCTTGGATATATATAAATGAACTAAAAAAAATCCACCCTCCTTGAGCAAATAATTTTAAAAACACTTTTGTTTATGGGTATATGTATCGTTACTAATTACTACCCGGTTTCGCCAGAGATTTCAACACTCATTTATCGAACTCGTTTTGAAATATTTTTTTTATTATTTTTAAAACTTGCTAACTTACTTAGTGATCACGATGAGTTTATAAAACTCACTTTGGGACAAGGGAAATAAAAGAATACATGAGTTACAACAAATATACAATACAGAGTAATCATCTCTATAATATCTTATAATACGTTATCTCGTATTTAGTTTTGCCGTTTCTTTATTTCTATGCCTTGACAGCTGAATAAATATTTTTCGCTATTTTTTATACTTTTATTATTTTATTTTTATGATGAATACCGCACAAGAGTTCCAACTGCTCTCAACTCGTCTAGAATCAGTGAGACTATGGCATATCCAATCGGGATATGTTATGAGGTTGAAGGTAGTGGGAAGAGGAAGGAGATGGGAAAGAGGAAGGTTGGGAAGTACCTGGCTATTCAGATCTGGTTACCAAACTCGGCTGAAGCCATTTCAAGTAACGTTGCCGATTGGTGATCTTTCACCAGGGCGATACTTAGAGTGTCTACCACATACTTTATGAAGATACGAAGTTTTCGAATTTACAGCACAATGCAAATGGACTGTATTTTTGGTATTCAATTTAAACCATTTTTCTTATTTACAACATTGCGTCATTGTTTTTCATGGGAGTATTACAACACGGAAGAATGACTAACCATTCCTCGTATATTCCTCAACAATTCTCTATAAGATCGTGTATCTCCGTGCCTTATCGTTCCAGCTCATATTTCCCGAACGTGTTATACACGTTACAAAACACGTACTGAACATGGTGATGTTATTACCAGGCTAATCCTGACACTTTTGGTACACAAATTCTACCACACTAATATGCTCCGGTATGCGACCAGGCGACCAGCCGAGACGAAGAGATGTAGAACGCATTAAACTAAGGACTTAACACGTAAAAAATACTGATTTGTCCAGATTAACTTTTGTGACAACTAAGAAAACTTCACCTTTTTAAAATTGATATGAAGGTTTCTTTTACAGTAAATCATTTGCTGAAGTTTACTGAACCACTCTTATGACGTAATACATTTCGACTCAGCTCAAGACTTGGGGTAGTGGGTGGAAATTTCACCCAGTACCATATTTTCTTGGTGTTTTCAATTAAGTAGGTGATTCAAAAATAGTGATTCAGAATACAGGTAATGTAATTTGAACACAACAGTACATCATATTTATAATTTTAAATAAGATAAAATGATTAGTAAATATGATCAAGTTTCAAATTCCATATAAAACACATGAGGGTACTAAAGGTGTAAGTTTAACTTAAGCGATTTCCGTTTACTTACCACCCTCCACATATCCAACGGTTATGTTTAATTGTTTATTTTCACAATTGTATAGAAGTCAGGAAGTTTCAGTCGGATAGACTTACTGGAACATTACAAAAATCTGTGTTGAAAACCGAAAAGGGTACCCGGGTACCCTTTCAGTCACATAAAGGTTAAAAAAATAAAATATTATTTGATTCACTCGATCATGCCACGTCTTCTTGGGCCACCTCGACTTTTTCCTCCAATCACTTGCGGGTCGTATATTATTCAGATACCATTCTCCTTTCACGCTCATCCGCTCTACATTTTTTTATAATCATGCTCATTAAATACGCTGACATCATCAGTCTTGCATTCTTTTCGGATCTCGTCATTCGTAATTCGGTCATACATGGGTATACCACACATACGCCCCGGGGGTCTCATATATTTTGCTTTCAATCTACTTTTGGCCAGGGCCGGTTCCGCGACATCTCGCGCCCTGTGCAGTAAGTACCGCAACCGAAACGTTGCTTGATTGAAATGGCTTTAGCCGTTTGTGAACAGATCTGAGTAGCCAGGTACTTCACAACCTTCCTCTTCCTCTTCCTCATCTCCTTCCCATCTCCACTACCTTCAGCCTCACAACCTCATACCCCAATTGGGGATGCCATAGTCCCACTGGCTCTAGACGGTTGGGAACAGTTGGGAGTCTTGTGCGGTATTCACTATAAAAAATATATATATATTTAAAAAAAATAGAAAATTGACTCAACGTCCAAGTAACTATTACGCAGTTCGCAAAAAAAAATCGTGACAAAAAACCTTTTTCCACACATTTTCTATAATCGTTGAATGCACAGTCATGTTGCCAGCGCAATAGAAAAAATAATTATCCAATTATGTGGGAAATTTTAAAATGATTAATGATTTTTTTATATAATTTAGGGAATATTTTAATTAAATTTAAATAAGATCTTCAATTTTAACGGCACTCCTTCAGAGATGGCGCCTGTGTTTTTGCACAGTTTTAACGTATGGTGGATCCGGCGTTGCTTCTGCCATCTATCTGCCAACCCCATTCCTTAGTACCAAAGGTGCATCGATTTGGTATAAGAAGTGCATTCTATCCTCCGTCTGCCTGCGTTTTCACCTAAGTATGTCGATGTCTATGAAATTCGAAAAAAAACATTGCAAAAGAGTTATAGTACTTAATTACAGCCCGACTTCCCCCGAGATTAAAATACTATTTTGTAGAAATCTTTTTTTAATGACAGTTCCACCTAGTGATAAAAATGACGTTGCGACCTGAAAAAAGTTGCGATGGCTTGGAAAAAACAGTCAGAAAAAGCTACGCAAGCTTCATGACGTCAGAGCTCATCGTTCAAGAATAATTGGACGTAGTCATGCAGAAAACATTCAACCCCAAAAAGATAAAACTGAGAAAAAGGCGTTTGAAAATATGACGATACAAAAACATATTACGCAATTTGTAAAGTAAATATTTTGGTTTTTTCTTAATGAGAACTATTATTGAAAGGTAAATTATTTTCTATCAATGTATTTATTTTGAAAAAATGTGTTGACTATGTTATGCTACATTTTAATGTTTTTAAACTTTAATTTAAGTCAAATATTTGCAATATGGATCATTAAAAAAATTAATTACTAAAAAATCCACTGCATTTGGAGCTTTGATGTTTTCAACAGATACAAATCTCGTATTTATCTATATGAAAACATATTAAACTCGATTTTGGCAAATTGTAGGTTGGATATTCTAACTGTAGCTTTTCTTTACAGTGAAGGTTTTGTATAGTAACCGACCAAAAAGTACTGAAATATAACTAACTAACCATCACGCCGTTTCCCCGCAGAAGTACGCAAAGAGGATGGACCGCCATATTTCCCCATATTCTTTCTCTCTCAACTTCCTTCAGCCTCACAACATAACCCGAATTGGAGATGTTATAGACTCACTGCCTTCGGGCAGTTGAAAATAAAAATAACAAATAAGAATGAGAAATATTTGTGGACGATGCCAGCTAGAATATTGTTAGGCGTAAGGCAATGAGTGAGTCTTGGCACACACTCCTTGCTTCATTCACATTCATACTTCGTCTCATACATATTCTTCTGTCATTCTGACTCTTCACATGACCCGATTCAAGTATTTGATTTACTTGATGGTGCCATGTCTCCCTCGGGCGTCCTCGACTTCTTCTTCCATTCACTTTCGCGTCATATATTCTTTTCACACTCCTGTCTTTGTTCATTCGCTCTACATGCGCAACCCATCTAGCGTCCCTTTCTTGGTCCTATTCATTACGCTTACATCAGCCTTGCATTCTTTCCGGATATCCACATTTTTGGATTTTACGTTAAAATGAAATAACAATAATACTTGGCTTATTTATATAGCGCCGTTTTTGCTCACCTCAAAGGCATTAAAAAAATCTTAAAAACTAAGGTTAAAATTGCAATTAAAGCAATAGGTACAGTTACCATTTATTTATTGATATTTGCATTTTTCTTCATACGTCTGGGCTTCACATGACCCGATTCAATTATTTGATTTACTTGATGGTGCCATGTCTTCCTCGGGCGTCCTCGACTTCTTCTTCCATTAACTTTCTCGTCATTTATTACTTTCACACTCTTTTCTTTGTTGCTTCGCTCTACATGCCCAGTATCGGTTACATATTCGGTATTGGTAACAATTCTAACAATGCGTTAGGTAGGTACCAAGTTCCGGGTTGGTTGACGGCAGGTTGGTTTCTGCCCACACGTAAACCGTTGCGGCTTGCTGGCGGTAGGTTGTCGACTTGTCATGCGCTTATAGGGCCATCGCATCGGGTCGACTCTCGGCGCGACTCTAGTCCAGTCTATTCGGATATTATAGCCGAGCTGGTACTCGCGCCAGGTGATATATGATAAAGGTGGTTTTACGTTGGTCAGAGCTGCGTTTAAAAAAAATGCTCCTTCAATTGAAAATGCATATTTTGCACCTTAACGGGTACCAGTCGGTCATAAAAATAAAATAATATGTGTGGTCGTA
The DNA here is from genome assembly GCA_022651775.1 of Drusus annulatus. Classification (NCBI taxonomy): domain Eukaryota; kingdom Metazoa; phylum Arthropoda; class Insecta; order Trichoptera; family Limnephilidae; genus Drusus; species Drusus annulatus. The sequence continues at coordinate 957,411 of JAGWCC010000086.1, forward strand.
TACAAAATTATTTTTTCGTTTCTTTAAAAATAACTCATTTTAACAAGGCCAAATCATTTCATTTTTAGAAAACAGTCGCCATTAATGCTGCCAAGTACTTTTTACGTTGTACTACTTAAATTGAAAAAAACAGGACGTTAAGCATAGCTATAATAAACCAATAAAGATAGTAACGGATTAAAACTAGACGCTAATTAAATATTAATTCAAGTTTGAAAAGAATGTGCGTGGGTTTGTTGCAACCTATTCAAACCACGAACAAAAACAAGGTCTTGCACATGATCTTACTTTTGTATTATGCAAGAGCTTGCATAATATGCAAATTAATTACTTTGTACTCACTGCATCTCTGAGGTAAGGAATCAACTTTAAAAAATATTAATTCTTCATTTATTCGAGATTAATTTTCAAGTGTGAGTAGGAGGTATGCAAAACAAAGAACTTCCTCATCTAAAAAAAATACTTGAATATTATCATTAATTGAACCCACGCGCCAAAACGATCGCCTGTTTTTTAGCATTATATTTTAGAAATGCATTATAAAACATATGTAGGTACCTATATATATAACTCGTATATTAATTCGTCTTCGAAAAACTGGACCAGATTGCTTTGTAGACATATCACTATTGTAAGTGATTGTACAGAAAGTTTCATCAATCAAAAATGTTTGTTTTGCTGTGGTATATATATTTTTTTTTTGCTGTCTGTTTTATAATGTTTTTTTTATTTTTTATAAAACCTAAAAGATATATTTTCTTATACTAGAATATGGATTTTAAAAAATTAGCATGTTTTTTTCTGTTCGTCATTTACGATTTCCCAAAATATCGTCGCCGGAAATACAAAAGGGTTAAAGCGCCATTTTGGGAAGTTTACACCAGAGCACTTTAAAGTTTGTTTGTTTTACAATCATATTCATAAGTTTTCACTCCCTGGTTGGATTTTGAAAAAAAAAAAATTGCGACAAAAAGTCTCAAACATTTGTCGCTAGATCAAGTCTTCTCCCAAATGGTAAATATATTTTATACCTTGACATAAAGCACTCACTTTGTGGTAAGGCATAATTAAATTTGAAATAAAAGTAACTTTGTTTTGACACCACTTTATTGGATACATACACCAACCGGTTTCGGCTCTACCTGAACCTTCTCCGGGGTTGAATAAATATGTATTAAAGTAAAACAGAATTACAATGCATTGTAAAAAATACAGTGATTACACAAATAAATCAAACATGATGGTGATATGTGCTATACGTAAATGTTCAAATAATACCAAACAAAGATTATAAAACATCACTTTTCAGAGGTATTTCAAAAGGTTTGAATATTTTTAACTTTAGAATTTTTTTGTTGTTGTTTATGATATAAAGAACTAAAATCAACAAAAAGCATCCATCATTATTTAGGCAAACCTTCTGGTATTAGTGTTTTGTTATATTTTGACTGTATAAATCATTTTAATGGTGTATTGATATTGTTTGTTTAATATGTTTATAAAAAAATGTCCGAATTCCATGTGGGCGGTAACTAATAGACTATCCAACTTCCTTTAATATACATTTGTCTCTTCTATCGAGTCTGGTATAAACTCAACAATACCGACTACACTATTTCGCAAAGGTATACCATAATCTTAGTCCAAGTTCATATCTCTAAAACAGTAATTCCGTACTGGCTTAAATTTACAACAGGTGCTAAATAAAGCAACTTGAACATCCCATTAGCAAGCAGCCAAGAAATATTGTGTAAGATGTAGCGATGATCTAACGCGAGGATTTGAAAATAAACTAATCTGTGAATGACCCACTGTCTTTGAACTTAGACCGCACGTTATACAAACTAACCATCACCTTATGCAAAGACTAGACAGGAACCGGTGTTTTCGGAAAAAAATACCCAAAATCAATAATCAACGGATGTCAGGCAATAGGTCTACTTGAAGACTTTGAATCGTTATATTTCATTTTTCAAATTGTGAGAGCCAGTGAGACTATGGCATCCCCAAATGGGGTATGTTGTGAGGCTGAAGGTATTGTGGAGAGGAAGTAGATGGGGAAGAGGAAGGTGGGGAAGTACCTGGCTATTCAGATCTGGTCACCAAACACGGCTAAAGAGATTTTAAGCAATGTTTAGATTCTGAATGGTGGTCTTTCAACAGGGCTATACTTAGAGTATCTACCACTCTGGAACTTGCCGCAAATATACTATGTATTATTTTATATTAATGAAATGTGAAATAACACATATTGATAAAACAAAGTTTGATTGCACACGCTGGGGTTCGAGCCCACGACCTCTGGAGTAGTAATCGTTTCGTCTTAACCACTTGACCATGGAGGTCATGTTTTTTTTTTATGTATAGCTAAGATTTTTACCTATATGCATAATATAAATACACTTAATAAAATAGGAAGTGCCAAAAAAAAGTTAAGTGTGCAGAAATTGGTAAAACGTGTAACGCAATTTTCTGCATTCTTAACTTTTTTTCTTTTTTTTTTGGCACTTATTTCCTATTTTATTTAGTGTGTTCATATTTGGGTCGCTTTTGGTCTATTTTCAATATAGCTTTGAAGTATGTACCAACCCCAATCACGCTTTTAATCAAGAAAAATAATTGCACCATTCATGAAAGACTCTTTCATTCAATACAATTACGATCGTTGTGCGCCATGAACTGTAAACGATACGATTGTAGGTAGTAAATCTAGGTACAAGTGGCATGTCTAGGGCTGCCATATACTGCCAATAATTTATAATTGTTGTTATTATTCAAGAGTTGGGTGCCTTGATTTGTCTACATGTTCACGTTTTCTAACAAAATTATTACATTATTTCTTAACTGTCAATTCGTGGTGAAACTCCATTTTAATGATTTAATAATTTGTTTATTTTTACTTTATTCCACTATTTTTTTATTTAAGAACTGACCGGTTTCACCTTATGACTGGCATATTGTATAATTTTAAGTAAATCTATGGTTTATTATTATGGGAGTTTTTCAAATATTGTCAGATTATTCGTAACCCGGGAATTTTTGTTTATTTTTTTTTAATGTATATATTTATGTATGCCCGTTTTAGGCTTTTACATACATTTTAATATATTTTATTTTTTTCAAAACAGTAACCTCATTAGTGCAAGAATTGTGTAAAATAGAAAAAAAATAAAAAAAGAGTATTGAATAGCAGATACAAAAATAACTAAAAACATGTTCAAAAATATTGTAAAAGAAAGGAAATAAATAATATTAAGTAATAGGTCCAACTGTTAGTTTAGGTCTACCAGATAACAACAACTATACTAAATTAAACTTATAGTTTGATATTGACGTGTTAAGTATATCAATACGTGTATATACGATTAATGTCAGGAATGGACGCTTATCGATTCTATATCATAGTGAACATCTGTGACTTTGGGTTTTGTTTTATTGCTGACAAAGGCGGCTTTACAATAACATTAAAAATACCTTCGGGTGGGTTTTTTACCTTCTGAGAGACGAGTTACATAGTGATGTTTCTGTTGGTTTTTTCAATATATTTTTCCTATTATATTTATTTATTTATTTTATATTTGCAAAAACAGTTTTACACCAAAAACATTGCAAAAAACACAAAAAATGGTAATCATAATTACACAAAGATTAAAGTAAAAAGAAGTTTAAAAACAAAAAAAATTGTTTTCAAGAAGTACATAATATAGTTAGAACTTAATAGCTAGTTCTTGCTTAAACTTGTTATGGCTCGTGTGAAAAATATCCAAATTTCCTGCGAGGCAGTTAATTAACCTAGTTAGTCTTCCCAGGGGCATCACCATTGGTATGTTAGTTCTGCACCTGGGAAGAAACAGAAGCCTGTGTTGGCGGCCACGCGTGAAATTATCAGGGACATAAAATCCAATTTCCGCCAGGATGTCAGGTATTAATAATACACCGTTCAGGAGTTTATGAGCAAAAAGCAGTAATGCTATATCCCTCCTCGAACTAAGGCTGCAGATACCCAGCATTCCCGAGATAAACGTTGTTGGAAACAGCCATGGGTAAAAACCAAACTCTCTCATGTAGAGAAACCGTAAAAATTTCTTTTGAATTTTCTCGACCATTAGTACATAGGCGGTGTCCTCTGGCCCCCATACCTGAGATCCACTCTCGAGAATGCTACGCACTAAGCTAAAGTAAAGCAGCCTTATCACTGCAAGATTTGTCAACTCTCTTGAATTGTGAAGGACAAAACCCAACATTTTTGTGGCTGATTTGCAGATCTTTTCGATGTGATTATGAAACGTTAAACGAGCGTCAAATACTGTTCCCAAGTCCTTACAAGTAGCCGTATGCTTCAGAGACGTATCTTTCATTTTGTAATTGAAATATACGGTCTTGTGTGACCTCGTGAAGCACATGACGGAACATTTTCGGAAGTTAAAACTGAGTTTATTAGCAATACTCCAGTCAATAATTGTATTAATATCTTCCTGAAGATGCCTACAGTCTTCCAATGATCTTATTCGAATAAATAATTTTATGTCATCAGCAAAAAGTAAAAAACGAGCGTATTTAATATTATTTCTAATGTTATTTATAAAGATTAAAAATAATAAGGGTCCCAAATTGGATCCTTGTGGCACACCAGAGTTTGTAGGATACACGTAGGAGTTGTATGAACCGTAAGATACGAATTGTTCTCTTCCGTTCAAATAGTTACAAAAAAGTTTCATTAAATTTACAGATAATCCAATTTCCTCAAGTCTACTTAGGAGAACTAGGTGATAGAACTAGGTGTATTGTTGTCATCTTTATTTTTAACAGTTGACTATTTTTGAATCTACTCTTTGATTTTCCCGTCTCTGTTTGGGTAATGTATTTAAAAAAAGGTATATTTAAATTGGTGGTTTGTTAAAATATCTTATAATAGTAATAATAGGTACATATCAGGGTATTATCATTTGTAGATATCCCCTTAGATGTCTGCGACCCTCATAAAAAAGCTCTACGTGTGTGTATGGGTGGTGTCAATTATTAAGATACTGAGAAATGATTATAAGTTTTTTGTTTTGTTTAATTTTTCATATATTTTAGTTTTGCTTGGATAAAACTGAAAACGTCACTCTTACAGATTTTTGGTTGTTGTTTAAGCTGAATATTGAAAAGAAAATATACATCATTTTCCAAAAATAACGTGAAATGCATTGACAAGTATTTAAAAATAATAAAAACTTCATGTAGTTATGTATTTCCGTATTATAGGTCACTCAATTAGGATTGACTAAAACAACACGCACTTGGGGTTGTGTGTATTGGTGCATATGTATGGACATTCGACAGTGATATCTTTGTAAAACGTCACTGAGAAACGGCATTTTTCTTGCAAACGCTTTATGATTGTTTTTAGCAAAAAATGGACAACATGCTTATGTTATTCAAAACATTCTTCTTTTTATATATTAAAAATGAACTTTTTTCAATTTCACTGGAAATTCCTTTCCTGAAGTCGAAAAATATGTTTGAAACGTGCTGTATCCAAGCAATGCATCCTTGTGAGTACCGTTTTCATGTTAACTCTGGCTGTGATTCCTATATCGTCGCCGGAGCGCCATTTTGACACCAGAGCACTTTAAAGTTTTTTTTTATGTTTTACAATAAAATTCATAAGTCTTCAGTACTTCGTTGGATTTTGAAAATAAAAGTTAACTCTGCTAATCCAATGCTCTCACTGAGTTACCTGAAGCGAAAAAAAGCAAAAAAAAAAAAAAAAATAATAATAATAAAGTCCTAAGCTTGTGTCGCTTGAGTCAAGCCTTCTCCCAAATGGTAAATATATTTTAGATGGCTAAAGGGCCACAAAAGTCTTCAGAATCAAACGAGAGTCAGAGCTTGGGAACAGAAAAAAAACTGTTCAAAATTGCATATTTAACTCATTTTTGACCAAAGTGTTGTTTAAGCCTCTTTTGCCCTTCTAGCGACGATGTGAACATCTTTCTCTTCAACTCAATCAACAGTAATCATAACGAAACCTAGTTCCGTTATGATTACTATCGGTCGTACTATTTTTTTGCTATGATTGTAAATTATATCAACCCTGAAATGAATACACAACTCTTGATCAAGTCCGCCAGGGAACAGGCACCGCCATTAATCCGTCAACCTGACGGGCACTGCGTTATTAATCAGCGAAATTAAACAACAATAGGACTTTCCTGGCGATGCTATAAATTGTTGACGGAACATTCAGGTCGAGAATTGCGGGTCATAAATCAAATGCGATTTATTGAGTCGTTGGGTCGGAATAATCAATTATTCTTGCAATCAATAAACAATTTCAAAAGTAGGTAATTGCTTATTTTCCGGAATTATTTTCACAACAAAAAATTACAATAATAAAATAATTTATCTAGCCTATAAGTTATCACTTAAACTTATAACTAATATCTTACAGTTACTAATGGCTTACAGCTTATATTTTCAACTAGTGACTTATAATTAGGACTAGTAACTTAAATTTAAGATTTCATTTTTATTACTTCATTACCTCTTCATTATTGCTCCACACTTTTATTACTTTTCAACGATTCTTTTTTTGTGTAACTACAGATAATAAAACAAGTTTCAAATTCTCCAAAATAGAGCAATGAGAATTAGGTGATAAAAGAATAATGAGAAATTTTGGTTCACGGGAAATATACCTAATATTGCTTTCTACGAAAATACATTTATGTATACACACAAATAGATGGATTAATAACAGAAAGAAATAATGGTCACTTCCCCAGGTTCAGGAGGAAAGATTCAGGAGAAAGAAAAGTCACTGGTCACTGGTCACTGGTCACTGGTCACTGGTCACTGGTCACTGGTCACTGGTCACTGGTCACTGGTCACTGGTCACTGGTCACTGGTCACTGGTCACTGGTCACTGGTCACTGGTCACTGGTCACTGGTCACTGGTCACGCTTGCTCACCGACCGGGTAGAAACAATTACGGCAAAGACCACTCCTTGTCCATTACGGATAAGCCGATTTCTAGTCAACTAAAGATGGGCGCTTTCAGCAAGTCGGTCAGGTGACCTGCCGCCATGATGAAAAAGCAATGGACGATCTAAAAATAATTTAACAATTTGGGAAAAACAATATCGTTGCTAAAAAGGCAAAAAGGCTTAAGCGACACTTTGGTTAAAAATGAGTTAAATGTGCAGTTTTGATCGGTTTTATTTTCTGCATCGATTGTTCTAACTCTCGATTGATTCAGAAGACTTTTGTGGCCCTTCAGCCATCTTAAATGTATTTACCATTCGCAAGAAGGCTCGACTCAAGCGACACAAGTTTGGGACTTTTGTGGATTTTGGCCACTTAAGGTAACTCAGTGAGAGCATTGAGTTGGATTTTGAAAAATAAAGTTAACTCAGGTAACTCACATTGAGTTACCTGAAGCGACAAAAAGCTAATAAAGTCCCAAACTCGTGTCGCTTGAGTCGAGCCTTCTCCCAAATGGTAAATATATTTAAGATGGCTGAAGGGCCACAAAAGTCTTCAGAATCAAACGAGAGTCAGAGCATTCGATGCAGAAAAAAAAACTGATCAAAACTGCATGTTTGACTCATTTTCGACCAAAGTGTCGCTTAAACCCTTTTGGCTTTCCATAAATGATATGGTAAGTAAAACGATTTAAGTATCTGTTATTTTTAAATGTTCTGCAACAAATTTTCTTTTTAAATATGTAAAACCATCCTCATCGTTACACTGCATCCATTTGTTTGTCCATTTATTAAATCCAAGCGGCCTGCCATTTAAAATCTCCGTTCCGTATCGATCTGTTAGCTGACATTCCATTATCATTAGGTCGCATCATCCACGCTTTCAAAATGGTCAATTTTAGAAATGGTAACACAAAAAGCTTTTTAACCGACTGACATTTACGGGCTAAGTGATTGAGTAAGCTTTTCATAACTGCGTTACCAAGCTAAGTCTTTTAAATCTTTCGCACAGCAAGGTTTTTAGTCAGGTTTTTTAAATAATAAAACTATTTGTTTCCTTGCCAAGAAAATATATCAGTTGCTTTAATCCACCCATTTCAAATATAAAATAATGTCTGCTTAAATACATTACAGGTATTACGGTAGTACATTATTAGGTAGGTGGGTATTTGACAAGATTATTTTTTTAAATTTAATAATTTCAATTAACATCAGTTCTAAATGTGAAAAGTTCACAATAGTACACAAAGAAAATTATTTATAGTTGATTTATCTTACTGTGTATAAAAAACTCAAATTTAACTACATATTTATGTATTGCAGAATAAACTGTCGAAGATTTTTCTGCAATTTATCAATACAACCTCTTCTGCTTGCCACATCAATTCCATCATGAGCTATGGAGCTTTAAAAAATATTGATTTAGTGCAAAAAGCAACATGGTTGATTTCTTCATATTTTCAATTGCTCAATATGATAAAATAGCGTTTAAAACATAGGCAAAATGGCATTATATGCAATTCTGTTTCTTCCTAAATTTTCTATCTTCAAAAAATATTAGTTTTATATCCGTTTGCATTTAATTTATAAATCCGCCGGACAATAGAAATGTTAATAATTGTAATATTGTTTGTGAATTTTAATTGAACACATTTTCGTAGATACGAGTAGATGCTCGTATATGCAATAAATTATATTTGACTTATGTATTTGTTAGTCCCTTCTTTGGCCCTTTGCACAGTAATTGATTATTTCTAGAGTATTTTTGAAGTCCCTATTAGCTTTATTTTGAGCTAGGTTGACGTTAATCTTTTAATATTACACCCTTACTTATAACGAGCCGTCTTACGTAATAGATTTTTACGCGCCGGTTCACGTTGGTTTAGTTAAGCCGTACGTAGCATAAGCTGTGGATATAAGTCAAGTTTTTCGCTATCACCTCACGCACGAATAACATTTAAACCGGGTTTATAAGTGAAGGGGTCAGTGTATTTCTATTTCACGGGTGGTGTAAGGTCGGAATAGCGAAAAACTTGCCTTATAACCTCGCCTTATGCGTCTGATTTAATGGCCTACGTCCGGTGTAACTGAACCAACGCTGAACCGGCACGTAAAAATCTAATAAGTAAGACTTACCTATCTGGTAAGTACCGGTATACTTTTACCTGTGATTTTTATTTTCCATCCACGTCCGACCGCTATTATTTACCATCGCATAGCCCCGGCACTGCTCTCTACGGCAACAATGTGCCGCTGAGGAGAAAAAACAACAAATGAAGCGGTGACATATCAGGTGACCGTGAAAGTTGTGACGCGCTCGAGTGTGGCACCCACACTGTCACACGGTTTGACTGCTATAGTTGTGTTGTTTATTTCTCAGCTGGAGAGAGAATAATTGTAAGTAAGTTTTACTATCAAGAATGGCGTCAGGAGAAAATATGTGGTACCTTCCAAATATGTCTCATTGTTAAAGGCTGGTGTTTTTTTTTAAAAAGTCGTATGATTACATAATTTTACGTTTTATTATTGTAATAATCGCTGATGCGACCGACAGAATGCTCCTTGGGTAAAGGCACGCTTTTTTTCGGGGATGTTGAATAAAATATAATCACTTTCTCTTGAATACTTTTTATTGGGACATTTTTATAATATTTTTTATTATTTATTTATTTACCTTGTTGAAATACAAAACATGGGTTTGGTCCATTTCTGTCTCACTAGGATATTCCTGTGTCGAGACAGACGTAGTGTACATAAATGATATAATATTAAATATAAATATTAATAAAAATAAATAGTAATAAAAAGAAAAAGAAAAAAGAAGAAAAACCAGAAAAGATAAAATTAAATAAATATATAAGAACAAAATTATTACATTGAGGTAACATTTTATTTATATTGTTTGGGAGTAAGAGGTTGTGCACAAAAATAAAAAAGGAAAAAAATAATGAATATAAGAATAAAGTAATTACGTGGAGGTTGCATTTTATATATATTGTTTAGGAGTTTAGAGGTTATGCATAAGGTGCATATATTATGTTTTTGGGTGTTTTATGATCTAGGTAAAGGTAAATATAGAAAATAAAAATAGGATTGTTTATGCCTAGAGATAAAGATAGATTGAACATTGAAATATGCACGTCTAAGTAGGTGTTTTACAGTAGTTAGCAATATTAATATAATATATGATATACCTTTAACTGAACATGGTTTACTGCACAGGAGTGCGATGAGAATTGAAATAGGAATGGGAGTAGAATGGTGATAGGTGCTTTTACGGAATAGCTCTGGTTTTATACCTGCATTATAAGCATGGTCAGACTAAAAGTATCAGAGTCCAAACATGTGATCTAAAGGATAATAAATGTGAAAAGTAATTTTGGAAAGAGATGTTAATCTATAATTTAGACATTAGGGGATGCAATTAGGATACAATAGGAGATTGGTAGGAATGTTTAGTGACATGGGTAAGTTGTACATATGCTAAACTGGTTGAGTCATTTTACTTTGTTTTTTTTTTGCTTTTCGTTCAACTGTGTTATTGATTATTGAAACTGTTTTAAGGGTAAAAATTACTTACTGTTTGGCTTTCTAGTACAAGTAAAACTATAAGTTATCTATCTGTCAATTCTATACGGGTAGTTAGAAAAATGTCTAAGGTTTCTAGTGAATACAATTCTTAAACAGTATTTTTTTTATTCTTTATGAAATACATACTGAAATCTTAGGTAAAAAATTTAAGAAATACATGTGCTGGTTTTCAAACTGCACCTATTACTGACATTAAACTTAAGTATGTTTTCATAGAAACAAAAGGATTAGTTTAAAAAAATTATTTACTGGAAACTTCAGCCATTTTTTTGACTCCCCATAGAAAATGTTCCAATTAAATCATTTGTAGTATTGCTTCTATTAGAATGCTACAAACTAACGTTTAGCGTCATTCTTGAGTGCTGACCCTTAATCGTTCAAATAATAAAAAATTGAAAAGACAGTGAAAAGAAAAAAAGTTTTATTTGCCATCACTGGGATTTAAATAGCATAAAGAAACAGTTGTTTTTATTACAACATCCATAAAGGTATAATAATAATAATATAAGAAAAATTTGAATACCATCAAAGATCACCTCAAGACTCTGTAATAAAATTAAGGAGTATATAAAATAAAGTAATCAGTCCATTCAGAGTGAGACTTAAAACCGTGTTCCATTTAGATCGGGGGAGGTGTGTGGTGCGGAGAGGGGACTCTCGCGTTCTACGAACTATGCCGATGTTAATTGAATAATCAAATTTTAAAAAGAATCTTTTAAAATCCCTACCTATTTTATAAAGTAATTACCAAGAATATATTTTAGCAGACATTATTCATAAAAAGCTTCTTTTTTTTTAATTCTCAGAATAAGCAAACACTTTGTGGATTGACACGATTAATTAAATAAATAAAAACACAGGTTGTTTAAATCCACTTTATTTTTGTATAAGTCAACTAGTTTAGATTCTGCTGAATCTTCATCGGGACTTAAAAATATACTGTATAAAATATACTGTAGTATATTTTTACTATACTTTACTTTATTTTTACTATAAAATATACTGTAGTATTTTTTTAAGTCCCGATGACGATTCAGCAGAATCGAAACTAGTTGACTTATAAAAAAATAAAGTGGATTTAAACAACGTGTGTTTTTTATTTAGCTAATATTTTTTCTTAAGAAGTCAAGTTACATCCCGTGAGTTTTAACGGTAACAACCCGTAATTTAAAAAATTCTAAAACAAAGCCTACTTCTTGGCATTTATTTTTCCCGTTTCATTGAATAAAAACAAGCCGTTTATGGTTGATATTATTAACAATATGATGACTGTATTTAATACGCAGCCATAATTATTTATCTCCGGCTTGTTATATGACAAATGTATTGCATTGCGGTGCATCACATTAAAGCAGACATTACGCTGTTCTGGTTCCATCATTAAATCATTACGTAATCGAGGATGTTATTAAATTATTGTGTCTTCATACAAATATAGCACTCCATAATTTGATGTTTATAAATGTTAGATTATATTTATATAGCTGGCATTTATTTACGTTCAAGGATTTATGTTAATACCGCACAAGAGTTCCAATCTTTGCGTAAGAATATATATGGGGAGAAGGCTAAATATTTTTACCCAACCTTTATAAATTTGCTATAAATCACTTTCTCCGGGTTTTTACATTGTATACCACGAGAGAGAAAGAGACAAGAAAAGTCTTCACATAATATTACAGCACTTATAAGTATGTAAGGATGTTCTCCGTCCGCGCTAACTTCACATCATCGAGTCGCATAACTTACGTCAACGGATTTTGAGGTAATTTCCGATATTTGTGTTGGTCAAAAAACTTGCAGTAGTTCTACAAATAAATCAAACTTAATGGTGGTGTGTGCTATGCGTGAATGTTCAAATTAAACCAAACAAAGATTTTTAAACATCACTTTTCAGAGGTATTTCAACAGTTTTAAATATTTTTGACGGAACTTTAGAATTTTCACATTTTTAATGATATAAAGACATAAAATCAACAAAGCGCTTCCATAATTATTTAGGCAAACTTAATGTTATTCGTGTTTGTGTGATATTTTGACTTCCTAAATCATTTTAATGGTGTATTGATAATGTGTTCAAATATGTTTATTAAAAATGTCCGAATTCCATGTGGGCGGTAACTAATAGGCTATGCAACATCCTTTAATATATCTTTGTCTCTTTCTATCGAGTCAGTACAAAGTCAACCGTCCTGACTACACTGTTTCGCAAAGGTACCTCTCCATGTCCTCCAAGGTTCCAACTGCTCCCATTTGTACGAAACCAGTGGGACCATGGCATCCCCACTTAGGGAATGTTTGGCAATACATTTCAAATACAGAATTAAAATGATCATCTGGTAACATATATTATAGGTAGGTACTTTATCGTCTGTATTTGTTATTTTCATACTATTTTTTTTTATCTTAACACTATCAGTTCCAATTTTAAAATTTCACAGTCGTAAGAACGTACGTACTCATAAAGAAAATGATTTTTTGCTAATTAGCTTCTCTGCTAACTAGCTGGGGCTTATTCAAATACCCCTCATAATGTCTATCTAACTACTACTGCGGCTCATTAGGCCTTATTACTATCACCATCTGATGGTTGTATTAAATTGACTGAATTTAAGTTTACATTAGTGAGTTCTTAGGGAAAAGGTCTAAACTGGATAAAAAAACCCTAAGCAAGTAAAGAAAATTATGTAAAGTTAAATAGAAGAAAATTTGGAATGAATCATAGTAATATGCCTTATTCTTGAATACATACAAATTCAACATATTTTTAAGCTGACTGCCCTCACTTTTTTCAATGACTAATCTTGAAAATGAATATTATTTATGAGTTATTTTATTTCTTGGTAAAAAAAAATATACCCTTTTGCGGATCCCTTGGAAACGAAAAAGGATGTATTTTATAACGTGTATAATTCGACCAACCATGACAGTGCCAAGTGATGATGTAATCTCTGGTTGTCGTAGTAGTGTTTTATTTCGGGGAAACACAGTCACATAAAATGCATTTCTTTCACAAGCATATTATCCGTATGTCCAAATAGGCAAAATGACGTGGCGCACCATGACGCAAAGAACAAAGTAGACAATTTTGAAAATAAATCAAGATAAACAATTTCAGATTTTTAAAAAGTAACATTGTTTTAAACACAATGATGGGAAACCTACCAGAGCTTGACATATTTCACTTGGGATAGGGTCATTACTCAGAGCAATAATATACATGGCGTGTTCAAAAGAAAAGGTGAATTTTGAATTTTCGCAGGCTGTGTACATTCGATTATCGATTTTTTTTGTTTTGTTGGTACACGTATGTTTATCATATGTTAGCATTATCAGCCATTTTGGATAAGTGGTTTGTTTTTGACAACTGGAAAGGTTAGTCACGTTTTTATGTGTTCTTCGATTTTTTACTTTTGAAAAAAATGCATCAAAGAATAAAATCCATGATTTGTTTTTCCACAATTCCAGGATGCTCATCGTCATTAAGATCTTCTCGGCCTTCTGTAAAGCGCTTGTACCACTTATAAACACTTTTTTGAGACAAAGTAGACTCGCTGAATGCCACAGTCAACATTTTAAGTGCGTTGGAGCATTTTATTCCATTTTTAACGCAAAATTTAATACATATTCTTTGATCCATTTTTTTTTTTCAAAGTAAAAAATCGAAGAACACACAAAAACATGACTAACCTTTCCAGTTGTCAAAAACAAACCACTAATCCAAAATGGCTGATAATGCTAACATATGATAAATACATGTGTACCAACATAACAACAACAAAAAAATCGATAATCGAATGTACTCAGCCCGCGAAAATTCAAAATTCACCTTTTCTTTTGAACAGGCCTCGTACAAGAGAGAGCGCTGTAGAGAGAGCTGTAGTCAGTTTTTACAAGGTTTGCCGGACTTGGCTAGACATGTCGACACAATGTTGTTGTTTATTCGTTTAACCACTTTTTCACAGTATTGTTAAAAAATATATATATATAACATGTAACCTAATAAACCATTGAGTTATGTCAATTTATTTCGCGTATCATAACGTGTGGGCGGAGTTAGCGGAGACGCGGGACACGAAGAACATTCTAACAATACTTTAAATCGGTGTGATAATTCGGGAAAATTTGTTGTCTCTTTCTTTCTCATGGCGTACGACGTAAAGACCAGGAGAAAAGGATTTATCGCAAATCTTTATAGGTTGGGTAAAAATAATTAACTCTCTCTCCATATATTGTTACTTCAAGGGTCAATACTACGTCCCGTTCTTGTATTAAAAATAATTTCGATAGCTCAACAGCACAGCTTTGGAATAGTGTGCCAGCTTTTGCGTTTTCTCTCTCATACATCATTTACATAGCGCCATTTTTGTGAGAAAAAAATTGTTCGAGTTATCTCGATTTAATTCCGGTTTCCGTCTAGTGGATACTATAAAATGCCAAACTCATATCTTTAGGTCCTATTCTTTTGAAACTTTTTTATGTTGGTTACGGAACTGAGAGCAATAATTTTACAGGCATCTATAAAAGCATTAATTCCCCCCGTAATGAAGTCAAACGTGGGGCGTAAACCAGTAGTTTCATTATAAAGGTGAATGAAACAACTCTAGAATCACCTTGAATTTTTATAGCATTCAAAGTCAGACGTTTCCCCGCCGAGCATTGCGCAATAAACCCACCGAGTGCCTTGGTCGTACCTTCCACCTTCCCACATATTATTACACGATCACATGCGTATGTATGCGGGTACGTACGAGATGAACGATTATTGATTACGTTTGCAGCTTCAGAGAAAAGCGAAAAGATTGACCGTGGCTCGCGAGACTGGCCTTGCAGTATAAGCGACGTGAGTTAAGAGAAGTTATAACCCTCTCATAGCCAATGTATTAACTATATGATAGTATTAATACGGTAAGCCGTCTTCTGTGTTCTGCAAAAACAATACTGGTAATTTTCGCTCACACGTAAAAAGGTTTGAAATTTTATTCCTATTACGCTACTTCACGATTTATTCACCATGTCCCTTTTGACGTGTGTATCAAGACTAAACTAGTATTATAAGATATGGTACGTAAAAGAATCCTTTTCAATTGTAGTCAATTAATCGGATCGAAAATTCAATTAAAGACGTAACAAGCTTAAACGTTTTGAAGGCCTCCGTGGTCAAGTGGTGAGAGGCTCGACTACGAACCCAGAGGTCGCGGGGTCAATCCCGGCAAACACATTTTATTTAATTAATATGTGTCATAACACATTTAATTTATATAAAATAATATATGGTATATTTGCGGTACGTTCCCGAGTGGTAGATACCCTGAGAATCGCCCTGGTAACAGATCATCATTCAGAATCGAAACGTTGCTCGAAATTGCTTTAGCCGTGTTTTGTGACCGGATCTAAATAGCCAAACTTACATCTTCCCCATCTACTTCCCCTCCACATTACCTTCAGCCTCACAACATACCCCAATAAGGGATTCGTAGGAACTCGTGATCACAGGTTAACCTATTTTGCATAATGTTCTCACTGACAGCTCAAAGCAAATATATAATCTTCAGTGATAAGAGAAAAGTCGTAAATTATTTGTCACGGTTACCAATTTAAAATGTTGCCAAGCTTCAGAAAATAATTGTATTCTATCTCTAAAATGACACCGTTCGTAAAGAATAAATGCCTTTCTACATAAAATACTAAAAAAACAATAATTGTTAATATGGTGGTTCTGAAATATTCTACACTAAAGAAAATAAATTGTTAATTATTGCCCGTTGCCACAATATGGTGGCTTTTGTATTTTTGGCAGTCAGGTGGATATTTGAAAGCTCCCTAACTACTTATTCAAAATACTATGCAAGTTCACAATAGTTGCGCTGACCTAAACATTAAAAACAGATAAAAACCAGATAAAGATCTGTGCAATTTTCACAACGCTAGCACACACAGTGCAACTCACTAACAGATTTTCTCTTAGGTAATAGTAAAGATTTGGTATTTCAAAAGATCAAACTAAATAGAACATGATTCACATTCGTAAAAGCATCCGATGAAAGGTAACACGGTTTGTCAGTTAGGTAAGCCCTTTATACCAAAACCCTGTGTTGTATTATCTGTAGATTACTCATGCGTTGGACAAAGGGTTAAGGTCCCAGTCGAACCTTGGCCTGGATAGTTATTATGTCAACTGCGGTGCCAGAGCCCAGAACAGATTCGCGATCTTCTCTCATCGTTCATCCAACAACACCACACAAACACAGTTAATAGTCATGACATAAGTAACGCTTAGTCATGCGTAATACCGTGTTCGTGAATCACTGATAGCTACTATGTGTGCGAGTTAAATCGAGAGCAGCATAGTACAGCATCTCCATTGGCAAGATATTATCATAAATCGGGCGTTTTACAGCATTGTAAAGTAGCGTTGGGAAAAACTTCAAAGTTTTGTGAATGCTTTACGAACTGCTAACTAATTAACTAACTAACCATCACGCCGTTTTACACACTCTTTTCTTTATTAACATTCATACATCGTCTCATTCATACTCTTCTGTTATTCTAACTCTTCACATTACCCGATTCAAGTATTTGATTTACTTGATCGTGCCATGTCTTTCTCGGGTGTCCTCGCTTCTTCTTCCATTCACTTTCGCATCATATATTCTTTTCACACTCCTTTCTTCGTTCATTCGCTCTGCATGCCCAAACCATCTAAGCGTCCCTTTATCCTATTAATTACGCTCACATCAGCCTAGCATTCTTCCCGGATATTCACATTTTTAATACGGTCATACATGGTTTTACCGCACATACGTCTCAAGGATCTCATTTCCACAGCATTCACTCTACTTTCATATTTTCTCTGTCAGTTTTATGCCTTACTGCCATACATCAGGGTTGGTATAAGCACTCCATTGTGGACTGCTAGCTTCGCTTCTTTGGACAATTTCTTATTTGCGCCAACAGCGCTCATTCAAATTGACACAATATTAAAATTCACATTGACATACACAATATAATGCCAAAATATGTTTTTTTCCAAAGCCATGTTGCCTTAGAAACGTACGATTCTACGAACTTATTTTTATCAACTCATTAATATCTTGATTTCGCGTCAAATATGTGTAATGGCTTTACCGGGTTATGAAGTCTGCTTCCGGGATTGAAAATAGACTAAAGAAATTACAAAATAGCAACACTAGTCAAGATGGCTGAATCACGACGACAAAGTAACAAATGTTACCCTCCTTTCATCGAATATAATAATATGATATTCGCGGAATATTACGGCTGGCATTGGCTGTCGTCCATGAGTTTATTTTGATACTACAAAACATGATGGAATCGTGAGTCAGACAATGTTTTGAAACTCGACATATTTACAAATTCAAAAAGACACGTTCTAGAATAAACGTGCTTTAATTTAGTAAGGTTATCACTTATCAGTATTTGTTAGCTTCGTAGATTGAGTAAGTAATTCTTTGTTTTGATGAAAACACGACATAAAGTTGTCAGAGTCTAAATATAGTAATGAATTATACCTACATTATAATGGATGGTTAAATACATTTTTATATTGTTATCTTGAAGTAACAATATATGGAGGGAGAGCTAATTATTTTTACCCAACCTATACAAACTTGCGAAAAATCACTTTCTCCGGGTTTTCACGTCGTACACCATGAGAAAAAAAGAGACAACAAATATAATACACCGCGTCTTTGTACTGTAACGATGATCTCCTGGGTCACCGCGGGACCCACATTTTTTATTATGCCACTAAACTTGACACAACTAAACGGTTTTTTAGGTTATATGCTTTATTTTTGTTGATAACAATACTGTGAAAAAGTGGTAATACGAATAAACAAAAACATTATGTCGATATGTGATATGAATGGATGTATAAATACCCCAGTCTTAGTCATAGCCACGCCCAGGTCTGCCGACTCCGGTAAAAATCATCAAAAACTGACTACACTGCCTTGGATAGGTACCACTCTATCTACTCTAAGATTGTTATACTAACGGACCATTGTCCAATTACAAAAAATAGATAACATGAAATGAGAAAAAAAGCAACAGAGAGAGAACAGCACATACATCATATTATAATGAAGCAATGACAAAAATAGGACAAAAATATACATTTAATAGAACATTCAAGGCAAAGCCTGAACAAGATTTTGGTAGAGTCAATGATGTTAGACACAATAAATTGTTTTCTTAGAAATTTATTAACGTAAAGAATGACAAACCTCATTTAGACTGGTACCATAAAATAAAATTGTTACATAAATGTATTCGTTTATTTTAAAAGACCTATAGCTAAACATCATAATTAATCTAGTATAACAAAATAGAATAGAAGGTAATTAAACAGATGCATAGAAATCTTATACGTAGAATAAAGAAATAATAAAATAAGGAAAAAACGTGTAGGTACATACAAAGTGTAACAAAACAAACTTAATGTATCTATTTACACCCCGCATATAAGAAGATAAGGAATATCCAAAGGATTTATTTGAATATAAATTAAGAAATAGTGTTACATAATATATAATACGAATAATGTGATAAACAAAAAATACATTGAAGTATAAAACATCATGTGATGCCTCGCACGATTATAGCTATTTAGTACAAACAAGTTGATCTCTTTCAATATATGATATGTACCTCCAGATAGCAACTAGAAAAACATTAACCCAAAAACATTTTCCGTCGGGCTCGCAGGGTGTGTAAGTTGAGCATTCCAGACAAAAATATTGATGGAGACAGAAATGGATAGTACGGGAATCCCTCATAGTAGCACGTAAATCTTTTTTGGACTCTCTCGATTTCGACAAATGCAATGTCTTCATAAGGGCAAAGTGTTAGTTTTTATGTGATTCTGTGATATGGCATCCCTATTTGAGGAACGTTGTGAAGTTGATGGAAGTGGGAAAAGAGAAGGGAAATAGGAATGGGAACGGGAACGGGAACCGGAATGGAAATGGAAATGGGAATGGGAATGGGAATGAGAATGAGAATGAGAATGGGAATGGGAATGGGAATGGGAATGGGAATGGGAATGGGAATGGGAATGGGAATGGGAATGGGAATGGGAATGGGAATGGGAATGGGAATGGGAATGGGAATGGGAATGGGAATGGGAATGGGAATGGGAATGGGAATGGGAATGGGAATGGGAATGGGAATGGGAATGGGAATGGGAATGGGAATGGGAATGGGAATGGGAATGGGAATGGGAATGGGAATGGGAATGGGAATGGGAATGGGAATGGGAATGGGAATGGGAATGGGAATGGGAATGGGAATGGGAATGGGAATGGGAATGGGAATGGGAATGGGAATGGGAATGGGAATGGGAATGGGAATGGGAATGGGAATGGGAATGGGAATGGGAATGGGAATGGGAATGGGAATGGGAATGGGAATGGGAATGGGAATGGGAATGGGAATGGGAATGGGAATGGGAATGGGAATGGGAATGGGAATGGGAATGGGAATGGGAATGGGAATGGGAATGGGAATGGGAATGGGAATGGGAATGGGAATGGGAATGGGAATGGGAATGGGAATGGGAATGGGAATGGGAATGGGAATGGGAATGGGAATGGGAATGGGAATGGGAATGGGAATGGGAATGGGAATGGGAATGGGAATGGGAATGGGAATGGGAATGGGAATGGGAATGGGAATGGGAATGGGAATGGGAATGGGAATGGGAATGGGAATGGGAATGGGAATGGGAATGGGAATGGGAATGGGAATGGGAATGGGAATGGGAAATACCGTTTCGATTTTGAATGGTTGTTTACTGTTAGGGCAATACTGAAAGCATCTAAAATAATAAACTTACCAAATGTATTTCATGTTAATTATATTTTTCTATCGGGTTTTTAACCCCTAACCTATAGATAGAGGGAAAAAGAGCTTACCGCTCTGACGCATTTAAGTTTTCGTCTATCGGCTTCGTTTTCAGCGCAGCGCAAAAAAATGTTTAATTGTCATAATTAAAATTATTATTTCTCAATAATATTTTTTAGTATTAATGTGCTAAGTTTTGTGGTGTTGTTTGTTAAGTCTGGTGGACATGACATCAATGGCTCCAGAGCTGTCGTTAGAATCACTAACAACGGTGCATACTTGAAACCTACTCCGAGATATCATTTAAGTATTAACATTACATGAACATAAACCGGTTTGAAACGTTTTTCTGGTACTCAATTCCTTAGTTAACATTGTCAATATTTATTTATGAAAAAAGTTGATAGTACCTAGTATAAAAGATAATGAATGGGTACATAGGTAGGTATGTAAGTAGCACTATAATAAAAATTAGTTTTTATTACTTGTGTATAGTACCTACCTACCTACTTGTGCATAATATCTACATTATTATGCAAATTAGTGGTTATAGTTTGAAGAAGTTTTCGTTTATATATAATTATTTTCGTTTGAACATTGCAATAAAATGAACTTATAATAAATTTGCATAATTTATAAAAATCATTAAATTTTATTAATCTACATCATAAATGGGTTTTGTTTTTTTTTCCTACACATCCTTCACAACCTGTGTAATATTATTTAGCCATTTAGAGTAATGCAATTCAAAATACTGCAAAATCTCGTATTTTTAGTTTAAAAATAGAATCGCCCAGAAATAGAATAGATGCTTTAATTAAATACCAGAGTGATAGATACTCTAAGTATCGCCCTGGTGAAAGACCATCATTCAGAATTGAAACGTTGCTTGAAATGGTTTTAGCCGTGTTTGATTACCAGATTTAAATATCCAGGTACTTCTTAACCTTCCTCTTCCTCATCTCCTTCCCCTCCCCGTAACCTTTAAACTCACAACATACCCCAATTAGGGATGCCATAGACTTACTGGCTCCAGACAGTTGGGACTCTTGTGCGGAATTCACAAAAAAAACTGCGTTTAGAACACAGCTTGACCCTTGCTTTGACCGGGTTTTTTTGTATTTTTAATATCAACAATTTATTTTTTCTGTCTTTTTAATGCCAACAAAAAATGTTTTTTTTTGTATTTTTAATGCCAACAAAAAATGTTTTTTTTTTCTCTTTTTAATGCCAAAAAAAAAATTTTTTTTCCTCTTTTTAATGCCAACAAAAAATGTTTTTTTTTGTCTTTTTAATGCCAACAAAAAATTTACTTATGAACCTTTTTTCGGATTTACTCTAATCGGGTAATGTGGCAAATTAAGTTTTTTTTTAAATTTGATCAAAAAATATTTTAATATTTGTATATGAGCTTTACAAAATAAAATTAAACAAGCTTTTTGGCGATGTTTTTTTTTGCATAAATCGAAACAGGTGCCTGGCGTCAAGTGGCAATTTAAACCTTATCGCCACCAGCGTTAGGAGTGCGTGATTTCGTTCGAGTTGGTTTGATTGTATAGCCTCAAACATCAACATTAGCTAGATATTTTAATTCGCTGTATTTTAAATTATTCATCACTTACTAAACATTATCCACATGATTTTTTCTACGATTTTCTTTGGGTGAAATAAAGAGTATTTGTATTTAGACCACTGCATTACAAAAAATATTTTTTACTTATAATATTAAAAATATGGCTTTAAATCAAAATACGATTAGTGCAAATGTGAGATTTCTCAGGAGAACAGTTTAAAACTGAGGCAAATATTGTCTCTATCCATAATTTTTTTTAATTTCACTGACTCGTTTGATTTGGTGAAATATTTCTGTATAAGATAGAATTATTATATCGACGCCGGAAAGGCAAAGAGCTGAAGCGCCACCATGAGAAGTTTACACCAGAGCACTTTAAAGTTATTTTTTTACAATAAAAAGTTTTCAGTACCTAGTTGGATTTTATTAAAAATAGTTGACTCAAGTAACAGAATGCTCTCACTGAGTTATGTGAGGCGACAAAAATCTAAAAGTCCCAAACTTGTGTCCTTGAGTCAAGCCTTCTCCTAAATGGTAAATAAAGAAAATTGAAGACCTCCTAAAATAGCACTTGAAATTCTTCACCATGACAAACTAGAACATTGTGTGACAAATATCATCATTTTTTAAAAATTATTCTACTTCTACTCACTACTTACCTCAGAACAGGTTCTTATGACCTAGTGAGGTAGGTAACGTAAAATATATTTTATTTTTTTAGATGGCTGAAGTTCCACAAAAGTCTTCAGAATCAAACGAGAGTCAGAGCATTCTATGCAGAAAAAAGAACTGATCAAATCTGAATATTTAACTCATTTTTGACCAAAGTCTCGCTTAAGCCCTTTTACCTTTCCAGCGACGATGTTGCGCCAATCACAGAGCAACGTATTACGAACAATTTGTGACGAAATCGTTTCTTTTATTTTCAGATAGAACGCGTTTTGAAAAAACAACACAAATTGCGAAGCGGTTTGTGAAGCGGAACAAGAGGTCCAGATAAGTTCCAGGAAAGTTCCAGGCTGGTACCAGACAATACATCAAGATGAGTCGCCTCCAGTCCTGTTGCAGGTGCTGCTCCCTGAAGACTGGAACGGTGGTCAGCGGAGTGACTGGAATCCTCCTCTCCATTGTGGCGATCATTGTCATGTTCACCACCTCCGTGGAGTTTAGAACCATCATCATCGACTGGCTGCCATCTTCAATAGGTATTAACTTCCTTCATGATCCTGAGTGAATGTCCTGACTTTTGCCGATCCTTGGTGACTCCCATCCGACTTCCCAATATCATCCAAGGTCAGCAGTTCTTTTTCCAGTCGTCAGTCCATCCCTTCTCCGTGTTTTTGTGTTGGTATGATTGTGTGTTGGTGTGTTTGTATGATTGTGTATTTATATGCTTGTATGATTGTACGTTATTTTTGTTGGTTTATGTTTATATGTTTTATGTTTGTTTGTATAACTGTTTGAATGGTTGTCTTTTTGTCTTTTCGTCAAAGGAAAATAATCCTAATTTCAACACAATTGAATTTTTAATGTGAATACCGCACAAAACTCCCAACTTCTCCCAGCCGTTTGGAGCCAGTAAGACTATGGCATCCCCAATTGGGATATGTTGTGAGGTTGAAGGTAGTTGGGAGCGGAAGGTTGGGAAGTACCTGGCTATTCAGATCTGGTCACCAAACACAGCTTTATCCATTTCAGAGTGGTAGATACTCTAAGTATTGCCCTGGTGAAAGACCACCATTCATAATCGAAACGTTGCTTGGAATGGCTTGAGCCGTGTTTGGTGACCAGATTTGAATAGCCAGGTACTTCCCAACCTTCCTCTTCCCAATCTCTTTCCCCTCCCCACTATCTTCAGCCTCACAACATACCCTAATAGGGGATGCCATAGTCTCACTGGCTCTAGACGGTTGGGAGAAGTTGAGACTCTTGTGCGGTATTCATATAAAAAAAATATTTAAAAAAGCAACGTTTCGATCCTTAAGGGTGGTGTTTCACCAGGACGATGCTTAGAGTATCTACCACTCCGGAACGTGCCGCAAATATACTGTATATTATTTTATTTTAATTAAATGTGTTATGACACATATTAATCAAATAAAATGTATTCGCGCACGCCGGGTTTGAACCCGCGACCTCTGGATTCGTAGTCAGCGTCTTACCACTCGATCACGCAGGCCATTTTGTATGATTTTTTTTTGGCGTGTTTGTATTTTTGTATGTTTGTATGCTTGTATGATTGTGTATTTGTATGGTAGTATGATTATTTATTTATTTAATTATATACGCCCTTATGGGCTTTTGTATAACTGTGTAATACATAATATAAAATAATAGTGACATAAAAATAACATGGAGTAAATGATTAGCACCCCAAAAACATAAGTAAGTTAATAGAAATATTATGATGCAATAAATTAACAGTAATATTTTTGAAAGAGGTATGCTATTATAGCCTTCTTGTAACTAGTTCAGTGCAGTTGAATATATCTTCTATTTCAGCGAAATAATTACCCACTGTATGCATCTTAATTTCATTATAAATTATATTATACGTTAGCGTGTTTGTATTTTTGTGTAGTTATGTTTAAATTTGTGTATGTTTGTTTAACTGTTCGAATGGTTGTCTATTTGTCTTTTCGTCAAAGGAAACAATTACTTCAATTCAAAATCCTAATTTCAACAAAAGAGTTTTTGATTGGCATTTTTCCGTAATATTTAAAATATATATTTATTTATTTTTAATCTTTTCGACTGCATAAATACCAACCACAAATTTGTCCTGAAAATTGCAAAAATTGAGAGAAAATTCACTAAAATACCTACCTGCATAAATGTGCTATTCAAATATTGTACTTGCCTGTACTTTTCAATCACATCCACTCATATTACAGCTAATTAAATAATAATAACGTTTGCCTGTTAAAAACTAAGAAAATACATATGTTGAACATACATTTTTACATTTTTAAGTTGAAAAAACTACGTAGTTCATAAAAACCTGTTTTTAATCAAACGTTTTACGTAGGTACATTATATTAAAAACACCATCGCTAATCATAAATATAATATTGACGTTGGCTACTTTTTACTTTAAAAAATAATCAGATTTTTTTTACATGCTTTCCAAAATGATTGATAACTTAATTGACCTTAAGAATGAGACAAACAAGTTCATCAAATATTTTGTTTTTATGATTTGTCACAATTAATTTCATTACATCTTTTTCCTTATCTCGTGTTTCTTATTTGTTTTCAGTGAAAATAATCCTCACGATCAACTTGGCGATGACGATTTTAATCTCAACACTTCTCATAATCGGAGCTTTGAAGGTAAATGAAATAAGTACTTAAATAATATATATGCAAACCCTAGCCTTATCACATGTATTTGATTATATTCTACAATACAAAATCGCCTGGCTACATAATATATTTTTCTACGTTATTATCATACAAGTTCCAATGGCTCCTCAAATGGAAAGATTTTAAAACAGTAGAAGGTTGAGAGAGCTTGAGTCTTCAGATCTAGTCACTAATATAGATCTAGTCACTATATAGGCAAATTAAAGCAGCGTAAATAATGTCAATAGTGGTCTCTCACCAAGGCTTTTAGAATTTAGAGAGCTTAGTAGCCAAGTGGACAAATGCGTTGGGTTTCCCTACAGGCGTCGTGGATTCCTCTAGTAGTCTTCAAAAATTTCAGCTTATTATATTGGTAGTAGAAGAAATCCACATATTGTCAGGTTATTCATAACCTGAAAATGTTAGATTTTTTTTTATTATTTGATACACAATACAAGACGCACAGTCAAGTATGTAATATGAGGAAGTTGAAGAAAATGGATTGGAAAGGAGAGGGAAAAGGAGTTGGTTAGGTTATAAACTTAACTAAAACCATTTCAAGAAACGCGCTGAGTTTTGATTCGGAACGGTGACCTCTCACCAGGGCATTACCAATGCAGCGTTTTTGACAAATCTAAAAATATTGTCAAAGTCGTACAGAGAAATTAACTTTTTTGAAATCATAATTGGTTTTTTTACTAAAAATTGGCTCATCCCAACCAGAAACATGGATTATTTGATAAGAATCAATCAAAACATTGTTTATGATTCAAGATTCTTAAGGTCAAAAAATGGGTGATGAATTTTTGCAGGAATTTAATGTTCTAATTGATTTAAAAATATATTTTAGTCACATTAAGAGAATGAATGCGCGCAACGCGGTATCACTTCTACACACATACACCCACTCTTCACCATAATCTGCACATTTGCCCTGATGATGGATACTGCAAGGCTATCTGAAACGTTGGCTACAGGAAAAGAAAGCGCAACACGGCATGATAACAAACATGACAATAAAACATCGGTTGTTTCCTCAAAGCAATAATATTCAAGAGAGAGCGCTGTAGAGAGAGCTGTAGTCAGTTTATACGAGGTTTGCCGGACTCGGCTAGACCTGGGCGTGGTTAGAACTAGGGATAGGGTATATATACATTCATTCGTAGCACACGTCGACATAATGTTTTTGTTTATTCGTAAAACCACTTTTTCACAGTATTGTTTTAAAAAAATACAACATGTAACCTAATAAACCGTTGCATTATCTCAATTTATTTATCGTATCATAACGTGTGGGCGAAGTCAACGGCGACGCGGGAAACGAAGAACAATCTAACAATACTTTAAAGCGGTGTGATAATTCGGGAAAATATGTTGTCTCTTTCTTTCTCATGGTGTACGACGTAAAAACCCGTAGAAAGTGATTTATCTTAAATCTGTATAGGTTGGGTAAAAAGAATTAGCTCTCTCTTTCCATATATTGTTACTTCAAGGGTCATTACCACGTCCCGTTCTTGTATTCAAGATAATTTCGATAGCTCGACAGCACAGCTTTGGAATGGTGTGCCAGCTTTTGCGTTTTCTCTCTCTTACATCATTTACATAGCGCCATTTTTGTGAAATATCACGTCAAGGGCGCTTTACAAAACTATCGCTATATTTTTAATAAAACTATATAAATACCTAAAATTATAGCTAAATTGCCTTATTGATATATTAGTTATTTACATTATCGTGAGCTGTGAAGAATTGTCGAACTTTTTGTTTGGCAGCAGATCGAGTATTGAGGATCGCGGATCATTGCATCTAAATATATTATTTATTGATGAGTTTAAATGCTAACGGGTTAGCCTAGTTTAAATTAAGGTAATTCTATTATTTATGGATATGATTTTCTGAAAAGATTTGAGTTTAGCTCTGAACTCTGTCGTGTCTTTTATTATGCTCAGATCAGACGTAAAAACCCGGAGAAAGTGATTTATCCCAAATCTGTATAGGTTGGGTAAAAATTATTTCCTATTCCAGAGAAACACGTTCCTGATGCTGCCCTGGGTGGTGCTCGGCCTCATGCTGGCAGTGGGGCTCCTGGTCAGCATCATCTACACAGCCACCGTCTTCTACCTGGGGAAAGACGTCTTCAATGGAACTCTCTGGCTGGTCTTCGGCATCATTTCAGTCAGTAAGTACACTTTTGTTGATGTTCATTACCAAATACATCGGTAATATCCTCAGAACAATAATATACCAGAAGGGATGCCTTTGCGAATATTTACGTGGATTCCGCACAAGAGTCTCAACTGCTCCCAACCGTCTAGAGCCAGTGAGACTATGGCATCCCCGATAGGGGTATGTTGTGAGGCTGATGGTAGAGGGGAGGGTAAGGAGATGAGGAAGGGGAAGGTTAGGAAGTACCTGACTATTCAGGTCTGGTCACCAAACATGGCTAAAGCCATTTCAAGCATCGTTTCAATTCTGAATGGTGATCTTTCACCAGGGCGATACTTAGAGTATCTACCACTCTGAAACGGGTCGCAAATATACTACATTTTATTTTATTTCAATTAAATGTGTTATGAAACATGTTAATTAAATAAAAAATATTTGCGCACGCCAGGCTCGAACTTCGAACCCGCGACCTCTGGATTCGTAGTCGAGAATCTTACCACTCGACCATGCTGGCCGTTTTGTGTAGTCAAGATTCTTGATTTTTTTCTGACTAGGGCGTGGCTAGGGTTTTCATGGACACACCTTTTTACGTCCATTCATAGCACATGTCGACATAATGCTATGTTTATTTGTAAAACCCTCAGAGTAACAATATAAAGAGACCATACTAATTTGTGACAAATCGTTGACAAACTCGCAAAATATAGCTCTCTCTTTATGCTCGGTTCTATAAGCATATGAGAAAAAGAGACAAACAATTGTTGAAACCTATACACGATTTGGGGCGGGCTAAATGAAATGTCTTCATTATTTAATCCGCACAAACTTCAGACACGTTTGCACTGTCAGGCGAACGGACTGTCAAAAGTACGTAAATAGTTAAAAACTTGAGTTATTTTTTGTGTAATATCTAGCAAAACATCATGGCCACATGTTCTATGCTTTTTTGCTTTAATCGAAGTACAAAAGGACCAAAAAAACAGTTTTCACACGTATGTACCATAAAAATCGTCTTTTTTAGTTTGATCTCAAATATTTAACATCCTAACCTACAAAACAACTAGTAACTTACACCAATATGTAATTAATCTTTGGACTATTCGTTCCAATATAATAAACTTCCGTTTGACATGAGTTTTAATGGATTCGCAATATGTTTAACTTAAAAATATTTACGAGATGTCACATTAAAAACCATTAGAAAGGGGAACTCCGTCTTTGTACGGCTTCTGAAACTATCCCGGTCTCTTTCTTTCTCATGATACTAACGCTAAATTGTTGGCAAACAGATAAAGACAGAATAGTGTTTATCTCTTAGATTTTGGTTGCCTCCCTAAATTCAGGGCTATGCCAAAATTGGAATATTATTATATATTTAATTATTTTTAGATTTCCAAAGGATGAAAAAAGGTGAGAAAAATGGATCCGTGCTACGAGAAGGCAAAATTGAACTCCTAAATACCATAGCACAATCTGCTCAGTCCATTTCCCAAGTAATCACTTCGACAAAACATCTCCGTTGGGCCCACTAATGGACGATAATATTTGGATACCTTCACTTTGAACATTGCCCCGTTTTTCTAGGTCCTGTATTATATAATTTAAAGATGTGATTTTTCGTAAACGTGGACGATTTGATTGTTGTAATGCGGAGATTTTTTTTCTAGTTTCAAAATTCGCGTATTACGTTATAGTATTATGTTTTTTAAGACTACCTTTTTGGAGTATCTACGATTGGTGCAACTACAGAATTCTCGGGCGTTACGGATCTAACATCAAATTCCAATCTAATTTCTTTTTCTTTGATTTAACAAATATGTTAAAATGAATTCATACGTTTCATCTGGATTTTTTATACCCTTAGCTTCTAATTAATTGTTTTTTTTTTTTAAATCTATTGATGTGCACATGCACTATTGTACCCATTTCTGAACCTGTTCTCTGATGATTTATGATAACGATCATGCATTTAGATAGTTTTAATTTTGTATACATATTATATATTATTTTCTCCTTGTTAGTTAGAATTATTAGCTTAATTAATTAAGTATGAAGCGCACTTGACGTGAAATATCACAAAAACTGTGCTATATAAGTTCACTGTTATTATTATCTGCATTCGAAATTTCCTTACAAAATAACGCGGGACGGAAAACATCCCTACAATACTTAAAAGCGGTGTCATGTTTTGTGAATTTTTTTGTGTCTCTTTCTCTCTCATGGTGTACGACGTAAAAACGCAGAGAAAGTGATTTATCGCAAATTTATATAGGTAAAAAAAAATTGATCTCTCTCCATATATTCTTACTCCAAGGTTAAGAAAATGATTTAACATCTGTTATCACCGTACATTTTTTTTATTTTACTTTTGTTTGTAAACTATTTTGTTGATGAAACTGAAGTTCATTTTATAATATGTATTATAAAATGTTCTGTACTAATAATTTAATTCGTTTATATTTTTATCTATAAATAAGATTTTAATAATCTTATTGATTAATGTATATTTGAATAAACAAAAAAATATACAACATTCATTCTTTTTAATGATTTACAACTACCTACTCACAACAAAATACCTAATTTACTTAATTTGTGACAACCCTGTTAGTGATTTTACTCCGAGTTTAGGCCACACCCTTTGGTCATTGCTTGGTCAAAAAGTGCGGACAAAATTTCGCAAAGTTAGGTCTCTAGGTTACTCTAAGGTAAAACCACTTTTTCACAGTATTGTTTTCAGCAAAAATATAGGATATAACCTCAAAAAGCGATATTTCGCATAGCAAAACGTTGTGGGCGGAGTCGCCGGAGACGCGGGAGGCGGAAAACAGCTTACATACCTAAAAGTGGTGCGATATCATGTGACAAATTGTCTTGTCTCTTTCTCTCTCACGGTTTACGACGAAAAACCCGGATAAAAGGATTTATCGTAAATTTGTACAGGTTGGGTAAAAGTATTTAGCACTCTCTCCATATACATGGCCTGTTCAAAAGAAAAGGTGAATTTTGAATTTTCGCGGGCTGTGTACATTCGATTATCGATTTTTTTGTTATGTTGGTACACATATGTTTATCAAATTTTAGCATTATCAGCCATTTTGGATTAGTGGTTTGTTTTTGACAACTGGAAAGGTTAGTCACGTTTTTGTGTGTTCTTCGATTTTTTACTTTTGAAAAAAATGGATCAAAGAATAAAATCTATGATTTGTTTTTCCACAACTCCAGGACGCTCATCGTCACTAACATCTTATCGGCCTTCTGTAATATATATCGTCATGGGAAAGGCAAAATAAGCGACAATTTGGTCAAAAGTTGGTTGAACATGCAGTTGTGACCAGGTTTATTTTCTGCGTCGAATGCTCTGACTCTCGAATGATTCTGAAGACTTTTGTGACCCTTCAGCCACCTAAAATATATTTACCATTCGGGAAAAGGCTGGACTCGAGCGACACTAGTTTGGGATTTTTTTTTAGCTTTCTGTAGCTTAGTTAACTTTTTTTTCAAATACAACCAGGCACTGAGGACTTGTGAATTTTATTGTAAAACAACAAAAAAACTTGCTCGTGCTCTGGTGTGAACTTCTCAAAATGGCGCTTCAGCCCTTTTGCCTTTCTGGCGACGACGTGTTATATTGGCGGCATGTTCAGGGTAGTTGATAACCTCAGTATCGCCGTGGTGAAAGACCACCATTCAGAATTGAAGGGTTGCTTGAAATGGCTCTAGCCGTGTTTGGTGATCTAAATAGGCAAGCACTTCCCAACCTTCATCTTCCCCGTCTCCTTCTTTTCTCCACTCCCTTCAGCCTCACAACATTCCCCTATTGGTGATGTCATAGTCCCACTGGCTCCAGGCAGTTGAGAGTCTTGTGCGGTATTCACATTATTAATAATATTAAAAATGATTTGTATTTTTAGCGGAGTCTAGTCTAAAATTAATTCATTTGGAATTGGTATTCCAAAAACACATGTTGTAGGTTGTAAAAAAAAATTCAAAGCTGCCTAAAATTTGGATTTGTGGATTATTTTTAAACCCCTCAATCATTATGTGTATTTTGTTACCAAATTAATGCTTCGTGTAGTCATAGATATTTATAATGACAACATGTGAAATATCAATTCCTGAAATGGTATGTAATACAATGCCGTAGATTAATGATTTTTCCATTGTTATCTAATTTTATCAATATTCTAAAACGTCTGTCATACATGGAAGCATCCACGTGCTAGCTACAAACAAACGTGCTGCCATCTATGATATTCAAAGAGAACTATTAATTTAGTTATTAATTATTATTTTCTTTTTCATTCTAGTTATCTACGTGTACATGTGGTGCGTGGTATTCAGCTACTTCCAGGAGCTCCGGGACGATGAGAACAGAGGACGATACGCCAAGGCCCCCTACAAACGTTGAAGAACTTCGCCAGATTCTTCGTCAATGCGTCAATAATAGCAATAATTCTTCAAACACTGTTCATCAAAGCAATATTCCGCCGAGCAATGGTTAAACTATTGCTGCAATCTATGTAATGAACAGAAGTAATATTTCTCCAATTAATGTTCACGAAAGCAATATGTTCACTCATACTTTAGGTTACTGTTGACTTTACCCATTTGTTAAGTATAATATTAATTAACTATAAAGCAGTATACATGTTTGTTCGTCTAAAATAAGACATGCCGCCATATTACCCGTCTCAGAAGAGACATTGTCTAAAGAGGTTGGTAACGATGTTCAAGGAAAATTAAAAATAATAAACGCCGGGGTTGCCACTATTGAAATTGATTTGAATCGAATATTGTTTTCTCAAAATTTTGCATTATTTATTCAAAGATATCAAATTTGTAATTTAAAAAAAGCAAATACTATATATCATTGAGCAATATTAATTGTCAATAAAAAGTATTTATAAAACAATATTTTCCCGTAATTGTTCTAAAATCAGTGTTTTCCCAGGCAATATGTAATCGAGATATATTTCTTCAGTCGTTTTTTTTTTTAAAACCGTTTTCAAATAAGCTGCTAAACGATAAAGACCAATAACCTCATATTATTCATTATAAATATTTGTAAGTTTTCTGATTTAATTATAACCCAGTCATTTTGAACGTGCATGGATAGTTTTAATTAGAGATATTTTTTAAAACCCACATTTATTCGCAAAACCCTCTCTTTAACCCCAATATTTCCTGAAAGTATAAAATCTCACATGCGTTTTATGTGACTTATCAGAATCTCAGTACTATGAAATCATTCAAGCAATGCGTCAAGGGTTATATATTCTGATTTAGATTTAGATTTATATTTTATGAATAATTTCTTTTCTTTATTGTCAATTTATTTATGTTTTAGAAAATGTTTAATTTTATTTTATATATTTTAAAAGCATCCCAATGTTTATTTTATACCAATAAAAAAATTCTCCCAGTTTTATTTCATGCTTATCGTTTAAAACAACCGCAAAAGGATGAATAATATTTTAAGTAAGTAAGTACCTTCCTAAATTAGATTTTTTTTTTTACAATTTACCCCCATGTCTTTTAGTGTTTCTTTATTAATAAAGTAATAATACTTTCGAAACTTGGTGCCTTGTACTATTTTATAAATTTGTACTGCCGAAATAATAATGTATTTTTGTTATATTAACAAGAAATAAAAATTTATTTATTTTATGCAATGTGTATATTTTTATTTACTTATTTCGTATGTTTTTATTAATTATTCTAATGAAAAAATATAGTTCTTGTCTAAAATGCTTATAATCAATAAAATAATTATCTATGCAGCAAAAATTTGACTGTTCATATTGACTCTACTTTACAGTCAATTAATTAGTCATACGCTTTAAATCTCTATATATAAAAAATAATGTATGTTTGTCTGTTTTTTCGAAATTTTCTCGAAAATTACCGGACTGATGTCGCTTAAAATAACACATTTTGTTTTTATTAGTGACGGGAAGGTTTAGATAGTAGTTTGAATTTAAAATGTAAAATTTTTATTAATTTTTTTTTTAATTAGTATGAAAAACATTGAACCCGACATATTGTATTGAGGTTAGTATTGAATATACCGCTCTCTGGCATATTACATATTCCACAGAAGGTTTGTTTGTGTAGAATATTTTCAAAATGAAAAACACAATTAGCTACCTACTCTATTTTTTTTTCGATTTTTTTTGTTGTTTTTAATGAAATAAAATTTCCAGATTGATGTTCCTTTGTTTATATATCTTATATCTACAAGTCAAGCAAGAAAGATAAAGGTATCACGTGTTTCAGAAACAGTGGAGCGAAGGGAAAAAATACTTGAAACCGATCGAGTTAGAACATCTCAAGCCCGTTATTCTGAGGAAGGTGAGCAAAGGAAGGAAAGATTGAAATAATTTTAGCGATTGTTTGTGTTTTTTTTTTTTCAAATCCGATTCGTAGTGGAAAATAAGGACGTTAGAATTCGAATGGCATATTTTTTGTAATCTTTGGGATGGGTGGCAAAAGCATATTTTCTTTTTTTTATATTATAAATTGTAGCATCGATGATATTTTTAGTTATCTTATTTTATAAAAGCCTGGCTCCATTTCAAAGTGTTATTTATTGTTTGGGGAAGAATGATAGGCAAGCCAATTTGGCAATTGTGGAATTGCAAAGCATGCGGGTACTCGCTAGTATATTTATAAAGAATACAAAAACGATCGCGCTTTGAGGAAAATAATGTTAGGTAGGTACTAAATACGAATAATATTTAAATTTGCCGCTTTTGAAACTCATCGATAATACTAAGGAAAATAATACAAACACCTCATTGGTCAGTTAAACATCAAAATTGGGATGTACATGTTGGCACACATGTTAATTCAAAGACAGCTAAAATCAGTATGTACATCTCGCGTTGTTCTATGAAATTATTTAACGTTAGAAAGAAACAGAGCTAACAATACCATTGAGAAACGGTGCTACCTGCACAACCTAGCGGCCAATAAGAAAACTATTGTCATTTTGACGGAATATAATAAATAATATTCTTTCGTTGTAGGCTAATGTGGTCGCCTTTTAATAGTTTTTAGTGCCAATATGAAGACCCGTTTGTGATCCCCAAGTGCTTAATTAGTTTCCCACTTCATTTCCCGGTAGTGTGTACAGATATATTGATTGTTCTCGTATGATAACAAATTCTGTTTTGTTGTAAATACAATATGGCCGCTTTCTAATGACAGTGCGTCGACTTATCCTTTTCTATGACGAACTAAGCACATAAAATGGAGCTTCGCGTTGGAAATAAATACAGGCTTGGCAGGAAAATCGGCTCGGGCTCCTTTGGGGATATTTACTTAGGTAAGAATAACTTTTCAGAGCACATTTGTAAACAGTAAACAAAGTGTATTTCTACATGAAAAACCATGCATATTGTGACTTTTAATACTGAAACATTCCTAGCAAATTATTACGGTATGGGGGTTATTAATTTTAAAGCATAATGCACAGTGTCTAATAAAAAATTGCCCTTGACAAATTTCTTAATATTTAAGTATCTGACAGCAGTTTTTCTCCACGCTATTTTGATGGTCAGTTATCAATTATTGTATAACATTCTTGGAATTCTATCATTGCATGTGTTCTCCTAACAATCAATGCACCTTACATAAGAATTTATTTGCCATTAGGAGATAAGCAACAGTAATCAAAACCATGTGTTTTCAAAAAAACAAAATTTCCCAGTTTTCTAGTTTTTGGGAGTTTTACATCCATTTTTAAACCTGTTGCAATATATATTGAACATGGTTCATAAACTGAACAATTTGGTTGGGTCAGAAACCATTAAATGAGGTTTATAAACATGGAAAACCAATGAGAGTTCTATTCCTAGAATGACTCATTTATTTTGCAAGATCAAGAAACTCAACCTGCCTTTATATCTAAAACAATTCAAAGAATTGCTTAAAATTTTTTGGTCTGTTGGATATGGCACTTCAGAATAATACAACATCTACCCCAGAAACAGCATGAATCCGATTATGTGTCTACATTCCAGGACAATTGTTTTTCCTATGACATCTTTCTTTCTAAAGTATGCATACGTACAATGTCAAATACGCGTTGTGAAGATTATCAGTTGTAGCCATGTACACCAATTGACGGTTTTCCTTAAAGTCACCCCCACTGTCCGTTTTCCTATGAACCCCAACGGTTGTATAAATGGCTACAAACCAATACCCTCACAGCACGTTTTTGGTGTTGTGCACCTTTAATGAAAAAGATAAATGAAAGCTATTGCCAATTTCGATGAACCCTTTTCCCGAAAACATTTAAATTTAGGATCGATTGATAGGTCGCCCGATTAGGGTTGTTCCAAACCCCACAAACTTGAGATTGTTTGTATTGGTGCATATGTATAACCTTCCCACAGTGATGTCCTTGCCAAACATCACCGAGATACCTTTTGTCTTGCTTAACCCTACTTCTTGCTTTTAGCGAAAAAGAGACATCAAGTGTATACATTTTAAAATATAATATTTGAAAAGTTTTTACGTTTATTCAATTTCACTGGAATTTTCTTTTATAAAGACGAATAACAAGTTTCAAAACATGCTGTGTGCAAGCAATACATCTGTGCGAGTACTGTGCTGAGTACTGTGCTGAGTACTGTGCTGAGTACTGTGCTGAGTACTGTGCTGAGTACTGTGCTGAGTACTGTGCTGAGTACTGTGCTGAGTACTGTGCTGAGTACTGTGCTGAGTACTGTGCTGAGTACTGTGCTCGGGTCAACTCTGGTTGCGCTACCTATAACTTCCTTTTTTTTAAACTTCAATTATATTATCTACTTAAAGTCTTACAGCTTAATTAAATACCTTAAAACTAAGTAGTTACCCAATTCAAGGAAATGGATCAATTTTTTCAGCGTGTTTTCACAGCTGTTATATTATCTATAATTACTTTTTGTACTTTTCAGGAACTAGTATAGTAACTGGAGAAGAGGTGGCAATAAAATTAGAATGCCTGTCTGCCGCCCATCCCCAGCTGCACACGGAGAGCAAAATATACCGATACCTTCACGGGGGCGGTAAGTTACACAAACCAAACTAAAACATGATTCATCTAAAATGCTGTGATTTAAAACAAGTAATACCATATTATCTATACTCGAATATGCAACCTCCATAGATTTGTATTTAAATTATTTTTTTACTAGGGTGACTAGTACTTAATATGAAATATTGTTGAATATAATAGAGGAGACATTTACAAGCAAAAAGTTCATCTGATATTAAGACTCTGGATCATATTGGCAATTAAATGTTTCTCAAAAGATATTTAACACACAAATTGGGTTCTTCTGAAATGTATTATTTTGTAACAAAAGTATTTTTTTTTAATAAATTGATAAAATCTTATTAATTAAATTGTGATATGTTCTATTTTGTAAGTAAAAAAATTGTTTTATAACTTCAAACTGCCACAATTTGTTTGATGGCGTTGGTGTGTAATTTTTCACTAGAATCTTTTAACTTCTATATTTTGCTGTCAATCTCCCTTACCACAAGTGCAAAGCCATTATATACTACAATTCAGCAATCCTAATTATCAGCATCACAACTATCAGACCTAACAACGCCCCAAATCCATGTTAATAAATTTTTTGCATTCTGCGGGAATCAAATTTGTATCCACCTGACTCAAAGAGAATGCTGTAGTAATGTGTACATTAGGTTTATAGATGTCATATAGTCACGGTAAATTGATGCTTGCTATGACAGCCAAAATTAACAAAATTGATTGTATCTTTTGTCTCATTCCACAAGAATAAAGAAACACAAAGTTATCTATGTTGCCAATCGGACACCTTGATGTTTACCTGGGAAGTCATATTGAGGAACTGAAGATATTGCAAAACGCACAATGACAACCCTGCTGATCTTCATCAAGGGACTGGGCTACTGTCCAAAGAAAAAAGCAAAACATGGCAGATAACACAAGAGACCAATGATCATAATATTTACAGAAGCTATCCACACTGTCTCCTAATAATAAAATGTACAAAGCAGTCAGTCTCAGCATTCAGTCTCCTTGTTGTATGTTAATTGATTTATTATTATTTTTCAGTCGGCATCCCACAATTAAAATGGTCGGGCTCCGAAGGAGACTACGAGGTGATGGTGATGGAACTCCTGGGCCCCTCCTTGGAAGACCTCTTCATGTACTGCTCCCGGCGCTTCTCGCTGAAGACGGTGCTGCTCCTCGCGGACCAGCTCATCTCCCGCATCGAGTACGTCCACGACAAGAACTTCATCCACCGGGACATCAAGCCCGACAACTTCCTGATGGGGCTAGGCAAGAAGGGCAATCTCGTGTACATCATTGACTTTGGACTGGCCAAGAGATACCGTTACACCAAGACGCAGCAGCATATAGAATATAGGGAAAACAAGAATCTTACAGGTAATTTATATACATCTTCCGCATTGTTTTTCATTGTCTTTGAATGTCTATAAATGCCGATGTCCTATAAGTAATTATATCCTGTGGTACTTCTGTGGCTTTATTCCATTGCAAGATTTTCGATTCACCAAGGAATTTGAGTTCGGCTAATGTCCTATCATTGCAATAAAGCATGATCCAGGCTTTTCTACCCTGTTGTACTTATGACTGTGACCCACTATGCGATTTTTTAAAACATGCTCCAAATGCGTAATGCTGCTGTTCTTTCTCCCTTGGCAATAAAGGGGATCGTTAATTTCCACTGAATGGCCTTGCCACCTTAATGCGATACTTCAATACCGAAAGTAGGACAACACCTTTGTTTAGGATATCAGCTAACAGCACAGCTCGACCCTGAACCAATGATTGATAATGTCCCGGAGGGCCACTGTTATTTTATTTTTATTTATTTATTCTTGCTAAAATATAAGAAAATACATGGGTTTGGTCCATGTCTGTCTCACTGGGATATTCCTGTGTCGAGACAGAGGTAGTGTACATAAATTATATAATATTAAATGTTAATATTAATAAAGATAAAATAAAAATGAGAAAGAAGAAAAGAAATGAAAGACGAAATTAAATGAAAATTAGAACGAAGTTATTACATGGAGGTTGCATTTTATAGATATAGGTTGTGCACAATAATAAAAAGGAAAAAGGAATAAAAGGGAAAAGAAGAGAAAGATCAAATTAAATAAATATTAGAATAAAGTTATTACGTGGAGGTAACATTTTATAGATATTGTTTGGGAGTATAGAGGTTGTGTATAAGGTACATTTATAATGTTTTTGAGTGTTTTATGATCTAGGTAAAGGTTAATACAGAAAATAAAAAAGAGGATTGTATAAGTCTAGAGATAAAGATAGATTGACAATTGAAGTATGCACGTCTAAGTAGGTGTTTTACAGTAGTTAGCATTATTAGAGCGACTATTAGTTATGTTTGCTTATTTTATTTGTACCGTACAACAACACCTAAATAAAAACTTTTTTCAACTCCAACATCAATTTTTCCAGGAACCGCGCGCTACGCGTCTGTCAACACGCATCTGGGCATCGAGCAGTCGCGGCGAGACGACCTGGAGTCGCTGGGGTACGTGCTGATGTACTTCAACCGCGGCTCTCTGCCGTGGCAGGGGCTGAAGGCGGCCAACAAGCGCCAGAAGTACGAGTGCATCTCCGAGAGCAAGCTGTCCGCCCCCATCGAGGAGCTTTGCAAGGTATAAAGCAACCTTACTTGCCGCATCTGGAAGTAGAGCAGTCGCAGCGAGTGACCTGCGGTCGGTGCCCTACTTATTTCAACCGAGATGCAAACAAATGATCTTGCAAAACTTTGTTTCTTTTGTGTTTTGAGTCAGTGGAACTATGGCATCCCCGTTTGGAGACTGCTATGAGGCCGAAGCATCTTAGATATGTGGAAGACGAAGAGTCTATCTATTCGGATCTAGTCACTAAACATAACTAAAGCCATTTGAGTCAATGTTTTTTTCCAAAATTGTGGTCTATCAATTGGATGTAGTTATGCAGAAAGCATCCAACCCCAAAAAGATAAAACCGAAAAAAAAAAAAAGAGATTGAAAATATGACGATACAAAAGTATTAATATGCGTAATCGGCATTTGTAAAGTGAATATCGGTGTTTTTTTTTTGCTTTATGAGAATTATCATAAATAGGTAATCTATCAATGTATTTTTTTTTTTTAAATGTTGTATTTCCTATGTTATCCTACATTTGAATGTTTTTAAACTTCAATTTATGTTGAATATCTGCAATGTGGGTCAGTAAAATATTGAATCACCAAAAATCGATTGCATTTGGAGCTTGAATGTTTTCAGCAGATCTCGTATTTATATCTTATTGCGGGTTGGACACTTTCTCCATAACTACGTCCAATAAAGGCTCTAGTATCCTTGACTTTGGTGGGAGGTACAAATTTACCACTTGAATAACCCATATAAACTAAATAAATTATTAGCCATTACTCATTCTTTCCCACTGGAAATTCTACGACCTTCACAATGCTGAAACTTTCGAATCAATCTTCCAGGGCTACCCGATAGAGTTCTGCAAGTACCTCCACATCTGCCGGCACATGACCTTCACGGAGAGACCCGACTATGCGGGCCTCAGGCAGCTCTTCAGGAATCTTTTCCACCAGCAGGGCTTCAAGTATGACTATGTCTTTGACTGGAACATGCTAAAGTTTGGTGAGTGGCAACCCTGTTATTTCCGTTCATATATTTATCTTTTACACAAATATCCTCACAATTACTGTGAAACTCGCACATAATAGGTTAGATTTTTCACCGTAAAGAAAACACTTGACTGGATAAAATGTTTTCGAATTTCGACCGCTAAATTATCATAACTCAAAACTGACCTATACCGTAGGGAGAATTAAACCCACAGTGTAACTTTAATCCGGCATGTAAACCACTAGATCATGGAGGTAGCATGGTTATTTTTAACCCATTATACTTAGGTTATTATTAGGCGTCTGATGATACATAGAAAAGACACTTTGTTAAAATAATTGGATTTTGCACCATCTACACAGTCCTGCTGGAGTAAAAACTTTATTTAATACATAATAACCCTGTATGACCGTATTAAAAATGCGGATGTCCGGAAAGAATCCAAGACTGATGTGAGCGTAATGAATAGAATCAAGAAAGGGACGCTTAGATGGTTTGGGCATGTAGAGCGAATGAGCGAAGAAAGGAGTGTGGAAAGAATATATGATGCGAAAGTGAATGGAAGAAGAAGTCGAGGACGTCCGAGGAAGACATGGCACGATCAAGTAAATCAAATACTTGAATCGGGTCATGTGAAGAGTTCGAATAACAGAAGAGTATGTATGAATGTGAATGAAGCAAGGAGTGTGTGCCAAGACAGAGTTGTGTGGCGGTCCGTCCTCTCTGCCTACCCCTGCGTAGAAACGGCATGATGGTTAATTTAGTTAGTTAATAATCTTTATCTTTCATTCTTATTGGATGCTGGACAACATCAATGATCCCTTGACACTATTGACTGGACAGTTTTTTTAAATGACCAGATTTTTCCAGTCTATTGTAGGACTCTTAACAAGCATTATCCAATTATTTTTAAATTTTTAACTTGGGCTCTTTACCAAGTATAGTGAAACTTTCGTAATATAAGGTTTTCCTTACTAATAATATTATGCTCAGGCGGTATGTCCCGCAAGGACGGCTCCAGCGCCGCAGTGGGCCCCGCGGGGGTCCCCGGCCAGCAGCCCCCGCCCGCTCAGCAGCCCTCGGCGCAGAGGACCTCCCGCCGCCTGCAGCAGGCCGAACCCACAGACTCCACCAACCGTAAGGCCCCCTCCTTTCCGTATTACACTGTGTCAATGGAACCGATGTCGATATACTTCTATGGTCCTGCAGCAGAGAACTCTGTTGTAACCTCTCACTATTTCTCTAAAATGAAGCATGGCACAGAAAGATAGGTTAAAACAGAGCTCTTGGCAGTAGGACCTTAGAAGTTTCTGATTATTTTCCTTTGTTACTGTAACATTTGTCAAATGAAACTATCAGCGGTATGCCTATTTAGGTCGCGCAATTAGAGTTGACGCGAACAACACATACTTAGGATTGTGTGCATCGATGCGTATGTATACACTTGAAAAGCGTCACTGAAAAACACCCTTTTGTCTTGCTTAAAACTACTCAACTGTTATTAGCAAAAGGGACAAAAAGTGCACATACATGAATTTGTGTATAAATTGGATTAGAATATCTTAACGCTTTTGTAGTGAGTTCTTTACATTAACTAGGTGCGGTTGTGCGCAATGTAACCCTGGTGAAATAATCCCAGTTATCATTAATTCCCTTTATTGAGAGATTTAATTTGTCAGTATTAAATTGTTTTTTTTGTTTGTTTGGGTGCAACATTTGTTCTCTCCCGGTAACATTACGGTATCATGGCGTCCTTTGGAAAATCGAGGCACGCTAAAACACGAGAACAGAGTCGTGACATTTTATTCCACGTGTTCAATTGATTTATGAATGTCATTAAAAAAGAAGAAA
Source organism: Drusus annulatus (assembly GCA_022651775.1). Classification (NCBI taxonomy): domain Eukaryota; kingdom Metazoa; phylum Arthropoda; class Insecta; order Trichoptera; family Limnephilidae; genus Drusus; species Drusus annulatus. Next base: position 999,442 of record JAGWCC010000086.1, read on the forward strand.
ATTTAGATTTTCAGTATTATAAAAACATTTGCATTAAATAGTTGACAAGCCAAAAGACACTTTACATATAACCAAACAAATTGGCTTTGAATCCTGAGGTGTAAAATAATAATTAATACTTTACATAGGTTCATACGTACATTATATAACATACATACGGGTATAACATACTTATTTCACAGTAAACTGACAGATTCACTGCATAAATAATGGAGTCACTTGAAAAACCTTCCAGGATAACACATTTCACATTTGTTAATGCACTAAAGTATGCAGTTACCATCACTGACTTTATATCTTCAGTGCGCAATTGTATTCAATACGTATTATTAAATACAATTGAGTAATTATGTATTTTATAAGTATGCCTTATTTTGCAGGTTTTTCTCGAAGAACAACGGGCATCAAGAAACCTCAAGTAATTACTGCGCAGAAGAAATAATATCTACAGTTAATAACGTAACCTACAAGTGTAGCGGTGAATATTACAATGTTGTCCATCCGGAAATTTGTAAACTCTGTGCAGAAGGACATAATATTTTGTACCCGAGTTGTCGAAAGCCTCTATGTTTGCATTTTAAATGAAACAAGTTAATAGTTTTAATGTGTGTTTGTTTATTAGTTTAAGCGGTAATGCCATTGGGAGATGTATTTGGTTACATAAAAGCATTATGTAATAAAGTTTCGGAGATGTATGTGATTGTTTATAATTATGTACTATTAGCCGATGATCAAAATGTTTACAAAACATAATTTATTCAGTTTTAGATTGTTAAACATACCATCATTGCAAATGTCTAATCGATTGATAATAACAACATATTTGTTAGATCAAAATATTAACAAATAATATCTGTACTTGTTTCTGTGAATAATGAAAGAATAAATGTACAGAATGCTTTTAAAATATTTGCAGATTGTGTAGGATCATTTTTTTCTCCTTTTGTTGCAATGATCAACCTTGGAAACAGACAGTTTTAGAACCTAACAACTGTTACGCTTGCAGTTATGATGATAATTGTATTTGAATCTTTGAAAAATATGCTATCTGTAAATCATTTGTAATGTTTGAAACTTGACAAATACATATTGTTATTTTGTCAAGTCCAAACACTAAACAAACAGCTCTACAGCTGCTGTTAAGATATTCGGTAAATAAATGACACAACACGCTAGGGAAATAATTATCTTTGCTAGTAGTCAGTGTTTTGTTTACCAATAATAATTCATTTTCAAAATCTGATTGAAATTGTATTAAAATGTACATTTTTTTGTCAAAGTCATATTTGGCCGCTTTTCGAAAGAAATAAAAAAAAATTTCTTTCGAATTACACACACAGCATGATTTTTTTCTTTGTCCATTTAATAGACTTGACAAACTATAAAGAATAAATTCTGTTAGTTTAAAACAGTTAATACATTGAACTCTGGCATCATGAAATGTTTAAAAATAATGGATTTCAAGATTGACGAGTGCAGTGGTCGATTTACAGCGGCAGTGTATGAATCTCGTATGTACAAAAGATATTTTCCCTCAGCCTATAATTAATATGCATTGCATATGTTTATATTATATACTTCTATGTATAAAGATATATATGGGCTATGTATGTATAAAGATAAATATTTGTTTTGACTTTATGTAACTGTCAGCAATCTTAATGGCTCTATCTCCATAAATTTATGAAAATACCTCTGGTCAAAAATGTTATATGGTTTTAAATATGTAGATATATTATATTTATTTTGTAACATTATTATTTAGTTATCGGGTAAACACTTAAAAACTTAAGAAGAAACTTGCTTTTGCCTCGGCTAAATCTACATCCGGGAAACTGTATGTACATGTATATATTATATTTAATTTAAGCATTACAGTTCGATTTAAAGTTAGGAAATATTTTTATTATTTTAAGTGAAATGCATTATTAAATTTATTTTAAGTTGTAGAGGTTAGATAAATGTGTAAAGGGACTATTTTGTATTTCTTGTTTCGGTTTCAAAGTGTACCAATTTTTCTTGTAAATTTTCCTTGATTTGTGCAATTATTGAATGTATGACATTAAGTTGTTTTGTTTTGTTTTCGGATTACTGAATATTCCCTTAAAAGAAAGTTGATTAAAGTATATTTTCCCTTAAAAGGGCCCATTAAACTCAAAATGCAAAGCAGAAATCCATTTCTACTGCTTCTTCTTGTTCTTCATCATTCTTCTGATGTCCGACTTAGGACATAAGTCTGCCTCAAATGTCTCTAGATGTGCCGCTTCTTGGCAGCTCACGCCCACCCCAATTTGGCATTTCTTCTTCTCTTCCACAAACAAAAATGCATCTTGTTCGTGAGGTTTCCAGTCTCGAAAGTGAATTTAATTCAAAACTATTGCAAATTGAACAGCCAAAAGTAATTGTTTTCTGTTTATTTATATATTCAACAGTAAAATGAGGATTAGCTTTACAAATGTGAATCAAACTGAAATTACTACCTTTTGAACCGTTTCAATTTAACCATGATCAGCAGCATCATCTTGTTCTCCAATGTAACTAATATACCACTGGACAAATATTCTAGAGCTGATGAGCTTTAAATGCTCTGAATTTTAGCAAATCTAGCAAAATATGTATGTACAAAACTTTACTATTAATCTGTTCTGTTTATGAATGTAAACAAATACTTATTTTAACTGTAGTTTTAAGGGTAAAAGTTATATTTATTATACATGCAATACTATTACTTACGTATATTTATTTGTTTATTAGTTATACAATTCTCTTAATTATTGTTTTGTACAACAAAAATGTACTGCAACATGGAAATTTAAGGCAATTATTAGATGATTTTCCCCTATAAATCGCAAAATTATAAAAAGATGCAATTTAAAATTGAAGATAACACGTCACATCTATTATATAAGTATAATGACCGTTTTTTACCTTGATATCTTTCTGAAATATCTATTTTAAAGACTCTAAATTCAGGCACTACAAAATACGGTTCACCATTTTCTTAAAATACACGTCGCAATCGATCATGTTCTTGATGTTTAATGTACGCAACGTTGTCCGCAGACAACAAATATTTAAAAGTAAGTCAATCTGGTCTCATGATTTATGGTTCCTGAAAAATTTACCATTGCATGGAATGCACATAAAAAAATGGTCAAACTGTCAAAAACCTGTTATAAAAAAATGTTGTGTGACAACCGAAGATAGTGGTTATATTAATTTGGTATTGATTGGACCTTTTGCTTGGTGAAAATTAATCTAGACAGACAGGCAGCTCCAACCGAACTTTCATGTTATAAATTCAAAGTTACTGCAAATAATATTGTGTGTGATTATGCAGGGTAGTTGTTTATTTAATTATAATTGATAACAATTAAAAATAATTCGACACATCCACTATTTGTATCAATTTATTATTACACTCTTTGTTCCTGCCCCTTTTGGGAATGGGACCCATCGCTTGATAAGACACCATCAGGTAGGCATCCCAACATTGTAGCTTTGCATACGTTCAAAGTGCCACTACCGGCTATATAAATGTATGCAAATCTATTTTTTAACGTTATCAGATGGAAGGTTCTGACAATATGACATGCGTTCTTGGCACGATGTAGCATTAATGTGAACTGTCAATATATCGGCACCATTTTGAAATGCAAAAGTATGTTCTACATTTAATATAACGCCTTCACATTGCAGCAAATGTATCATATTGAGAAGATGTTTATGCTTTGGCAAAATAAAATATGAAACTTTCAAGCGTTTTGCTAAAATTGAATTACCGATTAGTGTTTTGGAACGAAACAAAGCGGTCCAGCACAGACTTTCGATTAAGTAATTTGAATTCCCCTTACGACAGTTTTGAAGTCATTTTTGTAAGATTCTTAATTCTAAACATTCATCACATTTTAATGTCATTCACTCTCAATCATTGCCATCGGAATGAAAAATTACAACAGTAAAAGGTAAAAAAAATTGCATACTTCGATTTTACGTTTCCCCCAATTCATATTTCCTGCATTTTACGCCAAAAAGTCGAAGTCTCATAAAAAAAAATTCTGCCCACTGTTTTACCTCAGTTTTACATGCTGACTATCCGAAATTATCGCCAAAACCCAAAACTTACCTACCTGAACGAACCTTTTTGTTTATTGGCAACAGATTTTTTACTCTTCAATGTTTTTTGTGCAATTTTGGAACAAATACTATGCTATACGGATATTTGTTTTTCCGTTAAAACATTTGAAATTAATTTTTTACCTTTTCACTATTCAATCACCATCCCTTTTATTTACGTCTGTGCTAGGTTATCTCCATAAACAACAAATTTCATTAAAAAATAATGTACATATTATTTAAGTTAGTATTCAATTACAAATTGTTTAGGCAAAAGTCACCAACCTTCAAAAACACAAATTTTATTGACGCATAAAGGAAAAATCAGATTTGTATGATTCTAAAGATTATCTTATTTGTCACCATCATAATCCACTGTCTATCTAATGTTGGATGAAGGCCTCCCAAAGCTGCTTCCACTATTCTGTATTACACGCTCTGGCAGCTATGTCTTTCGGCTGAATATCTTTTTTGAGCAAAAAACATCTTGTAGCTAGGCAATAGGCCTTCATCAAATGTCTCCAGTTTTGCTGATTCTTGGTGACTCGCCCACTCGAAACCGGCAGTTCTCTTGAGGTTGTCGGCCCATCTTATCTGTGGGTTCCCTCCGTTTCTCTTTCCCAACCGAGGATGCAATCCCATGATATTGGACTTCCAACATCAGCCATGCTATTTGCCTAACATAGTCCCACTCGAGTATGGAGATTGTGATAATATCTTCCATGGATTGGACCTGCCATGAGACTTTGTATGATATCCATTTTTGTCCCTCTCCTATCGGAGGTTGGCTATCATCAGGGAAATCCTTACTTTAGGCTGCAGCCCAGATGTATTGAATATGCATGTTAAAAACATACTAATCTGAGTTTTCTTTTCAAGAGTTTTTGAGGTTAATAAAATTGACTGAGCGCAGCGATAATAATGTGTATTGTGTATTTGGTTTAACCAAATTACAACAAGACTTAACAACAAAATCTTTAAAGTTTCGGGTATTGCAACATTACTTTTAACGGAATTCGGTAAGATAAGTTTAAATGTGATGGATTTGTCTATTTTAAAATAAAAATACGAGTATGTATTCATAATAATATTATATTGTACATTCATTTGGTAAGTTGGCTTATATAATATATATATATAATATGATTATTATTATTGTTTACTTAGGAAATAGCTGTTATTGTAAATAATTCTATATGTATACCTTCTGCAAAAATAATTATTATTATTGTTCATTGTGCCTAATAATTATATGTTCGTTTACCGTAGAATACAATGTCTTGGTGAACACAATGCAATGGTGTGATTCAGTCTGTCCATGCTTTACTCGTTTTTGCATGTCCCAATATTGCATAGATAATGTTTTAAAGATCTCTTTTACCACACAAACACTTATTTTCTCTGACCATATAATAGGTATGTAATAATATTACGAATCAACAAAGCTGTTCAATCAGTTTCCCTCCATATACCATCTGTCAAAACCAATGCCCACTCTTTTGTTTATTACACTTAAAAATAGAATGCATTCAAATAAAATAAATATTACCAGGTAGGTACCTATTACATATTTAAATCAAATATTAGGTGCCTACCCAATTTCTATAAGCAAAGACAATAGAAAACAATGTTTATGTGGAAAATTTTGAGGAGAGTGTTTGTTCAATTCACTAGAATAATGTTTATGGAAATTTTGCAGCTATCATAAATTTACAATGTATCATTTGATTTACACACAACTCAAAGAAAATAATACTTTTGTGTTCTGTATACCTAACATCTGATCATGAAAATATTCTGTTTTTGTTTGTCGAATAATGCTCAGAATCATTATCATTAAAGATTGTATTAATTTTTTATCTGCACAATATTCACAAGAAAATATGTTTTATAATACATAAGTGGAAATAAAATTGTATGTTACTTAATAAGGTCAAAATTGTTTTCATACAATTTTCCGTGCATAAATTTATACAAGATGTCAACTCATTTAAATGCCTAACAATAAATTATTAAAATGCCGTACATGAATTAAAATCAAACAGTGTTTGTGTGGAAAGGCTAACCTTATTTGACAAACAGTGTTTGTGTGGAAAGGCTAACCATTATTTGAATGAAAAAATTGTTTGGTTTCTTATAAGAACGATGTCTCTGTAATTACAAAAAGTTGTATGTTGAAAAATATTTTTTGTCAAAATGTCCTATGTTCAACATGTGGCATTTTGAATTCACACTGAAATATAAATTCATATTGAAATATGTTTAAAAAAAAAGCGCCTTTAATGTAACAATTCTATGTAAAACTTTTAAGAGGTAGAAAAGAAACACTTTTCTCTCCTGAACGGTAGTACCTAGTTGCATTTTTTGTGTAGGGTGCTAAGATTAAAAAAAAATATGTTTTAACCCACTGAACAGAAAAACCCTAGAAGTGTTATTGACAATGAAACTGATTAGCTGTTAAAAAAAAAGTAAGATAAACTTTACCCCACTTCGGTACACAGACACGCCCAAAATACACTTCTATCGGCTCATCTCTTCAGTGAACTCGACATATATCATTTTGTAAAAACAGCAATGCTATTCCGGAGTGTTATTATTTGTTTTGAACTAAATTATCTTTGTTGAAAACCTTTGGCTTAATGAAAATATTTGCACGTTTGGTTACATAATTATAGCATTATATTGAATGATATAGCGCGTTAACCGCCTAACCTCAAATTATTGTATTTCCATGTGTACGGATAATATTTGTGAAAACCATTTATACCATAGATTGAATGTTGTGGTACATATTATTATTATTATCAGAAGGACATTTTCATATGCGGACGAGCAGATGAGACAGGACGAGGTGAAAAAGTATTGTGGGAAGCAAATAAAAATTTGAATGGGAGGTCGGAAATTTTATTTATTTTTTGAACCCCTAACCAACCTTATTTTTTTTATTTATTTATACCTGTGCAAGGAAGATCCAATACAGATTCAAGAACTCTATCCAGGAAAACCAATTGCTTCAGGCTGCAAATGAACAAACAGAAAATCCACAAACAGCTAGAAGTTGTCAACAAAATAGAAGTTGTCAGAAGTTGCTTTAAGCAGTCAATTTAGATTAGCCTCTTGGATGATTTTTTTTAAAGCTAATATTTTTAAGATATTAATATTAGATTTAGCGTTGTTCAATGTTTTGTGAATGCTTCTCGAATTGCTAGTTCTTTAAAATGAACCCTTCGCAGTGAAGACTTCAATTGAAGTCTTCAGTTCTTTTTGGAACCGGTTCCTCGCCGAAAAAACACGTACTAGTCGGTAGAGATTTGAAAGTGAAAAGAACTGGAACCGGTTCCTTGCCAAAATGAAAAGTACTAGTCAGTAGGAATTTAAAAACGAAAAGAACTGGTACTGGTTCCTCGCCAAAACAAAGTACTAGTCGGTAGAGATTTCAAATTGAAAAGAACTGGAACCGGTTCCTCGCCAAAATAAAAATCACATTCCTTTAGATCGAAGTACTTTACAGGCTTTGAAGTTCACCTTCACAACTGTACTGCTGCAAATTGAAGTAGTTCTTTGTAATCTAACTTCCATTATTGAAGTATTTGTTCAATGAAATGAAGTTAGTTAAATGATTGCACGCTAAAATGAACTATTAACTTCAATTGAAGTATTTGTTCAATGAATGAAGTAGGAACTGTTGCCAAAAGAAGTAGTTCTTTCATAGCGGTCACAACGCTAATTAGATTATTAAAACCTCAGAGCAAAGATATACAAGAGAGAGCGCTGCTGTAGTCAGTTTTGATGAGTTTTGCCGGACTCGGCTAGACTTGGGCGTGCCAAGGACGTGCGCTAGGGTATTTATACATCCATTCATAGCACATGTAAACAACGTTTTTGTTTATTCGTATAACCACTTTTTCACAGTATTATAACGCCTATTTAGGCGTATTATAATATGTATTTACATGGCCAGCAACGGGGGGCACCTAACAGCCTAGCAGAGGAAATTATTTCCAGCGGGAAAGATGTTTCAGCGGGAAAGGATGAATTTGCCCGCTGACACTTCGGTTTACCCTTTGTGATGGAAAACACCTCTTGTTTTGTGATTACTTCAGGGTGCTTAAATTCGTAAATAAACGTGATCTACCTAACCTTAAAGACTATCATTTGACAATTAACTAGTATTATTTATTATAGTTACTTAGTTCTACAGTATTGTTATAAACAAAAATATAGTATATAACCTAAAAAACCGTTGACTTATGTCCATTTATGTCGTATTTCAAAACGTGTGGGCGGAGTCAACGGAGACGCGGGACACGAAGAACATCCTTACAATACTTTAAAGCGGTGCGATAATTTGGGAAATTTTGCTGTCTCTTTCTTTCTCATTTCAAATTTGTATAGGTTGGGTAAAAAGAATAAGCTCTCTCTCTCTATATATATTATATATATATATAAATATTATATCTCCAAGATTAAAACCTTCAAAATCGAAGCATGATTAATAAACTGTAAAAAGCCAAAAGCATTATTTTTTGTCGTTTGAACAACCATATAATTTAAAAAAAATAGAACCACCTGTCAAAGTACGTAAATGAAATCAAGTAATATTTTACATCAATTTAAATGATTTATTATCATAGTGTTCATGATCATAGAAATAATTCAAACAACTAACCATTAGTTTACAAATCCTTAAAACAATGTGCCATAGCTAAAAATCGCCAATTTCACTGTCAGTTTTTAAATATCAATCTTTAGTAGCTGGGTGGATAAATACGTCGGGTTCCCACGCAGGCGTCGGGGGTTATATACATGTAAAAGCGACATTTTCCCCTTATAATGATCGTAATAGGAGTTTTTCAAATCTTATCCGATTATAATTTTATTATAATCTGGGAATAATTGTCTTCCTTTTAAAAGAAAATTTAATTAAAATATATTTTTTAGCATGATCACAGTGTTCATGATACTTTATATTATGCGTTTTACAGAGTGAGGTTTCATAACTCATCGGGATTGCTATGTATGTTAGCAAGATACTAATAAAAATAAAATATATAGTAATGTCACAAGCCAAAACTCGTACTTTTTGTTAAGTTTATTTTAATAAAGTGATTATGCCTTTTTGTGATATTTTCAATAGACATGTATTTACATGCAGGCCCAGCCCTGAACCAATCGGCTCTGGCGCAAGTAATTATTTTGGCGCCCCTTATCAAAACCTAAATTTAAACACCAGAAATATCGAAAAACTTATTTCACGTCTAATAAAATAACTTATTGTGTAATTATAGAATGAATCTTCGCTATTTTCCACATAGAGCATCATGAGTTACACAAAAAGTATAATTTTCATAGAAATGTCATCTCTGCTAACTATAATATGTATTTGGCGGGTTTCCCCTCTAAAAATATCTAAATATTTTTTATGAAAATAACAAAACACAATAAAAACGAAAACACGCAAGCAGCAAAAGTTTATAATGCATTGTTTCTATATTTTAACTTAACATTTATGTCAGTATGCAACAAACAATCTTTAAGTTACTTTAAATACATTTCAAATTCGTGTGCATTCACATTGTGGAAAAAACGTCGTAAGTCTTGAATCAAGATGACTGACATTGCTGTTAGGATGTAACAGCACTATAAATTAATACAGCGCTGTCTCATTAAACTAAATTTACTCCAATTGCTATTTTATTTGCGCTACTTGTTTCTGTATAATTTTACTTATTTTTAAACACAATATCAAATATAAGACGAGATGCGCCGGTTCTTATTCTGCGCAGTTCGATTGTCTTCTATAAAGTGTTGTTTTTTTTAATAGTTTTTGTGGTAATAATACGGCACTGGTTATCTATTCTTGTGGTATGGTAGATTATTCAAATTCTTTCAATGGAATATTTGACTCCAACACTGTTTTTTTTTTGCTTGTAGGTCATCATGAATTATTTTATTGTTAAACGCATCAAGGCAGGTAAATAAAGTATTGTGTCTAGCTGTAAACATTTTTTAAAAAGATATTAGCCCAGAATTAGAATATCAAAGATAATTCCAGGTTCAATGAAAAATCCACCACAAGTAAAATTTGTAAAATATCATCAATTTGGACAAAATACAAAGTTTGGGGTCGAAAATTAGATCTCGTTTTCTCGGGCTCTGTGGGACCGAATAAAGTGAACTTTTGAAATTCTATTAAAAATGGTAGATTCAATATAATAAAATGAAAAAATCTTCCAAAAATAACATTTGTCAAAAAAAAATCATCAATTTTATGGATAAAATCTTGAAGGAACAATATATGGAGGGATAGCTAATTTGTTTTACCCAACCCATCCGAAATTGTAATAAATCACTTTTTCCGAGTTTTTACATTGTACACCATGAGAGAGAAAGAGACAACAAATTTCTTGGAGCGCTTCTATATACTGTCGTAATGATCTTAAGCTGGTTATTTTCGCTGGTTAACGGCAGGACTCCGCCCACATTTTTTATTTTGCCACTAAACTTGACACAACTAAACGGTTTTTTAGGTTAGATGCTATATTTTTGTTGATAAAAATACTGTGAAAAAGTGGCTATACGAATACACAAAAACATTATGTCGATATGTGATATGAATGGATGTATAAACACCGTAGCCTTAGTCTTAGCCACGCCCAGGTGCGCCGAGTCATGTTAAAATCATCAAAAACAAGTCCAAAACTGACTTCACTGCCTTGGCTTGGGCTACCTCTAGTATACTATAAAGATAAAATGCAATGCTTGGGGTCGGAAATTAGATAAATTGTGCTCTGTGAGACCGAATGAAGTGAACCTTTGAAATTCTGTTAAGAATGATAGACTTAATAGAATTAAATGAAAACATCTCACAAAAGTAGCATTTGTTAAAAAAAATCACCAATTTTATCGACAAAATGCATTAACAAAAGTAATATTAAAAAAAATCGTCAATTTTATGGACAAAATACAAAGCTTGGGGTTGAAAATTAGATGCCGTTTTCTCAGGCTCTATGATACCGAATGAAGTGAACCCTTAGAATTTGGTTAAGAATGATAGACTTAATAGTATGAAATAGAAAAATCTCCCAAAAGTAACATTTGTCGAAAAAATAACCCTTTGTGAGCGAAATACGAGTCTCGGAGTCGAAAATTAGATATCGTTTTTGCTTTTTGAGACCGAATGAAATGAATTTTTGGAATTCTGTTAAAAATGGTAGAATCAATATAATAAAATGAAAAAACTAAAACGCACACGTGTGGCACACATTTCAAACGATTTACAATTAATGTTTTAATTAGATTGTTTCTATATTCTAACTTAACAATTATGTCAGTAGCTAAAAATAATATTTACGCTACTAAATACATTTCAAATTGGTGTGCATTGATATTGTGAAAATAAATCTTCGAAATGGCTGGTAGTGTTGAAAAAATGCGACAGCACTATAAATTCGTACAAGGCTGTCTCATTTTATCATTTAACTCAATTTGCGAATATTTCTCTCTCATTCGCACTGCTCGTTGCATTTTTTGTTTCTTTTAAACACCCAGTGTGAATTTTTCGTTCGAGCGTAAGATAGGTACCAACTCGTATCAAGTATTAAACGAGACTTCGTTTCTCATCGGGCCGCGAAATTGCGGGTTCGATTTTCGTTAATGAATAATATTTTTTATTCATTTTATATTATTATATATTTCAAAACGCTGGGCGCGTAAAAAAGCACTGTACTGAGAGCATAAAGGCTGATTCACACCAACGTCCAGTTCCGCTCAGTGCCGATATTGTTCCGCAAGAAAACTTATTGATATGGTATAAATATCAATCAAGGAGTATGTGCCAAGACAAATTTGTGTGGCAGGATATCCTTCTGCCCACCCTTGTGATATTTAACTACTTAGTTAGTTAAATAATTATTTTGAAGTGTAAAAATACTTACAACACAGATTTTTTTTTTAAACCATTTTTTTATCACTAAATAATATTTTTAATAATTAATAATTAATAAAAATATTATTTATATATATATATATTTTTTTTATGATATTCATACCATATCAATAAGTTTTCTTGCGGAACAATATCGGCACTGAGCGGAACCGGACGTTGGTGTGAATCAGCCTTAATTCACCGCCTGGAGCGGGTTGCTCCGATTGCGCCTGCACAGGACCGGCCCTGTTCACATGACATCACACTTTTTCCTAAATCAGCTTAAAATGAATGCAAGACGCCCCGAATCACCGAGAAAAAGAAAGTAAAACGAGGAGCAAGGTATTTATTTATTTATGAACTAACGGACTATTCTCCAGTTACAAAAGAAATACATTACACGAAATGGAAAAAAAAGAGCAACAGAGAAAGAACAGCACATACATAATATTAAATGAAGCAATGGCAAAAATTGGATAAAATATACATAAGAAAGAACATTCAAAGATTCAAATCAAAGCCAAGGTCAAATCAAAGTGTTAGTAGAGTGGTAAAGAATGACAAAAATCATTTAGAAGTAACTAATAACAAAGTAACATCTAGAAACACTGATTATACTAAAAAAAATTGGTTTACGAAACCTAGGTATAAGTAAAAATAAACAATACACACAACGCTGTCCCCAATATATTTAAACCATATTGCATTATTTACAAACGTTTAGCAATTAATCATTTTGTCTATTCCTGAAGACTGTCGATGTCTCGCCGCAAGCGCCAACAAAGCGACCCCCAACCCGCTGGTGTGTGTGGAGCAATAAAGTGGACCCATCGGTCTTGAAGACCTCTTAGACCTCAACAAGAATTCGTCAACCTTCAAAGAATTGTCCCACATTTTGGCAGGGGGCGGGGGCCTGTCGTCTCTCTTCCTCGAAGCAGCCTCTGAAGTCTTTTGGTTATTCTTGTGAGAGTCTGGAGAATCTTGCCTCGTCATCGATCCCCAGCATCCAGGAACTATCTGCCAATCCAGGACTAGCTGAAGCCAGTCGTCTTGGAGGAACTGGCCGAATCCAGTCAGGGAACATACTAAAACTAGAAATAGTTATACTTTTAAACTTTAATATTATCAAGTTCGAGTATTCATTTTACTGTTATCGACTTTTCACCTAATCGGATAGAAAACATAATTTAATATAAAAACGAAATAATTGACGTTGGCTTTTTAACAACATAAATTAAGTTGAGAAAACATGTTATGAATTTAAGCTAAGGAACATTAATTTAAGGGTTGTATATTGCATTTAATTTATTTATAACGGAATATTGTCCAATTACAAAAAAAAAATACCACGAAATGGGAAAACACAGCAACAGAGAAAGAATAGCACATACATAATAAAATAAAGAAGCAATGACAAAAATGGGACAAAATATACATTAAAAATTAAACTCAAGTCAAAGTTTTGGTAGAGTCGTTAAGATTAGACAAAAATCAATTAGACTGGTACGAAAAATTTCAAGACTATGGCTTGAGTTAACAAGTTTTGACATTCTGGACAGTGGAGAATGATACCCATAATTAGAAGAGTGGTGATTTATGTAGGAATCATTATTTATGCATATATATATATATATATATATATATATATATATATATATATATATATATATATATATATATATATACATATATATATATATATACATGCACTATTTTAAAATAAATAAATATAACTTGATGATGAAAAGAAGAGGAAGAAAAAGCATAAAATATAATTTGAATAAAATCCAACAGTAGATATTTATTTATTTATTAATTAAGATATGTTAGATCCACTAAGTTATACAACCTTTTTCAGTAAAGAACTGGATAAAAAATAGGAGTTTTGAACCAAGAATAAAATTGAGAATATAATTTACATTCGTAAGTTGTAAACTTTTGCATATTCATATTATAAATAGCAAAAAAATACTTGTTAATTTTATTATAATAATCCAGATAATGACCCATTGTTGTAAGGTCTTACTTACTTTGCTCTAAAAACAAGTCTCTCCAGCGTGCAGGATATCCAGCGGCTTGCACCTCTTTTACTTGGTGCATTATTTTACAGCAATATTCTTCAACTGGTAAGTGTGCATTGCAGCCCATTGCTTGGGAAACCAGCTTGTATATTATTCTACAAAAACAAAGGCATCGATTACTGTTTTATTTAATTTATATCAACAAAATAGTAATAAAAACTAAATTATTGTATTAATTATTCAAACAATATTGATTGAAGATCAAAATGATTTCGGATGCCCCTAGGATCTACCGCTTGCTGGGCGGTAGCTTGTGGTACCATTAGACAACATTACCTTTTCTCCACTCAGAGATTATTCACTTTTTTTTTATGTCAATACTTTTTCTATTTTGTTATTTATTTGAGTCCAGGTGGCACCTAAAATATGTATTTCTTTTCTCTGTTTTTTTTTTCCATTTCACTGTTTGAATATTATGAATTTTGTTTCAAAAATTAATTTAATATTATTTTTCCAACGTATTTTTTTCCTTACATATTTATTTTTCAACGAAATAAAAAAAAATCGAATGGCATTTTCTCGTACTCGCCTGTGCGTAAGACTGTATCCCCGGGGTTCTCCAGATGTAAGTATCCGACGACATTGACGGGATATTTTACAAGATGACTTAGAGTTTGCATTTGTTTTACCTTTCATTTGTTTCATCAACTGAGACAAACAAAAATCTTAAAAAATAAAAAACAATATATTATTCTATAAAATGTATTCGTTAACATTAAGATGCATTGACCTTCATCCTGGAAAAGTAAAAAATATAATACATGTAAGGATAAAGATAAGATAGTAAGCTACAATATTTTTTTAAACTGACCATATGTGTCAGCGATTGGCAGGACGATAAAGAAGAAAATTTCTAAAGTGTTGCCATTACTACAAAATTGAAAATATTTGTTAAAAAAATAAAAAGTTAGCAAAGTTGGTACGCTGCCAAAATAAGGGTTTAAAATCCGTTAATATCGTATTTTATTGTGTTTTCAAGAATAGAAAGACTGAAAAAAGGTCCTTAAGATAATTTTTTAAAATTATATGTCTATGAACAAACCTGATTCTCGTTCATTTGGGGAATTAGTTGTGTAGGTCTTCGCATGTTTTTCACGAGAGTGTTTTGCCTCTAACTTACATTGCAGAGTTCTGTTCAAATGTTTACCGACTCCGCTCCACCGTCCAGGTTCTAAAATTCTCTCAGCCACTAGAATTAAACATTATAGTTTCCTTGTTTCAGATAAGCGATAAATTACTTACTTCTAATATATTTTAGCGGGCAATTATTTCTATTATGTGTTTGAAATTGTATTTAGCAAGCACATCGTTGCAAGAAAGGCAAAATAGCTGAAAGGCCATTTTGGGAAGTTTACACCACAGCACTTAAAAGTTGTTTTTTTTTACAATAAAAATCATAAGTCTTCAGTACCTGGTTGAATTTTGAATAAAAAAGTTCATTCGTGTAACTCAATACTCTCACTGAGTTACCTGAAGCGATAAACAGCTAAAGAAAGTCCCAAACTTGTGTCGCTTGGGTCGAACCTTCTCCAAAATGTATGAAAATACTTTAGATGGCTGAAGGGCCACAAAAGTCTTCCGAATCAAACGAGAGTCAGAGCATTCGGCACAGAATATTTTTTTGATCAAAACTACATATTTAACTAATTTTTGACCAAAGTGTCGCTTAAGCCATTTTGCTTTTCCAGCGAAAATATTAATACTCAAGTTACAAAGTTACACATCCCGTGAATTTTCACTGGTAATAAATGCAATCATAATAATTTATTTTTTTTGAGTGCACAGTAAATAAATCTCACCTCTAGCAATATTTTTTGGAAAATTTGTGTTTCGTGCAATTTTGAGCAAATAATTAGCTTTTCTCCTTGGATTTCGTATTGCACAATCGTTTAATGGTTTCATTGATTCCAACTGTCCTGAAATAATTTAATCACTAATGCATTTTAAAATAAATAATCAACGCGATTCACAAAATTCATACAAATAATACATCTTTTTTAATAGTTACCTTATAAAAGTTTCAATACGAAAGATAAAAACGAATACATCATGTAACTCGCATTTGAACCAGGGGCCCTAGCACGAAACATCGATATAATTTTATCGACAATGTCGGTAATTTGGCATCGTTCCTGAGCCCGACTGCAGATCACCAACGAACAAACGACAACTCACGTCAACTGAACATGTTTTTTAGTCAATGTGAACTGTCTTTTGTTCGTCGGCGATCTGCAATCGGAGTCTGGAACGATTCCAAATTACCGACATTGTCGATAAAATCTATGTCAATGTTAGGGCTAGAAATAAATATATGAGAGCATTATGCAAATTAAATGAATCTATAAAATCTATTAAATTAATCTACGAAGGTAGTTCGAGGGAATGAGGTATTTTTCTTTGAAGCGAAAGAATCTAGTAGTTGATTAAATGTTTTTTTTTACTTCTAAACCTTCGTCTTCGGGACTCTTGTTAAGTTTTCACGTAAAAAAAAAAGACTAATTAGAATCTTACCCTGAGCTATGGCAACCCCAAAGTAACCATCGATGTCCATCTGCTGGTGGTTTTCCGTCATATAGTCCAGAGCTCTTCCGAGGGCGGAGAGCAGGGTTTGTCGGGAAGGAGTCTCGGGGGTGTGTAGCGAGGCCTTCGTATAGGGCAACACGAAAAGCAAGCTGATGATGCTGAAACAGTATTGTTAAGAAAATGCTGTAGATACTTTCTAAAAACATTTTCCTCGGTATTTTAATATTTTCAATAAAACAACAGATTTAGATAGAAAACCAGTAGAGTAATAATAGTGATTCCTTGCTTATTCCTAGCATCGTTTTTGTGATATATTATAAGGCATAAATCACATAACAGAGTTCCTAGAATCCGAAAAGTCACAGTTTTCTTTTTTTTTAATTAAGTTAATTTAGTTTAGCAACAATGAGAAAATCAAAGCTCTAATAGTTTACAGTTATTATTTTCACTTCGAGTCGAATACGGCCACCGTTTTATAAAGTTCTCCGATTTTTCATTGGTATTTTAATAGCTGCCCTTCCAGTTAAATTTTTTTTTTAAAAGCTTTTATAAAAAAAACTTATCTAATTTTTTTAGTACATATAACAGGCATGATGCCCAAAACATATATACATGAGTGGTTATTTAATTGGAATATTTAACAACAGTAGGTAATCAAGTAAAAGTTTATGAATATATACTTAGACGAATAACAATGTAAAACTGAGGAAAAAACTTGTATTCTGATAAAAACTGATAAAAGATATGTGCGAAAACAATTTTCTTGGATATTTAACTATAAATAATTTCATATTCGTAAAAAGCATTAACTTTGTGACTTGCCATATTTATAAATTAAACAGATAAATTTTGTTTAAAACCACTTTTATTTTCAATATTTTTGAGCACCCTTCCATCTTCAGGACAATATTAAAATTAAACTAAAATACAGAATACTGAAATATATATACATATTTAGGTGTTGGAATGGGAAGGAGAGGGAAAGTGAATGGAAAATGCTAAAGATAGTGATAATAAATTAAGTAGTTTTGGCATTTATAAACTATCTTGCAATCATTGTCCTTCATTTTATATAGGTAAGACTTCTCCAAATGTAAATAAAGTTTTCGGTTTTCGAAACCGGTCGACAAAATATTGAAAAGAAAAGTGGTTTTAAACAAAGTTTGCCTGTTTTATTTGTAAATAATTTCCTTTGTGAGTGCGTACTGATGTAAAATAAAATTATCAAAATTAAAAAAAAATAACCTTTTCAAATCCTCAACTACCCAATAAAGTACCTACCTATAATGTATTTTAACAGACATTATTCTATATCTGAAATGGGTGGATTAAAGCAACATATATTTCTTCTTGACAAGTCAAGTTACATCTTATATCCCATGATTTTTCGCGCGTTAGAACTAGTTAGAATCCATAAGTTATAATAAATGCTTTACCTATGTTGACTAACCTACCTTATCCATTTTGGAATGTGCCCCGACATGGGTGACCCTGTGACAGCAACTGACCTAAGAAACCTCTCCACGAGGGAAGCTGCCTTTTATTGCTGTCCACCCCACCCCTGCCACCTCCCGCCCTCTATACTATGTGTACAGGGTGACTGGTGGTTGGTGTGAAATACTGAATCACTAAACATCGCTACATAAAGTTAACCATTTATTATTATACCATTTAAAAATGAAGATGGGAAGACTTGCCAATTTTCAACCGTGGATCTTACGGAGATGATAAAAAGCGTAGAATAACTGAAACTACGGCAGCAATCGACTAGATAGAATAGTCCAGCCGTATCGCTGCGGAAGAAGCGATGTCGGGGGCGGAGTAATTAATTGGTAGATATACTAGTCAGGCGAGCAAGATAGCTGTTTTTTTTGTTTTTAAATAAATTAAACAAGAGTCCCAACTGCTCCCAACCGTTTGAAGTCAATGAGACTATGGCATCTCTAATTGGGGCATGTTGTAAGATTGAAGGTGGTGGGGAGAGGAAGGGTATGGGGAAGAGGGAGGTTAAGAAGTACCTGGCTATGATACTATGTCCAAAAGATTTTTTATTTTACTTTGTAACACGACAAGGCGCGCGGCCCCGAATACTTTCTCGCTCCCGTCTAAAGCACTGTCCCTCTCTAGCAATGGCGAGCTGATACCTGATTGTGCGTTGTTCCCTTTCAGTGAGGTCTTTGAGTACTTAGTCAGATATTCAGAACCTAGTCTCGAGACCTGATACTGATTGCGTGTTTTTCCCCCTCAGTGTGGTCTTTGAGTTCTAAGTACTAAATATCCGTAAGCGTTCTATTGAATTGTGCGCCGTCGGCCTTTCAGTTTGTTTTAATTGTAAAATATTGTTTTAAGTTTTTAAATTTATATGGGAAAAAACTGTTATAACTTTTAAGTAGATATCACTGGTTCAACAACCCTTGGCCTGAGTCCTGGCCGCATCTAGTAAATGCTTCTACTCCTGCCAGTATCTTGCTGTCTCCCTCCAGTTCCTTATACGTAAGAATACAGGGTTAGCTTCCACACTGTCCAACCACCAAAACTTAGACTCTCAATTTCGTACTACAAGCTTAATATTTTAAAAATTAACTTTCTTCCCCTTTCACTACGTGACCTGTCTCTCTGAGCCGTTCAAGTTTTATAAAGCTAATCGACTTTTCACAAATCATTAGTCTTCTACACTCGAAGGACATGGAGAGGTACCTTTACGAAGCAGTGTGGTCAGGATTTTTGAAAGTTTCAAAGATATATGAAATGATGTTGGGTAGCCTATTAGTTACCGCCCACATGGAATTCGGACATTTATAATAAACATATTTGAACACATTAACAAAACAATATCAATACACCATTAAAATTATTTATAAAGTCAAAATATCACACAAACACCTATTACAGAAACCTTACCTAAATAATGATGGAAGATTTTGATTGATTTTACGTCTTTATATATCATTAAAAATGTGAAAATACTAAAGTTTGTTTAAACTTGTTGAAATATCTCTAAAAAGCTATGTTTTGTAATCTTAGCACATATCACCATCATGTTTGATTTATTTGTATAACCACTCCAATTTGTTTAGTCTTAGAAGTGTTACGATATTATGTGACGACTTTTCTTGTCTCTTTCTCTCTCATTTTATACGACGTAAAAACCCGGAGAAAGTGATATATCGCAAATTTGTATAGGTTGGGTAAAAATATTAGCTATATCTCCTTATATCATTACTGCAAGCTTCTCCATTACGCTCTTTAATATTTGCCATCGAGTATCAATCGCCTTGTATAAGTGATACAGACTACAGCAGCCTGTAAATTCAGAGAGATGAGGTTCGCACCTAATTATCATTCAATCCTCGCCCCTAGCCGTTTCATCTCTGCCACAGCTGAAGAATTATTGTGAGCTGTGGGATCTAAGAAATGTTCGCAACATTTTCCGAGATTTTTCAGCGGTTAAAATGTTCTTGGATTATTCAGAATAAGGGTATGGTAAAGTTGACTCAAAATCGTCGCCTAACGCATTTCAAAAAATAAAACCCACGCCACCCACCGGATGTGTATAAATAATAATAACAGTGAACTTATATAGCGCAGTTTTGTGATATTTAACCTCAAGTGCGCTTCATGCTAAATTAATTATGCTAATAAGACTAACTAACAAGGAGAAAATAATACATAATATGTATACAAATTAAAACTATCTAAAATAATGATCGTTATCATAAATCATGAGAGAAAAGGTTCAGATATGGGTATAACAGTGTATGTGTACATCAACAGAATGTGTGTCAAAAAAATATATATATCGTCGCTGGAAAGGCAAAAGGGCTTAAGCGAAATTTTGGTCAAAAATGAATTAAATATGCAGTTTTGATCAGTTATTTTTTCTCTATCGAATGCTCTGACTCTCATTTGATTCTGAAAACTTTTGTAGCCCTTAAGGCATATAAAATACATTTACCATTTGTAGGAAGACTCTTTTTTACCCTTTTGTCACTTCATGTAACTCAGTGAGAGCATTACATTACCTGAGTTAACATTTTTTTCAAAATCCAACCAGGTACTGAAGACTTATGAATTTTATTGTAAAACCTCTGGTGTAAACTTCCCTAAATGGCGCGTCAGCCCTTTTGCCTTTCTGGCAACGATATACACTTGACAATTTGATTGAATCAAAGGACATAACGTTATATGCCCAATGCAATCTTTCTACATATATCGTTTGTGTTTAGGTCATAGGCGTTATTCTACATTTTTTGCACGCATACATACTTAGGCCTAGTGGTTCGAACCACTGTCACATTTTACACTGTCGCAAATCAATGATTAGCGCCATCATGATTTTTCAATCGTCCCCGTTAACCACAGATTATCAGCCCGTTTCAGCATTTAATCAAATTGTTATCAGGTTTTAAGCATAACAGCATGGCCGTTATATTATCACTAAGGCCTAAATGTCCTTACAAAAAATGTGGAATAACGCCTTTGGACCTAAACACAGTCGATACCTTAGAGTATACAAGAGGTAGCCCAAGCCAAGGCAGTGAAGTCAGTTTTGGACTTGTTTTTGATGATTTTAAAATGACTCGGCGCACCTGGGCGTGGCTAAGACTAAGGCTACGGTGTTTATACATCCATTCATATCACATATCGACATAATGTTTTTGTGTATTCGTATAGCCACTTTTTCACAGTATTTTTATCAACAAAAATATAGCATCTAACCTAAAAAACCGTTTAGTTGTGTCAAGTTTAGTGGCATAATAAAAAATGTGGGCGGAGTCCCGCCGTCAACCAGCGAAGATAGCCAGCTTAAAATCATTGCGACAGTATATAGAAGCGGTCCAAGAAATTTGTTGTCTCTTTCTCTCTCATGGTGTACGCCGTAAAAGCCCGGAGAAAGTGATTTTTCGCAAGTTTGTGTAGGTTGGGTAAAAATAATTAGCTCTCCCTCCATATATTGTTACTTCAAGGTCGTTACCTACAATTCAGTAAGTAAACTTGAATGTATATAATCACTACATTAAAGGTATTTAGGTTTATATATTTTTTTAACTTCAGCAGGCAGTTATTCAAACGAATTCCCCTTTTTACAAATCTTTTTTCTTGTCGTACAATAAATTATGAACCAAGTAAAATTACGCTATGTCTTATTTTTAACAGTCAATTGGACATTTCAAAGCTCTCTCCGGGTGGAAATAAAGTTGCAAGCTAAAAATAATTGCGCTGACCCATAAATTCCTGATGTTTTTTAGGATCAGATGTTTTGGTTATAGTTAGGATGCACAGAACATGACGATATTATTAATAAATAAATAAAAATGTTTTTATTTTTTATTTAATAACTACTGTCAATCTAGTTGATTCCTTGTCAGAAACTCATTTGAATCTACGTAGTTCGGTCCCGGATATCATTAGATATATTTTAATACTCGTGTCATTCACACGCAATGTTTTCTTCAAAAGTCCGTATAATATGTTTATAGTGGTCGAATATTAGATATATTTCCTGTTAACTCGTAAAATCTTCCATTATTCTTTAATCACCTTCTCAGTTGACGTTTTGCCTCTTTCAATTCATATTATCTGTCTCTCTGTTCCTTCGTTATAATTTAAATGTAATTCTATTGTTTTATCACTATGCTCTTATTTTATTTTTTTGTTTTATATTGTGTTCTCCCTCTGTATGCATATATAACCGCACACTTTGTATTTTTGTTAAGTTTAAGGTTGTACCCTGATGATGCATCGGTCATACAAATTTAAATAACATCTGTGGTCTTAATACAAAGTTATTGTTTGCTAAAATGTTTTCTGGATAAAACGATAAATGTCAAAACCAATGTTGGCGATCTCTGCTGTCTGTCGCCGTTGCGATTATTTTAAATTAAAAAGACAAATCTCTTCACCGTTAAAACATGAAAGGTCTGCTGTTGTTGGAATATTTTTGTATTCGTATTTATTTATGCCTACAATGATTATAATTTTCACTCGGGGATGATGTGGGCTTATGTCCGCCATTTTAATAAATTTAAAATGAAGTGGCTTTCGACGGATCTACGCTCTAAAGTGTAATTTAAATGTTCAGAATGTCGACCGAGTGGTAGATACTCTCAGTATCGCTTTGGTGAAAGACCACCATCCAGATATGAAACGTTGCTTGAAATGGCCAGCTACTTTTCAACCTTCGTCTTTCCAATCTCATCACCCTCCCCAATCCCTCTAACCTCAAAACATACCTCGATTGGGAATGCCATAGTTCCACTGGCTCCGGACTCTTGTGCGGTAAGTATTCACATAAAAAACACATTTTTTTATCACAAATAAACCATCATCAGTTATTACCACATAAGAGTCCCAACCGTCTAGAGCCAGTGATACAATGGCATCCTTAATTAGGGTATGTTGCGGGAGTAGTGGGAGGGGAAGGAGATGGGGAAGATGAAGATTGGGAGTACCTGACTATTCAGATCTGGTTACCAAACATGGCTAAAGCCATTTCAACCAACGTTTCGATTCTGAAGTGGTCTTTCACCAGAGCGATACTTAGTGTATCTAACACTCGGGAACGCGCCGCAATAAACCATACAGTATTTTATATTAAACAAATGTTTTATGACACATATTAATCGAATTTATTTATTTATTTGCGCACGCCGGGCTTGAACCCGCGACCTCTGGATTCGTAGTCGAGCGTCTTACCACTCGACTTAGGAGGCCGTGAAAGAAGGCAGTCTAACATCAATTTAATGATAATTGATGTGGGTAAAATAATAAAATACCTAAGCCAGGGTATTTTCACAAGCATACAACCACTGTGGTGATACGCCTACCCTATTTAGAATCTGCAATCTACATAACTTTCAAGTTATTAAGATTGTAGACATAGATGTCTTCAACACCTATCGTATTAGGATTCCACAATTTATTAGAGTAAGTGAAAAGTTTTGCAAACGTCTTCCCTTGAGGAACCTTGTTTCTTTTACATATTAAATTCCTGCGCGATTCAATGAAATATTAATTATGCCCAAGGAAAAACTTGCGACCATCTTGACCCGGTCACTGCAGCAATCTTATTTCTATTATAACTCTATGTTTCATATTTTATACAAACATAACTCATACAATCTAACAAAACCTCTGGAGTAGTGTCGGTTTCGCAATAAGAGTTAATTCGGAAAAACGCATACTTCGAATTGTGTGTATTGGTGCATATACATTCACTTTCGACAGCCATGTCTTTGAAAAAAGGCACTGAGAATTAGCATGTTGTCTTGAAGAAGGCGTAATACTTATTGTTATTATCGAAAGGGGGACACTGGGTGTAAGTATGCATTCGTGTTTGTATTTTGAAAATTCGAAATGTTTGTAAAAGTTTTTACAGTGTGCAATTTATTGTACAATTTTTATTAATTAGTTCGAAAAAAATGAAAGAACCGAATGTTTTTCTTCCATAAAATTGAACTTTTAAAAAAAATTTCGTTTTCAATTGTTCTTTTTATGTCGAAAAATGTGTTAATGTGCAAACAATGCATACATGTGCATTTTTGCATACAGCATATGTGAGTACAGTGTTCGCGTGAATATTGGCTGCGATGCATATCGCCTTAAAAATGAGTTAAATATGCAGTTTTGATCAGTTCTCTAAAATATATTTACCATTTGGGAGAAGGCTCGACTCAAGCGATAGAAATTTGTGACTTTGTGTCGCTTCATGTAACTCAGTGAGAGCATTGAGCTATCTGGGTTAACCTTTTTTTTCAAAATCCAACCAGGTACTGAAGACTTGTGAATTTTATTTTAAAACAAAAAAAAAACTTTAATTCTTGTGTAAACCTCCCAAAATGGGGAAATCAGCCCTTTTGCCTTTCCGGTGACGATATTTGACTCCTGTATTGATAAATCTCCGCAATCTGCATAACACCAAAGTTATTTGTATTGCGAACCAAGCACCTTCCAAATTTAGTAACTTGACGCCTACCGTACTTTGATTCAGCAATCAACGTAACTCCGCGGTTCTGCAACTACCAAAACTAAAAACGTAGGGCGCTTTGTTAAAGTTTCTTACTTAATACCTAGGACTGTTACGTCAATCCAACGATAATCAGACCTAAAACAACAGTTACAACTCACTACGTATAACCACCAATTGCATTCGACGGCCTCCGTGGTCAAGTGATTAAGACGCTCGACTACGAATCCAGAAGTCACGAGTTCAACTCCCACCGCGCGCAAATAAAATGTATTTTATTGATATACGTTATTTCTCATTTCATTCATATAAATAATATATATTATAGTATATTGCTTTACATTAAAAATATACTATAGAAACGTTGCTTGAAATGGCTTTAGCCGTGTTTGGTGAGCAGATCTAAATAGCCAGGTACCTTCCCCTTTCCCATCTCCTTCCCTTCCCCACTAACTTTGGCCTCACAACATACCCCAATCGGGGATGCCATAGTATCACAGGCTCCAAACGGTTGGGAGCAGTTAGGCCTTTTGTGCGGTATTCGTTTTTTTTTTTAAAAGCAAGTACCTAACAATTTATAGCATTTTACGTTCCAAGATTTTATCTTTCTTAATTTTTATCTTGGTATTATTTTTAAACGGCACGATAATCGTATCTTTAAAATAACTTTTTTAGATAAAAGACCTAGGTAATCTAAATATTTTGTTATTAGTTATCTTTTTAAATAGAGAAATATATCAAAGGTTTGCGCTTCACAGTGATGTTTATTATCGAATCGTTATAAATAATTTGATGAATATTTGAAATAAAATGTTTACGCTGCTACCGAGACTCGGACTCGGGACCTCTACTCTCTCCGAGAGTAGCGCATCTACCAACTGCCCTACTGAAACCTATGTTGTAAAAATTGAAAAAAAAAAATTGATTTAAAAAAAAAATTTAATTGATCAAAATTGCAATATTTGAATAGCTTTCGATAGTAGAGTTGGTAGATGCGTTACTCTCGGATAGAGCAGAGGTCCCGGGCTCGAGTTTCGGTCGTAACATTTTATTTTTTGTCTCTTTTTCTATTTCAATTTTATTTTAATATGATTGATATTCTTTCAGCAATTAATAATTGTTAATTAATTAATGACATTTCAAAATTGGTACAAATGTTATTTTCACTACAGTTTAAGAAGCCTATAATATTTTTGTTACGTTTCTTACATTTAAAAATAACACAAATCTAATAACAATAACAAGGTAGTCATTTATCTATCATAATGTCACAACAGGTCGCGGCCATAAAATAATACGGTTAAGGCCAAAGCTAAGACGAAAACATGTGTTATTACTTTTTTGTTTAAGTTATTTATGTAATCTTGTGTTAACAAGAGCATTCTTATAAAGATCTCTTAATTTTAGCAACTCTACATTATGAAATGGCAAACTACGAAATGTCAATAACGTCAATCTGGAATGTTTGAATCTTAAATACATTCTGACATAACTTAACAACTGACATTGCAACTGAAAACACCTATCCATAAGTAATATGCAAAAGTATCAAACGGGTGGTTTATGACTAAGTAACCTTCACGACCTCAGCTGATAATAGCATAATAAGCAACAAAACCATAGTATTATACAATACCTTTATTCAATTCAGCAATCTACAATCAGTCGAGCGGCCGTCATCAAGAATTAAACATGGAAATCTCGTTCAAATCGAAACGTATTGTTGTAACCGGGGCGGGAAGGGGTAAGTACCAATTTAATAATTTCAAGTACTTTCATCAAACTGACTTTACCTTGTAAAGGGCCTAATTTACGGAGAAATTCGTAATTTAACGGGGATTCATTTCACAAAAACCGGCCGATAACCGCTTGCAAATGATTAATTTCATGACTCAAGGCCGTTCTGTTTTACAATGTTGTTTTTCTGCGTATCAGAAACTTATGTTGTGTACGAAATTTGGTGTAAAACGAAAAACCAGGAAGAAGATATTCGAATATTATATATTATTAATTATTATCTATTTTGACTGCGGCCTGTTCACCGCTGCGTGAACTTTCAACCTTGAGATTAAAGTGCTGCACTGTGCAAGCTACAAATCAATGACCGCTGTTACGACTCTCAAGGGCGCCTCTATATTATATTGGAATGTGTAATTAAGGGTAATCGCACCCCTGCTCGACCAGCGAAAAAAATAAACTAACTTACGTACTCCATAAAGAAATCGATTGTCATTGTTAATACGAGTATATAACCACAATCCACACGTTGTTTTTTTTTTTAGGAATCGGTAAAGGGATATGTATCGCGCTTGCGAAATGCGGAGCTACGGTTGTAGCAGTCTCAAAGACGGAAGCAAACCTCGTTGAGTTAAAGAAACTTATTCCATCGGCTGAAGTTGTTTGTGTGGACCTGGGAGATTGGGAAGCAACCCGCGCTGCCATGAAGCAAATTACCAAGAAGCCAGTGCATGGATTAGTGAACAACGCAGCAGTTGCCCATCTGGAGAAATTCCTCGATGTCTCAGAAGATAGCTTTGACCAGTAAGGTTTTATTAATCAAACAAAAAAAATCATATTTTATTTCATCAATCGCCATTATTATTTTCAAGTATACAGTTTGTTGGTATTTGTAATTTAAGTGAATATTTTTTATTATTTATACAAAAGCATTGGAGGGTATTTATTCTTCTTCGTTAATCCTTATTTTCTTTATTACAGATCATTCAATATTAATGTCAAGACTGTGGTAAACGTCAGCCAAGTAATAGCCAAAGATATGGTGGAAAGAAAGCAAGGTGGGGCAATTGTGAACGTTTCCTCACAAGCATCCAAGGTAAAAGATAAAAAAAAACATGTTCGAAATTTTGTATCTGACCACTTTAGGGGGGTAGACGATTTTTCTCAACTGTCATGTTGGAGGGAGAGAGGAAGTGATTCAGTAATTAATTCAAACTGCATTTGATTTTATGTATACTATATTTGAGGGGTATAGAAGTAAAGGCAGCAATCTTTTTCATCCTAAATTATTTCTTGAAAAATTGATAACGTTTTATACACTTTTTTCATGAATATTGTGTTGACAAATTTAGAGATTATTGTTTCAAATTGTTCCTAGTTTAATTTACACAAACATTTTGACTGACAAAATACCAATGACGTTACATATATATAGACACGTTGTAGCGCTCTCAAAGTGGCAAGCAATAATCACGCTAGTTGGTGTGATCGGTGTTTAAGCCGATTTAGTACTAAACGGTCACGCGTCGCTTGAGGTCGTTTCAAGCAAGTATGAAACGCGGTCCGAACTTCGGATCTGTTTCGTTCATACACATATATTCTATGAATGTCTATCTTTGTCATACATGACCGATATTTGAATGATGAATTTACTGATAACGTGTGTTTTTTGCTTGCCACATTTTGTGTTAATATTCGTGTCTATATAATATGTAACGTCATTGCAAAATACTGTTTTTTTTAATAGTAATCATTCAAAAATTGACAATGCTACAGAACCGTTTTTATAGATTGCTGCCTTTGCTTCTAAACCCCTCATTGTCAACCCCTGCTTCCCCCTCCAACAACATGGGTACCTTCAAGAACCAGGTTCACTCATTTTTATTATCAAAAATACTCTCCACACAGCATCCCCAAAGATGACATAGGTCTTGGGGGAAATGATTTCCCTCAGGGCCTCCTATGTCAAGTTAATATATTGTAAATATTATGTATTTTAAACATTTGCTTATATACCCCATGGCTTAGCTTCATCTCTTCATAATATTAATCAATACTCAAAAAACATTTTGTACCCTTCAGGCAGCACTGGAAGAACACGCAGTGTATTGCTCGACCAAGGGTGCTTTAGATGCGTTATCCCGAGTCATGGCATTGGAGCTCGGCAAACACAACATCCGCGTCAACTGCGCCAACCCAACGGTGATTCTCACTGACATGGGGCGACTGGGATGGTCTGACCCAGCTAAAGCTGACCCCATGTTAGCGAAAATTCCTCTCGGAAGGTAAACAACACATTTTCTTACCCATTTAATTATTTTTTTACACATTTACAACAAAATAGTGCTTATTTTTTATGGCTTTATACACTACCTACTATGATGCGAAATAAGCGATTGAACTTTTAGTTCAATTGAAGCGTTCGCCGTTTCGTTTGAAAGAACTTGTAGTTTCTGAAGATTTACAAAACTTTGAAGTTTTTCCCATTGCTACTTCACACAGTAAAATTAGCGTTAAGTAGTTACTGACCATGTTTTAAAGATTTTTTAACAATTTCCATTTGTGAGTTAGTTTGGAAAATAAAGGAACTGTCATGATTAAAATTTGGGGAAAGTTATTATAATTTAATTTAATATTGTTATTATTAATTTCTGCCAGTTTTGTTTCGGCATGCGAGGCTATTATGAAAATATGAAAGAGCTGTCACTTAAAACAAATACTAACAGAACTAAATAATAATATTAAATTATTCATAAAAAAGTTTAATTGAGTTCTACAACTCACAAAACTATCATATTTTTTTGCTATGGAGGATTAATCGACAATAATTAAAGAACGGTTTAATAATCTTATTTTTCAGATTTGGAGAAGTCAATGAAGTAGTGGATGGTATCTTGTTCCTGTTGAGTGACAAAGCGTCCATGATAAGTGGAATAGCGCTGCCCATTGACGGAGGTTTCTTGGCTTGCTAAGAAATAATGCTTCGATTCAACATTGTATTAAACAATTTGTTATCTGAGGTAAAAATAGCAAACGGAGAATAGAAATTAATGCATGTGTTACAAAAAATTCAACACAATGTTGAAGGTTACATTTCTTCATCCTTTTTTCACAAAGCATCTTTTGAGGTTTACTATCAAAACATGAAGTTTATCTTAACAATCTCAATTGGCTAGTTTTCAAAATCCTCTGCCCCCTTCTAAATCTGCCCATTTTCAGAAACTGTTCTGACATCTAGACTTGGTTATAGAAAATTATGCCTATCTGGTGGTGTGCTGTAATTGGTAGTTTGTGTATTAGGATTTAGACTGTTTTTATATACATAATATTTTAATATTCTCAAATTTTAGAAGCACGTATTTTCCATCATTAACATATTATTAAGAATTACTTATTGTATATTTTCTAAATATCGGCCATTTCATAGAGATTAATAATTATTAACCTATATGCAGATACGCGAAAGTAACCCTTGCTTCCAGCATTACACAAATGCATGCATGTTTTTAAAAAGAAAATGGACTACTCAAAAGTAGTGCTGTGTTTGTATAATTCTCTATTTTTGTATTGCCGTTAAATAAAACACAATATTTATAACAAACTTCTCTGTATTTCATTTGATTTGTTTATTTTTTTATGTATGACCTTATTATAGTAATATATATGCAGTTATCACCGTACATTGCAGCATATTTCCTGTAGAAATCAGCCTAGAACTGGGAATGAAACATCCTTTAATGATTTCTAGTCACACCCTAAACACAAATTCTTTTTATAAAATTCAATTTAAATAGACACAAAATTACACAAAATCAATAATTATCTCCCATCATGATCTATAGTTATAATTTATTATTAAGCAGTTGCCAAAAATAATATTTATTGATTATAGGCAAATTATTAGTGATTTTTTATACATATATAAGTATTTTCACATTAAACTGAGCAAGCATGTTCCCAGTTCCAAGTGACAACTCCAGTGGACATGACAACTTTACAGCACATTAGGATATTTACATAAAATCGAAAACGATAATCTTAAAAAATAAACATAAAAAATGTGAATACACTAATGGAAATAATGTATAAGGGATCATCACTTGTTTTTTTTCCTCTATACAAAAATGTACAAAGGATTTTTTTGTCTAATCATTCTTGCTTCATACACAGAAGCAAGACATATCCTACTTCTTTGAAGAGTGTTTGTTGAAAATACGAGGGATTCTGTCGAAATCCCACCGACAAATAGTCATAATAATTCTAAGTGATGAAAAGAATGTCTTTTATTTTTTTCAGTTAAATGTATTTGTTTGGAAATATTCCAGTTATCTTAGTAACAGATTACAAATGTGCGTTAGTGGTTGAGAAATGATGTTTTTAAATAGCATATAAACCCGATGAATGCGTTGGTATTGTTTGCACATAATCATTGTATATATTTAATAAGCCAGTTGCGGGGGAACAATTTATCAAAGGGGGTAAGTTTCCAGACAGTGTCCTAGTCACACCGAGTCTCGAAGCAGTGTTTGTTTGTGTGGTAGGACTGTACCCTCATATAATCGTGACTTTTGAATGTGGTGACAATTTAATGATAATTGTGGGTGTGGATGATGGTTACGAATATGAAATGAGATCATATTTAAGTCAAAAAGTTAAATATTAATAACCCCCGGTTTGATAATATGACGTGGGGTCATTGCTCGCAAGTAAACACATTAATTCTTATAACATTAAATCGAGGAATGAGAAACATTTTGTGTTTACTCCAAGTGAAAATATTAACTGTATCAGGTCAATTTTTTATATCCCTAAATTTTAAATATTTACGTTCTCCAATTTGCTAAGATATATGTATTTCAATTGTCGTTACAATTTAGACACGAAACATACATTTTTTTAAATTTTTATCTTTCAACAATTATTCATTTAATTTAATTTTAATAATAAAAATAAAACAAAGCACAGTTGAATATGCACCAGAAAAAACAATAATATTGGATGTGGATTTCGAATCAATGTCTACGAATGCATTTTTAAATTTTGGTCTTGTGCGTAAATCATTTTGCAATGATTCAAAATAGAAGAGACTTAAAAAAGAATATCGGCCAAAGGAAAGGGAAATATGTGATGACAATATTTCAAACGTAAATTTTGGGAATGTAAAGACATATTATTTATTTTTTAGAGATTAATAATTCAGGACAGAGCTGATTGGTCAAAATTCACTACGGAAACTGTAATAAGGGCAGAAGGGATTATTTTAGTATTTAAAGCGTATTTTTGTCATTTATTAGAATGTCTGTTTGGTCGATGTTGGATGTTTTTGATTATACGTAAGGAAGACATTAAAGGATGATGAAACCTATAAACTTAACATAAACTCCAAAATACAGGGCGATGAAGGAAACTGTGTTTGGTTCAAGGCCCACAATCATACATTGTTCATCCAATTCGAGAAAACAAAACATTGTTAGGTAAATACACATATAAATCATTTAAAGAATAATATAAATCAACCTTAACCTAAATTACATTGTATTAATCTATTGCATTTTAAATGTTAAATCAATAATGCAACATTCAACTAAGTAGACAGACTTCCCGCTCCTCCGTACAGTTCAAATACACTGTAGCAGTGACGCTTTCTGATTTTGTGATTTTCAAAGCCAAAAAAATTACAACATTGTGTACGAAAAACAAACTGAAAATGCTTGTTTTTCAGGCCTCATGATACTTTTCAGTTGTTTCCATGGAAAGTTGTAATTTTCTTTTTGAAAGGGTCACTGGAAAACAGGATACGGGGTCTGTAAGGGAAGGCTGGCTGCCCCCTGTGTGAAATAAAGGTAAAGTATTATTTCCAAGAAATAATCAATAAAACTCCACGCGAATGTCTCAGACAAACAATATTCAAACCCAACATCACATTACTTAAGCTAACAGTCTGCTTCCGCACTTATGCGGAATTACATGTGTCAAGGATCGCTCGCAACTTCCTTCCGGTATACCAATATTGCGGCAGAACCTAACATACATAACATTATGAACAAACAATACGTGACGATAAGGAAGCGTGATTCCGAGCGCAAATAAATATTTAATAATCACAAGTCTTCCGTTACCATTCCATGCAGCATTTAATGCTCAGCATCTAGTGGTCACGCACATCCACAGACTCTCCACTAAACAATCATTGATCGTGGCTCTCTCTAGAGATCTCGCTCGATTAGTTGACAACTAACTTCCAGAGGGTTGGGTTGGGTCGGTTGCTTTGCGACTATTGATAATTGACAGACTCGGGGCGAGAACCTTCATTCTACACCCGGCATTGTTTGGCACTCAATGATTTCAATAGAAAGCACGTCACTGAATGAAAATACACAATAAACCCTACAAAGTACAATATAGTGAAAAGTAAACATAAGAAAGGTTCAATATTTACAGAAATGGACAAAATTATCTTCATATTGGTGCAAATATTTATTACAATATTAAAACCTAACACGGGGCTCCGTCCGAGGCGGGAGCCAGTTTATTACGAATGAGTCGGATGTTGAAATAATGAATAGATGACAATTTGCATAAAACATACAAAATCTCTGCCCGAAGACCGTTATAAAATATTTATATAAAATTGTCACCCTGTATTTGCTGATATTAGACATTACAAGGAATGGATTTAATTGTTGGCTCTTTGGCATTATCATGTTCCCCGCATGTGCTGAAACTTAAAGCTCGCAAATGTACAAGAAGCCGCACCCTAGTTCATTCAATAAATAATGCACCAATACCTCGCCTACTCTTGGTAAGATAAATATTACATCAGTAAGTGTCAGGGGTAATAAAAGAGTGGGGGAAATTGTCTAAAACCAGGTGAATCTACACTTTGTAAAATTTGGGAACAACACGAGTTGAAGCTACGGTAGAACACATTCGTCGAGATTCAAGAATCGCATTTAAAAATTAATTTCACTAACTATATTTAATTAAAAGAGCACATAAAATCTAAGGGATAATAACCCTCCCTCAGGGAGAAGCCTAATATGGTTACAGTTTCACGCATCCATCACCGAGGCGACATATTCAATCAATCAATCAATCAGCCAATCAATCGCATCCGGTTAAAGGCGGCGAGACAGTGGACAAGTGGAGTCTTTTCATGTCACTTGCTTGTCAACGTTTGACGGAATAGTCTGTAGCACGTCGCGGCAGTGAGCTTCACCGGCAACAGTACTGATCACAGCGCACTCAGGAGGGAGCGCAATACTCATGTTCGACAATGCACTGTTTGTTCACGCACACTGGCACTTCCTTTTTCCTATATTACTTTATGACAATTCTTATTATCGTGTGATCCCAATTCACCAGCCAACCAGTTCACAGCTGAAATTAATTACAAATTATTATTACTTAAATTGAAAAATTTAATTTTTAATTTGGCATAAATCAAAATATTCATTCTGAAGTAGATGATCAATTGGACGTAGTTATGCAAAAAGCATCCAACCCTAAAAAGATGAAACTGAGAAAAAGGCGTTTGAAAATATGGCGTTTATAAAGCATTAATATGCATAATCGGCATTTGTAAAGTGAACATCAGAGTTTTTTTTTCTTTCTGAAAATTATTATAAATAGGTAATTTTTTAATCTACCAATGTATATATTTAAAAAAAATGTATTTCCTATGTTATTCTACATTTTAATCTTTTTAAACTTCAATTAAATCTGCAATGTACGTTAGTAAAAAATTGAATTACCGAAAATCTATTGCATTTAAAGCTCGGATGTTCTCAGCAGATAGAAATCTCGAATTCATCTATAGGAAAACATGTACAACTTGATTTTGACAAATTGCAGTTTGGACGCTTTCTACATAACTATGTCCAATTAGCCTAAAACCCATTCATACAGTCCAAAACCCAGATGAGTCAGGCGACTGCAATATGGATAGAAAGTCCTGAAAGCTAGTACAACTATTGAGAGGAATGCCACCTCACACACACCAAACTCATGCAGTTTTTGAAAATGACTTGGCTATTGTCAAATGAATAAGGTAAACCGTGGGAGAACTATGGCCTCAGAGTTTACTAGTCCAAATAGTCTTAACACTAATATATTCATTAGCAAATTAATAGCTTGGATACAAGTTGGGAGATAGTGTGCTCATCAAAGGGTGGTGGTACTTATTATCTAACCATTATTTTGGAAATGGATATTCCATTAGCGTGCCTATTATTATTTCTATATTGGACAGGTATGGATCAAGCAATTTGTCATATTAAACATTTCTAGTGGTTGGTGCTAGTGCACCTCAAGATAGTGACAATATAAAGTAAAGGTGACTCTATACTCACGGTGGCGGAGATATACTGAAGGAGGTTGACCCGAGGTGAGCTCCTTAGAAAATGGGCCTCCTGTTAAATAAAACAAAGGTTAATTCAGAGAATAATGGTTAATAACTGGGAGAAAGATGATTTGAGGACATTTCTTGGCAACACTGAAAGTCTGTTTTCTCATGGCTAATGTTTTTTTAGTATTTTTTTAACATTAGTAATTCAGGTTAACAATTTTACTTTGGTTATAGAGCTAAAACAGGAATGTCAACGTTAAAATGGAGCAGTTATTTTGAATTTGAAACTGAAATACAAGCAGGTATTTTGATATTGGAATGAATTTGTAGCAGTTATTTTGATGTTGGAACGGATTTGTAGCAGGTTTTTTGATGTTAGAACTGAGAAGGAGCAGTTATTTTGAATTTGGAACTGAACTTAAGCGGGTATTTTGATGTTGTAATGGATTTGTAGCAGTTATTTTGATATTGGAGCGGAATTATTGTAGCAGTTATTTTGATGTTGAAACGGAAATAGGGCAGTTATTTCCAATATAAAACGGGACTAAAGCCGATATTTTGATCTTGCAACGGATATGGAGCAGGTACTTCGATGTTGGAATCGATCTTGAGCAGAGAAATCAAAATATTGTTCTGCTCCAAATCTCCAAAGTTAACACTATCCAAAACTAACTAGCCACTTGCTTGATAATAAAGATGAGTGGTGGAGTTAAGAACTTACAAATTAACTTGTCATAATTTTGATATTGTCTTGTGGGCGGGGGCCGGGGCACGGACTGCTACGTGGCCGCCTCTTCATATCCAGGATAGTATCCATAAGCTGTAACATCAAAGCAATTCTGTCAAGTGATAGGATTTGCCACCCTTTAACAAACTCCTTCAGGGCACAGCACACACACAAATATAATCAATCGATTTATAAGATATTTCCTCACTGCAATTGAAGGTCACTTACCAAAAAAGAGTAGAGAAAAAAAAATGCGGCAGTGTCAGAAAATTGTTAGCAACCAAGAAATCGCTTTGCGCAACTTATTTTCTAAGTTATATTGCCTTTTTTTAAATGACAATCTGTTTTGGTTACAAACTTTGTGACACTGCTAGTTTTGTTTTGAATATGACATTGATATGTTTGTTGCAGATACACTTTTAAAATGAAATGCCATCTTGATTTTAATACTTGCAATTGACACATTTGAAATTTGCTGCCTTGTTTAAAATTTTGTAGACTAACGAAATTATAAACAGATTGAAAAAAAGTCAAATATGTATGTTTGATGATCGATCTGTTAAAAATCACAAAAAGTCAAAAATTAAATATGATATCGAATTCATAAACTACAATTCTGAATTGATGTCATCGTTCAAATAATGGAGGTTCTGCCATAATGTTATAATTTGGTAATGAGATGGTATAGCTTACGCATCCAGGGGCGCTGCGCCTGGGGGGCCTGCTGGGCCGTGGGGGGCACCGGGGGCTGAGCAGCGGCCCCGCCCGCTACCACCACCTCCTTGCGGGACTGGCCCCCTGGAACAGTATCAATTTATTACTCTACGTATCAAAAACAATTGTACAAAAAAAACAACAAGTTTTAAAGTGTTAAATAATCTCATTATTATTGTTACAAAGCAACTTTACAAGCACTCAGGCCGTAGACCCTTTGTAGTATCCT
This sequence comes from Drusus annulatus, assembly GCA_022651775.1. Classification (NCBI taxonomy): domain Eukaryota; kingdom Metazoa; phylum Arthropoda; class Insecta; order Trichoptera; family Limnephilidae; genus Drusus; species Drusus annulatus. Next base: position 1,035,809 of record JAGWCC010000086.1, read on the forward strand.
ATGTTTCATCTCATTCCCTTGACAGTAACCCAGTTCTTTTAATGAGCTTCAACAGGGCTGTCATTAGGTGTTTAATTGAGTCTTCTTTCCATCAAGGTGAGACACTAAGGCCAGGTGCGCACGGGTGACTAATGTCACGGCAACAGTTTCGTCACCATCTCCAAATCTATTGGAGTGTATGGAGGTCAGCGCAAGCAGCGACGTGACATTAGGGTGACTTTTTAGTTCCACTGGCCGGCGACTTTTGCATGATGAAACTGTCACCGTGTTTGTAAAGTGTACTTTTGTATGGGCGCTAGCGCACGGGTGACAAGATGTCATTCGGTGACTCATACACCTGTTGGAAATCGCCGTGTGTGTGCTACATTGGAAGACAGTGACGAAACTGTTGCCGTGACAAGTCACCCGTGGGCCCCTGGCCATAAACTCTCAAAGGGTAATCTGTGCCATCATGAAATTTGCAGAGCTTTTCCTATCTGGAATTTATAGGGCTATGCAACCACTATTCAGCTTGAAACACCACTTCCACGATGAGCTATGTAAATTTTAAATATAATATATATTCAAATGTCAAACAATTAGATACAATATTAAAATAGATGTAACGAGTTAGTAAAGCTGTGAAGTGAGTGTTGTGATAGGGTATAGCGATTCTGCTTACGGTTATTGGGATCCTGCTGTTCGGTCTGGTATCTGCGGGTTGGTCTCTGCGCTGGACTCGGCCAAGCGGGGGCCGTTATGGCGGGCACGGCCGTGCTGCTGCCCTCCTTGCGACTGGGGCCACCTGCAATTAAATTCGTTAATAAAGAATTCACCCGACACACAGTATGGGATAAGGGATCGAGGAAAATAGAAGAACTTGTTAGTCGACAAATAATCACTAGGCAGCACAAAAAATTAAAAGCTTTGTAGATTTTTGTATTTTATTTGCTCAGAGTTTGGTTATTTGTTTTCTAGAAGTCTATTAGTGCCAATTATTGCCATTCTGATATTATATGAAATATGATAGGAGTGTTTGCATTAGAATTGCAGCCTGCTGATTTTACCTCCGCCGAGTTTTTTCCATTTTTTGTTTTGTCTAAAACTGAAATCAACTAGCACTTGAACAAAACTAGAATACTTGTTCATGTAAACATTTTGCTTCTTCTTCTTGTTCCTAATCGGATTGACTAAATTGGATTTTATCAAGGCAATCTTCATCTTGCAGACTGAAGTCTGGAACAACTCTGTTGAGTTGAAGTACCAAGTTGATCAAAAAGATTTCCACTGTGTCGTATTCATCTGTTGCCCATTGATGACAAAAAAAAACCATACTAATTTAAATTTAAGCAAGTATTTCTCATCAAAACTAATTTATTAAACAAAATGCTTTAGTAATGTATAAACGGTCTCTTACCGAACTTTAGCATGTTCCAGTCAAACACATAGTCATAGTAGAAGCCCTGACTGAGGAAGAGGTTGCTAAAGAGGTAGTGCAGGGCTTTGTAGTTTGGTCTCTCCGTGAAGCTCATCTGTCGACACCGCTTCAGGTACAGGCAGAACTCTGGCGGGTAGCCCTGGAAAAGACAGCACATATACACGGGTCAAAATAACAGATTGACTGAAAATGCAGAATGGAATACATAACCTACAATTACAATATTTTAAAACAAAAAGCACATATTTTTAAGACGTATCTAGCAAAGCTAGGGTTCACAAAAAAATTGCATCTACAGAGCGTCTATTATGTAATTGTTTTAATAGATAAGTTATGATATTCAAACTAGTACGCCGTAGGCATGTTCTATATAATATGAATATCAAAGGTTAAACTTATGGAAACTTATTTACATGGAAACTGAAATGCTCCTCCAGTATAGTTTATATTTGTTTGAAGTTTTGTTCAACTTAACCGTGTGTCACATGAAGTATTAAATTGATTTAAGTAAGGTTAAAAGAATTATTGAGCAATAATTTTAGACTGAAAAAATAGACATCCATTTGGTTAATTAACAGTTTGCATCAATGCGTCATTATTTTGCTAAAACCTTTGCAGATTGTTTATCATTATTGAATGTTGTCAGGCTAGAGAGCATCGCATTATTTTCGCAAAAGTAAAGTGGCAATACAAACGTGCAAAGCAACGTACTTGTCGCACATTACTAACGAATGGAAGTGGCACTTTGAATTTGCCGAGAGCAACAAAAGGAAACGGTGGGTATACTACTGTCCCCTTAAAAGGTTGATAAACTCAGCATGTGAGGAATGGACGAGCTGTGTTCCATTGTGTGAGTGCCAATGTGCAATGACACGATCTATGGCTGCAACATGACACAAGAGGAATGCCAGCAGAGTTTGAGCGCACACAACTTGGCTCTCACTGTTGGCCCGAGTTCAATCATTGACTGTACAACCTGTACACCTGCAACTACAATCATTATTTCAACCACTACTCTCAGAATCGACTAAATCACTGTTAGAATTATTTAAAAACAAAACATTAAAATGGCTGTTTAGAAACCAAATCTGAATAGTGGCTGATCTTTATCACACCCTCCTCCTCTTATATCCATTAGCCTCCAAAAATTCCCCAATAAGGAAGTTGAGTCCATTTTTTTAATATTTTTTTATCAATATCCACCTTCAAACTTAAATACAGGTATTTTTTTTTTTTTTTTTTTAAGTTAGTTTTTATAGTTAAATTAATTCTCAAAGTTTGAATTTTGTACACGCCGCCAAAACGGCAATATCTCAGAGGTAAGGAGGGCGGGGTGGGTGCGTGACGCGTTTTGTAATGCGTTCAGAAGGGGCACCACACGGTACTTATATTTGACATCGCACATTGTCGTTATCCAGCTGTCAGTTGCATATTTGTTATTTTGTGTTTTTTCTTCAATTTTACCGCTTTTAATTTAACAAAACCTTATAAAATGTCAGGAGATAATACGTCTTGCTATTGCATCGTACTAATGTGTAAAAATACAAGCATTACTGCAATTTACAATCATTCCAAGAAATGAAATTTTACGTAAAAAATGGTTCACCGCCATTTACTTCGCTCGGCATCGCATCGTACGAAAACGGTACATTTGACGTTCGACTAATATGAAGCGTTTCTATTTTATGGCGTTTTAACTAATTTTCAAGAAGGGTTTATTAATTCTGGGAATAATAATATGGAAATATACATATATATTCAGAATCTGTGTTTTTCGATCTACATGCACATATTTTTTTAAAGTCATAATATTTTTCACTCAACTTCTCTATTGGGGATGCCATAGTCCTACACAATGGCGGCTCGTCAGTTTTGAGTATGCTAGAGTGCTGAGATTGAAAAATACGGTATTGTTAGTGTCGTTGTAGTTGAAAATGATTTTTATTTTTAATTAAGATATTATTTTTTGTATGAAGATTTTCAGGATTTTTCAGTTTTGGTGGTGGTGCACTGCACGGATTTCTGAAAAATCTTCATACAAAAAGTTGAAATTTCGAAAAAAAAAAAAAATGTTTTCGGCTACAACAACATCAATGATGACGTTTTTTTTTCAATCTTCGCATTCTAGCACACTAAAAAGTCACGAGCCGCCACTGGTCCCACACGCTCCAAGCAGTGAGACTCTTGGAGGTGATCCCTCTACTTTAGAAGGAAAGAACTTATTCTACAGAATCGAATAATGTTAATTCGATTTTTTTATTATGGCCAGCAGCAGCGAGGCTCAATGTAAAAATACCTTGCACAGCTCCTCGATGGGCGCAGACAGCTTGCTCTCGGAGATGCACTCGTACTTCTGGCGCTTGTTGGCCGCCTTCAGGCCCTGCCACGGCAGAGAGCCGCGGTTGAAGTACATCAGCACGTAGCCCAGGGACTCCAAATCGTCGCGCCGCGATTGCTCGATGCCCAAGTGCGTGTTGACGGATGCATAACGAGCGGTGCCTGAACAAATAAATTATTATTATTATTATTGATTTATTTATTTATTTTTAGTTAATAATACATGGTCACTGAAGTGGGAGAAAACATTCACTTTTCGAAGTTGATGTTATCTTCTAGAACAGAAACATAATAATAATAGCATAAAAATAATGAGAAAGAATGTCGTAATTTGGTGTTTTCATGAATGTACAAGATGGAGTTATTCCGTCAATTGTTTTGAATACCATCCAGCGAAGGTTGAACTCGATTCTTTCAGGACATTTGAGCCAGTGAAGTTTTCAAAGATGCTCTGAAATATGGGGATATTTAGATATGGCAGCATTTAGTGTATTCATTTGATACTTGGGAAGAAAGTCCCATAGAAAACTGCCAATATTCACCACGTTCCTGATGTTTATAGAATAACGGTTGTATGTAGCACTTTTTATAAAATTCATACATTTTTTAAAGAAAATGAATGCACAAATATGTGCGCAGGTAAATCAACCAGTAATTTTCCAAATTACTACCTACTACTAATTGGTATTTTCTTGAAGAATAATAAAAAAAGATGAAAACTTCCTAAATCCTAGCATTATCAGATTGCAGTGCATCATAAAGAAAACATAATTTACTTAAACTACAAATAACAGTCAGTGGCAGTCTAGGGGTTAATTAAAGCATAAGTAAAGACACAATGATCGATGATATAGTCAAAACATTCCTTGCTAATTTGTGAGATTATAAAGATTTTTTTTATTTTTTTTATCTAATCGGAACTGTCTTTATTTAAATTCATCTATCGAGTAATTTAAAAAGTCAGCAGATTGGTGTTTATTTTAAAACATTAGATATATTTGTGACATATGGTTGCAAAACATGTACACTCTTAATCATTGTACTAATAGAAATAGGTCCAATAACAGAAATCAAGATACGGGGGGAATGGAAATCGGCGTGCTAGATCGGATAGGAAAAGATTTGATTGAATAAAGAAGTAAAGAAAAGTAAATTGAATAAATTAATACAGTAAAACCCCTATTTTACGTTTTTTAAGGGACCAAAAAAAAAAAACCTTATTGGAGGGAAAATGTAAAAGGGGGGTATTATAAAAAGAACATTTAAATTTTATGTTTTAAAAAAAAAAACGTTTTATTAAAAAACAACATTCAATTTAATCTTTAATGAAGAAATTATTATTTTTATTAAAAAAATCACATATATTAGTTTGTTGCATCTTTGTTTTTTTGTTATGTAATTCTCTTTCAAGACTATATAAACATTTAAAAGTGTCATCTCGAATATCAGAAAAGCTTGTAAAGTAGGTTTTTAAACCCTCGATGAACCTCATTGCTTCTTCTTTTGTTGGAATATCAACCTCTTCTTCAGCAGACAGTTCTTCGGTAGACAAGTCTGCTGGTGTTAAATGACTGTCAATAATGTCATCAACTTCCAACAAGTCTGATGTCATAACTTCGGAGTCAAGGTTTACATAATCCTCCAGGGGTTGGTCTGAAATCTTTTCCCAGCCTTCTATGACATCACACTGGATATTTTCTCCAGTACTGGGTACGTCTTCATCCTGCCCATGCTCCTTGTATATCCCAGCTTTCCGGAAACAATTCTTGATGGTAGAATCGTTTATTTCACCCCATGCCTTAACGGTATAATGCATTGCATCCAAAATAGACATCCTAAATTTGTTGGGGTCCTCACCTCGTTCTAACTGACACAATAACTTCTGTACCAAGTTTCTTCTATAGTAGTGCTTGAATGCCCGAATTATCCCTAAATCCAGGGGTTGCAGTTCACTTGTACAGTTAGGGAGGAAAAAATGCCAACTGAATGTTCCTCAAAGTCAAGTTTGTGGGGTGAGCTGGGCACCTATCGAGGAATAGTAATATTTTTCGATGCTTTTGCTCCCCATCAAAGCATCTAATGCAGTAAGCTGCTTTTCAAATAAGATTGACGTCATCCAGGCTTTTTATTGGCTGCATATTTTGTCGGCAATGTCCTGACATTTTGAAGCAGCGTGGTTTTGCAGACTTCCCAATCACTAACGGTGGAAGCTTCTCACTGCCATCAGAATTAGCAATCAAGAGAACAGTGAGCCGAATCTTGCTTAATTTTCCTCCATAGCAGGCTTCACCCTTGAAGCTGAAAGTCTTACAAGGTAGAACGTTGAAGAACAGTCCAGTCTCATCGGCATTGAAAATATCTCTGGGAGCCGTAGTCTGCAATTAATTTAGGCACATCTGTCTGCTTCCAATCTTCAGCAATGTCCAAATCAACACTTCGCGATTCTCCACATATTGATCTGTAGACCACATTGTGCCTCTTCTTAAAACGATCTATCCATCCATTTGATGCTGTAAATCCTTCAATATTTAGTTGATTCGCAATACGCCTTTTCACGAATTATTGTACCGCCGACGGGAATATTACTGGCCCGCTCGCACTGACGAACCATTCCTTTAAAATCTCCTCCATTTTATCATCGTGACCGATGCTCTGATGTACATACGTTTTTTCGCCTCGGGTCCACATTGAATAGCGCTTTTTTCAATAGATTCACGGTTTTTGATGATTGTGGCCAAAGTAGTAATGGGTATCCCCAAATTTCGGGCTAGTGAAATGCGTGAGCCAACGTGTTTATTCACTTTTTTCGATAATGTTCCTTTTCTCTTGCACTGACAAAGCTTTCCTTTGGTTAGACATTATGGACTTGAAAGAATGGGGACGTAAAAATGTATAATAATCGAACCGAAAGTAATATGAAATCCATAAACTTGCAAAACTGATGACAGAATAATGACAAATGAATACAATGCTAAAAGAAAAGATGGCTACCAATAATGGACCAATCATTATGCGCCGAACCCAGCCAATCACAGGGTCGCTTCGCCCCACCAATCACCATTCGCCGTTCGAATGTCACGACCCAAACATTGTCAAGCGCTGGCCGTAACTCGTATATTTTGAATATTTCCAACGTGAAATCAGCGGGAAAGAAAAAACGTAAATGCGGGTATTAAATGTACTGAAATACATCGGGACTGAAAAAATTACACGCAATTTGCGGGAAAACGTGAATTGCGGGCACGTAAAAACGAGGTTATACTGTATATCGAAAACGGCCAACGGCAATGGGCAGGATGCATCATAGAAAGGATAAACAACCAATAGGTACATCTCTTGAACCAGTCAATCACCAAGAACCAAGAGGGTTCAAGGTTGTTCTAAAACCCACTGAATCAACGAGATAAATAAATTTGGCAGAAACGTGTGGCTCCACAGAGGCGTAATAGTAGAAACAGCTCGAGTCTTGGCAGTAAATTGACAGGGGTTGATGATGAAGTCATCTTACGAGTGATTTTATCACAAGAAGGTATAATACAATTCAGATACAGATTTACCGAGGGTTTAAGCAAAGGTTTACTGCAAAACTCCCAGAATTAAACTAAAAAATAAGCTTTAAACTACTTTATTTATATACATACGTACATACTACAATCAACCAGTTTTGATAGAACTCTACCTCTATTAGGACCGTAATATATAACACACATTCTAACAAAACTAGTTGACTGTAATGCGTATACATAATAAATGTTGGGCACGCATTTGAAGTGTTCAATAGTTAATTACCTGGTGGAATCGATTTTCTAGTTGGGTTATGTTAGTGATGGACACCTTTTTAGCAGAAGGGCCACCTTACATATATTTTCTTGCATCACTGGGTTACGTGCAGAAACATTTTATAATGTGACCCAACTCTTTTCATAGTGAATAATATCCTTAGAGTAACGTAGAGACCTAACATTGCGAAATTTTGTCCGCACTTTTTGACCAAGGATTGACCAAGGGAGGTATGACGTATATGCTTCCAGCCAATCGGATGCGAAGAAAACCGTAAAGATAAACATTATTCCGTCTTTATCTGTTCGCGAACAATTTTGCGTTAGTATCATGAGAAAGAAAGAGACCGGGATACTTTTAGAAGCCGTACAAAAGGGGAATTCCCCGTTCTTGAAAATTTTTTTGACATTCTCGTAAATATTTTTAAGTTAAACATATTACGAATCCATTAAAACTCATTTCAAACGGAAGTTTATTAAATTGGAACGAATAGTCCAAAGATTAATTACATATTGGTGTAAGTTACTAGTTGTTTTGTAGGTTAGGATGTTAAATATTTGAGATCAAACTAAAGACGATTTTTATGGTACATACGTGTGAAAACTGTTTGTTTTTGGTCCTTTTGTACTTCGATTGAAGCAACCAAGTATAGCACATATGGCCATGATGTTTTGCTAGATATCGGACAAAAAATAACTTAAGTTTTTAACTATTTACGCACTTTTGACAGTCCGTTCGCCTGACACTCCAAACATGAATGAAGTGCGTACAGATCAAATATCGCGGACATAGTATTTAGCCCGCCCCAAATCGTGTATTGGTTTCAACAATTGTTTGTCTCTTTTTCTCATATGCGTATAGAACCGAGCATAAAGAGAGAGCTATATTTTGCGAGTTTGTCAACGATTTGTCACAAATTAGTACGGTCTCTTTATATTGTTACTCTAAGATAATATCCATTTGCTATCCAACGGTTTTTGAATGATTCATACCTGTTAAATTCTTATTTTCCTTATACTCTATGTGAAACAGCGTCTTGGGATCGCGGTATCTCTTGGCGAGGCCAAAGTCAATGATGTGCACGAGGTTCCCCTTCTTCCCCAGCCCCATGAGGAAGTTGTCGGGGCTTGATGTCGCGGTGGATAAAGTTCTTGTTGTGGATGAACTCGATGCGCGTGATGAGCTGATCTGCCAAGAGCAGCACTGTCTTCAGCGAGAAACGCCGGGAGCAGTACATGAAGAGGTCCTCGAGGGAGGGGCCCAGGAGTTCCATCACCATCACCTCGTAGTCTCCTTCGGAGCCCGACCATTTTAAAACGGGGATTCCGTCTGGAAATTGACATAAAATGATTACATTGAGATAAAACATTAACATGGCAACCTTGCCAAAACCATATCTAAAAACTTTACTTGACCTAGTGGAACGGTGTTATCTCCATTTAGAGAATGTTGAGGCGGAAGAAAGTGGGGAAGAAGAAGAATGGGAAGGATCTAGTCACTAAACATAACTAATGACATTTAAAGCAATGTTTCAATCCTGAATGGTTGCTCGCACAGGGGTGATACTGAGAGTATCTTCCACTGTTACAAAAGTTACTATACCGTTTTTTCAGTACTGCCATTGATTTCATGTGTACCTCATTTGGACCATGTGTTAAAATGCAACATTGTAGAACAGCTGATGGAGTTTCAATGTCAATAATCAGGCAACCAACTTAACGATACTAGTAAGTATCTTAGCCTAACTTTTTACAACGATAGTTTGTGTATGAATTTTAACAATTATGTGCATAATCAGACCATCTTATTCTAAAACAAACAATCTTAACCTTAAATAGTTTAATTTTCTGTGAACTTGAACAAATCTGTATACCTTTATAACCTAACGCAAATAATGCTACCATAATCTAGTTTATTATAATGACAGATTCCCTTGAACAATTCAGTATATGCATACCAAAATTTTGTACATAAGCATTTAGATAACCTAACCTAACGTCATTACATAATTGTTATCTTAGCTGTGTAAAGTTTAAAAGCAGTGGGGAAAATAATAAAGGGAAATCGATTTAGATAAATCATCATTTTCAAATTTAAAGACAATCTAAGAAAGATAATTTGGTGACGAAATGGAAGTCATAAAATAATTATCGATTAGCTTGGAAAAGATATACCTAACCAAATTACAGTCGAAATAGACGAAAGATAAGTTTCCGTGATCCTAAACCCCAGCACTGTGATAAGCATAATGATAAAATCAAATCAATGCTATAGGCATATCAGAAACACATTTGCTAATATCTGAGTTGACACAGTTATTAGCAGTTCGTGTTACAAGGTGTTCATATTATAAGTTATTGAAAAAATCTGTTAATAAATATTATCAATATGCTCGATCGTGTTATTAAAGTTGCTGTGTGCAATAAGTAATGCCATTCTAAATGCAATTGACAATAATTTATGACATCTAGGTAGTATGTACTCAGTGCACACCATAAATAGAATAATAGAAGGTCTTGGGACAGTAAACATTCCATGACCTATGATACGCTGGGTCAACACGCAAGACATGTGAACAGGGTATGGTAAATCAGAGAATGGTAGATAATAGAGTGTGGCCTGGCCAAGAACACCCGCAAAGGGTGAAAGCCAGAAAAATTTGAAATAGACTATGGTAGAACAAAATAAAGTAGATAATAGAGTAAGTCAGAACGGGGTAAATCAATAAATGCAAACTATCAGTACTAACGTTTGGAGCACAAACATGGACACTTACCAGAGACCGTGACAAAGACCACGACACAAAGAGCTTTGTCAAGTATTTAAGATAGAAAGACCAATGAGTGGATTAGAAGAAAAACAAAGGTTGCCATAATCAAGTAGAACCATGCTGGGTGTGTAGCACAACTAACAGATGACCGTCGGAATTCCAATATCTTTGAATGACGTCATTTGTTTGGAAAAAGAATACAGAGAAGTTGAGCCGATAAACTAAAGAGAACTGCTTGATTCGGATGGGGACAGCCATCGAGAAAACTGGAGACATTTGAGGGAGACCCATTTCCAAAGCTGAATTGAGTACACCAGGGGCCCTAGCACGAAACATCAATATAGATTTTATCAACAATTTCGGTAATTTGGAATCGTTCTCGAGCCCGACTGCAGATCACCAACAAACAAAAACAGATCACACCGACTAAATTAAGCATGTTTAGTCGACGTGAGTTGTCGTTTGTCCGTTGGCACTCTGCAGTCGGTTAGTAATATGTTTCGTGCTAGGGCCCCAGAACATGTGATAGATAAAGAGTAGGGTAGAGAAGTGTGTGAACTTACCTCCTCCCTGAAGGTATCTGTATATTTTGCTCTCCGTGTGCAGCTGCGGATGCCGGGCATTGAGGCATTCTAACTTTATAGCTACTTCTTCTCCGGTGACAATGCTCGTCCCTGTTGACAAAAACACACACAACAGATTAAAAGTGTAATCTTGTACAAGTCTGGACATGAACACTTCCTAGGAAACATTATCGAAGGAAAAATAAGGTAAGCAAAGATAAAAGCAGACCTTAAATCAGTAGAGATTATATAGGGATAGTATATTATGCGACACTACAGACTGTCAAAACGACAGCAAGATCGTTGATTGGATTTTTATATCTTTGTGTCTGAATATGCAATAGTTCATTCCCGTCAAGTAACAGATCTAACAGGCTGGCACCTACATCAGGAAATACAACACTTGACATGTGTTGCGTATAGCGAATTCTAATACATCATTTAATCAATTGCTTCCCCATCGAGTGTACAGCGGAGGTCATTCTCTGCTAACCTCATCTCTCTGGTCCAGCTAACTTAGGACTATTCTCAAAATATAAACATATTACAGACATCCTACGGATTTTTATTTTATTTTGATAGCTGCATGACTAAATTCGCACATGAAACGAATAATTTTAATTTAAGAAAATTTTACTTTGGAAACTTTTTACATATTTCATGTAAATTTGCCTACATTTAAGAGATATTTCAGTGATATATTTCTACTTCGATAAGGCAGCAAAGATTATGTAAGAACCATTACTTTTGTTTTGTTATTTAAAACTTATTGATTTTTACCACCTTTACTTTATTTATTTTATGTATATATTTTTCTCTCTGTACATGCACTTACTCTGTGTTAATTAAATATGCAAAAGCCATTAGGGTGTTGATAAATAAAATTAATACAATGTGTTTTTTGGTTATTTATGAGTATACAAGAAGCAAAATGTAATAAAATTCAGTTCACAGTGGCTTAATAGGACTTAAAATGAAAAATTTGATTGCACTGATTTCAACAGGTGACCATTTTATGTGCAAATGCAGGATGTGTACAATTACAGCAATAATTATGGTTCACCCAAAGGGCAGGTGTATTCAATAGAAATGGTTTGTCCTTGAAATATTTGCGTGTTTCATTACGATTGTATGCAATAGTTTAACTGTTTGCTTAGAAAACGCAGGCAGTATGCAGGGCACTGCAATTTGTCATTGAAAGTGTGGGCGACTCAAAAGACACAGATAATTAATGGAGCCTTGAGATATTTGTGGGTTTGCTTTGTGACATACATCTACAGATTATAGCTATGAATGATCTGAAATTGGTCGTTGAAAGAGCAGGTTTATAAAATAACTAGTAGTTACTACCCGGCTTTGACTGAAATTCAACATTTTTTTCTTAATTGAGGAAAATTGAATAATATGCCGTCTTATCTTATTTCTTTACAGTTAAATGGGTATTTTAAAGCTCCATAAGTCATTGTTGAACTTTAGACAAATCTCTTACAAGATTCCGGATACAAAAGGTTGTGCATATTTCATGATGCCAGAGAGCACCGTTTGAGATTTGGAAGACGGAGATGGTATATGTTTTAGTTGGATTCTTTTTTGTATGCTGCAAAATTCTCCACAATTGATTATCGAAAAGGCGGTATTGTTCAAAACAGTTTCATTTTTCATCATGGTAACATTTGCACGTTTTTCAATCATTGTACAAGTTTGCAAGAAGTGCGGATGGTATCCTCGCGAGTGGGAAAAACCCACCACTTCACGCTCCGGTTGTTTGCTCTGACAAACAATCTCGTTCCGGTTGGATTGCTCCGACCGAAAGACCAGCCTCGTGGTGCCGACTTTATTAATACAATAAAGGTCTGTGCAGCAAAGTACAAAACCATTTTGTTGATGTTTTTAACATCACAAAGGGATATTGACATCAGTGAGCGGAAAGATGTTTTAACACATTTTAACAGAAATTAAACCACAAACGAAAGGCGTAACAAAGAGTACCTTACAGTTGCTAAAATGAGGAAATCAAATCTTTTAGAATATTCTCCTGCCACTGCAAGCTCCGTTATAACCACTATTTTTGACACATATTATGTTTATGAGAAAGAGGGAGAAGTTAAAACAGATATATCAGCCGGAGGTCTTTAAAATTGACTTTTTTAATGTAGAACTAGAGTATACATAGTAGTCACAAATAAATAATATTAATGTGATTGTGGAAGAGGCGGATAACCTACAATAATGGATAGATCGAAACTGCCAGAAACAAGTTATTAAAGCATGTTCAACAACATAAAATACTTATCATGTACAAAATTAAATGCATAATTTATATATCCAATATATTAAATGAAACATTGGGATTCAAGGCTTTGCACTGTCGACAACGAAATATCTCCTTAGAATCGGTATTACATACTGTTCCGTTACATTTGAGAATGGTTGGACAATTCGCAATGACAAATAATCGAAGGTTGGATAATCGCGACTCTACTGTAGAAGAAGCTAATAAAAACTTTATTTGGGTGGTATAAAATAGGTTCTTCATTGCGCGATGCTGCAATATTAGCAAGCTCTGTGTCAAATGAAAATATTCTAAACGCGCAATAACATTGTGCAACGTCATTTCAAGGAAATTGGAGAGGTGGTCACAAGCAACGAACGGCAAGGATGGTTAAAATACTATGCAAGCGAGTCTTACATTTCTTAAGAATTTTCGTTTTATATAAACATAACTGAAGCAACATCAGTATTTTTAACGGCAAACAATGAAACACCAGTAGATTTAACAGTAATTCAAGCTTTATAGTGGTTGAATCGGTTATAGAAACAGGAAATATGGTTGCCACAAAACCCAATGATGTAGTAGGTGATAAAGCAACAGTTGAATGTAAAGAACTGAATTAATACCAATGTATATCTCTACCATCATAACAATTGGAAAAGATATGTTTTAAAAAAAGGCTTAAGTCATTTATAAAAGGGTGTATAACAAATCCAATCAATTATTTCTAAAGGCTTCTAAATGATAATTATTATAAAAATAATCATCCTCGAAGTGAATAAACTGTTCCTTGTCTGAAATTGTAGTAAATTTGGGTATTCGTAACAAAGAATTTGAAATTCGACACAGTATGGTAATAATATAAGAGATTTACATATTGTAGAAATAAGGAATCATTTCAAGCATTCATTAAGGGTTTAGGGAAATCTTTAAGGCGTCAGCTAATTGGACAATAGAGACAACATTATTACTGAGGAAATTATTACGAAAAAGGTTTCTCAACTATCATTCTCAATAGATAAATATGGCAACCGTGTTGATCCCATCAATTTGATAGAAAAAAAACTGTGGAATGTCGAAAAAAAATACACTGAGAAATATTCTTAAAGGGACCTTTGTGGAGCACCGGGGAGAAATTGAAACTTTTATTTGATGAAATAGGGTAATTCACAATCGGAACGTCGAATATTCACTGAAGTTGAGATAAATGTTAGAAAAATACACATTAGATGTCAACTAAGTATGAAGACATAAGGCTTTTGTTTACTATTTGATTCATGCCAGAAAGTACTCACCTAAGTAAATATCGCCAAAAGAGCCAGAACCAATTTTTCTTCCGAGTCTGTACTTATTTCCTACGCGTAACTCCATTTCTTAAACACTTTTGTTGACATTCATAGAGACAAATACAAAGTCACCGTCCTGTGCCATTAGAAAGCAGCCATATTGTATTTACTACATAACAAATTCGGATATCGGACAGATAAGTCCATCGCTATGTATTAGAGACGGGAGAGTACTACCTGGAAATGAACGTGTTAATTAGAAAGATGGATCATTTAATTTCACGAATCCATATTATATTGAATGAAACAAACACCTCGTATGGAAGATTACTCGGATTATTGGATACATCGTAGAAATTTGACATCCGCTAATCCACAATACGACAGTAGACTCCCTTTTTTTTGAATCGACCAAGCCAAGCTACGACATACGCTCACATCTGATCGTATCGTTCTGCACTCTTTCCTCTCGGGACGCTCTCGTTTGTAAGAAAGAGAATTCCAATTTCTTTCGAGTTTTTAGCATTAGAAATAATGATGGCAGCACTATCGTTTAGACGCATGCGTATTGATTCATTATATATGTGGCGCGAAATAAAACATTTATTTGAAACCAAAGGGCGTATTTCTTATAATATAATATTTAAGTCCTCAGGTACCTACATAATTCTGTATTTTATAAACAAAATACACAGAAATCTCTCAAATAGGATGTGGTATTTGATATGATTTTATCAGTCAAATTATGAATTTAAGTATTAGTTATCTTGTCAGTATGCGAGCGAATAAAAGAACGGTTAAATTATTTGTAGAGATCCTGAGTAGAAGCTAATCGAAATAAGAAATAAGTCCAAGAATCAGTAAGTATTAATAATATTTGGTTTCTAATTAATGTAGTGATTGATTTCATTCTCTCATACTCACCCAATCACGCGGCTCATTTCCGGTTAGAGATTATGGATCAGCCTCCGGGAACGGGATAGCAGGTTATCTCAGTCAAAGCAGTTATAGGTAGGTATATTAAACGTGAATAAAGTTCTGAATCAAATACCTATACCTACAAAATGTAAAACGACGGCATATCAATATGTATATATTTGTTTGACACTTCGTTTGTCGTTTTGTTATATTATATGGTTAAACATCAGCTCGTTCGAGCCTAATATATATTTGTTTACGTAGGAGGTATCTGCGAGACAAGGAAGGTGGTCGACCCCTTAGAAAAATATTTTCTTTACTCGGGATAAAAAAAAAACAACTTTTGTGCATTTTTTCCACTATGTTTTTAATGCATGTTTTCCATATATGTACCTAACAACCCAATTCTTCAATGATTATTTTTATAATTTCACCAATTCACATTAAAAAAAATATCTCTCGTTGGACTCGACCGAAAGCGAAAAATTCGCAGAACAAAATTAATTTACAGAAAGTTTGGTTAATCAAGCACGAATAAAGGTAGGTACCACATAAATATCTCAATAGGTAGGTACCGACTTGTACTACCCGCTTTCCATTTCACTGTTTAATTGGACAGGTAGGTACTACTTGCATATCTACATACTTTTATTATGTATGCAGGTAGGTACCTTCTCAACCAGACATTTAAAACACATTATGTAAAGGGCAGTTTACGAATTTACCTTTCACAAACTTACTGCTTTTCAACTGAAGAGATTGGCATACTGATTTTATTTACAGTTTAAGCCTTCTTTTGCGAATGCGACAACTTACGAGTTTTGAATTCAGTGCTTTCTGATTTAAAGGTGAAAGTTTGCTGAAAGCCTCCGTTTCTGTACGGTACTTACCATCTTATTATACATTGTTGGTACTTACCTTCATCTCTTTAGGCTGTGGGATCTGCAGCAAGTCTATATCGCAAATTACATATTTTGCGGATACTCTATTTGCTTTCAAGTTTATAGCTGCACAATGAGCATTGAGGTACTTACCTACATACTTTCTTTTGTGAGTACGTAGGTCTGTACGAGTGAGAACTTTTCAAATTAAAAGCTGATGTTAATTGAAATTACTAAATTTAAAAAAAAAATTATATATTCAAATTCTTTCTAAAAAAGGAATTTATATATGTAAAATATAGTTAATATTGCAGGTTCAAAACAACAGCTGTGTTTTATTAGTTTACTAGTTGCTACCCGTGAAAAATCATGGAATCTAACTTGACTTTTTTTCTACAAAATAAAAAAAAAAACCTGCATTTATCCACCTTATTTAGTTGTTACCCATGAAAAAAACACGGGATAATTGTCATTTAATGTGACACAGCAATCAAAAACTAAAGAACTGACAATTAAATGTCACTCAACTGTTTTTTTTTTTAAATATAGTGTAGGTTGGTACCTACGTATTTAATTATTTGTCTGGATTTGAAATAATATTTTTTTTTTTTTTCATATTTTTCATCCATATTTCCAGTTTTGAAAAGTTCACACTCGTACGTGTGTTCGTATACTATACTCATAAAGGAAATTATTTCTATTTAATAATGTCAAACTTGTTATTAGTTATTATCAACTGAAAAGCATGGCGGTCATGTTGTTTTGATCATCAGCTGATCAGAGTTTCTTCAAAAGCTGAAACGGTCCCGGAGTCGATGTTTAACAGGGTCTATTTAATTAAAAAAAAAAAAAAACAAAATGGCACTCATCGTTGAATTGTGACGATGTCAAATGTAACGAAATATTCAAAAGCCTCACCACGTGTGACTGTGTGAACTGTGACTTTTCAAACAGGCGAGTTTCTGATAGTGTCAACACCAGAGTGTTGTAGTCTTGGAGAAACAATGTATAAAGAGAGAGATAATTATTTTTACCCAACCGATACAAACTTGCGATAAATCAATTTCTCCGGGTTTTTACGTTGTACACCATGAGAGAGAAAGAGACAACAAATATAATACTCCGCTTCTACGTACTGTCACAATGATCTTGGGCTCCTGGGTCACCGCGGGACTCCGCCCACATTTTTTTATTATGCCACTAAACTTGACACAACTTAACGGTTTTTTAGGTTATTTGCTATATTTTTGTTGATTTCAATACTGTGAAAAAGTGGTAATACGAATAAACAAAAAACATTATGTCGATATGTGATATGAATGGATGTATAAATACCCTAGCCTTGGTCTTAGCCACGCCCAGGTTTGCCGAGTCAGGTAAAAATCATCAAAAACTGACTACACTGCCTTGGATTGATACCACTCTATGTACTCTAAGGTTGTAGTGAATAACGTATGTAGTTACCATGGTAACGGTTTTTGTCACTCTTGTCACGTTTTTTGTGAATATAGAGAAGGGCGCGCGTCTAGCACTAAAACCATTGAGATACCTCAATGACTAAAACAATATAATTTGCTCGTACGTACGAGTGTGACTGGGTGTATAAAAGTGGTACTGATGTATCGGTTAAAA
Organism: Drusus annulatus; assembly: GCA_022651775.1. Classification (NCBI taxonomy): domain Eukaryota; kingdom Metazoa; phylum Arthropoda; class Insecta; order Trichoptera; family Limnephilidae; genus Drusus; species Drusus annulatus. The sequence goes on from JAGWCC010000086.1 coordinate 1,053,665, forward strand.
ACGATCAAATTACGAAAATAATCTTTTCAAACTCACCTTTACTATAATATATTGTACATACTTGTAATTTATTTTACCAGGCGTTTGTTTTTTTTTATATTTGAAGTATGGCGTACTTTTTCAAGCCAGTGTAACTAAAAATGTATGCTTACAGCGAGGAGTAGGTACCTAAAATTGTAAAATAAAAAAAAATAAAATTCAATCGAGATATTTACAACAACTGGTACCTACCCTACATAATGTAATATTATTTTCGTTAACTTTACACCAAAATATATCAATTTTTTATCATTAAAATACCCACATAATTTAACGTATTTTATGTCGAATATTTGTCGGTAGGTACCTATTTAATTTGAATTTGATTATCTTGTTCTTATTTTCTGGCCCAATGCAGCAAACCTCTCAAAGTGGGCAATTATTGTTCTGAGAAGGCATTCCTACGTTCCGCCTCATCGGCCAACAGCTACCGACAGCTAACAGTAATCATGACGATCGACTGTCACGCGTAAATATTTGGGTGGATTCAAACAAACGTAGACAATGAGGACAAAACTGTAAAACCCAGACAGTCGACAGCTGATAATAATTTAATTAATTACGTGCCTACTTGCTTATAATGTAGTATAAGCAATGTGTCATTTATTTTTCAAAAGGGCAAAATAAATTATTAATTTTATCAATGTTTATTTAATAGATTCCATTTTTTATAAAAAAATATTGCTCGAACACACATTTTAAAACCGCATTATTTAGAGTCATGTCCTGCATTGTCTAGTATGAGATTTTGTTCCATTAAGAGGGCACCATGTGTTAGCTTATTGGGTAATACCAACCTAAACCTTATCTCTACTCCTTACCCTCCTTTTTCGTTTGTTTCCTCTTCTTTTGTACTCCCTTTTTTAAATTTGTATGGCTTTGTAAAAATATTTTTCCTTCCCGGAATTATTATTTTTTTAACTGCCTGGGAATAGTGGCGGCTCGTGAGTTTTTAGTATGCTAGAGTGCTAAGATTGAAAAATACGACATTGTTAGTGTTGTTGTAGCCGAAAATGTTTTTGTTTTTTTTTTTCAATATTATTTTTTGTATGAAGATTTTCATGATTTTTCTGTTTTGGTGGTGCACTGCACGGATTTCTGAAAAATCTTCATTCAAAAAGTTTAAATTTCGAAAAAAAAAAATGTTTTCGGCTACAAAAACATCAATTATCACGTTTTTTTCAATCTTACCACTCTAACACACTAAAAAGTCACGAGCCGCCACTGCCTGGGAATAATATACTAAGAAATCTTTTTTTTTAAATAAATAAATAAAAATTACACCACTTGGACTTGGATATTCTTTATACACAGAGTTCATAAACAATAAGTTTACTGACTCTAACACATTCATATGGGATTATCAAAAAGATAATTTACTAAGAGTTCGAAAATTACACCACTGATCATATCTGTAGAGCAGATGTCAAATGACGGTTGTTAAATTTAAAAATATATAAATTTATTTGAGGCCTTTTTTGGTCTACACAGAGTTATAGTGACGATTACAGTGGATCCTCTATATTCTTCCCGTTTTGATGATTTTTTTCTTCATATTCGTTAGTATTTTCCATATTCGGCACTCCCACCACCTGGTGCCGGCGGTGCAATTGCTCGCCAATCAGATTTGACTGCCTCGGTTAGCCTTGATAGAGGTGACGTTGGAAACTGAACTTACCCTGAGAGCATTAAAAAAAAATCAATTCCATATTCTCCATTCTAAGTATTATATTCTGCCATAATATTCTAAGGCAGTGATCTCGGCCCGGAAGAAACTATTTTCAGAATGTGTGTCAGAAAGAGACATTCAGTTTTGCGTCACAACCTGTTTGTGGTAGATTAAATTGTGTATGTTGGCAGATCCATGGGGTTGGAGGTTGATATTGAAGATGTAAAGGAAATGGTTGAGGAGTGTAGAAGGAAACTCACCACAGAAGAGCTGTTGGTCCTTCATACATAACAAAAAGCCAAAACAATGGAAAAAACTTCGTCTGGTGAAGAAGAGTAAAGTAAAGACTATATATCTAACGCTAACATTAAGGAAATGCTGTTCAATTCGACCAAAACGCAGAATATGGTCAAAAAGTAGCCACCGAATGTTGCCAGTCAGTCAAAACATAGACTCATTCAAAGATAATTTTATTGACTACTTTGGGAAGGTTTTAAAAACAACACAGAAGCAGGCGACATTTGAGAAGTTCTTTGTTAAGTCGAGTTCTACTGAATCATCGACAAAACAAACCCCATCACCAGAGTTGGAGTTACCTGATGCTTAAATTGATGGCGATAATCTTCCTAAACAATAATAACTTTCCTCCTCTTCCGCCTCTACCACTATCTCTAATCAATTCAATAAAGATAAAGTGCCAAGATTTTTTAAAATTCATTTGTGTACAATTTTTGGGGGGTGAGAACAGATTCATTAAATTTCGGTTATTTCTTATTGGGAAAAATGTTTCTTTATTCGTCAGAATCCATTTTTGTTGGGCCTTTGGAAATGGATTAATGATGAAGATATTGTTATAATACTACGACAACATTCAATGAAGTCAGGCCATCTCAAAATATTGAATTTCTTCATTGTTTCAGTGTTAAGAAGTCAAATATATGTCAAATATAATCAAAAATATGTTAAGTTACCCAAAGTAAAAACAATGTATTTTTTATTTATTATTATTTTTAAATTACATCGATAGCCATAAAAGAGTTTCTAATTTTAGATTTCATTTAAAAAATAATACATGCTTTCTTACACTGTATACAGCGCCCTTGAGGTGATTTCTCACAAAAACGGCGCTATACAAATTCTCCAAATATTATACGTAAATATCTTTTTTTAAATTTCAAATAACTATTTTGATTCTCCTAAAAATAATAAAATGCTATATTCTGTGTATTGAAAATTCGTGTTGGTCAGTTACAATGTTTTAGCTTGTGACGTTAAATGTGAACTGTGTAAAATCAGTGTTGTTTTTCGTCTTGTTACTTTAAAATAATACAAAAACCTAAAACCTGATCAATTTTTAAAAAGCGAAATATTTCATTAGTTTTCAGGGGAAGGTACCTAAATATTATTATGAGTGTTCTGCTTTTCCAGGCTCCAGCAACATCCCAATCTTGCTTTTTCCCATCTCCTTCCCCTCCCCACTCCCTTCATATTATATTTACATATCCCAATTTCGAATGTCACTCCTGTCTATTACCTGTCCCACTGGCTCTGGAGAGTTGAAATTCTTGTGCGGTATTCACATAAAAAATATAAGATTCTCATAAGACTGACAACTGACTTCATGGAATCTTCGCGTTTATTAAATTAAGAAATATATGGTTTTACTTCATTGTGTGGTGGTACACTGGTCTGAATGGTAAGAAATAAATATCTGACACATATTATCAGAAAAAATGTCACTGGGTAATTGGGTTTATCAAATAAAACAACGGAATATGCAAAGATTTTGAATCGATAATAATTATTCATTTGTAAAATATATTATGCTCACGTATACCTAACTATAACATAATTAATATAAAAAATCTTAAAACAATAAACTATCCATATTTTTGAAGATTCAATTTGATAAAAATTAAAAACGTGATGTTCAATTTCATAATTGATAAAATATATGCACTCGTTCACAAGTTGCGTTATGTTCATCGAAACGATCCCAAACTGTGAAAAATGCTGCGCTTTTTGTGCGAACGAGCGCTAAAGTCTTCTTTTCGTTAATATCTCAAATTTTCACAACAATTTTTTTTTTTTAAGATTGGTCCCATATAATCTTCAGAGTGTCTGATACAAACGAAGTTTTCAACAACAAAATAGTACATGGTGACATTATATAGGTACTATCTTTTACGATTTATATTATATTGTGTAATCATCCAAATTAATTTCTCCTTCTTGAAATTCGACATTGTGATGCACGTGATTTTTTTACTCACTGTTGATCAATAATTAGGCAAAAAAAAGGTCAGTTAATAGTAAGTAAAAATATTAGCTTGTTTTTGAACATTTTTCACCATGCATATTCTCCCATTTTATGAATGTCATACTTATTGTGCAGTCTGTGCAAAATATGTTTGTAAAAGTAGAAATTAACGTTTTTTATATCAAAAAGTGGAACTCACTATCATCGGCAGAATACCTGCCATGGGTAGCAGTATGTTAATTAAATTCACCTGTTACTTGTCACTTTAAAATATTTATGAACTTGCTGCACGTGGCAAGCGATTGAGAAAACTTGAAAAACTCTCTAGGTCGTGGAAAGACTATCTTCGAGGCGCTGTAGTACTGAATCCAGATGTAGGATACGACCCGATGTCAGTTAGCCTTTACACCATGCGATAAAATAATTTAATAATCCGCATATATTACGTATGAACAAATAATTTCCAAAAACAGTTTTCTCTACGGCAGGACTACTCCCCAAACGGTATCACGAATTAAAATGACTTTAATTGTCCTTTGAGATTTTATTTGTCGTAAACAAGTATGTATTGCATTTTTTGTATTGTATTTCCAATTTATTAATTCCCTGTCTAAAAGTAAAATCATCTGAAAATTATGTAGAATAATTTAAATCAAAGTATTATTAAAACGTTATTTAATGTAATGGCAAATTCACTCAAGTTTAAACAAACCATAAAATAAATACATAAAGTAGGTACTAAACAGTTAAACAAGTACTTAAAACAAATCATTGATAGGCATTATAATAGTGGTAACTCTCATAAAAAATAAAAATAAAATTGAGTACGAATATAAAATAAGAATCACACAAAAAATAATTGTACATAAGCATTTCACATATCAACTAAATGGAATGATATTAATACTAAAGGTTGAGTCTAAACTATGTGGTTTACCTAATTCAATTTTAAATTAATGATAATTGACGAATTATGTTTAGCTAATGATGGATTTCTATTACATTCCCTAAAAAATATGTGAAGCAGTTTAAAAAACAACATAAATTTCCCAAAATAATATTGATTAGCTTTGGGGACATCAGTTAGTGGTATTATAAAATTCGCTTACCTTATAAAATCACAACCATAATTATTTGTCATAAATTTAAATAAAATTTTGTTTATATTATGCATAAAATACCTAAACTGTTTTTAATCAAAAGGCAATTTTATTCGAGGTTAGAATTGATCAAATCTTATCAATGTAAAAGAGATGTTCTTGATGATTTAAAAAAATAACAAAATTATCAATTATGATAGGTAGGCACTAGATTGCGTTTACTAATTGTAGTTTATAATATAATGCTGTAAAAGGGAATGAACATTGCCAAAAGAATATTACACGAATGAAATAAAAGTTTAAATCAAATTACTATAATATTATGGGAGATAAATCTTATTAATTATTTCAATACATGTGTATTTTCGCGTTTCTTACGATTACCTAACGAAAAATAGTTATAAAATAATATGGTAACCCTAATAAAAGTTATTGGCAAAAGGGAGCTCTCCCATCTTAATATATTATTATCTATGATTTGTACAGGAGATAAAACTCTCTGTACATATTTGTTTCTTAAAATTACTTTCACAAATTCACAAAAGAGTTGTAACAAATGCATAAAATATGTCACACAAATGAAACCAATACAACTTATAAGGAACACTGTATTATATCCCGAATACGAAGACTTAATTATTATAAATAATGTCACTGTTTTTTTTTAAACGTCTATTAAGTTAAAAAAAAGTTTTTTAAGTTTGCCATCTTTTTACATCGTCGTCTATGTATGTCTAAAATCATAGAAATGCTTTCCGAAAAGAAAATCTGTTACCACTGAGAAAATAACTTATTCGAATGTAGGTTGGTACCGGGAATTTTCCTTCAATTATTTTTCCTTAAAAGTTTTTTTTTAAATTTGCGGTACATAGTTTGTCGTCTATTTCCAGCAACATCTATGTATGTCATAACCATAGAAATACTTTCCGAAAAGAAAGTATATTATCAGTAAAAATAAAACTAATTTGAAGAGATATGTAGGTACCGTGAATTTTATATGATTTTTTTTCGTGAAATGTTTTTATCAAATCGCATAGTTTGTGGAATAGCACTGATTTGACAAGATGGTGCTGTGAACACTGTCCTTTGTGAAAGTCTAGTAAATATATTTATATCACATTTGTTTGTTTTGTTTGAACGAGCAGATCAGAGGGGCGGGATGGCGGTGGGCATGGCCTCCAGGTCTCGCTGCAGGGGGCAGTTGTTGTTCTCCATCGGACTACTGCAACTGACGTCGGCCTCACCCTCCCCTTCACCTTCTTCGGCATCCACGAATCTGGAAGATAAGAAGAGTTTATGGTGAATCTCATTTTATCATTCAAATTCTTCAGAGATTTCAATGCTCTTTCCGAAATACCTTATTTAGGAAGGTGCCTACCCAATGAGAAAACGTTATATAGGTTAACAAGTATTTTCTACCTGTCTACCCTTGAGTTTTTCATTTCAATGTTTTAAATAATCTGTTGTTTAAAATATACGGAAATAAATGGCGTATTGTCTTATTTTTTATGTATATTTCGAAGCTTCAAAGCTCACTATGGAAACAAAATAAAAGTAACTACCTAGAAATTTAAGGCAGAAAAAGTTGTGCAAATTTTTTGATGCCTCAATTCGCAAGGTTTTTTTCTGTTCGAGGCAGTCAATAATAATATTTGAATAATTTGTATATCTGTATAATATTAAAATCAATATTTGGAGAATTCAGCTAACATTTCACCACCGCCTTTGGTAGCGAAAGGTCAAATAAGATGGTTGACCCTAACAACACAAACTTGAAATTGTGTGTATTGGTGCATATATATATAAACTTTCACAGTGATTTCCCTGCAATACGTCACGGATAAACACCCTTTCGGCTTACTTTCGCCTACTTGTTATTTTCAGCGAAAAAATAATAACAAATAATAACGTTTTACGCATTTGAAACATTTTACTACTAAGAGTTTTTACTATTTTTTGAAAAGTTTTACAGTCTGTTATTTTTATTATATAAAAAATAACTGTTTTTCAATCTCCGTGGAATTTTCTTTTCTGAGGTCGAAAATCAATTTTTGAACATGCTGTATGCGAGCAATTCATCTGCGTGAGTGCTGTGTTCGTGTCAACGCAGACTGTAATACCTTTACCGTATGTGAACATTAAATTATCGTGCGTTGATGTCACTTACAATGAGTAAAATTTCCCGGAATCTACACCTAAAAAAACATTTAATAACTTAATAGTATGCAACTAACACCTAAAACAAGATTAAAAAACTCAATATTAACCACCTATTCAGGGCCTGTGCAGGCGCAATTGGAGCAGTACGCTCCAGGCGGCGAATCTCCATGGCGCTGATAGTACCTAATAATACTAACAGTCCTTTATACACGGCCTGTTCAAAAGAAAAGGTGAATTTTGAATTTTCGCGGGCTGTGTGCATTCGATTATCGATTCTTTTTTATGTTGGTACACATATGTTTATCATATGTTAGCATTATCAGCCATTTTGGATTAGTGGTTTGTTTTTGACAACTGGAAATGTTAGTCACGTTTTTGTGTGTTCTTCGATATTTTACTTTTGAAAAAAATGGATCAAAGAATAAAATCCATGATTTGTTTTTCCACAACTCCAGGACGCTCATCGTCATTAACATCTTCTCGGCCTTCTGAAAAGTGTTTATAAGTGGTACAAGCCCGCTAAAATTCAAAATTCACCTTTTCTTTTGAACAGGCCTCGTATATATCGTTGCTGGAAAGGCAAAAGGGCCGAAGCGACATTTTGGGAAGTTTACACAACTTGAGCACTTCAAAGTTTTTTTTTGTTTTACAATAAGTCGTCAGTACCTGATTGGATTTTGAAAAAAAAAGTTAACTCAATTGTTACATTAACTTTTTAGTGTTTTCTTGTCACTTGCGTCTATCCTTTTCCCAAATGGTAAATATATTTTAGATGGCTAAAGGGCCACACAAGTCTTCAGAATCAAACGAGAGTCAGAGCATTCGATGCAAGAAAAAAACTGGTCAAAACTTAATATTTAACTCTTTTTGACCAAAGTGTCGCTTAAGCCCTTTTGCCTTTCCAGCGACGATATGATATAAAATGAAAAAAACATTATTCATGGACGGCAATTGAACCCGCAAGTTCGCGGCCCGACGGCGCGGAATAAAAACCCGCGCCTTTCGTCTTATACTTGATACGAGTTGGTAACAATTTTCTGTTCAAACGAAAAAATTTCAAAAAATGTAGGGTTATGTTAGTGGATAGGCACTAAATAAAAATGATATGGGAGTACTTACGTGTAATGTTTCTCCTCCCCTCGCATGTCGCATATGACGTTGGTGAGAGCCATGATGTAGTTTTTGGCGAGGGTGAGCGTCTCTATCTTGGAGAGCTTCCGCTCCATCTTCACGTGGGGGATCACCTCCCGTAATTGCTGTAAGAAAATAGAATTCTATGATAATCATCTGCAAAATCCACCAGTTGAGAACGTGAGTGTACTTTTACGTAGGTACTATAATATGTTATTTTTTTAACAAATATTTTAACATTTTTAGTAATGACAACACTTTAGGAAATCTATTCTTTATCGTCCTGTCAATTGCTGACACCTATGGTCAGTTTAAAAAAATAGCTTACTATCTTATCTTATCTATATGGGTTAAGACGCTTAACTACGAAACAAGAGGTCGCAGGTTCAAATCCCGGCGTGCGCAAATAAATTGTATTTAATGCTTGGAGTAACAATGTATGGAGAGAAAGCTAATTATTTTTACCCAACCCATACAAACTTGTGATAAATAACTTTCTTCGGGTTTTTACGTCGGACACCATGAGAGAGAAAGAGACAACAAATATAATACACCGCTTCTATGTACTGTCGCGATGATCTTGGGCTCCTGGGTCACCGCAGGAATCCGCCCACATTTTTTTATTTTGCCACTAAACTTGACACAACTAAACAGTTTTTAAGGTTATATGCTATTTTTTTTATAACAATACTGTGAAAAAGTAATTATACGAATAAACAAAAACATTATGTCGATATGTGCTATGAATGGATGTATAAATACCCTAACCTTAATCTTAGCCACGCGCAGGTCTGTCGAGTCCGGTAAAAATCATCAAAAACTAACTACACTGCCTTGGGTAGATACCACTTTATATACTCTAAGATTTAATGTGTTATTTCACTATATCTTCATTTAAAAGAAAGAAAAACATTCCCGGGTTACGAAAAACATGACATTTTTTGAAAAATTTCTACTACCATCATTACAAGTGGAAGATGTTGCTTGTGCAATGATGGAGGAATTAGTTACCAGAAGAATTGAACCCCCGAAGGAGAATTCGACGCGTTTGTTCACTCAGCTACTATCCGGCCAACCGGTCGAAATAATGTCATGTCATTTTGAAGTTTGTTGAATATCTTAATTGCTGAGTAGGAATAGTGATGTGGTGCTGTTGTTGTATTGAGTTTAAGTGAAGTTTCAGAAGTAAAAATAAATAGATTAAGCGGGCAGTGGTCGTAAAAACTAACCTCAAAGGCATCGTTGAGCGAGTGCATGCGCATGCGCTCCCGCTCGTTGCTCTCCAGGCGGCGGAGATTCCGCTCCCTGGCCGAGGCGGCCGCCCTCCGCCTGCGCCCGCCCAGCCGCCGCCGCGCCCCCATGCGCTCCACGCGCTCGCTGCCGGAACTCTCCTCATCTGGAACGAATAAATTAGGAATTGAGATAAATAAAAATAAAAATAAAACACAAAAGCGGACCCTTTAATTGCAGTCATACTGATGGTCTAAATATCGTGACAACAAACTTTTGGCGACGTCTTTGCGAGGGTGCCATTGGCTACGAAAGACGCCGACGGTTTTGAGACTGTTAACCTCTAGTGTGCCGGAGGGTCCTATAGGACCCGGGCATTTATCATTATCTTTTCATGAGTTTTTGTCCTTCCAAACCAGTTGTTCGCATATATAACCCTTATGTGACTGAAGAAAACTACACCTTTTTAAAATTGATATGAAGGTTACTTTTACAGTATAGAATTTGTTGAAGTTTGCTGGACCACTTTTATGACGTAATAAATTCAGCCATCTACAATATATTTACCGTTTGGGAGAAGGCTTGACTCAAGCGACACAAGTTTGGGACTTTTTAAAACTTTTGTCGCTTCAGGTAACTCAGTGAGAGCATTGAGTTACCCGAGTTAACTTTTTTTTCAAAAATACAATCAGGCACCGAAGTCTTATGAATTTTATTGTAAAAAACTTTAAAGTGCTCTGGTGTAAGCTTCCCAAAATGGCGCTTCAGCCCTTTTGCCTTTCCGGCGACAATATAAATATTATAATTCAAAGTTTAAATGAAACAATAATGGTGTCATAATAATATGAACCTGGAAAGTATTTAACAGAGCGGTTCTAGAAGTAGTTCCAAGGTTGGTTTGTTTCAAACTTTTATCACATTTGACATCGTCACATTTCAATGATTAGCGCCATTTTGTTTTTTTTTGTCATTTGACCGGTCCCCGTTAAGCGCCGACTGTCGTTCCATTTCAGTTTTTGAACACATTGTGGTCAGCTGACAAGCACAACAACATGGCTGTTATGCTTCCCAGCTGAACACGATTTATTCAAAAGTTGAAACGGGTGGACAATCGGCGTTTAACGGGGACCGGTCCAATAACAAAAAAACAAAATGGCGCTTATTAAAATGTGACGATGTCAAATGTGACGAATGTTTGAAACACACCAACCTAAATATACAAAGCAATGAGAACAGAACACACGAACAATAGAATTGTATGTGAGCAATAGAATTAGATATGAAGTTAGTGTTTACCTTGAATGCTCCTCGTCGTTTTGCCGCCGGTTTCCTCGTCATCCACGTCGATCTCTTCGTCATCTCCGTCCGGCCAGCAGGCGCCGCGGCCCGCGCTGGCCGGCGGCGAGTCCGCGCCCGAGCCCGCCAGGCCCGCCGGCCAGCCGCCCCAGCCGCGCGCTTCCTCGCCGCCACTGCCCTGCAGCGGCATGCTGTGCACCTGAAAGGTTAAGTCTCACGTCAGTTAAAGGTTAAATGGTGGGCGGATATGATGTCCTAAGAACAGCGTAGCTATAGATAGAAGCATTTTAAAAGATTTCATTTATTTACCACAGTAAAATAAAATAAAAATATATTTAATTACAATTAACTTTAACCCACATGTGACTGAAGATAACTACACTTTTTTAAAATTGATATCAAAGTTTATTTTACAGTATATAATTAGCTGAAGTATGCACTTTTATGACGTAATACATTTCGACTCAGTTCAAGACGTGGGTGGGAATTTCACCCAGTACCATCTTTTCTTGGGGTTTTTAATTCAGTAGGTGCTTAAAACTAGTATTAAGGATACAGGTGGTGTACTTTGAACACAGCAGAACATCATATTTATCATTTAAAATAAGATAAAATGATTAACAAATAAGGACAAATTTCAAATTCCATATAAAACACACGAGGGTACCCGAATACCCTTTCAGTCATCAGGAGTCAGAAGGTGTAAGTTTTACTTAAGCGTTTTCCGCTCACATACCACCCTCCACATATCTAACGGTTATGTTTAATTGTTCATTTTCACTATTGTGGAGAAGTCGGGAAGTTTCAGCCGGTTAGACTAACTGGAAAATTAAAAAAATCTTTATTGAAAACCGAAAAGGGTACCCGGGTACCCTTTCAATCACATAAAGGTTAAAGCTTTTTGTTTTTTTTTTATTTTGATATCAATTATTGAAATAACATCAATAATCTTCAACGTAAATATGAAACAGAAAAAGCCAGAAACTAAAAAGTATAACGGTCGCGACCGAGACTCGAACTCGGAATCTCTACTGTATCCGGGAGTAACGTCTCTGTCAATTGAGATACTTTGTTAGAAACCGGCATTTTAATCGTTCTCATGCTTCATTGAAAATTAATAATTTTATCTTTCAATTTCTTCCGATATAGGCTGCCATCTTTGTAATGGTATAAAAAGCTCTACTCGAGTACATATTGTATACCTAGATGATGTCTAGGATTAACCGTCCACTTTTATTTACGGAAGATCTTGTGTCGACTGTATAACATCCACTGTGTTGGCAAGATTAACGAACATGTTACGATCAATGAAATTGATATATTCTCCAACTCACCTTTAAAGTTTAATCAAATCTTAAATAGCATTTCTACAAAAAATAAAAAACAGAATAAAGTACATATTTGCACTTTTTATGTTAATATTTATTTTTAAATACGGTTATTTTCCTTATTTTGCTATTATTTTTATTTTAATAGTGTAATACAGTGTATTTTTAATTGCACGATGAGAACATTTTAAAAAATGGATTGATGACCTATCTTTTATTTTATATCTATTAGTATGTACCATATGTAATGTTATCACTCTGTCGAATATTCTAGATAAATAAATCTTTTGACTTCTTGCAAAGACGGCCTCCATAGTCGAGTGGTAAGACGCTCGACTAAGAATCCAAAGGTCGCGGGTTCAAACCCGGCGTGCGCCAATAACTTTTATTTAATTAATATGTGTCATAACACATTTAATTCATATAAAAATAATAACAAGTATATTTGCGGCACGTTCCAGAGTGGTAGATACTCTAAGTATCGCCCTGGTGAAAGACCACCATTCAGAATCGAAACGTTGCTTGAAATGGCTTAAGCCGTGTTTGATGACCAGATCTGAATAGCCAGGTACATCCCAACCTTCCTCTTCCCGATCTCCTTCCCCTCCCCACTACCTTCAGCCTCACAACATACCCAATTTGGGGATGCCATAGTCTCACTGGCTCTAGACGGTTGGGAGCAGTTGAGATTCTTGCACGGTATTCATGTAAAAAAAAAAAAAAGTCGAGAATTAATATTAAATTAAAATTAATTTTATGCTTTTTATTTTGAAAGGTCTCGGTAGCTCAATTGGTGAAGACGTTACTCCCGGATAAAGTAGAGGTTACGAGTTCGGGTCTCGGTCACGACCGTTGTTATTCTTTTTAGTTTCTGGATTTTCTGTTTCATATTTACGTTAAAGATTGTTGATATTATTTTAATAATTAATAAAAATATGTGCAAATGAGTGCAAGTAGTAAATCTAGCATTATTATAAACACAAATTCCAAAATATTATCATTTGTTATGATATGACGTAAAACTATTTAAATTTATATCGAAATATCTGTGGGTAACGTTATCTACAAGATTCAAATCAGTATTGTCAAGTAGCATTATTGATTGAACGTAACATGTGTTTGTATTGGTTTTTATCTTTATATGTATTTTTTTAATATCTAATTCCACCGTAACATCTGAACCTACAACACTGTTATAAGCCTAACGTAATCTTGCAACGAAAAACCCAGCACATGCACCGATATCAGATAGTACCTTACTAGAACAATTCTAATAATTGGTGTGAAACAATTATTGTGTAATATTTACAACCTCGATATGAGATGTTTCTGTTACATAAACATGTAATATACCAGGAGGGATAGCTTGTGTAGTCAGGATTGTTGATTATTCCTGAATCGAGCGTGGCCAGGACTACCGCTAGGGTATTTATACATTTATTCATAGCACGTGTCGACGTAATATTTTGTTTATTTGTATAACCCTTAGAGTACATAGAGTGCTATCTATCCAAGGCAGTGTAGTCAGTTTTCGATGATTTCTACCGGACTCGGCAGACCTGGGCGTGGCTAGGACTAATGCTAGGGTTTTTATACATCCATTCATAGCACATATCGACATAATGTTTTTGTTTATTCGCATAACCACTTTTTCACAGTATGTTTAACAACAAAAATATAGCATATAACCTAAAAAACCGTTTAGTTGTGTCAAGTTTAGTGGCATAATAAAAAATGTGGGCGATCATCGTTATAGGACATAGAAGCGGTGTATTATATTTGTTGTGTCTTTTTCTCTCATAGCGTACGACGCGAAAACCCGAAGAAAGTGATTTATCGCAAGTTTGTATGGGTTGGATAAAATTAGTTAACTCTCCCTCAATATATTGTTACTTCAAGGTATAACCACTTTTTTACAGTATTGTTTTCAACAAAATATAGGATATAACCTCAAAAACTGTTGAGATATGTCCTGTTAAGTCGCATAACAAAACGTAGTGGGAGGAGTCGCCGGAGACACGGGAGACGGAAAACATGCTTACATACCGAAAAGTGGTGCGATATTACGTGACAACATGTCTTATCTCTTTCTCTCTCACGGTTTACGACGTAAAAACCCGGAGAAAGTGATTTATCGTAAATTTGTATAGGTTGGGTAAAAGTATGTAGCTTTCCATATATAATAATAATAATAATATTTGGACGATTTGTATAGCGCCGTTTTTTGAGAAAAATCACCTCAAGGGCGATTATTCTTGCTCTGAACATAGAACAATAAAAAGAAACACATTATGTGAACTAACGCAAATCCTTGCTTCAATTCCTGGTTTTACTTCTCTTTTTTAGTTAGAAAGTCAAAATTTTAGAAGTATCTCTTCAGTGATTTGTAGGTAATTATTAAAGGACTGAAATGATAGCCTATATTGCTTTTTTAGTATTTATCACGCTATTCCATTATGTGAAGCTACCCACATACCTATCTATAAAACCACATAATTACTGAAAAACAAATTATTGCGGTTTCCTCGTGTTGTTCTAGAAATGACCTGAAGTTTTTCATAAATACTTTTTTCATGAATGAACTAAACCTGATGATTCAATAATATTAAATCGGCGTGTCGCAAAGTACCTATTAGGAAAATTATATTTTCAAAGAAGCTAAATTTAGGTATTTTTATACGTAAGTTCCTGAAAAATTCATATTTTTAATAATTTAAGAATCTGCCAAACTGGTAGCTAAATACCTGAATAAAATAGAAATAAATTATTATTATTTACATGAATACTGTCTGCATAGCTTAAAGTATATAGAGTGGTATCTATCCAAGGCAGTGTAGTCAGTTTTGATGATTTTTACCTGACTCAACGGACCTGGGCGTGGCTAAGACCAAGGTTAAGGTTGGTTAATTTATACATCTATTCATATCACATATCGACATAATGTTTTTGTTTATTCGTATGACCACTTTTTCACAGTATTGATTTCAACAAAAATATAGCATCTAACCTAAAAAATCGTTTAGTTGTGTCAAGTTTAGTGGCATAATAAAAAATGTGGGCGGAATCCCGCGGTGACCCAGGAGCCCAAGATGATTGTGACAGTACGTAGAAGCGGAGTATTATATTTGCTGTCTCTTTCTCTCTCATGGTGTACAACGTAAAAGCCCGGAGAAAGTGATTTATCGCAAGTTTGTATTAGTTGGGTAAAAATAATTAGCTCTCTCTCCATACATTGTTTCTCCGAGGGCTGAAGCGTTATTTTGGGAAGTTTACACCAGAGCACTTTAAAGTTTTTTTTTGTTCTACAATAAAATCAGTACCGGTTGGATTCTCAAAAAAAAGTTAACTAAGGTAACTTAATGCTCTCACTGAGTTACTTGAAGTCTTAAAAAATATCCCAAACTTGTGTCGCTTGATTCAAGCCTTCTCCCAAATGGTAAACATATTTTATATGGCTGAAGGGCCACAAAAGTCTTCAGAATCAAACGAGTGTCAGAGCATTCGATGCAGAAAAAAGACCTGACAAAACTGCATATTTGACCAAAGTGTCCCTCAGCCCCTTTGCCTTTCCAGCGAAGAATGTGGCCAAAGTTTGTGTCGATATTTTACGATATTATGAATGAGGTATGTAGTGCTTACTTACTTCGTAATTTTTCAAACCGAGGTACATAAAAATAAACGGTATTCATTTCCTATTGCATGTATTATAAACTGGTCAATGGCGACTTAACCTAATTGCAATTGTGTATATTATTGAATCAGATTTTGGGTGTAAATATTCTGTACATATTCGACACAAAACTAGCTTAAGGCCGCACTAATTGACTCAACCTTATTCGCATTATCAAATGCATGCCCCAAAAGGTTACATAAAAACTAACGTGTTCTGTGTTGCCATAATTAAATATACGCATACTGGACAGAGCTCCACGCCGGTAGACCGTATCTAGTTGTTTTTTATGGCAACTTTTTTTAGAGTAAAAATGAAAGTAGTTTCTTTTTTGTTGCTAGGTAACATTCACAAGGCATTCTCTTCTGCGGACACCTGGCGGCGGTGTTGGCGCTGACCAATACAATACAGGTTCAGAAGTGCCTAGGTAGGTACCTGCCCACAAACTCTAAATGTCAATTATTTATCCGATTTTTAATTCGGTCGCGCTTGCGATTCTTGTCGCTTTTATTTTTAGAACGTTTTTGTTATAAGAACGCTGCACAGGTAGTTGTTTTATTATTTTGGTTTCGTAATACTTATAACGTAAGTTACTAACTAACTAACTAACCATCACGCCGTTTCGCCGGAGGGGTACGCAGAGAGGACGGACCATCACACAACTCTGACTTGGCACACACTCTTTGCGTCATTCACATACTTTTATGTTATTCTGACTCTGAACAAGGCCCAAAGCAAGTATTTGATTCACTCGATTGTGCCATGTCTTCCTCGGGCGTCCCCGACTTCTTCTTCCATTCACTTTCGCGTCATATATTCTTCTCACACGCCTTTCTTCGTTCATCCGCTCTACATACTCAAACCATCTAAGAGTCCCTTTCTTGGCCCGATGCAAGTATTTGATTCACTTGATTGTACCATGTCTTCCTCAGGCGTCCCAGACTTCTTCTTCCATTCACTTTTGCGTCATATATTCTTCTCACATTCCTTTCTTCTTTAATCCGCTTTACATTTCCAAACCATCTAAGCGTCCCTTTCTTGATCCTATTCATTACGTAACATCTCTTTCCGGATACCCACATTTTTAACATGGTTTTACCGCATATACACCTCAGATTCAGTCTACTTTCATCCTTTCTCTGCTAATTTCATGCCTCACTGCCATACATCAGGGTTGGTATAAGCACTCCATTGTGGACTGCTAGCTTCGCTTCTTTGGACATTTTTTTTTATTTGCGCCAACAGCGTTAGCCCTCCATTAATGGAGTTTCCTGAATTCACTTTTCTTTCAATATCAGCCTTTACATCTCTAGTAAACGTACTTCCTAAATACACAAACTCATCCACTTGTTCAAGTATTCATCATTCACTATATTGCGCATTGTTATCGTACTCTCTCTTTCAAACACCGTGACTTTAAACGTATGTTTATTATGATAATTGCGCTCTAATTTAAATTGTGTTTTTTTTTCAACTATACGCCGTAGTTCAGAGTGGAACCGTGAAACTGTGTGATTATTCAAATTATTAAAAATCTAATTGAGAAATATTTTTCATTGGGATCCAAATAAAAAAGGTCTTTCACATTTTTTTCAATTCCATCATTCATTTTGACAAGAAGCTATATTTTTTGTACCCATAATTTTTAATTTGAATTCGAATACTCAATCAAAAAGTCATCAATTTATAAGAAAAAAAACATTTAGTAGAAATCTAACAAAATAAAAAGCACAAATTCTATGATGCCTAAATAAAATAATTAACTTACAAGAAAAAAGATAATTTTTAATCAGCACTGCCAGCCAGGTGCCGTCATTAACAGTACTGATAATATGTTGTTAAATTGTATTGATACATCACATGTATTTTTAGTACAATACCCATAATAAGTTACGACTGACCTCTGATAAAAGGAATCAACCGATAAAGTACAGAGCGTTTCCTAAAATATCTAATAAACCACAAATATGTTTGAATTAGAATTAACTTTAAAGCTTTTATCAGTGGCGGCTCGTGAGTTTTTAGTGTGCTAGAGTGCTAAGATTGAAAAATACGACATCGTTAGTGTTGTTGTAGCCGAAATAGATTTTAATTTTTTTTCAAGATTTTATTTTTTGTATGAAAATTTTCAGGATTTTTCAGTTTTGGTGGTGCACCGCACGGATTTCTGAAAAATCTTCATACAAAAAGTTGATATTTCTAAAAAAAATAAAAAATGTTTTCGGTTACAAAAACATTAATGATGACGTTTTTTTTCAATCTTACTACTCTAGCACACCAAAAAGTCACGAGCCGCCACTGGCTTTTATGCTTATTATTTTTATATTAATTATTAAAATTTTATCAATAATCCTCAACGTAAACATGAAACAGAAAAAATAACGTTCGCGACTCGGACTCGAACTCGGAACCTCTACTCTATTCAGGAGTAACGCTTCTGCCAATTGAGTCACCGAGACTTGAGAAACCGGCATTTTTAATCAATCTCATACTTGGATGGTTTATCCAAGACACCATCTAGGTATATAATATGTGCTAGAGTAGAGCTTTGTATACCATACACAGATGGCAGCCAATCGGAAGAAAAATTGAAAAAATATTTTTTTAAAGAATTTTCTAAGTATGAGATCGATTAAAGATGCCGGTTCTTATAAGGTCTCGGTGGCTCAATTAGCAAATGCGTTACTCCCGGATAGAGTAGAGGTTTCGAGTTCGAGTCTCGGTCGCGAACGTTATTTTTTTCTGTTTCATGCTTACGTTGAGGATTATTGATATTATTTGAATAATTAATATAAATATTTTTATTTGTGAGTAGACATGATGAGTGTGAACTTTTAAAATTTAAAAAAATCTTTTCAAATCCTTACCTTTACCTTATAAAGTACTTACTTATAGTGTATTTTAACAGACTTTAATTTATATTTGAAATGGAAACTAATATATTTTATTGGCAAGTCGAGTTAAATCCAGTAATTTTTCACGGGTAAGAACAGCTAGTATATAAATAAATACCTGTACAAAAGCTTAGGGGGAGAAGTATGGATGCTTTCTACTCGAAAAAATGGAAAAGGATTCGATTAATTAGTGAACAAAACAAATCTAAACAATATAGTTGAACAAACGAACAATTTATTGGCACTAAACACTGCTCGGAGGGTGGAAAAATAATCAATAGATCTCGCCATTCTGTGGGGCACAAATAACCATCACGCCGTTTCGCCACAGGGGTAGGCAGAGAGGACGGACCGCCATATAACTCTGTCTTGGCACACACTCCTCGCTTCATTCACATTCATACATCGTCTCAAAATATTCTTCTGTTATTCTGACTCTTCACATGACCCGATTCAAGTATTTGATTCACTTGATCGTGCCATGTCTTTCTCAGGCGTCCCCGACTTTTTCTTCCATTCACTTTCGTGTCATATGTATATTATTTTCACGCTCCTTTCTTTGTTCATTTTCTCTACATGTCAAAACCGTCTAAGCGTCCCTTTCTTGATCCTATTCATTGCGCTTACATCAACCTTACATTTTTTCCAGATATCCACATTTTTAACACGGTCATACATTGTTTTACCGCACATACGCCTCAGGCATCTAATTTATTCAGCATTCAGTCTACTTTCATCCTTCCTCTGCTAGTTTCATGCCTCACTGCCATACATCAGGGTTGATATAAGCACTCCATTGTGGACTGCTAGCTTTGTTTCTTTGGACAAAATATCATCATTGATATTTCGTCCAAAGAATGAGATTTCTTAACTCCTTGGGATTAATATACCAAATGTATTTTGTGTGTTAATATTTTAATAAAAAAATATATTTTAAAACTGTCAAATTATAATTTGTGAAGCTAGAAGAAGATGAGATGGAAAGAGGAAATTTGGATTAGGTTTAGTTAGGTCTCCGTGGTATATCCGAGATACCTTATTTGATAGATATGTAAGAAATTGTAGTTTGATTGGGTATTAAATAGTCAATTTAAACTTTTCTCTTGATTTTCTTTATGAATCTAGGAACTAAATTTTCGCCCGCCACAACACAGGGACATTTCTAGCATGGTGGACGAAAAAATATTATACAACCTTATTATTCATGTAATAAACAAGATTAAATTGTTTTTAAACATTGGACAAATGACTGTTTTCTCGCAATTGTTTTATCTTTGATTCTCTCTCTATTGATTTATCTGAGATCTCGATAGGAGCCTTTATTCATTCGATAAAGCATATCGTTCTAAACCAGTTCTGGGCTTAGATTAATGATATTTTATCAATCGAATTGATGTTATCACTTAGAAGTGGTTACTGAATTATCGTACCTATCATTAAACCAGGGAGAAAAATGAGATTCATTAATTATATACTATCGTTAAACAAAACAAATCTGTTTATAACACTTTCCAGTTTTTTCTATACACGTGAAATATAACTCCAATTCGACCGTTTTTTCTTTTCAGAGGTCGCGGGTTCAAACACGGCGTGTGTAAATATATTTTTATTAAATCAATATGTGTAGTAACACATTTAATTCATATTAAATAATATATGGTATATTTTCGGCACGTTCTAGAGTAGTGGATACTTTAAGTATCGCCCTGGTGAAAGACGACCATTCAGAATTAAAGCGTTGCTTGAAATGGCTTACGCCATGTTTGGTGACCAGATATGAATAGCCAGGTACTTCCCAATCTTTCTCTTCCTAATCTGCTTCCCCTCCCTACTATCTTCAGCCTCACAACATACCCCACTTGAAAATGCCATAGTCTCACTGGCTCTAGACGGTTGGGAGCAGTTTGGACTCTAGTGCAGTAATCACTATAAAAAACAAATATAAAGAACATTCTGCCTTTACCTACCATTTCCACCATACGATGAAATAACAAGTAACAGGTTAACAGAACCCAACAACGTTGAAATTATTATAAACATTACGACTTTGTCCAATCACAATGCGAAATAAATAAAAAGGAGAAATTTCCGAATAATAAACCTCGTTAATTCATTCTCCCGGCCTGCAGGACCAACATGCCAATGGTCATGCCGGTGGGGAGGGCAATCATGTTGTTGAATCGAATCGTTTCGGAAGTCGATATATTTTGCACAAATGAAGCTTCGTTCAAACGACAAGCATTCCTGCTATTTGTATAATTATTCCTTGGTTTTATTTTTTTATTTTTTTTTATAGATCATTTGGATGAAAAATTATGTTTAAATCGTCTTATTTTTTATTGTTTTATTTTTTACTGTCTTTACTTTGCATTCATTGCAATTTATATATTTTTTAAATTAATTGTTTTATATTTATGAATATCTATAGTTTTAATACGCTAAGCCGTCTTCTGTACATGATTCGTTATATAGCCGTGTGGGGCGCTAACCTCTGAAAAAGCACTTAGCCTTATACGATACACGTGAAAAATTATAAATGCTAATTTTCGCTCATACGTAAAAGCTTAAATTTTATTCCAATTACGCTTCTTTACGATTTACTCACTATGTCCCTTTTGACGTGTGTGTAAAGACTAAACTGTTAAACTAGTTGTGTATTAATACACTTACTCGCTCCATTTAAAAACGCCTTAAAATGATAATTTTGTAATGTTTTTAAAATAATAAGTAACTGAATTGTGAATTGAATTGCTTCGCGATGAAGATAAGGCGAAGTTCCCACCAAACTAATGTCTGCGTAAACTGTGCGTCTTGCAAATGTTTCACCTGTATTTTAATGTTTTCAAGTTGGTGTACCTGCACCAGCAAGGAGGTATCGTTATTCAAGAAATGAATAAACATTTATCCGGCGGTAGTCACCGTTGAATTTGGGACCGGCGTGCTTGGCATTCCTCAACATTCAAAACCGTATACCTGCGCCGAGAGGGAGTCTGACAGCAGACTAAGAATTGTACAGGATATGTTTTACCAAAACTCACGGCATCGCCCTGGTAAGATATCAATATTCAGATTTTATGAGGTTTTTTTAAAGTTTTACAGTGAATACCGCACAAGAGTTTGACGGCCTCCGTGGTCGAGTGGTAAGACGCTCGACTACGAATCCAAAGGTCGCGGATTCGAACCCGGCGTGCGCCAATAACTTTTATTTAATTAATATGTGTCATAACACATTTAATTCAAATAAAAATAATGAAAAAGTATATTTGCGGCACGTTCCAGAGTGGTAGATACTCATGGTATGGCCCTGGTGAAAGACCACCATTCAGAATTGAAACGAAGTTTGAAATGGATTTAGCCGTGTTCGTTGACCAGGTGTGAATATTTATGTATTTATTTTATTTTGCATGAATAGTTTTATACCAAGAGGAAGGTTGGGAAGTACCTGGTTATTCAGATCTAGTCACCAAACACAGCTAAAGCCATTTCAAGCAACGTTTCGATTCTGAATGGTGGTCTTTCACCAGGGCGATGCTTATAGTATCTACCACTCTGTAACGTGCCACAAATATACAATATAGTATTTTATGTTGGTTATACGATAAATAACACATATTAAATAACATTAAATTTGTTTGCGCAAGCCAGGATTTGAACCCTGGACCTCGGGATTCGGAGGTCGTAGTCGAGCGTCTTAACCACTCCACTACGATGGGCGTCAAATAAGTGGCTTGAATTGGGTTTTTGCTATATTTACTGACTAGTTCTGCATAGCCAAGTACTACCAAATCATCATTTTCCCATTCTCCCACACAATTTTATTGTAGTACTGCCGCGAATATAGGTAACGTAAGCACCCTCGACTGAATGAAGATTTCGATTCACGAAAATAACTGCGGCAGTGTTCGACGCTACCTAAAATTCATATTTTTTAACCTTTATGTAACTGAGAGGGTACCCGGGTACCCTTTTCGGTTTTCAGAATAGTTTTTTTTTAATATTCCAGTAAGTCTAACCGGCTGAAACTTCCTGACTTCTCCACAATAGTGAAAATGAAAAATTAAACATTACCGTTGCATATGTGAAGAGTGGTATGTGAGCGGAAAATGCCTCTGTAAAAGTAAAATCTGCACTTTATGATGACTCAAAGGGTACCCGGGTACCCTTATGTGTTTTATATGGAATTTGAAGCTTGTTCATTTTTATTATTCATTTTATCTTATTTGAAATAATAAATATGATGTACTGTTGTTTTCAAAGTACATCACCTCTATCTTTAATACTATTTTTAATCACCTACTTAATTAAAAACCGCAAGAAAAGATGGTACTAGGTGAAATTCCCACCCACTTCCCCAATTCCCCCGTCTTGAACTGAGTCGAAATGTATTGCGTCATAAAAATGGTCCCGCAAACTTCAGCAAATTACATACTGTAAAAAAAACCTTCACACCAATTTAAAAAGGTGTTGTTTTGTTCAGTCACATAATGGTTTATTGAGTACCGCAGACGTTTTTAATATGATTCTTTACGAATAAACTTATTTTTATTGATAAAATCATATAATTGTTATGCGTCCTCTATTTGTCTATGATCCAAGCGGCATAATAAAGGTTACCTTACGTAACAATGTATCGAACGCCGTAATACAGTTTTTGTTCTTGACATTCTTTCAATTTGTTGTTTTTTTTACGTTGTTTTTAATACTAACCACATAAGTAACTCATAATAAATTACCTACATACGGATGAAAAAAACTCCTAAAAACCAGGCAATAAATGCGCGTGGATAAACAATGATACAACTTGACATACTTAACTTTTTAGTCAGTATTGTCGCCAAAAAAAACGTATCAGTAAAAAAAATCCAGTTAGTTATTTTATGTTTTAAAAGAATTGTTATATTGAAAATAAATAAATTTAAAATACAGTCAAGATTTAAAAAAAAATCATTTGACGCTAAGCTTAAAGGTATCACAGCTAGATTTGACACAAACATAGCACTCACACAGATGCATTGCTTGCATACAGTATGTTTCAAACTTGTTATTCGACTTCAGGAAAATAAATTGCAATAATTTGAAAAAAGAACACTCTGTAAAACTTTTAGGGTATTCAAAATTGTACCACTTGTAGTTAGTTTTCAGCTAAAAAAAAAACACTAAAGGCTGTTTCTCAGTGACGTTACGCAAAAAAAAACACTGTCGAAAGTACATAATATGTAGGTATGTGTTGTTCGGGTCAACTCTATTTGGCTTATTTGAAAACCTTGAACTCCATGAAAGCCAAAATCTTGAGAAAAATTCCTTATTAACCATTTCTCATATTTTTTCCTATTTTTATCGCTTTGACCATAAAAAAAAAACAAAAAATTCACTTCAATTTTTTTTAAAACCCAAATCACAAATATGTATGTAGTTTTTCTTCGGTCTGCCTGCAAAGTTAACTATGTCAAGCTGTAGTCATTACTTATCGACTTGTCTAAATTGGTAATTAATCAATTTCAGAGGCTTTACAGCCGCGTATTTGTCTAGGTACTGAGAGGTCGCGGGTTCAGATTCGACCAACGCAACTGTCTGTCATCAGCCAATCGTATATTTTAATAAAATGTTTGTTTAAAATTAAGAAATATTTAGACGCGACTGCCATTGATCGATTAATGGAAAGTAATTAATTATTAATTGGCAATAACTTTTCGGGCTAAATTAATGTATTATTAATTACAAATTGTCAGATTTTTTATTATTCAATTTAAACCATTGTTTACTGAATTCCACACAAAAGTAAGTAGGTACTATTTCCCGGAGTAAATCGAACTATGCCACCCCCAAATGAGCTTTTGAGATTTAATAAATCTAGCTAAAGCGATTTCAATTTCCTGAAATAGTTTGTCACAAGGGTAATACTGAAAGTATATTCCTATCTGGAACGAAGTATTAAATAATGATTTATTAAGTATTTATAATAATATCAATAATCAAAAACACAAATATGAAACAGAAAAGGCCAGAAAATAAAAAGACAATAGTCACAACCGAGACACGAACTCGGATAAGGCTTCAACCAATTTAGCCATTGGGATCTTATTAGAAACCGACATTTTTAATCGATCTCATACTTTTCATTGAAGATTATTGATATTATTTTTCAATTTTTGTCTCGGTTGTGACCATTGTCTTTTTTTTATTTTCTTCCTTTTTCTGTTTCATATTTGTGTTGGTGATTATTGATATTATTTAAGAAGGTTTTTTTTTTAAGCAACAATGCCTTGAAGTCAATTCCAATTTCAATGATTTATTAATTTGATAAGGAAATAAAACGCTATATTGAACGAAAACTAATTGTCATAGTTCACACCCAGTGCTCGCAATGAACCGGAGTAGGCCGGAGCGCCGTTCCGGATTGTGTAAATTCATCGGCCCTTACCGACCCTGTGCATTTGATAATAAATAAAACACTCCGGTACATACTAGAAATAAACTATTTAAAAAAATCCTTTCTTGATTTTTTTTAAAAAATCTTTAAACAATTTTTTTAAATTTTTGAAGTCGGCCTGCGAAGCATTTTCCGTCGTCTGATGCAGAGAGGAAAACACATAAAGTTTTATCTTGTTAAACCCAATTAGCACAAATATGTGTGTGTAATGTATTCTTGTGAAATCGTTTATAGCTCGGTAGATAGGAATGTAATTTCTTTCATTAAATTGATAACGACGTTCCGGTTGATTTAAACGTAGTGGAATTCGACCACTGCCCACGCTGTACCAAAGATTACAATATCGTATTGTATTACAAAACAGAGATAAAGGTTGACCCTGAACTGTAAATACGTCGATTACACCTTGATTGTTGACATTTTTACGCGATTTACCTATTAGCAACTTTGTATATTGTAAATTGTGTGAATATTTTCGAGTTTGGCGACATGTTCTGCGAAAAGTTTATCTGAGAAGATAAACTGTTCGCAGACTTTGAGTCAGAATTCAGAATCACGATGATAGAAGATCCCCTAAACATTACTGTATTGATTAAGACTTCAAATATCAAATGAACACAATTAAACATGGACATAGTCGCTGGAGAGACAATGGGCTTAAGCGACACTTTGGACAAAATGAGTTAAATAACATAAATATGCAGTTTTGATCAGTTTATTTTCTGCGTCGAATGATCTGACTCTCGTTTGATTCTGAAGGCTTTTGTGGCCCTTCGGCCATCTAAAATATATTTGCCATTTGGAAGAAGGCCTGACTCAAGCGACACAAGTTTGGAACTTTTTCAACTTTTTGTCGCTTCAAGTAAATTAGTGAGAGCACTGAGTTAACCTTTTTTTTTCAAAATCCAACCAGGTACTGATGACTTATGAGTTTTATTGTAAAACAAAAAAACTTTTAAGTGTTCTGGTGTAAACTTCCCAAAATGCTATTTTGCCTTTTCGGCCACGATATCATGTAACTCGATTAATAGACTAGAATTCAATATCTATGCACTTTCTATGGGGGGAGCTTTTCATACATTCATAAGTTTGCTAAATGATCACTTATTTTTTACACTTCATCTTCACAAGCTACGCCGCATCTGGGAGATCGTAAAAATTGTCGGCCCCTCTTGTAGGAGTATTTTTTTTTAAGATACGATTATAATCAATGCGACACAACAGGACAGAACTCAACGGTTTTTTAAGTTATATCCTACATTTTTGTTTATAACATTACTGTGAATAAGTGGTCATACAAATAAACAATAACATTATGTCGACATATGCTACGAATGGATGCATAAATACCCTTGGAGTAACAATATATGGAGAGAGAGAGTTAATTCTTTTTACCCAACTTATACAAATTTGGGATAAATCACTTTCTCATGGGAAAGAAAGAGACAGCTAAATTTCCCAAATGATCACACCGCTTTAAGGTATTTTAAGAATGATCTTCGTGTCCCGCGTCTCCGTTGACTCCGCCCACACGTTTTGATATGCGACATAAATTGACATAACTCAACGGTTTTTTAGGTTATATGCTATATTTTTGTTTGTAACAATACTGTGAATAAGTGGTCATACAAATAAACAATAACATGATGTCAACATGTGCTATGAATGGATGTATAAATGCCCTAACCCTATCCCTAACCCTAGCCACGCCTTAGTCAGGCAAAAATCATCAACTCTGACCACACTAGCGCTCCCTCCGCTCCTAGCGCTTGCTCTGAGATCAATGCCGTTACATTTATATATAGACACGTTGTAGCGCTCTCAAAATGGCAAGCAATAATCACGCTAGTTGGTGTGATCGGTGTTTAAGCCGATTTAGTACTAAACGGTCACGCGTCGCTTGAGGTTGTTTCAACATTATAAGCAAGTATGGAACGCGGTCCAAACTTCGGATCTGTTCCGTTCATACACATATATTCTATGAATGACTATGTTTGTCACACATGACCGATATTTGAATGATGCATTTACTGGTAACGTGTGTGCTTTGCTTGCCACATTTTGTGTTAATATTCTTAGGCTATAACGTGTCTATATATAGATATATGTAACGTCATTATCTGAGATCCGAAACGTTGACTTAGGAAATGGTAAGAAACGCAACACAGCATAAGTGTCGCTTCACACCAACGTCCGGATCCGCTCAGTGCCGATATTGTTCCGCAAGAAAACTTATTGATATGGTATGAATATCAATCAAGGAGTATGTGCCAAGACAAATTTGTGTGGCAGTATATCCTTCTGCCCACCTTTGTGATATTTAACTACTTAGTTAGTCAAATAATTATTTTGAAGTGTAAAAATAATAACATCGCAGATTTTTTTTTATCAAAAACCATTTTTTTATCACTAAATAATATTTTTATTAATTATTAATTATTAAAAATATTATTTAGTGATAAAAAAAAAAATCTGCGTCTTAAGTATGTTTACACCTCAAAATAATTATTTAACTAAATAAGTAGTTAAATATCACAAGGGTGGGCAGAAGGATATACTGCCACACAAATTTGTCTTGGCACATACTCCTTAATTGATATTTATACCATATCAATAAGTTTTCTTGCGGAACAATATCGGCACTGAGCGGAACCGGACGTTGGTGTGAATCAGGCTTAATACCGCAAAAGTAAAAAAAAAACAGCGTTAATAATATTTATTTTGTTCACCCTCCACGTAAACAAATCACCGTAAGCGCCACAAAAGACGACCTTACCGAGATACAGAGTGTTTAAGTGTTGGGTAACAGTAGTACCTCGATAATAATATGTAAGACACAGGTATATAAGTATATTAGGAGTAGCCGACAGCCTAAAACCCGACGTAATGTACATATCGGTCGTGTCTATGGCAACGCGGCAAGGACAATCGGGCCCGTGGCTAACCGGTTTCAGTCGAAATGAGAGTAAACGCTGTGCGATCAGCGGTTAATAATTACACATTATCATTTATGATTTATTGGCAAATAAGTCACATGGTTCTAATTTATATTGTATTTCTAATTTACCTGTATGTATATATTTTTATTTTTTTAATATATTTTATTATAATTTATTATAAAAACTCACTCTGGGACACAACCTCAGAGCAATAATATACAAAAGAGAGCGCTGCTGTAGTCAGTTTTTATGAGGTTTGCCGGACTCGGCTAGACCTAGGCGTGGCTAGGACTAGGGCTAGGGTATTTATACATCCATTAATAGCACATGTTGACATAATGTTTTTGTTTATTCGTAGAACCACTTTTTTACAGAATTGTTATAAACAAAAATATGGCATGTAATCTAATAAACCGTCATTTATGTCGCATATCAAAACGTGTGGGCGGAGTCGACGGAGACGCGGGACACGAAGAACATTCTAACAATACTTTAAAGCGGTGTGATAATTTGGGAGATTTTTTTGTCTCTTTCTTTCTCATGGTGTACGACGTAAAAACCAGGAAAAAGTGATTTATCCCAAATATGTATAGGTTGGGTAAATATAATTAGCTCTCTCTCCATATATTGTTACTTCAAGGTTACAATAAAATGCAGAGTAATCAAACAAACATAAATCATAATTAATCAAACAATATAATATAATACGAAATAAGTATAAAAATGGGGTAATTTGTATTAATATAAGAAACAACTAAATTATAAATAGGAACAGAGAAAAAAAATCATGTTATTTTTTGTTCACTTAAATCTTACTCCTACTAACTAGCTATAAACAATTAATTTTGTGAGTACGAGTGTGAACTTTGCAAATTTGAAACTGATGTTAATTAAAATAATCAAATTTTAAAAAGAATCTTTGCAATCCGTACCTACCTATAATGTATTTTAGCAGACATTATTCTATATTTGAAATGTTTGGATTAAAGCAACTAATATTTTCTTCTTGGCAAGTCAAGTTACATCCGGTGATTTTTCACAGGTAACTAGTACGATATAATTTCAAGTTTTAAGTTGGTCGAATATTATTGGTAAAAATGTCAAGGAAACATCCTTGAGAACGGTTGGGCGGGGCTTTTTTTTCTCTAGGCTCTACCAGCACTAGTAATGGTAAATTCTTTGGTCTAGTTATACCGTAGAGTATTTTGATAGTTACTAAAATGTACCTTTTCAAAGTGGCTTAGTATGCATACTTTAATAGACAAATAATAACATATTATTGGCTATCAAAATAATCAATCTGCGTGATCTATCAATTGTTCTCTTCTGTTTATTAATCTTAAACTGCACTGATTATTTTATTTTAATTTATTTATTTACGCCCGTTAAAGGCTTTTACACAAATATTATCATTTAAAAATAATAAAAAACTCATAAGCAGTGTAAAAAAATAGGAAAAAATAAATAAAAAGTAATATTAACTAACAGGTACAAAAATGTTTTAGATGAAAAGAACAAAAAATATTGAATAAATAACAGTTTCAAAAATATATTAAAAGAAAAAATAATAAGTCTAGAGTTAAATGGTTTCAAAAATTAGTTAGCTCTACCGGATGAAAAAACTGTACTAAGGTATATTAACTTATATTGTGATATTAACGTGCTAAATATATAATCGAGATCGGAGTATTTGTTTCCCATTTGTTGAATTCGTTAAATTGTGAGGTTGAAGCAGAATTGGTCCATTCTTTTAATTTCGCCCCCATGCCCTAAATCGGAAAAAAAAAAAAAAAAAAAAAATTATAATAATAATTAAATAATAATCATAATTGTAAATTAATGATTGTGTCTATCTGATGGGACCTGCCAGGTAAGTATGTTCCTGTATATTTTCTTATTTAAACTAGGAATTAGTATGTAACGATAGAAAGTAAGATCTGTACAGCGACCTTGAGGTGATTTTTCACAAAAACGGCGCTATACAAATCGTCCAAATATTATTATTATTATTATTAATAGTATGGCAGGTACTGCCAGGAACATGAAATGCAATTTAGTATAATAGTTATTATTACGTTGTTTTCATAGCGTAATCTAATCTAACCTAACCTAACATACAACCTTTTATTTTCCCTCTATTTCTCTGCACATTTTATAACGCAAACTGTGTTTTCCTTAACACAGCATCAAACTTGATTTATTTTCCTGGATTTTTCTACACCCCCCCCAAACTTCGTTTTCCCTTACCTAACCTAACCCATCATCGAACCTTTTTATTTTTTCTCTACTTGACGATTTCTGTGGCCGAGTGGTAAAGGTATTCGGCTACGAATTCAGAGATTCGAGTTCGGGGCCAGGCATTTTTATGTGTTGTCTCACATATTCTTTAAACATAATATATATTGAGTGGTAGACACTATGAGTATTTGACGACCTGCGTGGTGGAGTGGTAAGACGCTCGACTACGAATCTAGTGGTAACGGGTTCAAACCCGGCGTACGAAAATAAATTGTACTTAATTAATATGTGTCACAACAAATTTAATCTGTTTAAAATAATATATAGTATATTTGCAGCACGTTCCAGAGTGGTAGATACTCTAAGTATCGCCCTGGTGAAAGAACACCAATCAGAATTAAAACGTTGCTTGAATCAGCCTAAGCCGTGTTTGGTGACCAGATCTGAATAGTCAGGTACTTCCCAACGTTCCTCTTCCCTATCTCCTTCCCCTCCCCACTACCTTCAGCCTCACAACACACCCTATTTGGGGATGCCATAGTCTCACTGGCTCTAGACAATTGGGAGCAGTTGAGACTCTTGTTCTTTATTCATATAAAAACAAACATAAAAAAATTGTACTTATTCAAATATGTAAGATAAAAAAGAACCTACAAAAATTCTTTACAATGTTCATATGATTGATTCGCAAAAGTTACTACTGTACAAAGCAAATAAGATATGTTATGAAAGATAATGCAAACATAATAAATAGATAATAATAATAGTAGCATGTGGCAATATTTATACTAACTACCGACTCAATGCTTGAAAAAACATCTGTCAGACCGATCCAATATAATTTCAATCAAAACGCAAATAAAATCTGCAGTGGAATATTTCTAAACTTTCATAAAATACTACGGTACGATGATTTAATGTGATTCATTACGAGAAATAAAGAAAGTTAAAAAATATCATTTTACATCGGTATTCTGTGTTCAAATAAAAATTCAAATTCAAATAAGAATACTCAATAAAATCAAAATGGAGTCATTTTCACGAGCTCCTTGTTTACAGATTACTGCAATTCAAACAAGAACTATTCCGTAAAAAACAACCACGCAACAAATGAGTTTTTAATAATATAATGTGTTTGGATAGGTACCTATATGATATAATATAATACAACGGTAATTTGTTTCCGTTATTTATAGCATTTGGGCCTTGAAACATTAACAAGGTAATTTGATTTCCGTCGACGTGTTACCATTATTAAAAATAGTCATAAATTAGGTAAATCTACGTTCTATGTTGTTGGAACCTACTCTTCGATGAAATGTTCTGCACTTTATTACGTCTTGGTGCAGTGATTCCCAAATTTACCGATATAGAGACTTAGATTAATTGAATAATGTAGATACGTTACTGAGACAACGCGCGTGGATGCACTAAACCGAGTCCGCGAGACATACCTGAGATTTACTACGTTAAGTTTCACACAAATATTTGTTCGACAGACAAGCTGTCACCAGCTGCCACAAACGCGTCGCTGTAGGCTCCTTCCTGAGAAAAAATGCCTCGAGAGGTGTAAAAATCATTCGGGAGTAAAAAACATATCTCATGGCGTTTCTTTCCATTCAAAATTACCCACAAATCACTTATTATTTCAATTGAATAAATACAATTATTCACAAAGTTTAAAGGTTCATGAAAACGGCGTGAGATAGCGAATGCAGAAATACATAAGTGTGTAAAAGACAACCAGAGCTAGAAGCTTAATACCCGATTATAACAGTAGCGTGGGACGTTCATATAGCTATCTCATCCGTACACACATATTCTTTGAATGAGTATCCTTTTCATACGCGGGTGAAACATGATCATGGTCTCCCGCGTCTGCGGGGATTCCGCCCACATGTTTTTATTTGTGACTAAACGGGACTCAACTAAACGGTTTTTTAGGTTATATGCTATATTTTTGTTGATAACAATACTGTTAAAAAGTGATTACACGAATAAACAAAAACATTAAGTCGACATGTGCTATGAATGGATGTATAAATACCCTAGCCCTAGTAATAGCCAAGCTCAGGTCTCCGAGTCCGGAAAAATCATCAAAAACTGACTACACTGCCTTGGATAGGTACCACTCTATGTACTCTAAGCCTCGAATGCATCCGGAATTTCTTAGATAACTTCCCATACAAAATTTAAAAAATATATATTATTAAAGTTAAGCCTGAAAATAATTATATTCCGCTGTCACCAAGGTGTGAATTTCAACGATACTAAGCTGTCGTACATTTGTGTGTATTATATATGAGTATATTTCGTAACCTGCGTATCGTATAAAGCCTTATCGACCATTGTGGTAGCCGCCAAGTAGATCAATCATTAAATCACAAACATTTAACCTATAACTGGCAGCCATTATTGGTAGAACGATTGTTTCGTAACACGGGCTTGGAATGCCATTTCACCCGGGGCCATTTTGACCAGGTAAACGCGTACCGCTGATAGATACACAGTAATCTCTCCCTCTCCCTCTCTCTCACTCTCATAAACGAGGGGTGTAACCTCAGAGCAATAATATACAAGTTTAGAGTACATAGAGTAGTATCTATCCAAGGCAGTGAAGTCAGTTTTTGACTTGTTTTTGATGATTTTAACCTGACTCGGCGCACCTGGGTGTGGCTAAGACTAAAGCTGGATTCACACCAACGTCCGGATCCAATCTCAGTGACGATACTGTTACGCATGAAGAAAAGAAATCTGCGATGTCAGTATTTTTACACATCAAAATAATTATTTAACTAACTAAGTAGTTAAATATCACAAGGGTGGGCAGAGAGGATATACTGCCACACAACTTTTTCTTGGCACATACTCCTTGATTGATATTCATACCATTTCAATAAGCTCTCATGCGGAACAGTATCGTCACTGAATGGATCCGGACGTTGGTTTGAATCCAGCTTAAGCCTACGGTATTTATACATCCATTCATATCACATATCGACATAATGTTTTTGTTTATTTGTATAACCTCTTTTTCACAGTATTGCTATTAACAAAAATATAGGATGTAACCAAGAAAACCGTTGAGTTATGTCCTGTTATGTTACATATCAAAACGTAGTGGGAGAAGTCGCCGGAAATGCGGGAGACGGAGAAAATGTTGACATTCCGAATGGTGGTGCTATATTATGTTAGAACTTGTCTCGTCTCTTTCTCTCTCACAGTTTACGACGTAAAAACCCGGAGAAAGTGATTTATCGTAACTTTGTATAGTTTGGGTAAATATATGTAGCTCTCTCTCCAGGGGGTGCATCGTTGATGCTCCAAACATTTCAGGTTGATACGCGTACAAACTACAGTATAACAAGCTTGAAGTCACAATATATGGAGAGAGAGCTAATTATTTTTACCTAACCTATACAGACTTGCGATAAATCACTTTCTCCGGGTTTTTCCGTCGTACACCACGAGAAAGAGAGAGACAACAAAATTTCCCAAATTATCATACCGCTTTAAAGTATTGTTAGAATGTTCTTCGTGTCCCACGTCTCCATGATTCCGCCCACACGTTGTCATATTCGAAATAAACTAACATAAGTCAACGGTTTATAAGGTAACATGCTATATTTTTGTTAATAACGATACTGTGAGAAAGTGGTTATACGAATAAACAAAAACATTACATCGGCATGTGCTATGAATGGATGTATAAATACGCTAGCCGTAGTCCTAGCCACTCCCAGGTCTAGGTGAATCCGACAAACCTGACAACTGAAACAGCAATGAAAACTGACTACAGCAGCGCTCTCTCTTGTATATTATTGCTCTGCGGTAACAAGAGTACCTTTGTCAGTCATGAAGTGACAGTACAGCAGTCCAGATCATTAGCGCACCCAGTCATGTGTGAATTTTAATGAGGACACTTCGGAACAGAACTCAATGGTTGCGATTGTTATAATAAAATAACTATGGCGAGAGAACCGACACTACAAATAATCTAAAAAGATATATAAAATGTAGGTAGGGTTGATTCTCGTGGCGTGCACAGAGTTTTTGATCAGGGTAGGCAGTAGGAAAAACAGCGGATTAATTGATAATAAAGATAGCTACCAACAGATGTCACTGATTGCTTTTGCATTTACACAAATACGAGTATATATTTTATAGTGAATACCGCATAAAGGCTGATTCACACCAACTTCCGGTTCCGCTCAGAGCCGATATTGTTCCGCAAGAGAGCTTATTGATATGGTATGAATATCAATCAAGGAGTATGTGCCAAGACAAAGTTGTACGGCAGTATATCCTTCTACCCACCCTTGTGATATTTAACTACTTAGTAAGTTAAATAATTATTTTGAATTGTAAAAATACTAACATCGCAGATTTTTTTTTTCAAAAACCATTTTTTTTATCACTAAATAATATTTTTATTAATTATTAATTATTAAAAACATTATCTGGTGATAAAAAAATGGTTTAAAAAAAAAATCTGCGTTGTAAGTATTTTTACACATCAAAATAATTATTTAACTAAATAAGTAGTTAAATATCACAAGGGTGGGCAAAAGGATATACTGCCACACAAATTTGTCTTGGCACATACTCCTTGATTGATATTCATGCCATATTAATAAGTTCTCTTGCGGAACAATATCGGCACTGAGCGGAACCGGACGTTGGTGTGAATCAGCCTTAAGAGTCCTACAATGTATGGAGAGAGAGCTAATTCTTTTTACCCAACCTAAACGAACTTGCGATAAATCGCTTTCTCCGGGTTTTTACGTCGTACAACATGAGAGAGAAAGAGACAACAAAAATAACACACCGCTTTTATGTACTGTACGGATGATGTTGTTCTCCCGCGTCTCTGGGGACTCCGCCCACATGTTTTCATATGCGACTAAACTCGACACAACTAAACGGTTTTTTAAGTTATATGCTATATTTTTGTTGACAACAATACGGTGAAAAAGTGGTTATGCGAATAAACAAAAACATTATGTCGACATGTGCTGTGAATGGATGTATAAATACCATAGCCCTAGTCCTAGCCACGCTCAGGTCTTCCGAGTCCGGCAAAAATCATCCAAAACTGACTACACTACCTAGGTAGGTTCCACTCAATGTACTCTAAGGTCCCAACCCACAACCGTCTGGAGCCAGTGATACTATAGCATCCCCAATTCGGGTATGTCGTGAAGTGTGAATTTTTTTCGGTTCCTCTACATGAGAGAGTTTGGTTTTTACCCATGGCCGTTTCCAACAGCGTTTATCTCGGTAATGCTGGCTATCTGCAGCCTTAGTTCGAGGAGGGATAAAGCATTACCGCTTTTGACTCATAAATTCCTGAACGTTGTATTATTAATACCTGACATCCTGGCAGAAATCGGACTTTATGTCCCTGATAATTTCACGCGA
This sequence comes from Drusus annulatus, assembly GCA_022651775.1. NCBI lineage: Eukaryota > Metazoa > Arthropoda > Insecta > Trichoptera > Limnephilidae > Drusus > Drusus annulatus. Next base: position 1,089,470 of record JAGWCC010000086.1, read on the forward strand.
GGCCGCCAACACAGGCTTCTATTTCTTCCCAGGTGCAGAACTAACTTATCAAGAGGGATGCCCCTGAGAAGACTAACAAGGACTATTCAGTTTTAACTTTATTATTTACTATTGTAATTGTATAATTATGATTGACATATTTATGTTATTTTTATCACTCTTGCATTGTAATTGGTATAAAACTATTCATACAAAATAAAATGAATGCATAAATATTCACATCTGGTCACCGAACACGGCTAAATCCATTTCAAGCTATGTTTCAATTCTGAATGGTGGTCTTTCACCAGGGCCATACCATGAGTATCTTCCACTCTGGAACGTGCCGCAAATATACTATACCTTATTTTATATTAATTAAGTGTGACATAACGCATAATAATTTAATTAAATTTATTTGCGCAGGCCGGTATTCGAATCTGTAATATATGGATTCGTAGCTATATTCCGAGTTTTAATTCTAGCATTTTTTTTTTTTAATTTCATAATGCCTTTTCTCAATGACGTTTGGAAAGAACATCACTCTCGGAAGTGTATACATATGCATTAATAAACAGAATTCTAACACACTTACTGAGTTATTTATTCGTTTACTTTTTTATATACAAGACGGCCTGCATGGTCGAGTGGTAAGACGCTCGACTATGAATCTACAGGTCGCGGGTTCGAACCCGGCGTGCGCAAATAAATCTTATTAAATTAATATGTGTTATAACACATTTAATTGATGTGCAAAATAAAATATAGCATATTTGCGGCACGTTCCAGAGTGGTAGATACTTCAAGTATCGCCCTGGTGAAAGACCACCGTTCAGAATTGAAACGTTGCTTGAAATGGCCTTAGCCGTGTTTGGTGACCAGATCTGAATAGCCAGGTACTTCTCAACCTTCTCCTTCCTCATCTCCTTCCCCTCCTCACTAACTTCAGCCTCATAACATACCCCTATGGGGGATGCCATAGTCTCACTGGCTCTAGACGGTTGGGAGCAGTTGAGACTCTTGTGCGGTATTCACATGCACATGCACTGTTATATCCTTGGAGTAACGATATATGGAGAGAGAGCTAATTCTTTTTACCCAACCTATACAAGTTTGGGATAAATCACTTTCTCCGAGTTTTTACGTCGTAGACCATGAGAAAGAAAAAAAACAGCAAAATTTCCTAAATTATCACACCGCTTTAAAGTATTGTAAGGATGTTCCTCGCGTCCCGCGTCTCCGTTAACTCCGCCCACACGTTTTGATATGCGACATGAATGGACAGAAGTCAACGGTTTTTTTAGGTTACATACTATATTTTTGTTTATAACAATATTGTGAAAAAGTGGTCATACGAATAATAAAAACATAATGTCGACATGTGCTATGAATGGATGTATACATACCATAGCCCTAGTCCTAGCCACGCCCAGGCCTAGCCGAGTCCGGCAAAACTCATCAAAACTGAGTACAGCAGCGCTTTCTCTTGTATATTATTGCTCTGAGGTTATACCCATATCAGAACCTTTTCTCTCATGATTTATGATAGCAATCATGATTTCAAAATGTTTTATTTCGGAAACATATTATATTTTATTTTCTCCGTGTTAGTTATTCTTATTAGCTTAACTAATTTAGTATGAAGTGCACTTGAGGTGAAATATCACAAAACTGTGCTATATAAGTTAACTGTTATTATTATACCCTAATGGTAGATTCACACCAACGTCCGGGTCCGCTCAGTGACGATATTGTTCCCCAAGAGAGCTTATTGATATGGTATGAATATCAATCAAGGAGTATGTGCCAAGACAAAGTTGTGTGACAGTATATCTTTCTGCCCACCCTTGTGATATTTAACCACTTAGTTAGTTAAATAATTATTATTATTATAATAATGTGTAAAAATACTTACATAGCAGATTTTTTTTTTAAACCATTATTATTTTTATCACTAAATAATATTTTTATATTTAATAATTAATAAAAATATTAGTTAGTGGTAAAAAAATTATTTTTAATAAAAAAAATCTGCGATGTAAGTATTTTTACACATCAAAATAATTATTTAACTAACTAAGTAGTTAAATATCACAAGGGTGGGCAGAAGCATATACTGCCACACAAATTTGTCTTGGTACATACTCCTTGATTGATATTCATACCTTATCAATAAGGTCTCTTGCGGAACAATATCGTCACTGAGCGGATCCGGACGTTGGTGTGAATCCAGCTTAATTGAGGATGCCATGACTGGCGCCAGACGGTTGGAAGCAGTTGGGACTGTTGTGCGAAAATCACAAAAAAAAGGCGCATTTGGTGCTGTAATGTTGGTCACACTTCATACTTTACGTGCGGACAGTAAAATTGAGAAACCGGTTTGTATGGAGATCTCAGTGTCCAGTGGCGCCTCTGAGGCCCTTAAAACTCCCCCCGAATCCGTCTTTGTTTCATATTGCGGTCACGCTCTGAGCGCGCCTCTGGAATTTAGACCAGTTTTCGAAACCTAGTTCCGGCTGCCTCCCACTTCTTGCACCCTCCCCGTCCTCCTCGCTAGCCAGGTAAGCCTTTCGATAATTAATGGGAACGATCAAGTCGAATGGAACGTTACGATTTTATCAGTATATTTTGACTGAACGTATGATTATTTTCTGGCTGAAAGTCCCAAAACGTACGTAAAATATCAGTAAGTGCTTTACTAATTTATTGATAGTGGCTACCGTTTAAAACTTGAATTAAAAGCAAAATATGCATACAATTCTTTCTTACCAGTTTTACTGCCCGGCTTTGACCGAGTTTTAACACTCTTTATTCTTATTGAAAACTTGAAAAACATAGATCTGAACTTTTATTTTAATTTTTGACAGTTACATAATTATTTCAATGCTCCATAGCTCACGATGGAAATCACTTTGCGAGCTGAAAACAGTTGTTTTAGCCTATGAATCCTGAACAAAAAGAGCTCTGCAAATTTCATGACGCCAAAGCTCACTGTTTACGAGTTTTTCTGCTTTATGGTTAATACATACACACAATATAACGTATCTTGTCATATTTTTTTGACAGTCCAATGATTATTTCAAAGCACCGTAACTCGAGGCGGAAATGACTTTGAGAGTCGAAAACAGTTGCGTTGGCCTACAAATTCTACACCAAAAAAAATGTGCAAATTTCATGACGCTAAAAAATGACCGTTCGAGAGTTTTAGCTGTTTCAAAAACAAACCCATTTCCTGATTTATAGATTGTAATATTGATTTGCATTCAGCCGATATGAAGGGGACTCACCAAATAGCCTTATAGTTAAAGCATCAGCTCACTTGCTACTGAGGCACGTCGGATGTTACGGGTTCGCTTACCTGCAAGATAAAAAAAAAAACAGAATTAATTCATTGAAATTTTTAACAGCTTACTATATAACTGTTGATGTATATGAAAATACTACCATCAACTATAAATGATATATTTATATCTATATAATAAAATAAATATTGGAAAGCTCCATAGCTCATGATTAAAATGTGGTTGGTAGCCGATAATAGTTGCATTGTTCCTTAATTTCCAGACATCCGTGCAGATTTCATGACGCCAGAGCTCACCGTTCGGGAGTTAATCGCACTACAGATATCACCCAAACAGATTTAAGCTTTAGAGTTGAGATTTTTAATATGCCTACTACGCACGATTTCCACCTTCTGTAATTTATAGGCACTTACCTACTGTTTCCTGTTTGTTCTGTGTGCAAATTTAATTTATCTCAAATCGTTTTGTCGTTTTTTTTTTAAATATAATACTGTTAATGTATTATGATTTATTTTGGCAAACGTGGTATTAAAAATAAATGTTATGTTGATGACAAAAACTGTTCTTAAAAATTAGAATGAAGAGACGGGTAGTGTTGCAACTAGAATAATGTTTTAAAAAAACTAAAGTACCTGTACAAAACAATTATCTTTTGGTATATATATAATTTTTTAAATGCCTTAAAATCCTCATAATTTCATAATCATAACCTACATTCCTACAAACAGTATCTACTTACCGTAGTGATTTCATAATACCGTCGCCGTAAAGGCAAAAGGGCTGAAGCGCCATTTTGGGAAATTTACACCACGGCACTTTGAAGTTTTGTTTGTTTCACAATAAAATTCATAAGTCTTACCTGGTAGGATTTTTGAAAAAAAGTTAACTCGGCTTTATGTAACTCAATGCTCTCTGAGTTACATAAAGCGACAAAAAGCTTAAAAAAGTCCCAAACTTGTATCGCTTGAGTCAAGCCTTCTCCCAAATGGTAAATATATTTAAGATGGCTGAAGAGCCATAAAAACCTTCAGAACCAAACAAGAGTCAGAGCATTCAATGCAGAAAAAAAACTGATCAAAACTTAATATTTAACTCATTTTTGACCAAAGTGGCGCCTAAGCCCTTTTGCGTTTCCAGCGACGATATGTAATCTCCACGGTAAGTATTATGTTTAATCATTGTTTTAGATAGATAAGTAAAACTAATCCAGCTGATTAACCTTATGTAGTTTATTGAATTAAAAAACCTTATTTTTTAGACATCATTGAATATTTTAAAGCCATTCTTGCATAGCATCGCACGTACTGTACTTTAAAAAACTCGTTTCTGTAGGTATTCCAGTTTTTTACACGCTAACGTAGGCACCTACTGCTGTTTAGTAAATGCCAAGTTTTAATTTTATTTGCCCTGACCGACAGTCTGCTAAATGTCGGAAGACTTTCCTATGCTTTATAAAAACACGAAGGTCATTCCTTTACATTGTTAATTTTGTACTGAACCAAACCAGTTTATAAAGAGAGCATTTTGTCAACAGGCAAATTTGAACAAGCATTTTCATCAATGGTATTATTGACCACAAATAATTAACACACAAGTGCGAACTTTTCAGATTTGGAATTGATGATAATTGAAATGATCAATTTTTCTTTTAAATCTTTGCAAATCCCTACCTATCTAATAAAGTAACTAACTGCAATGTATTTCAGCAGACATTATTCTATATTTGAAATGGATGTTACATCTCGTGATTTGATAACTGATTATTTCAAAATCTAGTTTTTAACCTTTAGGTTTTACTTTCGAAACAATATTATTAACTGATGTTTTGAAAATCTAAAATCTTCTTTGCCTTCCGGAGGCAGTTATGCTTATATTAAAAGTAAGAAACAAATCGGAATGGAGATATATTTTGAGATTATCGTGATTGATTTTAGAGCATTGTGCTGTGTTGCGCTTCCTTCCCTTTCAGCCAACGTTTCAGACAGCCTTGCAGTGTCCATCATCAGGACAAATACTCTCAACATCGCCATGGTGAAATACCACCATTCAGAATCGAACCGTTGCTTAAAATTACTTCAGCCATGTTTGGTGACCGGATCTGAATAGCCGGGTAGTTCTCAACTACCACCTTCCTGGTCTCGTTCTCTCCCCACACACACCTTCAGCCTCACAACATACCCCAATTAAGAAGTCCGTAATCTATCTGGGAACTGCCCGAAACCAATGGGATAATGGCATTCCCCATTGGGGGGTTAGGTATTTTATAAGGCTGAAAAAGTGTGGAGGCAAAAGAGATGGAGAAGAGGACGGTTGAGAAAAATCATACGGCTAATTCCACTTCAAGCATTTTTTAGGTATATTGCCATACAATATGTTTAACTAAATTTCTTCATTAAAAAAGCGTAGGAAAGAGTTTGATTTAATTTGCATTTTCAAAATTATTAATTGTTTTATTGACTCCCCTTCTTTGTTGCAACCCATCCAATTCAACATTCCTTGCCGTATACTCAGAAAACAATGAATTGCTGTTCCTCAATCATCCCTCTACTAATTATGGGTATCATTCTGCACTGTCTAGAATGTCGAGACGTGTTAACTCAATAAAAAAATTGGTACCAGTCTAAATGATTTTTGTCATTCTTTACGACTCTACTAAAACCTTGTTGAGGCTTTGACTTGAATGTTTTTTCTAATGTATATTTTTGTCATTGCTTCATTAAGATATGCTGTTATACTTAGAGTATCTACAGAGTGGTAGATACTCTAAGTATCGCCTTGGTGAAAGACCACCATTCAGAATCGAAACGTTGCTTGAAATGGCTTAAGCCGTGTTTGGTGACCAGATCTGAATAGCCAGGTACTTCCCAACCTTCCTCTTCCCGATCTCCTTCCCCTCCCCACTACCTTCAGCCTCACAACATACCCAATTTGGGGATGCTATAGTCTCACTGGCTCTAGACGGTTGGGAGCAGTTGAGACTCTTGTGTGGTATTCATGTAAAAAAAAAAAAAAAAAAAAAAATTGCTCTGTTGTTGCTCTTTTTTCCCATTTCGTGTTAAGTTTTTTTTGTAATTTGACAATGCTCCGTTACTATAAAAATAAATAAATAAATAATTCTAAGAAATAACATTTTTTATTGTAATGGAGTAGTGACCCAACCAGTTTAGCACATGTGCAACTTACCCATGTCACTAAACATTCCTACCAATCTCCTATTGTATCCTGATTGCATCCCTTAATGTATTTCTGTCTACTAAATTATATCCTAACATCGCTTTCTAAAATCTTTTAGCATGTATTATTCCATAGACCACATGTTTGGACTCTGATGCTTTTAGTTTGACCATGTCTAAAATGCATGGATAAAACTAGAGCTATTCTGTAAAAGCATCCACTATTCATTACCATGCCACATTCAATTCTCATCGAACTCCTGTTCAGTAAACCATGTTCAGTTGAAGGTTTAATTATAATATTTTATAGTTTCTTTCAATAAAAAGTATTCAAAAGAAAATGATAAGCGCGCCTTACCCAGGGAGCATTCTGTCGGTCGCATCAGCGATCATCACATTATTAATGTTGATCCTCCACTATATAAAATTGAATATCGGTCTGTATTTTCTCTAAACAATCACCTTTTGACCGATGCAAACTAATTTTATCGTTGCAGTTCAAAAGAAAAAGTGAATTTTGAATTTTCGCGGACTGTGTACATTCGATTATAGTTTTTTTTTGTTATGTTGGTACACATACGTTTATCATATGTTAGCATTATCAGCCATTTTGGATTAGTGGTTTGTTTTTGACAACTGGAAAGGTTAGTCACGTTTTTGTGTGTTCTTCGATTTTTTACTTTTGATAAAAATCGATCAAAGAATAAAATCCATGATTTGTTTTTCCACAACTCCAGGACGCTCATCGTCATTAACATCTTCTCGGCCTTCTGTAAAGCGCTTGTACCAATTATAAAGACTTTTTTGAGACAATGTAGTCTCGCCGAATGCCACAGTCAACATTTTAAGTGCGTTGGAGCACTTTATTCCATTTTTAACGCAAAATTAATTACATATTCTTTGATCCATTTTTTTCAAAAGTAAAAAATCGAAGAACACACAAAAACGTGACTAAACTTTCCAGTTGTCAAAAACAAACCACTTATCCAAAATGGCTGATAATGCTAACATATGATAAATATATGTGTACCAACATAACAAAAAAAAATCGATAATCGAATGTACATAGCCCGCGAAAATACAAAATTCACCTTTTCTTTTGAACAGGCCTCGTACAATAAACCCAGTACTAGAATTGATTTAGTTGTGTATTTGATCAAACCTAAAAATAAACTTATTATCTTAATCAATTCATTTAATAACGTTGATATCTCGCAGCACTTAATGTGTCATTATTTAATATTTTATGCATTAAAATTTTATGACATTAGTTACATTGCTAACCGAGTTTTATGCAGACTCATAACAACGCATGTCGTGTCATAATATGTAACAAATAATAAACACGAGTTAGTGGTCAATCATCGTTGTTATTTATGTTGGAAAATTGAACACAGAGGTCCATTCATGTGCAAAAAGGCAAAGTCACAGATGTATGAAATCCAGATGAAACTAGATCAAATTCCTAATATGTTACATGTAATAATAAAAGTGAATAAAAAGCACAGATATATACGAGTATTTGTGTGAAAATTAGGAATAAATTTTTCAAAGTAATTGTGTTAGTAAAAATTCGGCATTTTTAGCGAACTGCATATTTATACATTTGGGTTGTTTTTTGTTAATTTTTGTTTCAATGCCGTCTGTCTGTCAGAGCAAACAACTCTATTCACGACGTCATTTTAATCGTTGAGGGTCAGCACCCAAAAAACACTCTTTCTGGCTTTCTAGTACAAGCAAAACCACAAATTATTCATCTGTTAATTCTATACGGTTAGTTAGGAAAATATCTAAGGTTTCCGGTGAATACAATTCTTAAACAGTAATCTTTTAAATTCTTTATAAAATGCGTACTGGAATTTTAGGTAAAACATTCAAAAATGCCTTCGTTAGTTTTCAAACTGCACCTTTTACTGACATTTTCGAATATTTTAACTTAAAAATTGTATGCATTAGAAACCTCAGACATTTTTCTAACTACCCATAGAAAATTTTCAGATAAATCATTTGTAGTATTGCTTGCATTAGAATGCTACAAAGTGACGTTTGGCGTCATTCTTGGGGGCTGACCCTTAACGTTCTTCCATACGACCATGACGACCAAATGCATTTTTTTTATAAGAGTCTGCTCCTAACCGTCTAGAACCAGTGAGTTTCATCTATGGCATTCTCAATTGGTGTATGTTGTGAGGTTGAAGGTAGTGGGGTGTTCAGATCTGGTCACCAAACACGGCTAAAGCCATTTCAAGCAACGTTTCAATTCTGAATGGTGGTCTTTCACCAGGGCGATACTTGTAGTATCTACCACTCTGGAACGTGCCGCAAATATAATATACTCGTATATTATTTGATATGAATTAAATGTGTTATGACACATAATAATTAAATTAAATTCATTTGCGCACGCCGGGTTTGAACCCGGGACCTCTGGATTCGTAGTCGAGCATCTTACTACTAAAAAACGCAGGCCGTCATATTGAAGTATAGCGCAATAATTAATTCAATCAAAACTTTAAAAAAAATGCAGATCTGCAACCCTAATACAGGTAAAATAAATGCATTTTTCTATCGATTTCCATGCTTTAATTTCCAATTCATATTGGTTAATAACCTTATTTAAAAAAAGTAAAGTAGAAATTATAACTTAAAAATCTAAAGAAAAGCGTATTAAGGTTAGGGTATCAGCGTTGAATTTCAGATTTTTTCGCAATTTAAAGGTTAAATCTTCGATTGAATTATTAATTGCGCAAAACTTTAACGTTAATTTGGCCGGTGGTAAGGAAGGTCATTAATAATAAATAATAAAAAAATGTGCGCCGCAATTTTATGATATTATATCTTTTAAGTTCGTTAAAGCCTGATTCACACCAACGTCCGGTTCGAATATCGGTGCCGTAGACATTCCAAATTTTTCGTTTTTTTCTGCCTACCCTTTGAAATTTATTGATATGGTATGAAGTATCAATCAAACGCAGATTTTTTAAACAACATTTTTATCACTAAATAATATTTTCAATAATTAATAATTAATAAAAAATATTATTTTGTGATAAAAAAATGGTTTTTGATAAAAAAAAATCTGCGATGTTAGTATTTTTACACTTCAAAATAATTATTTAACTAAATAAGTAGTTAAATATCACAAGGGTGGGCAGAAGGATAACTGCCACACAAATTTGTCTTGGCACATACTCCTTGATTGATATTCATACCATATCAATAAGTTCTCTTGCGGAACAATATCGGCACTGAGCGGAACCGGACGTTGGTGTGAATCAGGCTTAATAATGGGAAAATATTACTGAAAATTAAAGTACCTAAATATACATTTCCTAAAGTGTTGAAAGTGCTAAAAACTTTCACCACACTTTGGGGGCGCATTTTTAATATGCGGGTGTCAAAACACCCACCCCGTTAAGGGAAAATTGTTGAGTGGAACATTAAAATATCATCCGAACTCGTTCCCCATTATTTTTTATGGTTAGTATTTACCTTGCTCTTACATTTTTAAAAGCGACTAGTATCCGGCATGGTTTGCAATGCTACCCAAAGAAAAACATGTATATTTTTTTTAATTCTTTTTAACTTGATTGGTTTCCAGTTTTGCTTCCCGTTGCTCGTCTGTCTCAGAAGAACGGGCTTGATATATTCTAACTTGATCGGTTCAAAGTATTTTTTCCCTTCGCTCCACTGTTTCTGAAGCTCGTGATGCCTTTATCTTTCGTGCTTGAGGTGTAGATCGATCAATTGCTTTTCTTTTTGGTGCCATTATTAATTTGACATTGAAATAAATGCCCTTGGACAACTATCACTATCTCTAAACAAAGAAATGAAAATCATTAATTTCAAAATTTTATTTATTTTCAAAAAAGAAAAAAAAACTTAAGTAGGTACCTAATTGTGTTTTCCATCTGAGGCTAACCAGAGCGGTATATCTATAATAATATTTGGATAAATTGCGGATTCAATGTTTTTCATACTAATTTAAAAACGTTATAGCAAAAGTTTTAAATATTCGATTTCATTCAAACTACTTTCTAAACCTTCCCGTCACTAATAAAAGCAAACTGTGCTATTTTCAGTGAAATCGATCGAGAAATTTTCGATAAAATCGAAAACAAACAAACCAACAGACAAACATTTATTTTTTATATTTAAGCGATTATTTTAAAATTAAAAATCAAGACGGAAACATAAAAAACCTTAAGAAAAAATAATGTAGGTATTTGGCAAAGATTGTGTAGTCTTTCGCCAATAAGTTTCGATTGTAAGCAGCTGGTCACTGCCTGAAGAAACTCTCCGGATGCGCGCGCAGATTTCCACAGCGGAAACAATAAAATGCACTTGTTTTTAGTATTTTGGGACGTTTTAAAAATACATATTTTTTAAACTTTAATGAACATTAATGTGAGCATTCAGTTTTATTAGTATTGTCTTATTTTTTCGAGACGGATGGCCTATAGGCTACAGAGTGAAACGTGCATACGTTATCTCTAACTTATTTTTCAAGACGGATGGCCAATAGGCTACAGAATGAAACGTGAATACGTTATCTCTAAGAACGGATTGCAAAAAAATGCCGATTGTTAATTTTGCCCCAATCTTCTCACAGACCATGTTCAATGTTATTATTTCCTGCGGATATTCTCATGATCACTTGGTCGCCCGTGTCTGTTGGCATCCATAATTTATAGATAATTCGCAAAGCAACTTTGACTTATGCGTAGATTTCATTTTTCCCATGCTATGCTTAAACTGTATTTATTTAATTCAGACCTTCACTTAAAACAAGTACACGTTACGTTGTGTAATAATGTAATTACTAATGATTTAGGCGATTTAAGACGGTGAGCGTTTTCGTATTTTCTCGATTTGGAAAGTACTTAATTTGGCTTAGACCGCGTTGCTTTCTTCTAAAACCGGAGTAAAATTACACATTTGTCTCTGTTATATTACAGCTATTAAACATAAACTATTTTTAATACTTAAATTATTATCAATTCCAAATGTTAGAACGAAGTTCAAAATATTAAGTATTTGCAAATATTGATTTATATAATATATAAATATATATGCGGCACGTTCCAGAGTGGTAGATACTCTAAGTATCGCCCTGGTGAAAGACCACCATTCAGAATCGAAACGTTGCTTGGAATGGCTTTAGCCGTGTTTGGTGACCAGATCGGAATAGCCAGGTACTTTCCAACGTTCCTCTTCCCAATCTTCTTCCCCTCCCAACTACATTCAGCCTCACAACATATCCTATTTGGGGATGCCATAGTCTCACTAGCTCTAGACGGTTGGGAGCAGTTGAGACTCTTGTGCGGTATTTATATAAAAAATAAAATAAATATATATAACATGGCTATGGAACGAAAGAATCTAAGACCATTAAAATAAATATATTATTTCACTTTAAAAGGAAACCTTAGCAACTGATTTTTCAAAAGATCCTACTAAAGTAGTGCTTACACTTGTAAGTATAATTGTAATAATGGGAAAAACCTAGCTATTGTGATCTGGTCACCAAACACGACTAATGCCATTTCAAGCAACGTTTCGATTCCGAATGGTGGTCTTTCACCAGGGCTATATTTAGAATATCTACCACTCTGGAACGTGCCGCAAATATACTATTATATATTATTTTTTATATTAATTAAATGCGTTATGACACATATTAATAAAACGAAAAATATTTGCGCACGCCGGGTTTGAGCCCGCGACCTCTGGATTCATAGTCGAGCGTCTTACCACTCGACCACGCCGTCAAAACTAATTAACTATAATATACTATGAGTAATAAACTGTGGCAACTCTCAATCAACAACGGATTAAACAACCGTCTCTAATAACATGCCAACAATATTCTTTTTCCAATAAATTCAAATAAATTAATTGTTTGTTCTCTCTCCAACTTACTCCCGTTTTACGACCAGTGTGCGATTTGCGAAGAAAGAAAATAATATTTAAGGTCAAGAAACGAGGCGATAAGACAAGGTGAAATCTCATTATCATGTACAGTTGCAAAGAAATGCAAATAACATACACAATCCGTTATCACTCGGTGTGAAATGGCTATGCTCGCCATAGATATCTATTATCCAAAACAAAAATTGACGTATTGATTGATTATTCATTGAAAACAACAAAATTCAGAATGCACTTCGCATTCATTTCAAATTATGTTATTATAAGATTTTTTCTCAAGTCTAGTACCCAATATGGGGCTAAATGTCACCTTGTAGCATTCTAATACAAGCAATACTGCACATGATTTAACTGTAAATTCCACATGGCCAGTTAAGAAAATGTCTAAGGTTTACAATGAATAAAAAATCTAAGCTGTAATCTTTTAAAATAAACGAAAACATACTAAAATGTCAGTAAAAAGTGCAGTTTGAAAACCAGCGCAGCCATTTTCTAACTTCTTGTCTATAGTTTTAGTATGAATTTCATACAGAATTTAAAAGATAACAAAAGTAAGCAGTATTCAATTCTGTATAAAATTAACCCAAAAATATACACTTTTTGGCTTTCTAATACAAGCAATACGTGTAGTTAGAAAAATGACTAAGGTTTCTAGTGAATACAATTTTTTTTACTGTTATCTTTTAAATTCTATTTGAAATTGATTCAAACTGGAACTTTAGAAAAACGTTCGAAAATGGCTGCGCTGGTTTTTAAACTGCACTTTTTTTATATTTTAGTATGTTTTTCGTTGAATTTAAAAGATTACACTTAATTTTTTTATTCACTGAAAACCTTAGATATTTTCCTAACTGCCCATGTAGAATTCACAGATTATCATGTGTAGTATTGCTTGAATGCTACAAAGTGAAGTATGGCGTCATTTTGTATGCTGAGCCTTAAGCAATGTTTTTTTTTCCATAAATCGTAACAGGCGGCGTCGTCAAATGGCAATTTCTACCTTATCGCCACCGGCGTAAGAAATGCGAAATTTTGTTCGAGATTCAAGGACTTTTGTGAATTGCATCGCCTTAACATCGATGTCTTTTGCTTGTAGTTTAGTCTTGAAATAACAATACATGGAGAGAGCAAGAACAAGTACACCATGAGAAAGAAAGAGACAACAAAAAATCCCAAATTATCACACCGCTTTAAAGTATTGTAAGAATGTTCTCCGTGTCCCGCGTCTCCGTTGACTCCGCCCACACGTTTTGATATGAGACATAAATGGACATAAGTTAACGGTTTTTTAGGTTATATGCTATATTTTTGTTTAAAACAATACTGTGTAAAGTGGTTATACGATAATAATAAACAAAAACATTATTTCCACATGTGCTATGAATAGAACATTGTGTCGACATATTCTAGCCATGCCCAGGTCTAGCCGAGTCCGGAAAAACTCATCAAAACTGACTACAGCAGCGCTCCTTCTTGTATATTATTGCTCTGAGAGTTTAGTACTATTAACAATCCGTGTCTGGTACTCGCTTGAGCCTTATCACTGCAATTACGTGAATACAAATCAACGATCAGAAAATGATAAACTAACCTCTTATGTCACGACTATTTGAAGAATTTAGATCAAACCTGTTCAGGACGATTGCAATTTTGATTAGATCCTTACGCGATTCTAACTCATTGCTAACTGTTTGGTTACAAGCATAGAGTTGGTAGAGTTGTATCTATCCAAGGTAGTGAAGTCAGTTTTTGACTTGTTTTTGATGATTTTAACCTGACTCGGCGCACCTGGGCGTGGCTAAGACTTAGGCTACGGTATTTATACATCCATTCATATCACATATCGACATAATGTTTTTGTTTATTCGTATAGCTACTTTTTCACAGTATTTTTATCAACAAAAATATGGCATATAACCTAAAAAACCGTTTAGTTGTGTCAAGTTTAGTGGCATAATAAAAAATGTGGGCGGAGTCCTGCCGTGAACCAGGAGCTTAAGATCATTGCGACAGTATATAGAAGCGGTCTATGAAATTTGTTGTCTCTTTCTCTCTCATGGTGTACGACGTAAAAACCCGGAGAAAGTGATTTATCGCATGTTTGTGTAGGTTGGGTAAAAATAATTAGCTCTCCCTCCATATATATATATATATATATATATATATATATATATATATATATATATATATATATATATATATATATATATATATATCCTATATAAAAGTTAAGTTACAACCAGGCAAGTATATTGGTATACGAGTATGCTATGACGGTATACGGGTACGAAGTGGACGGCGTACAACCGGACCTTGTATAACTAATGGATCCTTGATTTGCTACCCGGATACGGCCGAATAGCAAAAGGCAATCAGGATCAATTTCTTGATCGGCAAACGCAAGCGAAAATTAATAGTGAATTATGAATAATTATTGTTATTTTGTTACTGGTGGTAATTGCAACGTTTTGCGGTCATTTGTCGTTTGCTTAGCGATCGTAATTTTTCATTTATTTGACCATCTATACTTGAACTATTCGCCGTCTAACTAACTAACCATCACGTTGTTAGACCGCAGGGGTAGGCAGAGAGGACGGAATGCCATACTACTCGGTCTTGGCACAAACTGCTTGCTTCGTACACAATCATACATTGTCTCATACATACTCTTCTCTTATTCTGACTCTTTACATAACCCAACTCATTTGTCTTCCTCGGGCGTCCCCAACTTCTTCTTCCATTCACTTTCGCGTCATATATTTTTTTCTCACTCCTTTCTTCGTTCATTCGCTCTACATGCCCAAACCGTCTAAGCGTCCCTTTCATGATTCTATTCATTACGCTTACATCATCAGCCTTGCATTCTTTCCGGATGTCCACATTTTTAACACGGTCATCGTGGATTTACGCACATACGCCTCAGGGATCTCATTTCTACAGCATTCAGTCTACTTTCATGCTTTCTTTGCCAGTTCCATGCCTCACTGCCATACACCAGGGTTGGTATAAACACTGCATTCTGGACTGCTAGCTTCGCTTCTTTGAACATATTTTTATTTAAGCTAACAACGTTCAATCCTCCATTGATAGAGTTTCCTGCATCCACCCTTTTTTTAATATCCTTATCAGCCTTTTCGTATCTCATAAATATACTTCCTAAATACACAAACTCATCCACTTGCTCCAAGTATTCATCATTCACAACTCTATTGCACGCTGTTCTCGTACTCTCTCTTTCAAACACCAATTTATTTGCCAAATTCGCCTTCTATATAAATATAAGGCGGTCTGTTTATTCTACCGTGCGAAGATTTTTTTTTTCTGCGGATTAGTGCTAGAAGTGGCTGTCTGATTTGGTCATTTGACATACTTATCAAAAAGTATACTAAAGTGCCCCTTACTTTGATTTTGTAATTGCCTGTGTTAGCCCCTCGAGAAATGTGAACTTGTGGTCTGTAATGTGAATGTCAAGAATATATGTCATAATGTCCCACACTTACCAATGGACAAACAATCTCCTGTCCTAAATAATTCACATATTTGAAATAGCCACTAAAAGCAGTTTTAGCATTCAACCCATTATCTTGATCTTGTACATGTTTTCTTTATTGACAGTTATTTTTGCCTTGACCAGTTTCACCATGCTACAAGCCTCCAAAAAAGTACTGAACTGGAAATAATATAAAATAAGGTGTTATTAATCGTATATACATATATAAATTTGACGAAACAGCTAAATTTAATTACGCTGTCCATAGGCGGATTGTTTCAGACCTAGTCTCACTAAATATTTTTTTTACTTTGACATGAAGACAAGACGTAATTACATTTTAAATATAAGTAACTTTGTTTTGACACCACTTTATTAGAAACATATACCAACCGGTTTCGGCGCTACCTGAACCTTCTTCAGGGTTGAAGAAATATGTGTTAAATTAAAACAGAATTATAACGCTTGGGGAAAACATATGGGGCACATCAACTTAAGTGGGGGTTAAGTACGGGAGAGTTGGTAGGGGTAGGGGGGTGGAAGGGGAACAAATTTAAAATCGGCTGCTGGATAAATCTAGTTGCTTATTAAGTAAGTTACTTTTATTTATTTTTAGGGATTTTTTATTGCTATGGAGTACATCTATTCCAGAAGATTTGTGAGATAGATTTGACTCTTTTCGACACGTGTACACTAACTTTGATATCCAAGTATGTACCTATGTACAAATGTATATTTTAGTATTCACCATTGCCTCATTTAAACACAATTATAAAATTTACGATTTTCTACAAAATAAAGCTGAAATATTAATCATTTGATTGCCAAAAATCGAAGTTATATTAAATTCCATAAAACCATTTTTTTAATGTAAGTCGACTACAAGAGTCCTAAACGCTCCCAACTGTTCCAATCCAGTGGAACTATGGCATTCCCAATTTGGGGTATGCTGTGAGGCTGGAAGGAGTGTGGGAGGGAAAGGAGATGGGAAAGAGGAAGGTTTGAAATTAAAAGTAACCTTCTTGTTAAAAAAATATTTTGGCTAGCCATATGTGTAAAATTTAAAGTGACATTTAGGGTCAGCCCCCAAAAATAGAGACTTTTTGGCTTTCTAGTACAAGCAATACTACAAATGATTCATCTGCTAATTCTATATAGTTAGTTAGAAAAAGGTTTCCAGTGAATACAAATATCTAACGGTAACCTTTTAAATTATTTATGAAAAGCATTCTAGAATTTTAGATATATCGTACAAAAATGCCTTTTCTGGTTTAAAAACGGCATCTTTTAGTGACTTTTTGGTATGTTTTCCATGAAATTTAAAGGATCACAGTTGTTAAATTAGATTCATCAGAAACCTCAGACATTTTTTAAACTATCCATAGAAAATTTTCAGATTCATAATTTGTAAGATTGCTTGTATTAGAATGCTACAAAGTAATGTTTAAAGTCATTCTTGAGTGCTGACCCTTAATGACGTAATGCATATTGTAGCATTAGGTGAAAGGTTGAAAAAAAATTAATACAGTCAAAAACTTGTTGTTGATCGCCTCATTGATTACAAATATCTTGAAGGTTTATATGGGGCGAAGTAAACAAAGCGGCATTTTCCAAGTCCTCCTAGTTCCGCCAGGCCTTTCGATTCCGATGACCTTCCTTCCGTTAGTAATAGTAATTGTAATAAATAATAATAATTGTTTAGTTAGAATGTAGCGGAACCAATCGCCGTCCTTTTCCCCGGTCGGGTAAAATCAATGTCACTTTGAAGGACGTACATAACAACATAACATGGATGAATCGACCACCGAATAGACTTCTCCGCGATAAGCCTGCGGCAGTATTGAGACCTGAACAGAATAAAGGCTGATTCACACCAACGTCCGGTTCCGCTCAGTGCCGATATTGTTGCGCAAGAGAACTTATTGATATGGTATGAATATCAATCAAGGAGTATGTGCCAAGACAAATTTGTGTGGCAGTGTATATCCTTCTGCCAACCCTTGTGATATTTAACTACTTATTTAGTTAAATAATTATTTTGAACTGTAAAAATACTTACAACGCAGATTTTTTTTTTTAAACCATTTTTTTATCACTAAATAATATTTTTAATAATTAATAAAAATATTATTTAGTGATAAAAAAATGGTTTAAAAAAAAAAATCCTTAATCACAAATTTGTCTTGGCACATACTCCTTGATTGATATTCATACCATATCAATAACTCTTGCGGAACAATATCGGCACTGAGCGGAACCGGACGTTGGTGTGAATCAGCCTTAAGACCGGTAGCTGTGGGACATGGTGCTTAAAGCAAAGTGACGAATCAGAATTAGCAGTTTTTGAACGTGAAATACTATTATAGTGAATACCGCACAATCCCAACCGTCTAGAGCCAGTGAGACTAGGGCATCCTCAAATGGGGTGTATTGTGAGGCTGAAGATAGTGGGGAGAGTAAGGAGATGAAGAAGAGGAAGGTTGAAAAGTACCTGGCTATTCAGATCTGATCAGAAAACACGGCTAAAGCCATTTCAAGCAACGTTTTGATTCTGAATGGTGATTTTTCACCAAGGCGATACTTAGAGTAGGTATATATTATATATCATTAAATATTAATTAAATGTGAAATAACATATTTATATTAATTCAATAAAATGTATTTGCTCACGCCAGGATTTGAACCCGTGACCTCTGGATTGGTAGCAGAGCGTCTAAACCACTCGACCACGGAGGCTGATGGATATCATATCCAAGAGTTGACAATTAAAAAAATACTGAATTCAAATGGAAAAGATCTTTTGAATCTGTAGCATAGAAGAAAGAAGAAGTATATTGTCAGTGATCTGTAGGTAATTATTATTTAATGAGGCTGTCAAATACAGAATTAAAAAAAAAATTCTAAAACCTAATTGAGCATGAGACCTATGACGTAAAAGGTCCCAAAGAATTTGATGTGCTGAGCATTTTGTATTGGAATATTGGATTGAATAACATTTAATTATTGCAAAAAAACAATCTACACTTACAAAAATACGCGGGAAATTTGGCTGATCGCACTGCCGCAAGCGCCCCACCGACCTTCCATCTATATCGTGTCAAAAGCAGTAACTACATATGCTCAAACGCTGCCAACATCAGAGTATTAGAGTACTAGACTACACAAAATATGTATGCTGTGAGCTTTTTCCCGTACAAGTGGCTCGTTTGTGTTGGTATCTTTGTTAATGTTTAAGGCAGTGATTTTAAAGAACAAATTCAATAGCAATCAGTAATATTTGTTGGTACCTATCTTTTTTTATCAATTAATCCGCTGTTTTCTACTGCCTACCCTTATCAAAGACTCTGTGCACGTCTCTGATGGCAAGGGATTGTAGCCAGTGGAGAGCACTTGTGGAAAATGTCAAATCCCATCATGACGATAGTATAAAGTCTGAACATATAGTAAAATTAATAGAAGATAAAATAGTAACTGGATCAACGAGCGACCTCCATGGCAGAATGTGAAGGTCCTTTACTCTGACTCAAAGCTTTCAAAGCAAAGTTATTTTAAAATCTGAACTTAATATAAAGAGTGATGCTTTTACAAGTAATATTTATTTTTATTTATTTATTATTCAGATATGAGATACATAGTAATACAAAACTACATGTTTAAATACATATTGAGAATTAGGCTGTATTTACACTTGAATAATCTACGATCCTTATAAATTATTTTGCTGTATAATTGTATGCTTTACACTACATACCTCGCTAGGTGTAACCTGTTCTCATGTTTTAACATTCCAACATGTGTAAGTGACAACACAACGTGGAGTAAAACCTTAATACGTATTACGTAGCAAAATATACTCGTATGTAAATAGTTGACTTAAGTGAGAATTGGGGAAAACATTGTATTACTTAACTCAGGAAGGAATAATTATTTTCCATATTTATAGCTCGAGTGTGTTTCTAACTAAACAATGTGTTTTTTTTTATATTTCAATATTCACATACAGTTTATTACAGGTGTATGTGTATTTTGAAATTACCGCCACCAGACTAGACACATGTCTGTGTAGTGGTAGTCGGTTTTTTTCTTAAACAGTATAGTATAAATAGCGTAAAAAATAAATCTAGAATATGCTAGTGCAATTTGGTCCCCTTTCTATACCGTTTATATTCATCATATTGAATCCGTACAACATCGCTTCTTATGCGGTATTGCATGGAGATTAGGGCGAGAAATAGTTCAACATTCCTTGTCGTAGACTCAGAAACAATGAATTGCTGTTCCTCAATCATCACAATACTAACTATGGGTATAATTCTCCACTATCCAGAATGTCAAGACATTAACTCAAGCAATGGTCTTGAAATTGTTGGTACCAGTCTAAATGATTTTTGTCATTCTTTACGACTCTGCCAAAACTTTGACTAGACCATGGCTTGAATGTTCTCTCTTATGTTTATTTTGCCCTATTTTTGTCATCGCTTTATTTATTATTATGTATATACTATTCCTTCTCTGTTACTCTTTTTTCCATTTCGTGTTTTATATGTATCTTTGTAATTGGACTTTAGTCAGTTAATTAATAAATAAATAAATCACTAAAACAGAAAATAAAAATGAAGAAAAAAAAATTATGAAAATGCGAACGTAAATTGTGTAGGCGGCCAAAAGAAGAACTAAATACTAAGGTTTTATGTTATTCGGCTGTTAAAATATTTTCAATTCGCTTTGTTCAATTTTTTTTTATTTGTATTATCTAAAAGCGATAAAAAATTAATTGGAACTTATAAAAAGTAATACACTTAACTTTACTGTCGAGTATTTGGTATTCATGGAGATTGAAAACCTATTAAAAGCATCGATAATTCTAGTATATGGACAAGTTGCTGCCAGTCGAAGTTGTATTGCCAGCTTGCGGTAAACAAATATCCTTGGAAGAGTTACATGTTCATAAAAAATCATGATTGGTTCCTATACTATAACTTTAATATTTTTAATGATGATGTTCAATTGACCAGTTAGTAGCTGAGTGGACAAACGCGTCGGATTCCCACCCGGGTGTCGTGGGTTCAATTCCTCTGCTAGCTTAGTCCTCCATCATTGCACAAGCAACATCTACCGCTTATTATGATGGCAGTAGGAGTTTTTCAAATATTACGAGGTTATTCTTGACCCAGGAATGTTTGACCTTAAAATAATTCAAAGATTAATAATTGAAGTTATAAAAAAAAACATCAACATATTCTACTGAAACCCTTTTTACAATATCCAATGTACCTACAATAGATAACATGTATAAAAATATTCAATTATACAAGTTTATAAAGGAACACAGCTAAATAATTTACAACTTAATATGTCTGCTTGATATCAGAATAACTATCAAATCGCAAAATTGAACTCTAAGCATTCTCAAAATACCTACCTCTATCTAGGAATAACTTACTTTAACAATCTTCCTGTAAATCTACTATAGATAATATTCATGAATTTCAGCTTAAATTGAAATATTACATCAAACAACTTTAACAGTCCTTAATAATTGTTATTGTTATTATAATTTTTCTATTTCATTTTATTTTATATATAACATGTAACCTAATAAACCTTTGAGTTACCTCAATTTATTTCGCGTATCATAACGTGTGGGCGGAGTCAACGGAGACGCGGGACACGAAGAACATTCTAACAATACTTTAAAGCCGTGTGATAATTCGGGAAAATTTGTTGTCTCTTTCTTTCTCATGGTATACGACGTAAAAACCCGGAGAAAGTGATCTATCCCAAATCTGTATAGGTTGGGTAAAAATAATTAGCTCTCTCTCCATATATTGTTACTTCAAGCCTCAAATAAATAAGGTGTCGCTACGCCAGAGAGTCTTACCAAAGAGTAATCGGTCCATTAATTTCGTGGAACCTCTACAATGTGGAAAAGAAAGCTAGGTGTACTTAAAATAAACACCCACTTCGATGTACGCAACGGTCATTCGGTTTTGGGTCACTTTTGGAAATGCACCGAGAGGCCGACTGACTTTCGAATGTTTTCATAGAATTTTCATTCGCAACGCATCCTTCCGCTACTAAAAACTTATCAAACCAAAACACGTCCCCGCCTCCGTCTGCGGCCAACTTTATGGCTAAACTTATCGACTTTTAAATGAATTTTCAGAATCGGCGGGATTGGAAAACTCAAATGCAAATTGACCAAATTAATTCTGCAATCAATTTTCTTATGCTGACATGGTTTACCATTATGATCCAAATAGAAAAAAATTACCCGTGTACAATTATTATTATTATTATTACCTACTAGCGCAGACCCGTGAAAATCACGGTATATTACAATTGAAGCTGAATGTTTTCACCCTTCTCTTCAGATCGATTATTAAAATTAAATTAAAGTAAAAATAAAGATAAATAAATCATTATCACTATTTATTTATTTTGTCACGTCCGAGATTTAAACCCCGATCAAGTGCATGGAAGACAATTATGCTGAGCATTACACGATCAACTATTGTAAGAACGGCGGCGTACATTCTTAATATGTACTGAGAACAATAATTTTTAATTTTAGAATGTAACGTGCTCACATCACAACCAAAATGATATTATTTTATCAAAGGTTAATGCTCCATTGTTATATTGATAATAGAAAAAAATATTTACAATCTTCAATTACAGTTGAATAAAAAAAAAACGAAATAAATAAAAAAATATTTGCTATATTACCGTGATGGATTTTTGGGTTATTATGCCGTGTTGTGCTTTCTTCTCCTTTAGCCAACGTTTCGGACGTCCTTACAGTGTCAGTTATCAGGGCAGAATAATAATTTTGGCCGTGAGAATATTATTCCAGAGTGGTAGATACTCGAAGTATCGCCCTGGTGAAAGACCACCATTCAGAATCGAAACGTTACTTGAAATGGCCGTGTTTGGTGACCAGATCTGAATAGCCAGGTACTTCCCAACCAACCTTCCTCTTCCCAATCTCCTTCCCCTCCAAACTACCTTCAGCCTCACAACATACCCTATTTTGGATGCCATAGTCTCACTGGCTCTAGACGGTTGGTAGCAGTTGAGACTCTTGTGCGGTATTCATATAAAAATAAAAATAAAATCATATCTAATTAAATATCCTTTCGTTATGAAGTTTTCCTTTATCTCCGTGTAGTGTAACCAGTACATAAGCACTTAGCAATTTTATTACTACACGAAAGGTTAAACTTTATGATGGGTAATGCAACTGAAATTATGATTCACATATCCCTGGCTTTACTGATCCGATGGAATAAATCCATCGTTACTTTGAAGTTATCACTTAAATAATCCATAGATAAGATGCCAACATGTAAGGGGCATTTTACTTTTCTGCATAACAAAAAAAAAAACTTTTGTGCCAGTTCGCTAATCAATGGCCATTGCAGTTGGATACGATTGGTATTTTATCTATGCAAATGGAGTTATTCAACATATTGTTAAAACGCATATTTATTGTGCGTAGATATTATTTTTAATGTGTGTGTATTCTATGAGAAAATACCCACATAATATACAGGGTGACCAGTAACTTGTGGTAAAACGGGGTAACTTTTAGAGCTTTCCCACTATAGTTTTTCGTGCAAGTATCTTAGAGTAAGTTTCAAAAGTAAGGGTTATCCATATAGATGTGAAAACCCTAAGATTTACAATATATATTTAATGAAAATATAATAACTTTGTATAAGACCACAGATTTAATTTTAATTTTTATGATTTTATTTTTATTTTAATAACATTTAATAATAAAAAATCTTTATTTAAATACAGTTAACACTAATAACAGCAAAATAATAAAAATAAAAGCAGAATAATCATATAAAATACATAGGGTGTATAGAGGTGTAGGTACATTTATATATTTTAACAAGAGATCTATACATTGAAAATTTTATATATATATTACAGAAACATTAATTAAATAGAAATATAGACCATTATCCGTATTTGCTTAATACATATAACTTAGTTTTTGTATATTTGTATACAGTTATCACTTTTGTTTTCTCGTAATCTGCCTCACTAGGCAAGCCTGTGTTGAGCCAGTATTTAAAATTGTGTTTTAATTTTAAGTGTTTTTCTATTGTCTTTTCACTGTTCTTTTATTTTGTTTTGTATTGTGTTCTCCCTCTGTATGTATATACAGAGGGAGACACCGCACACTTTGTATTTTTTGTTTAATTTTATGCTTAAGCTAAGCGAAACCGGTCGGTCGAAAAAATTAAAATGAAGTGAAGACTTATACAAAGTTATTATTTCATTTTCATTAAATATGTCAAACCACAAAGTGAAACAAAACAAAAACTAAGTTTTTTTTTAAGACATTAACGTTAGTAAAAATTAAAACAAACCACAAAATAAAACGGTTGTTAAGATTGACTTGATGTCAGCGAACTTTCGATAAGAATGGGCACCAGAAGAATCATGAGAAGCACGGTTGTAAGGCTAAGAGTTTTCGTACACCTTTGCATTATTTAATAACATTTATCGATGCGTTAATCAAAATTTTATTTAATAAACAAACAGGTTAAAGCATAATTGTTATTTTATTACATATTATTTAATATATTTACTAACGGTAAAAATACCTAGTCCTTAAACGGTTTAACATAATTTTCAAATTTGCACTCAAGAATTATAATATTACTTTGTAGACACATTTTCATAGGTTTTTATTACCTACCTACTTACATTGTAAACCAATGGATTTACTACAAACAGTTTTCATTGCAAGTACGTACGTCCGTTCGAGTGTGAACTTTTCTAATTTGGAACTGATGTGAAAGGAAATTATAAAATTTTAAAAATAATCTTTTCAACTCCCTACCTACCTATAATTTATTTTAGCAGTCATTTTTTGTATGTTACATTTGAAATAAAACTAATGTTTTTCTTGACAAGACAACTTACAACGAACCAGTTGACATTCGCAAGAGTATGTCAGCAGAGCTGGCAGCATTTGTAACACGAGCTCAAAACCAGACGAAGTGCAAATAACAATTTGTTAAATTGAAATGAGTTTTTGTAACAATACAATTTAATCACTTTAAAATTGACATATTTCAGCTTAGTTTCTGAGTGAAAAATAGTTTTGAGTATCGCATTGGTGAAAGCACAACAATCATCTTGAAAACTTTCGTTTAAAAACTGAATATCAAGGTACTCTTCGACGTTCCTCTTCCCTCTTCTTTCTCTCCCTCTTCTTCCTCTCCCTCTTCTTGTTCTCTCCAATTTTCCTCAATAAATTACCATAACACTTTAATAATAATAACATGAAGATAATTCGTAAAGCACCGTTTTTGTGAAAAAATCACCTCAAGAGAGCTGTGTAAATCTTAATTCCTAGGTTATACAATACATTGCTATTAGCTATCTCATTACTAACTAAATATTTATCTAATAATCTGTGGCATATTTATATATATATTTTATAGTGAATACCGCACAAGAGTCCCAACTTCTCCCAACCGTCTAGAGCCAGTGAGACTATGGCATCCCCAATTGGGGTATGTTGTGAGGCTGAAGGTAGTGTGGAGGGGAAGTCGATGGGGAAGAGGAAGGTCGGGAAGTACCTGTCTATTCAGATCTGGTCACCAAACACGGCTAAAGCTATTTTGCAGTTTTTCGATTCCGATTGGTGTTCTTTCGCCAGGGCGATACTTAGAGTATCTACCACTCTGGAACGTGCCGCAAATATATTATAATGTGAAATTATAAAATTATTAGCGCACGCCCGGTTTGAATCCGCGACCTCTGGATTCGTAGACGAGCGTCTTATCACTCGACCACGGAGGTCGTCGCTTTTCAGCCGATCACAATTTGAACAAAAGCCGAAACGGACCGACAATCAGAGTCCAACGGGGACCTTTCAAATGTCAAAATGGTGCTTATCTAAATGCGATCAAATCTAATGTGGTTAAATAGTTGGAACAATCCGCACGATCGTAAAAACATTCTAATGCATTAAAAAAGGTCAACCGTGTATAAATTAGAGATGGTCGATATCAGAATTGGGTGTACCTGCGGTTCCAGTTACCGGTGACCGTCGAGGAACCGGTTATTTAGCCAGTTCTTTTTGGAACCGGTTCCTGCTGCCAGAAAAGTTCCACGTAGGAGATTTTTTCGAAAAGTACTAGCAAATCGACAAAAGTTACTCACCAAAAAAAAAGTATTAATAATAATAATAATATTTGGATGATTTTTAAAGCGCCGTTTTTGTGAAAAATCACCTCAAGGGCGCTGTACAGATCTTGTTAAATTGTAATGTTTATGTAAGATGGAATGCGGCCGCCCTAACAGATTTAGACCAACGTGGGCGAATTTCATCTGGCTGTCATCTGTAAGGGTGTCACTTGGGTGCCTGGTTCGTTTGCGTTCGGGAACAGTCGGTCGAGATCGGCACTCCCCCGCCCCCCTGCCAGTTCCCGGGCGGTCGAAGGGTGTCCCTGGACAAGGGTCAAAGTAAGTGGCCATTCTCGGGCTATTGCACTGCATTCAAAACACTGATATTTAAAGATTAAAATATTTTATTAAAAATCGAAATTACGTCGAAACTAGTCACTTTAAAATTATTTGGAGTATATTCACTTAACCTTTACACAACAACGGTAATTTTAGTGTAATTTTAAAGAAGTAATTTGTGAAATATCCCACTTATTTGGCGAAAAATAACGAGAAAGACTAAAACTAAGTCGGATTTGAAAACGAAAAGAACGGACAAAGGATATTGATATTTAGGTTTTATTGCGAAAATTTAGAACCGGTTCTTCGGAGAAATAATAAATAATATCGACGGTTCCAGTGACTGGCTAGGAACCGGTTCTTAGCCGGTTAGAATTTCACAACTGAACTGCTGCAAATTGAAGTGGATTTTTTGTAATCTAACTTTTATTGAAGTATCTGTTCAATGAAATGAATTGAATGAAGTTAATGAAATTAATGAACGCTAAAATGAACTACCAACTTCAATTGAAGTATTTTTCAATGAACAATGAATGAAGTAGGAACTGCTGCCAAAAGAAGTAGTTCTTTGAAGTAGTTCTTTCAGAGCGGTCACAAAGCTAATCTCTAGTATAAATGTTGTAGACGCGTTTGACGTGTCTTCCGGCTATGCACCTGTGCGGACACGTTTTAAAAACACCTTTTTTATATATCTTAAACACATTTTAAAGATAAAGGTGACATTTTCATTCGAAGGACGCGACACATAGGAGCAGAAATACAATATTTAACATATTGCAGCGTCTAACAGGTTCGAGATAATTTTTTTAGGAGTCACAAGATTAATGGAAGTCAGGAACAACAAGGCCGAATAACCGGTATCACAGAATTACAGCAAAAGGTCACTGATAGAACAGACATCATTCAACGCGAAATTAAATACCCTTCAGATATTTTTTTTTCTTATTCACTTCATAGTTACTGCCAACCCGGCAATCAGAGAAAACGACCTAAAAAAATAACCACTTTCGTTTTTATATGCAACACGAGAATCCGACTGCCTGAAACCAGTGGGGATTGACACTGTCGATTGCTGCAATGAATGCATAAATAAGTCACAGTGGTAAGACGCTCGACTACGAATCCAAAGGTCCCGGGTTCAAAGCCGGCGTGCGCCAATAACTTTTATTTAATTAATTTGTGTCATAACACATTTAATTCATATAAAAATAATAAAAGTATATTTGCGGCACGTTCCAGAGTGGTAGATACTCTAAGTATCGCCCTGGTGAAAGACCACCATTTAGAATCCGAACGTTGTTTGAAATGCCTTTGGCCATGTTTGGTGACCAGATCTGAATAGCCAGGTTCTTCCCAACCTTCCTCTTCCCAATCTCCTTCCCCTCCCCGCTACCTTCAGCCTCACAACATACCCCGATTAGGGATGCCATAGTCTCAATGGCTCTAGACGATTAGGAGCAGTTGAGACTCTTGTGCGGTATTCATATTATTTTTTTATTTTTTTTTAATGCAAAAATTACAACTACAGACGTTTTTTATGGTACCGCACAAACTGTCCGGAGCCATGATACTATGACAACCCTTTTTAATCAATGTTGTAAAGCGGAAGGAAATTGACGAGGAAGGAAGAGAGAATAGAGAAATTTCGGAAGGTATTCTACCGGTATTTCAATGGAAGACGCTCCGAAGTACTTGCGTCATTGATCCCTTCGGCACCGGTGCATAGTCTGGAAACTCACCAAACGCGCGCTCATCATTTGTACCCGGTTGATTTTCGACACTTGAGAACGGGTCGCTTTTACGACTCGTTATTGCGTCCAACAGCTCGATTAAGGAATGATTTGCCGGTCTCTGTATTTCCTCTCCCACAACATGAGTCTCTTCAAGAACCAGGTTCACTCTTTCCTTTCCTCAAAAAACCCTCCACACCGCATCCCCAAAGATGACATAGGCTATGAGGGAAATTATTTTCCGCAAGACCTCCTGTGTGGAGTTAATGTTTAAAAAGATGACTTTTTAGATCCGGTGACTAAACATAGTTAAAGTAATTTTACGATAGCTGCCTGTTTTTTTATAGTAGTCCCGATTCTTCTGAGTCAGCGGGGCTACGGCACCCTCAATTTAGGGAATGCTGTGAGTCTGAATAAATTGGGGAAAGGAAGGAGATAGGAAAGACGAAGGTTGGGAGGTAAATGGCTATTTAACTTCACACTTCCACAACACAAAAAACAACATTTCTATTTGAAAAATAGAAAATTTAGTGCGGTAGAATTCGTCCGAATTTATTAATTATTATTGTTAACATATCTTACATAGGTGTAAAAACCACAGTTTTAAAACAATCACTGACAGCAGAGAGCGTAGCAATTAAATATATTTTTTTAAATTAAAAGATTATTCAACCAAGTAGGTAACTACTTACTTACGGCTTTTAATAAATCTCGTATGCAGGCAGAGTGCCCAAATTAAATTTAACAGTACCTGCTTGCTAGTAAAGCAACTACTGTTTTATATGCATTCACCTACCCGCATGCAATGTAGTACGTAATACTAACGGTGCCTACCTACCTGCCCGTAGCCCACATGAAGGTGAACTGCCTAAAATGTGTTTAAAAAACAACAAGGAGCATTTATTTATAGATACGTCGGGTGTTGCCATGTTGCGAATTTCTTAATTTAAAGTCCGTGAAATCGGCGACAGTTTAATTCTGTTCGATAAAACAGATTGAAATATTTGGAGCAGTAATTCACTGAGAATAAATAAATACGTTTTGTCCTTACGATATCAAGAAAACATAAATACAACTCACGCCTAGTGCATAGTCTGAATTCATTTCTGGTATCAAAAATAGCAATCGATTTAAATATACTGCGGATATTTGGCGATTGGGTCCACATTCTTAAAATGAAATTGTCGCCGGAAAGGCTGAAGCGCCATTTTGGGAAGTTCACACCAGAGCACTTTAGAGTTTGTTTTACAATAAAATTCATAAGTCTTCAGTACCTGGTTGGATTTATAATTTTAAAAAGTTGACTCAGGTAACTTAATCTAAGCTTAAAAAGTCCCAAACTTGTGTCTCTTGAGTCAAGCCTTCTCCCGAATGGTTAATATATTTTAGAAGTAGAAGGGTCACAAAAGTCTTCAGAATCAAACGAGAGTCAGAGCATTCGATGCAGAAAAAAAAGTGATTAAAACTGTGTATTCAACTCATTTTTTAACAAAGTGTCACTTAAGCCCTTGTGCCTTTCCAGCGACGTAATTCCATGTATCATTGCGGACTTTAAGAGGACACACTACTCTATAAATGAAAATAGGCGAAAAATCTTATTTTTTTTAATTTAAAGGTAGGTGAAGTAAAATTGTCGAAAACATTAGATTTCACTAATGATTCGTTAAAATAAATTATAAATTCAGCGTGACATTGGGCACAACTTACACGTCTGTACCAGCCGGCTTTCGAGCGGCGTATGATGCAAAAAAGGGCGTAACACTCGAAATCGCGGACGGCAAAACGAATATTCGGCACATGGCAGTAAGGTTGAACTTGCTATAGCAGGTTCAGAGAAGCAAACGTTTATATGATAGAATTTTAATAAATTCTAGTGAATTCAGAGCGGTAGATACTCTAAGTATCGCCCTGGTGAAAGACCACCATTCAGAATCGAAAAGTTGCTTCAAATGGCTTTAGCCGTGTTTGGTGACCAGATATGAATAGCCAGATACTTCCCAACCTTCCTCTTCCCAATCTCCTTCCCCTCCCCACTACCTCCAGCCTTACAACATACCCTCACAAGATACGGAATGCCATAGTCCCACTGGCTCTGGACGGTTGGGAGCAGTTGAGACTCGCGGTATTCATATTTAAAAAAAAAACCATAAAATCCTTGCCGGTTATGTTTTTTCTGAAAAACGATTTTAAAATTTTGGAAATCAATTTGCGGTAAAAATGTGAATGGTATGGTTCAGTTTTTATTCATTTAAAATATAACTTACTTACATCTTGAGAAGATCCTCGGGAAAATTTCGATATTTTTCTTTCAGATTCTTCGGAATCAATTCAAATGTGAATCTCGGACAATCTTCCCGTTTTCGGAGTGCTATGTCCATTAAAAGGTAATTAAAAACGCATTTAATTACGGCACTACATACATGTGTGTATTACGTGTGTCATGAATAAATTGCAAGCGCCTTTATCGAAAACTATTAGAGTAGCAGGTAAAAACAATAGTGGTGCAAAATAAGAAAAACATAGTTTGAAACGCGTTTTATTAACACAAATTCAATAGAACAAAAAAATGAAATCCTTTGCAATTTTATCAAAACAGCATCGATAAATGAATTTATATTCAATTACTAGATTTAGTTTGTGCGGTTTTGTTTGTTTGGCGATGGTTACGCAAAGTAGTGCCAACACGATAAGGAAATTTGTAATAGGTACCAAGAAAGGATTTATTAAGCACGATAAAAAAAATCGACAGTCGTGAGAAATAAAATTTATTATTTCGTTGTTTTTAAACTTGGAGATGTACAAATTTATGTGCATAGTTGTGGGTATCGCTGTACCTACATGTAATATTGTGATAACCTATGCAAAAAAACGTATGTTCGTTTGTTAATTCCTTTTTCGAAAGCCTGCATACGTTTGTAAATATTATTTATATGATATTAAAATAATATCAATAATCAACAACACAAATATGAAGCAGAAAAAGCCAAAAAATAAAAAGACAATGGTCACAACGGAGACTCGAACTCGGATCCTCTACTCTATCCCGGGAGTACAGATTCAACTAATTCAGCTATTGGGACCTTATTAGAAACCGACATTTTTAATTGATCTCATACTTTCATTGAAGATTATTGACATTATTTTTTTCCTCCGATTTTTGGCAGCCATCTTTGTCTCGGTTGTGACCATTGTCTTTTTTATTTTCTGTTTTTTGATATTTGTGTTGTTGATTATTGATTTAAATAATGCCTTAAAGTTAATTCCGATTGCAATATTATTTATTATTAATTTATAAAGAGATTTAATGTTATAATTCGCTGCCGGAAACTATCCAAATTATGCCGATAAATAAATTTAAAATAGCCTGGAAGGACCACTTGAAATACATATAAATTAAAATAATAAGTAGTATATAAGTTATTTTATTATTATTGAGTAAAAAAAAAATAAGTAGATACTTTGCAAACTTTGATGTACAAGTAACAAAATATGTAAATTTAATTAAATATTAAAAATTATAATTAAAATATTTGGGCTCAATGAAAAACGGACAGAAGTTCAACATTTTCGAATCAGTGGATGCGTCAGAAGTCAGAAGGTGCGCGGAAGAAAGAAAGGTTGTGCCAAAATTGGACGGCGTTCAACAACCTCGACCTAGTTTTAAATATTTTCTGCACGTAGTTAGTTGCAAACTACGTTTAGCTCGTTTTTTATATCGTAGGTATGGAAGACAGAAAATAATTGATCGATATAATTACGTGAATTAAATGAATTCGACAAATGCATTCGAATATATTATCTTTGTAATCATGGCGTCAAAATTGACATGCTTTCAAAATTAAAAAAAATTGTAACTTTGCAAACGGTTAAGTAAGTAAAAGCTTATATTATGATTGTTAAAATTGTAAAATTTCATGGAGAGAGAGTTTAATGCTTAACAGCATTTGGGG
This sequence comes from Drusus annulatus, assembly GCA_022651775.1. NCBI lineage: Eukaryota > Metazoa > Arthropoda > Insecta > Trichoptera > Limnephilidae > Drusus > Drusus annulatus. The sequence goes on from JAGWCC010000086.1 coordinate 1,121,522, forward strand.
TAGGGATGTATTTTCTCAGTATTTTTGATTAATATGTGTTTCTAAAGAAAGTGTTTTATTTTTAACGTGTACTAAACAAACTTAGAAAGCTGGTTTTTAATGGATGGATTTTTCGAGAGAATATACTTCTAAGTATTGTTTGGGGGGTAAAATATTGGGTTTGGAGGTAATTATAGTAATGGTTATAATAGAGGTATTAGGGAAGAATAAAATTGTGAGATTGTTTGAAGGTTGGGATAAAAACAATAGAGGAGTGTAGACAGAATGAATTCTGAGTTTTGTTGAAGGTAATATTCAATGTTTAGAGAAGCAGTGGATTCCGAAAAAAAAGCGAGGTTAGTTGAAGGTTGTGTTAAGACAGCAGAGAAGCATTGAATTCAGAGAAAAGTGTGAAATTGGTTAAAGGTTTTGTTAAAACAGCAGAGAAGCATCGGATTCAGGGAAAAGTGTGAGATTGGTTGAAGGTTATGTTAAAACAGTAAAGAAGCATCGAAATCAGAGAAAAGTTTGAAATTGGTTGAAGGTTTTGTTAAAACATCAAAGAAGCATCGGATTCAGAGAAAAGTGTGAGATTGGTTGAAGGTTATGTTAAAACAGTAGAGAAGCATCGAAATCAGAGAAAAGTTTGAAATTGGTTGAAGGTTTTGTTAAAACATCAAAGAAGCATCGGATTCAGAGAAAAGTGTGAGATTGGTTGAAGGTTATGTTAAAACAGTAGAGAAGCATCGAAATCAGAGAAAAGTTTGAAATTGGTTGAAGGTTATGTTAAAACATCAGAGAAGCATCGGATTCAGAGAAAAGTGTGAGATTGGTTGAAGGTTATGTTAAAACAGTATAGAAGCATCGAAATCAGAGAAAAGTTTGAAATTGGTTGAAGGTTATGTTAAAACATCAGAGAAGCATCGGATTCAGAGAAAAGTGTGAGATTGGTTGAAGGTTATGTTAAAACAGTAGAGAAGCATCGAAATCAGAGAAAAGTTTGAAATTGGTTGAAGGTTTTGTTAAAACATCAAAGAAGCATCGGATTCAGAGAAAAGTGTGAAATTGGTTGAAGGTTATGTTAAAACATCAGAGAAGCATCGGATTCAGAGAAAAGTATGAGATTGGTTAAAGATTATGTTAAAACAGCAGAAAAGCATCGGATTCAGAGAAAAGTGTGAGATTGGTTGAAGGTTATGTTAAAACAGCAGAGAAACATTGGATTCAGAGAAAAGTGTGAGATTAGTTGAAGGTTAAATGAAAGTGTTATCATAAGTCACAACAACGTTATAGAATTGATACAAAAAACTAAATAAAATAATAATTAACGGAAGAGAAGAAAAATGTATTTTTTAATATTTTCTTAAGAAACCCAAAGGTGTACTGAAAACGAGTAATCAAAAGTAAACCAAGCACAACGGTGTGAAATCAAAGCAAGATTTGTCAATGAAACCGTTACGCTATTTATTTATTTGTTATTTATATTATTATTAACAATAATAATATGCAAACAGAGTCCCACAGTATCTTTGATAACAGAACGTTCACAAATAATAAAAAAATTGGCTTTTACTTTTCAATGACGGATTATTTATTTCTCCAAAATAATTAATTACAATATTTGGCTATTACGCGATAATTAATTGCACCTGTGCCGAGCACCCCATCAAACATAAAACTTCCGGCTTAATACACAATTAGTAGTTGTAAGCCCGTCCATTACGACGGGGGAAAATAAAAAGTTCAAGCAATATACTCGTAACTTATATTTTCGCAGAAAGCAATCACTTTGTGGTTTGGCATATTTTTATTTATTTATTTATTAAAATAGTATTGAATAGCAGATACAAAAATAACTAATAACATGTTCGAAAATATTGTAAAAGAAATGAAATAAATAATATTAAGTGATAGGTCCAACTATTAGTTTAGCTCTATCAGATAACAACAACTGTACTAAATTAAACTTACAGTTTGATATTGACGTGTTAAATATATCAGCGACATCGGAGTATATGTTTCCCAGATGCAACATCGTCGCATAGGCGTGTTGAATTGTGAGATTTAAGCAGAATTGCTACAATAGTACGGTAGGTACTGCCTTGTAATCGTCTTGCTAGGAACATGAAATGAAATCAAGTTTAATAGTTCAGGGCTGTCAATCATTGAATTTATAATTTTGTATAAGCAAATTAAGTCGGTAATTATTCTCCGTTCAGACAATCTCAATAAATTAAGATGACAAAGAAGATAATCGTAATTGATAGATTCCCTTAATAAGCCCATTCTGAAGTTAATAAATCTTAAGAATTTATTATGACGAATAACAACTGTATTTTTTTGTGTTACGTTTAATATCGAATTTCTGAACAGAGTATTTATCACGGTCGGTGGCAACCGGATTTGAAAAAGAATTTGAATTTACAATGGTTTCCATTCGTGCTATTATTTTAATAATGTTCCCGGGGAAAGTTGTGTGAGCGGCAAATGCCGCATTCCGTAAATATTGCCTAAAAATTTCCAATCGCACTATTATTTGTGTTGTGTCGAAAATGTTGCAGTTTTGACGCTCGTTCTTGTTGAAACACAATTAACAAAATATAACACATTAATAAAATAGATATTTACATTCAGCAAGGCTGGGTGGGCGATGTGAAATACTTAAAATGCCGCATATAAAAAGAAGTAACGAAAAATACAAAACAAAAATAACGTAATGTTTTTTTTTCATATTTATTTCGTTTGACATATTCAATGAAAATTAAATAATAACTTTGTTTAAGACCACAGATTTTATTTAAATTTTGATGACCGGTTTCGCTTATCCTAAGCATTATCAGGGTATAAAATTAAACATAACAAAAAATACAAAGTGTGCGCCTATATTTATATAAATACAGAGGGAGAACACAATATAAAATAAAATAAGAGAACGGTGAGAAAACAACAGAATAATATTTAAATTATAAGAAAGGACCAGAGAAAAGGAGACATATTATGAAATGAAAGAGGCGAAACGTCAACTGAGAAGGTGATTAAAGAATAATGAGAAATTTTGTGAGTTTCCGGGAAAATATACCTAATATTGTACTATTTAAAAAAAAAAATGTAATTTATATTATTTCAAAAATTAATATCACAATGAAACGTAAAGCTTCAATAAACAAATTATTTTTTTAAATAAAGTCTTTTATCTTAGAATAAAAATATGTTGTTACGAGAAAATATTACGCAATCCTATATTATGAAGTTGCATTAATTGAATTGCATAAAGCATTTCGTTTTCATGCACAATAAAATGCAGCAGAGAATTATAGTGAGCAATATTATTCTTATTGAATGTTTGATGTCGTCTCTGTGTTGCTATCTGAGAGTCTAACACAGCGGCACAATCAATTGTTGCATTTATTGCCATTCGGTTGTAGATCCTTGTTTTATCTGAAATGCATCGTTAATTTTAATCACATTCGTCTTAATATTACCAACTCACTCACAAAGGCATAGATAAATCGATAAACTAAAGCTAATTTTCATATTTGTAAAAACGTATGAAGCAGAAAATCTGTGTAAAATTACCTATAGCCAAATTCAAACAGTAGAGCAATCATAAATGGTATAAAAACGTCATTTTGTAGCATTCTAATACAAGCAATACTACAAATGGTTTATCAAAAAAAATGGGTAGTTAAAGGGAAATGCCTAGATTTTTTTGACTATAATCTTTTTAATTCAATGAAAAATACACTAAAATGTCAGTAAAAGGTGCAGTTTGAAAACCAGCCATATCATTTTGTGTATTACCTAAAATTCTAGTACGCAGCTCATAAAAGCTGTAAAACTTTGAAATATCCATCTAACGGTTTGTTCCGAATGTATGCATTTGTTAACAATTCAAATTATTTCGACAAAAGAGCCATGATACTCGGACGAAACCGGGTAGTAAAACTAATCGATTCAATAAAATAAAATAAAAATCGATGTAAATAAATTTTTATCTTCATATAACGCAACTATTTTCAACTCACGTCAGTTCCATCGTGAGCTACAGAGCTTTGAAATATCATTGTAACTGTTAAAAAATAAGTCAATATTAATTTATGAATAATTTGTTCACTGAGAAAATACTAAAAAAACTAAAAAACAGTGTTGAAAGTTGAAACCCGAGCAAATCCGTCTAAAGTTGACATGGATAACTTTTCAGTAGGTTGTGCCGCTTGTGTTATCAATAAATCTATGGACTTAGACAATAGTTCGTTCGTTCTTTAGTTCCGTCTTTGGCTTACTGCAAAGTCAACCGTCTCAAACCGTACAATTATAAAGTCGGTAAATTAATTAACAAAACAAATAACTAGTTTGGTATTTTGAATATTTCAAACTTCTCACGCCCTTCGCGCGTTCTGGGCCCAAGAATTGGGTTCAACTGGTCCCGGTACCTACTCGAGCTGTAATTTGGTCAAAAACGGCGGTTGATAAGATCTAATATTAATTCAAAAAATGTACTGCTAAAACAGGTATATGAGATGCAAAAGTTGTTGAGTTTTTGTTAGACCAAAAGTTCTTGTGAAGGAAATAAATTGTGGTCCGAAGAAGAACGTGTACAACATTGAAATAAGTTTTATATTTTTGAAGTCCCAACTGCTTCCAACCGTCTAAAGCCAGTGAGACTATGGCAACCCCAATAGGAGTATCTTTTGAGGCAGAATGTAGTAGGGAGAGAAAGGAGATGGGGAAGAGAAAGGTCGGGAAGTACCTGTCTATTCAGATCTGGTCACCAAACACGGCTAATGCCATTTCAAGCAACGTTTCGATTCTGAATGGTAGTCTTTCACCAGAGCGATACTTTGATTGTCTACCACTCTGGAACGTGCCGCAAATACAGTATGTATATATTATTTTGTATGAATTAAATGTGTTATGACACATAAAACAAAGTTTATTTGCGCACGCCGGGTTTGAGCCCGCGACCTCTTGATTCACAGTCGAGCGTCTTACCACTCGACCACGGAGGCCGTCATGTATTATATGTATCGCAGCCAGAGTTGACACAGTTGTACTCACACAGATGCATTGCTTGTATGCAACATATTTCAAAGTTGTTATTCATATTGTTACTTCAGAATAGCAAATTCCAGTGACATTGAAAAAAGTTCATTTTCGATATAATAAAAACAGCACACTGTAAAACTTTAAAAAAAACAAATTCGTAGTATAACTGTCCTCGTTTTACTAAAAATAATAAGTATGCCTGGGCATAACAAAAGGCTGTTTCTCAGTGACGTTTTGGCAAAGACATCACTGTGGTAAGTGTACACATATGCACCAATACACACACTCATAAGTGTGTTGTTAGTGTTGGCTCTAATTAGACTACATATACGAGGAATAACTGTTAAGAAAATTTACGTCAATATCAAAGTCAAGTTGTAAAACTAGTAAAAGAAAATCTAAAAGACCAAATTGAGAGAATGTGATTTAGATGGGTTGCCTTCAGCAAACTTAACAGAACTATTATTACAAGTTCTTTGAAAAAAAAATAGGGTTATTTTGAAAATTTTCTAGTTTTTTTTTTAAACACATATTTTTACGCAGTCAGCTGCATTTGATTATTTATGTAATGAAAAATAATATGGTTTTAGAAAAGCAAACACCTAAGGTCTGAATTTTAACTAATTCTAATAACATTTTGTCGCTAGAAAGGCAAAAGGACTTAAGCGACACTTGGGTAAAAAATGAGTTAAATATGAAGTTTTGATCAGTTTTTTTTTCTGCATCGAATGCTCTGATTCTCTGACTGACTCTGAAGACTTTTGTGGCCCTTCAGACATCTAAAATATATTTACAATTTCGAAGAAGGCTTGACTCAAGCGACACGGCCTTTTTTTAGCTTTTTGTCGCTTTAGGTAACTCCGTGAGAGCATTGAGTTACATGAGTGAACTGTTTTTTTTTGTTAAAAATCCAACCAGGTACTGAAGACTTATGAATCTCTGGTTAATCTTTAGATCTTAAAGTGCTCTGGTGTAAACTTCCCAAAATGGCGCTTCAGCCCTTTTGCCTTTCCGGCGACGATATTACTAAAATTTCAAATATTTTTAACGTAATATCTCGGAAAGTAACTAATTAATCGCTGAGAAAAATAAAATTTGGTCATTATTTTTAATATTATTGCTAAAAAAGAATTAAAAATTTTGTACATCATTCAGAATCGAAACGTTGCTTGAAATGGCTTGAGCCGTGTTTGGTGACCAGATCTGAATAGCCAGGTACTTCCCAACCTTCCTCTTTCCAATCTCTTTCCCTTCCCTACTACCTTCAGCCTAACAACATACCCTATTTGGGGATGCCATATTCTCACTGGCTCTAGACGGTTGGGAGCAGTTGGGACTCTTGTGCGGTATTCATATTTAAAAAAAAAGATTTTATTAATCTAAAATGTAAGTGACTTACATCCCGAGTGCATCCGTGGAATACTCTTGATATCTTTGCCGCAAATTCATTGGAATTAATTAAAATGTGAGTTTTGAGAAAATCCCAATCTTTGTGGTGTCACATCTCTTTAAATCTACGTCTTTCAAACTTGTATAATCTAAACTTGCGACATATTTTATCAGACGTAAAAATATGTAGCTCGCTTTATTGGGCAATGCTAATTTCTTCTCTTATATAATTAATCAGCTTGTTTACAGATCAGTGGAGGCTGTTATAGATCGCAACGGCCGCGGCGGGCGCTATAAATAATAAAGGCGGAGTAGGTTGGCCAGTTAAAAACTGCCATTAGCAATTATTAGTTGTTACGAAACTCGCGGGTCATTTTTTTAAACTTTCCAGTAGTAAATCAAGACCGCGGAACTGTAACGTGTCTTTAGTACCTGCATTTTTTATAGTTAATACCGCAAAAGATTCTCCAATGCGCCCGACCGTCTGGAGCCAGTGAGACAATGGCATCCCCAATCGGGCATGTTGTGAGGCTGAAGGTAGTGGGAGAAGAAGAAGATGGGGAAGAGGAAGGTTGGGAAGTACCTGGCTATTCAGGAGATGAGGAAGAGAAAGATTAGGAAGTATCTGGCTAAAGCCATTTCAAGCAACTTTTTGATTCTGAATGGTGGTCTCTCACCAGGGCGATACTTAGAGTATCCACCACTCTGGAACGTGCCGCAAATATATATCAATTTTATCTGAATTAAATGTGTTATGACACGCATTTATTAAATAAAAAATATGTGCGCACGCCGGGTTTGAGCCCGCGACCTCTGGATTCGTGGCCCATTGTCTTACCACTCGACCACGGAGGCCGTCAGAGCATATCGGCATACTCATAATACGCTATTCTCGAAGTGTAAACGAATAAAATAAGTTTGATTAAAATTAAATCATGGGAGGAGGGAGATGTTATTTAAGAATCCCACAATAATTAAAGGGGTGGTTATAATTTATTTTAGGGGTGTAAGCCATGTTCCGCCCCACTCACCTCCTTTGGAAAAGGTTTCGTGACAGCTTGGAGTAACGATATAAGGAGGTTCAGCTAATATTTTTACCCAACCTATACAAATTTGCGATAAATCACTTTCTCCGGGTTTTTATGTCGTATACCATGAGAGAGAAAGAGACAAAAACAGTCGTCACATAATATTGCAGCACTTATAAGAATGTAAGGATGTTCTCCGTCCGCGCTTTCTTTACATAATTGAGTCGCATAACTTACGTCAACATGATGATGATACGTGCTACTCGCGAATGTTCAAATAAGATTATAAAACATGACTTTTTTGAGGTATTTCAACAGTTGTAAATATTTTTGACCGGAACTTTAGAATTTTCACATTTTTAATGACATAAAGACATAAAATCAAAAAAAGGCTTTCATCATTTTTTAGGAAAGCCTTCTGTTAATAGTGTTTGTGTGATATTTTTACTTCATAAATCATTTTAATGGTGTATTGATATTGTTTTGTTTAATGTGTTAAAATATGTTTTTTTAAATGTCCGAATTCCATGTGGGCGATAACTAATAGGTTATCCAACATCCCTTAATATATTTATGGTTTTAAAGTTTATTTTGTAGAACTCCATTTTAATTTTTAGGTTTTTTAATTCTATTTAAACAATAATAATTATTATTTTAATAATAATTATTATTTTAATTCAGTTTGATAATGCCCTCAGAAGGTGAGACAGCTGTCACGCGTAAAAATAATTACATCGCAGAGCTTTTAACTAAAAATTGTTTTTAAAAAAATATATTAAATAATAATTATTATTGTTGAAATTAAATTAAAAAACCTAAAAAAAATAAAATAAAAAAATCCTTTAATACATCTTTGCTTCTTTCTATCGAGTCAGTATAAAGTCAATCATCCTGACTACACTGTTTCGCAAAGGTACATCTCCATGTCTTCCGAGGTTCCACCCTATGATTGTGGCTTATTATAGCCAACTGATAAGTACTTTGTAATATTTGATGTGTAGTGCAATATCGTTATTGTTTACTGTAAATGTGCTAATAATACTCAAGTGTAGAATGCAAATGTTATGTTTATTTTTCTTGTAATCTTTTTTTATATCTTTTTTGTACATTATAATATCTCACATTATTTATTTTTTTAAATTTAAAGAAAGACAAACATTTTCGTGTTACGAATAACCTGACAATATTTGCGAAACTCTTACTGCCATCATAATAAGCGGAAGCTTGTGCAATAATGGAGGACTTAGCTAGAGGAATTGAACCCACGAGACCCGGGTGGGAATCTGACGGGTTTGTCTACTCAGCTACTAGCAGGTCTTTGAATGTAAAGCTGCTCATCTCGACACAGGGCCACCCTAGTGAGATGAGTAACTCGGGTTTTGTCTTTGTTTTATAATTTCGAGAATAAATAAAATAAATGAAGAGATATCCGCTCCCATGAAATGCCATAATTTATTCATTCACCCGAAACACCCGCGAAATTTTCTCCCAACACCAATTCAACCATTGATATACAAAATACTAGAGGAGCTCTAGGCCAAGCTAACCAACTGTGCACATTTATTGTTTTGGAACAGGAGCCGGACCAAAGCGTTTATTTTGAATAGATTCTAAAAATCAAAAAAAAAATTCCGGCCGCAAAAATATTACTCTTTAGACCGCGGTTCATTCTGTTTATTTATTATATATACATAATAATTAGTACATACATAATACCAAACTATTCAAAATCCAAGGGTTTGCATTACTTGGTAGTGGAACCATTTACCAAAATCAATTACCTTAAGGGTCAGCACCCAAAAATGACACTAAACGTCACTTTCTAGCATTCTAATACAAGCAATACCACAAATGATTTAACTGCAAATTTTCTATTAGTTGTTAGAAAAATGTCTGAGGTTTTAAATTCTATTAAAAACAAACTAAAATGTCAGTAAAAGATGCAGTTTTAAAAGTAGTAAAGCATTTTTTAACGTTTTACCTAAAATTCCAGTATGCATTACATAAAGAATTTGAAAGATTACTGTTTAAAAATAGTATTCACTGGAAATCTTAGACATTTTTCTAAGTACCTGTATAGAATTAACAGATACATAATTAGTAGTTTTGCTTGTACTAGAAAGCCAAAAGCTTATATTTTGACCCTTTAGTATGGAGGCTGTCAGATTTTATGCACCAACATTTTAGATTATGTGCTGCTTGATTTTCCAAAAGAGAAACCAATGTTATGCAATAACCCACCTGAAAAATAGTCAAAAACACTCAGAAAAGACATAAAAACTAGCGAAGAATGGGTGAAAAAACACGACAAGTATTGCACCAGCCAGCATTTCCCTATACGAACAAGAAAGGGAAGATGAATAATAGGATAAGCACCGACGGCCTGCGTGGTCGAGTGGTAAGACACTCGACTACGAATCCAGAGGCCGCGGGTTTACTCGTAAACCCGACGTGCACACAAAAATATTTTGATTTTATGAATATGTGTCGTAACACATTTAATTCATAAAAAAAATTATATATAGTGTATTTGCGGCACGTTCCAGAGTGTTAGATATTCCAAGTATCGCCCTGGTGAAAGACAACCATTTAGAATTGAAACGTTGCTTGAAATGGCTTTAGCCGTGTTGAGTGACCAGATCTGAATAGCTAGACACTTTCCAACCTTCCTCTCCCCCATCTCCTTCCCCTGTTCACCACCTTCAACCTCACAACATACCCCGATTAGGGACCCATTGTCTCACTGTCTCTAGACAATTGGGATCAGTTGGAACCCTTGTGCGGCATTCTCTATATAAAAAAACTCAACTGAAGATGAGAGAAGAATAAAGTGTTATTTTGATACCCCAAAAGCCGATCTGCGAAACGTTCAATCAATAGCGTCTTCTACTTCCAATCAGTCGTCCGCATCACGATCTGGCCGCTCCGATTTCATGCAAAATAAAGGACGGCGCTGATTTGTCGTGTCTTGTTTATTGTCTTACCACTGTCTTATATTACCGTCTCAGTCTCACCGTCTCACCGTCTCACCGTCTCACCGCCTGACTGTCTCAGGGTACGAATTTGAAAGTGGTTCCGCGGTTACTACCAGGCCCCCAGTGAAAGTTACTCCGAAACACCGTGTGGATTAATGTAAGCTATGAAGGTATAAAGTTACATTGGTACTTGGGTCAAGTCTCGAAGTAACAATGTACGGAGAGAGAGCTAATTCTTTTTACCCAACCTATACAGATTTGGGATAAATCACTTTCTCCGGGTTTTTACGTCGTACACCATAAGAAAGAGAGAGACAACAAATTTTCCCGAATTATCACACCGCTTTAAAGTATTGTTAGAATGTTTTTCGTGTCCCGCGTCTCCGTTGACTCCGCCCACACGTTAAGATACGCGAAATAAATTGACATAACTCAACGGTTTATTAGGTTGCATGTTATTTGATTTTTTTAACAGTACTGTGAAAAAGTGATTACACGAATAAACAAAAACATTATGTCGACATATGCTATGAATAAGTGTATAAATACCTTAACCCTAGTCCTAGCCATGCCCAGGTTTAGCCGAGTCCGGCAAACCACGTAAAAACTGACTACAGCAGCGCTCTCTCTTGTATATTATTGCTCTGAGGGTTAAGTAGATATTACCCGGCTTCGCCCAAGATTTTTAATTCTTATTCAATTAAAAAATATATGAAAAACTTTAGGAATTGGAATGATATTTCACTGCTTCATAGATCATGATGGAAGTTAATAATCTATCAGGAGCGTTGGTGGACATCATAATAGTCAGGTAGTTAGAGTATTTTATTACCGGTTAGTAGCTGAGTGGACAAACGCTTCGGATTCCCACCCGGGCGTCGTGGGTTCAATTCCCCTGCTAGCTAAGTCGTACATCATTGCACAAGCAACATCTTCCGCTTATTATGATTGCAGTAGGAGTTTGTCTAATATTTTCAGGTTATTCGAAATCCGGGAATGTTAGTCTTTCTTTTTTTTTAAATAATAGTTAATTTTTTAACAAGGTAATTTTTTTGTAACATTTTCACTTTCGTCATTTCATTAATGTTTTAATGCAACAATCCTTCAACATGGGTCTCTTCAGCAAACGCGCACCCAACATTTGTACACGGTTGACATTCAATACATGAGAACGGGTCGCTTTTACGACTCGTTTTTATGTTCAACAGCTCGGCTATGGAACGATTTGCCGGCCTCTGTGTTTCCTCCCTCCTTCAACATGGGTCTCTTCAAGACCCAATTTCACTCCATCCTTTCCTCAAAAAGACCCTCCACACAGCATCCCCAAAGATGACATAGGCCCGGAGGGAAATCATTTCCCACAAGGCCTCCTGTGTGGAGTTAATGTAAAAAAAAAAAAAAACTTTCAAACTGTGAAGCCTGGAAACATGAAATTCAAGCTCCTCATTTCCAGCATGATCTATGGATCTTTGAAATATCCTTTTGACCATCGAAAAATAAAGTAAGACACCATTTTGATTGTTCCACGTATATTTGCCGCACGTTTCAGAGTGGTAGACACTGTGAGTATCGCCCTGGTAAAAGACCACCATTCAGAATCGAAACGTTGCTTGATCGAAATGACTTTAGCCGTTTGTGACCAGATCTGAATAACCAGGTACTTCCAAACCTTCCTCTTCCCATCTCTTTCCCCTCCCCACTACGTTCAGCCTCACAACATACCCCAATTGGGTATGCCATGGCCCCACTGGCTTTAGACGGTTGGGAACAGTTGGGTATCTTGTGCGGTTTTCACTAAAAAAAATATTTAAAAAATGTTACATGTTATTTGTCCATTTAGAAAAAATAGCGTTTGAAAGTAGGGTAACTCAAAATACAAAAGTTAGTAATTTAATAACATTAATTGCGTTATAATAATATACAACACCCTTTTCTGCTCCATGTAACATGGGCTATTTTGAATACAAGCCGATGTCACGGAAAACAGACTGTTGATTGTAACTTATGGGTATTATTGTAATTTTATAGTAACGAGTGGAAGATTATTCGCTTCGCACAGTGAAAGAGAGAGGGGGGACGGGAGGGAGATAGAGTCGTGATCAGGAGAAGCTGCAGTTATGAAACTTGAAAGTGCTATTAGATAACCGTTTCATCATTTCAATTTAAGATCAAGTTTCATTTTGAAATATTATGACGCAAAAAAAATCTAGGGAAAATTTTATATTTAAAAAAATTAAACAGCATCTATCACATAATTGTGATATACTCATTACTCAAAGGCATTGCACTTGGACGGGAACTTAGCACGAAACCAAGTCAGGGGTACAATGAACGGCGTCAAATATTTGTAATATATTTTTTTTACAGTTTACGCTCTAGAGTCCCAACTGCTACTAACCGTCTAGAGCCAGTAAGATTATGGCATCCCCAACTGGGCATGTTGTGAGACTGGAGGTAGTGGGAAAGCCAAAAGATTACATTATATGAATTTATTTCATAATTCAAAGGGAATTGATACCTCACATCAATGATCACTAAGTAGCTGAGTGGACAAACGCGTCGGATTCCAATCCAGTCGTCGTGGGTTCAATTCCTCTGCTGGTTCGAGTCCTCCATCATTGCACAAGCAAGTTTTTCCGTTTATTGTGATGGTAGTAGGAGTTTTTCAAATATTGCTAGGTTATTCGTAACTTGGAAATGTTTGTCTTTCTTTTTTTTTTAAATGTAATGGATCAGTTTCCTTTCAAATTTGCCTACATAAATACTTTTAACACACAGCTTGATATGCTTGAAAATAATGTTTAGATTGACATACTTAAATTTACAGTCCCTAGCATAGATATTACACTTACAGAAAATTAATGGATTTAAAAACAGTCCGTTCGTTAGCTCCTCATTTGTAACGAATTAATGAAGTGACTGCCTCTTTAAGTCTGGTCAAAATTTCGTTGCTGGAAAGGCAAAAGGCCTTAAGCGACACTTTGGTCAAAAATGAGTTAAATATGCAGTTTCGATTAGTTATTTTTTCCGCGTCTAATGCTCTCTCGTTTAATTCTGAAGACTTTTGTGACCCTTCAGCCATCAAAAATATATTTACCATTTGGGAGAAGGCTTAACTCATGCGACACGGACTTTATTAGCTTTTTGTAGCTTCAGATAACTCTAGTGTAAACATCCGAAAATGGCGCTTCAGACCTTTTGCTTTCCGGCGACGATATCATTGTTGACAAATCACGATTGTAAACATTAGATCACCGCCATCTTCATTCACAATGTCGTATAAGAGGCGTTTCAAAATGGCCTGCAATTAAGGCCGCATAATCTGCATCTCAACGAAAGTCGACACGTTAATCACCATTTCAAAATGGCAGATAAAAAGTAGGACAACTGTCAGTTCGGTTCATTCAGAACGGGTATTATAATATATGTAATAATAATATGGTGCTTTGAAATAGATCGGAAACTTCGTACGTGACTGAAAAAAATGTGCTAAATATTTTGTAGTTTTTTTTAACATGACACACATCGGAATACGAATCTGAAATTTCACTAATTTCGCAAACTTTCGGTGTTGAATCATTTGATATGGTTCAAATTGGGTTTTGGTGTTTGGGAATCGTTCAATCGTGTTCTGTGATTGAGACCAATTTGTTGTGCGTGTGTTTTTTATTAATGTAGATTAACTATTGCATATTTTTATTAAATGATTAATTCCACGCACCTGTTATCTTCTCGTGAAAATTTTCAATAAATTACGTGTATGTTTCGTTAAAATGATAAACTCTTGTAACTTCCAATCAATTTCAAACATTTTTCTAACCTCTCTTTTTACCGTTCTGTTTTCCCTCTTAAAAAGATTTTTCCCGCCTGAAGTTCATCTGTCAAAACCAACTATTCTGATTTTGTTTAGGAAATGTTAAAAATAGAACACATTTAAATATTGGAAAAATCGTACTAAAAAAGTACCGATGACTGAAACTCGTTCAAATTCAAGTAAAACATCGCAAGAAAGTGCCTACCCCAATTTCATACATGGCCATAAAACTATTGAATTATTTTAAAATAATATTGAATGTTATCATTGCATGATACGTCTTTATCTGATAAAAAAAAAACAATCGATATTTTACAGTATACAAATAACATGAAGTATTTCATTATTTTTATCGATTTTTTCTTTATCTGATTTCTACTTACACAATAAAAAAACAACACCTGAATAATTTTCCTGAACTAAGCAGTCACATGCTTAAATTAAATTAAAAGTTCAATATGTTTGCAGGAAAATTCCAATAGAAAATATTGCTAAACGAGAATGACAACGATTTGAACCAAGACCGTTTTTATGTCGTGAATGTAACGGAAAAGTTTGTTCGTAGAACGGAAATCATTGTTGACAGATAATTATTTTCAATAACTTATATACAATAGGTACCTAATGAGAATTTTGCCGAATAATTAATACAACTTCTTTGATGTTAACAGAACACTTTTTTCGGTTCAGAATAAAAAACATTGTTCAAAGACAATAATTTAAATGTCCTCCATCCAATAGGTAAATACTGTTAATTTTGTTAAAACAATTCAACTGGTATGCCCAGTCACTCTGTAATCTGCATATTATTTTGTATAATTGAACAGGTATATATCGTTCGTATAAAAATGCCTGTGTTTTTCTGCGAAATAATTTATTGAAAACAGAGTATTTATTTTAGTGACGTGCAAATCCACGACAATGCCTGTATCAATACGAATGCTGCCACCTCCTATTTATTTATAGGCAAGTTTTGTTTAATTCTCCAACTGTCCAAACTTTATCCGCGCCGTATTACATAAACACCTGAGCGAGTGGGACTCGTAATATGTTATATTACTTAGACTAGGCACGTGCGATCACTGCGTAGGAGCGGGAGATATTTTTAAGAAAATGACCGCGAAATCATTTAATGGTTAGAAGAAAGTGATCATTGATGAGAAACGATTCACCTGTATTGTTATTTGAAGTCAAATTTTGAAGGTTCGCAAACATACAGTATTCGGACAAAGAATTGTGTATCAGGTATATTCGCCAAAGAAGTAAATAGAAGAAGTAAGAGACGACGCAGGAAGATATAGAGCCATTGAAAATATTAGAAAGAGGCGAGGACCAAGATGGGATTCTTGTGGTACTCCTGATGTCACAAATAAAGGAGTTGACTTTTAGCCTAAGATAAGAATCATCACATAATCAAGTGAATACTTGAGTCGAATAATGTCGGAACATGGGAAGATGTATGAATGTGGATGAAACACAGAGAGTTTGCAAGGATAGAGAAGACTGGTCTTGCATTTTACCTGCCTATCCTTATAAAAAGTGAGGTGTTTTGTTCCATTAATAAGTTAGATTGGTAGATACTCTATGTATCGCCCTGGTGAAATACCACCATTCAGAATCGAAACGTTGTTTGAATTGGCTTTAGCCGTGTTTAGTGATCAGATCTGAATAGCCAGGTACTTTTAACCTTCCTCTTCCTTATCTCCATCCCATCCCCACTACTTTCAACCTCACAACATACCCCAATTGGGGATGCCATAGTCTCACTGGCTCTAGACGGTTGGGAGCAGTTGGGACTCTTGTGCGGTATTCACTACAAAAATGTTTTTTTTTAAGATGAACTAAACGTCACAAAATCCAACTTAATGTGAATTATTAACCATGAAAATTCAATATTACACACTCAACGAACAAAAACTGACTTATTTGACATTTTAGAATTTATTTTGTGAAAAACTATGTCAATGATTTCATTCGATTTTAAAGTTCAGTTGTTAATGTATAAATTAATGTTATATATTGTTTTGATGCGCTACTATGTTCGTAACTATAGGTAGATACCATATTATTAAAGTATAAAAGGGTTGTTGAAAGAATCGGAAAATAGCCAATCAATAATTTTTAACAAAATATTACACGGGCAGTTGAGAAATTACGACTAGGTATGCTTGTACCAATAAAAGTTGAACGATACAAGGTTGTCGCTCCCAAGACCATTTAGTCAGAATGTTGTGCACTAGTTCATATAGTAATTATCATTATTTAATAGGAAAACGCCTTGCGCATTCCGGTACCGAGATTGCAGAAATGTTTGCTATTTTAGCCGTCGGATTAAATGATTTTTTCGCAACGAAATTACCATATTTGCAATAATTTGAATTTATATTCGGAACGCACGACCGGATCGTGCAGAAGAGAATTAATCGGCCAAGCTCGGTGCTATTTTCTATTGATTCTTTAATATAGCAGAGATACATGTAAGCGTTAAATTAATATTTTAAACTTGCATGGAGATTGGGGCGAGAAAGAGGAGATTATTCGCATGATTAAATTAAACAAACATTTAAAATTTCTTCATTATAAAAGCGTAGGAAAGACTTTGATCTAATTTGCATTTTCAAAATTATTGATTGTATAATTGACTCACCTTCGTTCCTTGCAGTAGACTCAGAAACAATGAATAGCTGTTCCTCAATCATTACTCTACTAATTATGGGTACCATTCTCCACTGTCCAATAATTGCCATTTTACATTTGACATTTCAACAATGTATCTGCTCTAAGCTATCGATATAATTAGCGTTGTGACCGCTTTGAAATAACTACTTCAAAGAACTACTTCTTTTGGCAACAGTTCCTACTTCATTCATTGTTCATTGAACAAATACTTCAATTGAAGTCGGTAGTTCATTTTAGCGTTCATTCATTTCAATAACTTCATTTCATTGAACAAATATTTCAATTGAAGGTGGTAGTTCATTTTAGCCTTAATTCATTTCATTAACTTAATTTCATTGAACAAATACTTCAATTGCAGTCGGTAGTTCATTTTAGCGTTCATTCAATCTCTACCGACTAGCACGTGCTTTTTTGGCGAAGAACCGGTTCCAAAAAGAACTGAATAAATAAGCAGATAAATTCAAATCTCTTTTTCAAATTTCTTTTAGTTCGACTTCAATTGAAGTGTTCACTTCGAAGGGTTCATTTTAAAGAACTAGCAATTCGTGAAGCATTCACAAAGCATTGAAGTTTTTCCCAACGCTAGATATTATGTATTTTACAAATTCAATTAAATAATCAGACAAGCGATTAACGGTTGATTCCTAGCGATTGTAGTAAAAAAACTCTTAGCACGGTTAGTAGCTGAGTGAACAAACGCTTCGGATTCCCACTCAAGCGTCGTGGGTTCAATTCCTCTGCTAGCCAAGTCCTCCATCAATTGCACAAGCAACATTTTCCGCTCATTATGATGGCAGTAGGAGTTTTTCAAATAATGTCAGATTTAAAAACAAAAAAATAGTGAATACCGCACAAGAGTCCCAACTGCTTCCAACCGTCTAGAGCTAGTTAGACTATGGCATCCCCAATAGGGGTATGTTGTGAGACTGAAGGTATTGGGGACGGGAGAGAGATGGGGAAGAGAAAGGTTGAGAAGTAGGTCGGTTAAAGCCATTTCAAGCAACGTTTCGATTCTAAATGGTGATCTTTCACCAGGGCGATACTTAGAGTATCTACCACTCTGGAACGTGCCGCAAATAAACTTTTTATTATTTTATTTCAATTGGTGATTTTTTACAAAAACGGCGCTGTACAAATTATCCAAATATTATTATTATTATTAAATGTGTTGTGACATATATTAATTGAATAAAAGTTATAGGCGCACGCCGGGCTTTGACCCGCGACCTTTGGATTCGCAGTCGAGCGTCTTACCACTCGACCACGGAGGCCGTCAAATTATACGTAACCCGGGAATGTTTGTTTTTCTTTTAAAATTAATTTATTAAAATTATTTTTTAAATACTCGTCTAAAAGTTCCAACGCCGAAAATTCCACTCGCGCCTGAATGGTGTCAATTTAAATGTTATTAAATAATCACGTATGCAGCCACTGCCAGCATGATACTAAACTTTTACTAAGGCAACCACGATTAAAATAGTACGATTAAACAGTGTTAATTACTCGCCGCGAAAATATATTGAGTGCACTTAGTCTATGCGAGGAATGTTTGGATTGCTCAAATGCTCGCTTGCACAAAATATCATAAATCGTAATGTGGCCGGCCATCAAATTATCCGTAAATCTTTAAAATTTTCGATTAACAAACGTTCAACACTAACTTATTTTCCGGTATGCAACGAAAACCTTGATAAATGCAAAGAGCAACAAATTTAACCACAATTAAGTACAAGAATACTCATCAAACATTCCCGTACCTACCTACCTAACACATTGCATGGTCGAACAAATTCAGTGGCGCAACGACTCTCGCTCTCCCAGGCATTTCTGATAACTGGACCCCACTATTTCAAACAAGCATGAATATAAAAATAATACAAAATATGTTTCTTGGCCTTAAAGAAAATTATATTGTACGAGGGATTCGAGCAAAACCCTTAAATGAATTAAATAATGTAGATACTGATTTAATAAAACAAATTTGTAACTTTATTCCACTTTTATTATTTTGACTGGACCGGTTTCAGCCTATGACGGCCATCTTCAGACTAGTCATAGGCTGAAACCGGTCCAGTCAAAATAATAAAAGTGGAATAAAGTTAAAAAATTTGTTTTATTAAATCATTAAAATGGAATTCCACCACGAATTAACAGTTTCAAAATTAGAAATAATAATGTAGATACGTTACTGAGACAGCGCGCCTGGTTGCACTAAACCAAGTCAACGAGACATACCTTCAAAACACGCTTTATATAGCTATCTCTTTCGCACCCACATATTCTTTGAATGGTTATCCTTTTCATACGCGGGTGAAACATTTATTGGTGCAACATTTGTGGTGCTACATTTTTTGTAAGATTTGTATGAATATGTCTTGTATTTTATGCCTATGGCAAAACCATGGGTATTTTTGCAATACCTATAGATTTAATAATTGACTAATTTGAAAAATTAAAACCTTAATCTTGTTTTGTCTTTGATATTTTTTATCGAAGCACAATTTAAAAAAAAATACATCGATGATATTATTTTTCTTTTTTTTCGATTTTTCAATGCTCAGACCAGACAGACAAATTATTTTATTAAATATTAAATTAATGAAAGTACAGGATAAATTATGCATTCAGCAAGTATCAACCTTATTATTCGACTTCATAATAGAACGTTCCATTGAAATTGATTAAAAGTTCATTTTTAATATAATAAAAATAACACACTTGAAAACTGTTGAAGAATGAATGGAAAAAATTCCGAATGTTAGGTCGCAAATAAGAAAAAATACTAGTTCTCAGTGACGTTTTGTAAGGACATCACTTTTGGAAGTGAATACATATGCACCAATACACACAATCCTAAGCTTAGGTTGTTTTCGAAATCTATTTTCGCAACCTTTTCATATTTCTAGCTGTTTTCAATGGAAATTTCAAAAGACCATGGCTTTAAATGAAACCATTTTGTTGAAAAAAGTTGTCCAGTTTATTCGCGAGTTTGTTTATGGGAACAGACAAACTTTAGGACGAATTTTGAAACTTTTAATTATTGAAATAATAACCTTTTAATTATTGAATAAACTTTTAATTATTAAAATAATATCAATAATCTTCAACGTAAATATGAAACAGAAAAAATAACAGTCGCGGCCGAGACTCGAACTCGGAACCTCTACTCTATCCGGGAGTAACGCTTCTGCTAGTTGGGCCACCGAGACTTTATAAGAAACTGAAATTTTTTATTCGATCTATTTTCGCGTTTGAAAATTATTAATGTTTTTTTTTTTTTTTTCTTTGATTTGGCTGCCATCTTTGTATAATATTCAAAGCTTTACCCGAGCACATATTATATACCTAGATGGTGTCTTGGATAAACCATACATTTTCATTTGGGGAAGATCTTTGACTCCTTACAATGTCGAGAATATAATAACAATATAAATAGTTTTTTATAAGGTCTTGGTGGCTCAATAATAAGAATAAAAGCTTTAAAGTTAATTCTAATTTAATAAATTTATTTATCTGTTTTTGTAAAGCGTAATTAGCGTGAAACGGTGATGTAAACTAAGTTATTAATAAGCAAAAACGCGTAATGCATCGATGCCAACTCTGACCAAAAAAAATGCGCCACAGGCAAAAGTTTTGATATAAAAAGACAGGTCGACACGCCACGCTATGCATGAGCATATCGTATGAGGCACCCACCTAATTCAAATAAAAAATTATAATTCTGTAACAAAAAATCACGTTGCATATACTTACAAGAGTTTTTAACATGCATGTACATTGTATGCACACACGTGCCTGTTATCATAGAAAAATATGCACTACTCTGTGCATATTTTGCTATTCGACCATTTGCAGTATTTAAACAATTCCGTTATAAAATCCATAAAGCAGAATATCTGTGAAAAAATCAAGTGAAAACTCTTTAACGGTGAGCTCTGGCGTCATGAAATTTGCCCGATTTTTTTTTACAGGGACCACACAAGAGTCCCGACTGCTCCCAACCGTCTAGAGCCAGTGAGACTATAGCATCCATAATAGGAGTATGTTTTGAGGCTGAAGATAGAGGGGAGGGGAAGGAGATTGCGCAGAGGGAGGTCGGGATGTATCTGGCTATTAAGATCTGGTCACCAAACACGGCTAAAGCTATTTCAAACATCGTTTCGATTTTAAATGTGTCTACCACTCTGGAACTCCGCAAATATAGCATATGTATTATTTATTATTTTATATTAATTCAATGTGTTATGACACATATTAATTAATAATACCTTGAAATAGGTTTTTATATTTTTTAAGTCGCAACTGCTCCCAACCGTCTAGAGCCAGTGAGACTATGGCATCCCCAAACGGAGTATCTTGTGAGGCTGAAGGTAGTGGGGAGGGAAAAGAGATGGGGAAGGGGAAGGCAGGAAGTACCTGTCAATGTGGTCACTAAACACGGCTAAAGCCATTTCAAGCAACGTTTCGATTCTGAAAGATTGTCTTTTACCAAGGCCAATGATAGTATATACTACTCTATGTCAAGGTAACTTTCTTCAGCTCAGAAGGTCATTTGTATAATTTATTTAATAATAGTAGGTACCTACCTACGCCTATACTGTTTTAAGAACGAATCTCATTAACAATAAATCATTTCCTTTGTGAAATTGTGAGTACGTACGTCCGTACGAGTGTGAACTTTTAAAATTTGGAACTGATTGAAATTATCAAATTTTTAAAAGAATCTTTGCAATCCGTACCTACCTGTAATGTATTTTGGCAGACATTATTCTATTTTTGAAATGGGTGGATTAAAGCAACTGATATTTTTTTCTTGGCAGGTCAAGTTACATTCCGAGATTTTTCACGGGTAACAAGTAACAACTAGTTTGAAAATAAAGGTTTTTTTCGTGGATTCGTGATAAATCGCATTTTACGTTTGGAGAACTGACACAACGGAAAAACTTTGTTTCCGGACGTAGAATTGTGTACTCTGTGAAAACACTGTAAATAGGCCAACAATTTATTTTATTATGTTACAAACAATTGTTACTGATTTTAATGATTTTCACTGATAACTAGTGTTTACAAAGATATCATCAGTAGTAAAAAGTAATTAATGTCCTAGTACATAACATCCCAACCTTCCTCTTCCTCATCTCCTTCCCCTCCACACTACCTTCAGCCTCACAACATACCCCAATTGGGGATGCCATAGTCTCGCTGGCTCTAGACGGTTGGGAGCAGTTGGGACTCTTGTGTGGTATACAGTATAAAAATATTAAAAATACATTAATAATATTTAAATTAGAATTAACGTATTAAACCTTTTTTAAATTAATTAACTTCAGTTTCGATAACGTCGAAAAATATTAATACTGTTTTAATAATCTATAGGAATATTTTTTTAAAGAAAGACAAAAAATCCCGTGTTACGAATAACCTGACAATATTTTAAAAACTCCTACTGCCATCAACTGAGCGGAAAATGTTGCTTGTGCATTGATGAAGGAATAAGTTACAATCAATAGTCTGTTTTTTGTGACATCGGCTTGTATTCAAAATAGCCCATGTTACATGGAGCAGAAAAGGATATTGTACGAGGCCTGTTCAAAAGAAAAGGTGAATTTTGAATTTTCGCGGGCTGTGTACATTCGAATATCGATTTTTTTTGGTTATGTTGGTACATATATGTTTATCATATGTTAGCATTATCAGTCATTTTGGATTAGTGGTTTGTTTTTGACAGCTGGAAGCGTTTTTGTGTGTTCTTCGATTTTTTACTTTTGAAATAAATGGATCAAAGAATAAAATCCATGATTTGTTTATCCACAAATTCAGGACGCTCATCGTCATTAACATCTTCTCGGCCTTCTGAAAAGTGTTTATAAGTGGTACAAGCGGTATACGAGTATATATATATATATATTATGAATGCACTCACTCCATATCTGTACACGATAAATATAATAATAAATGCATACAACATATCTACCTACCTATTTATACGTAGTACGAACGGTATAGTAGGTATGTACGTAGACACTTAAAAATATATTAATAATTATAACGTTTTAACGTCAGGTGACAGAAGATAAAAACATTATTATTGCCGACAGATAAGAATATTTATATTTTTAATAGCTACAAAAACGAAACAATAAATAAATTATAGTCCTGCAATTAAATACATTAATATGTTACATAATAAACCTTATCATTTCTATTTTTTTTTAAAGAAAGAAAAACATTCCTGGTTAACAATCTGAAAACATTTAAATAAAACTTCTACTTCCATCATAATATGGAGAAAATGTTGCTCGTGCAATTATGGTGGACTTAGCTAGCAGAGAAACTAAACTCATTTGACATTTTAAACCATTGCTTTAACCGTGGTTAGTGACCGAATCTGAATAAAGTAAAGTATCTTTTTGATAATCTTATATGAATATGTTAGAGTCGTAAACTTATTGTTTAGGAACTCTGTATATAAAGAATATCTAAGTCTAAGTCCGAATCTGAATAGCCAGGTAATTCCCAATCTTCCTCTTCTCCTTACATTCCCACTCCCTTCAGCTTCTCAATATATCCCAATCGGGGATGCAATAGTCCCACTGGCTTCGAGCAGTTGGATCGTATTCACAGTTATTACATTAATAACACAAAACAATAATCTAATCTCAAACTAATAACACTTTTCTAATCTCATTAGGTTTTTCCACCAAAACCGAATTTTCCTGCCAGTAAACAATTAACCTGTCAATTCCAATTTCTTTCTATTGTTTGCGTTAAATGGAACGCATTCAAATAAGAAAAAAATATAACAAGAAACCAACTAACTACCTACGACAATTTTAATAGGCAGTATTTACATAATGAGGCATGAAAAAACCTCAGATAGGTTACTACCTCAGAGAAATTATATATATTTAGAGAGAGAGCTTAATATTTTTACCCAACCTATACAAATTTACGATAAATCACTTTCTCCGGGTTTTTACGTCGTAAACCGTGAGAGAGAAAGAGATAAAACAAGTTGTCACATAATATCGCACCACTATTCGATATATGAGCATGTTTTCCGTCTCCCGCGTCTCCGGCGACTCCGCCCACTACGTTTTGTTACGCGACATAACAGGGCATAACTCAACGGTTTTTTAGGTTATATCCTATATTTTTGTTGATAACAATACTGTGAAAAATTGCTTATGCAAATAAACAAAAAATTATGTCCACATGTGCTATGAATGGATGTATAAATACCCTAGCCCTAGCCATAGCCCTAGCCACGCCCGATTCAGAAAAAAAAAAACAAAAATCCTGACTATACAAGCTATCCCTCCTGGTATATTATTGCTCTAGTTTACATTGACGAAGCCATCATAACAGTTCAAAGATGTCTGAGTAAAAACGTCTAAAGAAAAAAAGGGATTTTCTAATAAAAAAACAATAAGTGTTGTTAAATACTTATAATTCATCTCCCTTCTAAGAAAAAATTGTGGTGATTTTGGAATCTCCCGTAATCTTAAATTCTTTTCCCGCTTTTTGGCACGACTACTCTGTCCCCAAATCGTTAAAAAATATTTGATATAAAATGTTACTTTTCGTTTTATTAAATAGCCACTCTGTGTGTAGTAGGCATTTTAAATTCATAGCAAGGTCATGTAAACTGGAGTTTTTTTCAGACATAATTAATTAATTCAAAAACAACACCTGGATGTCGTTTTTTCTACAGTTTGTGTTAGATGTTAAATAATTTACTTCATGCTGGTGTATACAAGGTACACAATTAATACATTATAATGTGTACAATGTCAAGGTAAGGAATAATTATTTTTCTATCGGTATTACACCAGATGGGTGACGATTTAATCTGGTAAAGTCTTAGAGTACATAGAGTAGTATCTATCCAAGGCAGTGAAGTCAGTTTTGGACTTGTTTTTGATGATTTTAACATGACTCGGCGCAGTTGGGCGTGGCTAAGACTAAGGCTACGGTATTTATACATCCATTCATATCACATATCGACATAATGTTTTTGTGTATTCGTATAGCCACTTTTCACAGTATTTTTATCAACAAAAATATAGCATATAACCTAAAAAACCGTTTAGTTGTGTCAAGTTTTGTGGCATAATAAAAAATGTGGGCGGAGTCCCGCCAGTGTTACTTCAAGGAACCAGCACCTTAAGATCATTATGACAGTATATAGAAGCGGGCCAAGAAATTTGTTGTCTCTTTTTCTCTCATGGTGTAGGCCATAAAAGCCCGGAGAAAGTGATTTTTCGCAAGTTTGTGTAGGTTGGGTAAAAATAATTAGCTCTCCCTCCATATATTGTTACTTCAAGGGTAAAGTTTAGGTGTTTCTAAAAAGTATGTGAACACCTATTTACTCTGAATGTGCTCAAGGCATTGTGTTGACAAGGAGCCATCAAATTTAAAGAAACGTAACGATGAAGGAACGTCTTCATTTTCAACGAAAAGGTTTGTAGTTTGTAGAATACGACATGGAAAGGATAATGATTTTATGTTTTTGCCAGTGGAAGGATGTCGAAATTCAGAAAAATCTCGTCTTCAACGCGAAAATGTGCCAAAATGTGCCCCATCTGTCAAAAGCGTAATTTTTCAGGAGGAAATAAAAAACTGATTTTTGAAAGTTACAGATTGTTTTTTGAGACATCGAAAATACGTTTTGTAGTTTTAGATGCAATAGTGTATTTTCACTAGCGTTGTGACCGCTTTGAAAGAACTACTTCTTTTGGCAACAGTTCCTACTTCATTCATTGTTCATTGAACAAATACTTCAATTGAAGTCGGCAGTTCATTCATTTCAATAACTTGATTTCATTAAACAAATATTTCAATTGAAGTTGGTAGTTCATTTTAGCCTTCATTCATTACATTATCTTCATTTCATTGAACAATTACTTCAATCGAAGTTGGTAGTTCATTTATTTCATTGAAAAATACTTCAATTGAAGTCGGTAGTTCATTTTAGCGTTCATTCATTGACATCATTAATGATAGAACTACTTCAATTTGCAGGAATTTTATTTTGGCAAGCAACCAGTTCCAGTTCTTTTCCTTTTCAAAACTCTACCGACTAGTACGTGCTTTTTCGGCGACAAACCGGTTCCAAAAAGAACTGAACAAATAACCAGATAATTCAAACCTGCGAGTTCGACTTCAATTGAAGTGTTCACTTCGAATGTTTCATTTTAAAGAACTAACAATTCGTGAAGCATTCACAAAACATTGAAGTTGAACGCCAATTTTCACCAATAAAACATTGAAACTTGAAGTACAAATTGAAACTCTACGCAATGTCATATTTTACTCATTTTTGTAGAGTTGACCACATGGGAGGTGTAGAGATATATCGCTTTTTGCTTTGGAGAACTGCTAGCTATGTCGTATTTTTTTTTTAATAGATAATACCGCACAAGAGTCCTAACTCGTCTAGAGCCAGTGAGACTATGGCACCTCCAATCGGGGTATGTTGTGAGGTTGACGGTAATGGGGAAGGCAAGGAGATTAGGCAGAGGGAGGTTGGGATGTATCTGGTTATTAAGATCTGGTCACTAAACACGGTTAAACCCATTTCAATCAACGTTTCAATTCTAAATGGTGGTCTTTCACCAAGGCGATACTTAGAGTATCTACCACTCTGGAACTTCGCAAATATAGCAAATATATTATTTATTATTTTATGTTATTTCAATGTGTTTTGACACATAATAATTAATAATACCGGTCGATAGCTGAGTGGACAAACGCGTCGGATTCCCACCCGGGCGTCGTGCGTTCAATTCCTCTGCTGGCTAAGTCCTCCATCTTCTTATGATGGCAGTAGAAGTTTTTCAAATATTGTCAGGTTATTCGTAACCCGGCAATGTTTGTCTTTATTTAAAAAAAATACATATATGAAAATATATATTATTTGCACACGCCGGGTTTGAGCCCGCGATCTCTGGATTCGTAGTCGAGCGTCTTACCACTCGACCACGCAGACCGTCACAATACTTAACAATCTGTTTGGTGAAATATCAACTCAATTGCTATTTTTAGAGCTGAAAAAGAGTTTAAAACATTAGATAGAATTAAGTAGATATCTCTAGAAGTTGTAATGAATTTGAGATACGGGCTAGATATTAAAAGAGGGCTTTAAAAGCTAAAGCAAAAGCAAAACTGACAATTTTAACGTTGGTCAAAAAAAAATACTTTTATTTTGATAGTAGGGTCCTCGAATGGTCGAAATCAGCCCTGCTTATAAATACAAAACCATGCTTTTAAAATATATTATAAAGCAATCTAAGTAATGATTAGAATAATTTAAATGTTAATAGGATTATTCCGAAAAGTCGGCAAAAGTCATAGACCGGCCTTGGGCGGCTTATTGGCTTGTTCCTTCACGGAGCGAATTAAACAATTCCAAGCAAAACCGCTACAAAAAACAATCATATTTTACGACTTTATGAGATAAATAAAAGCAATTCAATTATTATTAACCCTGCGCCAGATATAAAACCATTACTATTGTACTCCAAGTCAACGCCTAGACTTGTTACTCATTACGTTACTGATTTTGATAAGAAATCAATTAAATTGAAAATATAAACAAAAATTTAGGAAAATTATGATCACGCTCTAAGAGCAATAATATACAAGAGGTAACTCTGTAGATCGATCTGTAGTCAGTTTTTACTAGGTTTAACTGACTCGGTTGGAGCTGGGCGTGGCTAAGACTAGGGTTACGGTATTTATACATTCATTTATAGCACATGTCGACACAATGTTTTTGTTTATTCGTATAACCACTTTTTCACAGTATTCTTATAAAAATAAATATACCATATAACCTAAAAAACGAGTTATGTTCAGTTTAGTTGCACATCAAAGCGTGTGGGCGGAGTCAAAGAACATGGTTACAATACTTTGAAGCGCTGTGAAATTTTGCAAAAATTTTGCTGTCCCTTTTTCTCTCACGGTATACGACGTAAAAACCCGGAGAAAATAATTTATCGCAAATTTGTTTAGGTTGGGTAAAACAAATTAGCTCTCTCTCAATAGATATTCTTACTCTGAGATCACGCTGTAGTATGTCTAAATCGTCGCCGAAAAGGCAAAGGGTCTGAAGCGCCATTTTGCGAAGTTTACACCGAAACACATTAAAGTTTATATTTTATTTTACAATAAACTAAAAGTCTTCAGTACCTGATGGGATTTTGGTAAAAAAAAGTTAACTCGGGTAACACAATGCCCTCACTAAGTTGCCTGAGGCGACAAAAAGCTAAAAAGTAACAAACTTGTGTGGCTTGAGTCAAGCCTTCTCCCAAATGGTAAATGTTTTTGAGATGGCTGAAGGGCCACAAAAGTCTTCAGAGTCAAACGAGAGTCAGAGCATTCAATGCATTAAAAAACTGATCAAAACTACATATTTAACTCGTTTTTTACCAGTGTCGCTTAAACCCTTTTGCCTTTCCAGCGACGATATGTATTGTCCTGCCGCTGAGAGCTCGATTGCAATATAATACGGTGTGACCAACGCAACTGAGCGCAATTTTAGCTCAGCAGTTGATATGTATCCCGCTAAGCGTCAGTTGAAGACGTCCGCGTAGTTCTTTAGGGGTCATGGTCACAACATTATTTACTAATGTGCGATAAAAAAAAGTACACAATATTATTTGTGAATTCCAGGAAGTCATTTATTTATCAGAATAAAAGTACAATAGTATTCAATTGATATTTTAAAAAATATATGTGTGTGTGGTTAAATTTTACTTTGACAATATCTTCTACTTATGTAAATACATGTTTATTGTTCGTTTTATTTTGCAAAGGCTTCATTATTTAATAACATTTAGTCAAAACCCTTAAAAAATAGATATTTTTTTAACATTTATCAATAGTTTTAAATAATTGTTTCTTTGGACTACTGACAAGTAGTTTTTTTAAGCCTTAAATCTTTTGATACATTTAGGTTGAGTTGTTTCAAACTTTCGTCACATATGACATCGTTACAATTCCACGATTAGCGCCATTTTATTTTTTTTACGTTTTAACGGTCCCCGTTAAACGTCTATTCTCGGCTTATTTCAGCTTTTGAACAAATCGTGATCAGCTGACAAGCAAAACAACATGACTTTAATACTTTTTAGTTGATCGCAAGTTGTTCAAAAGTTGAAACGGACCGACAATCGGGGCCTAACGGGGACAATTTGACTGTCAAAAAAAAACAAATCAATTATCAAACTAATCATTCATTCAATAATCAACATCGACGATGTCGATTTTTTTGTCAATAGCGGTGAATTTCACAATTGAAATACATTTATTGGCATTAAAAATACAACTTATCCAGTTCAACATTCCTTGCCGTAGACTCAAAAACAATGAATTGCTGTTCCTCAATCATCACTATACTCATTATGGGTATAATTCTCCAATGTCAAGACTTTTGAACTTAAGCCATGATCTTGTAATTTTTGGTAGCAGTCTGAATGATTTTTGTCATTCTTTAAGACTTGGCTTGAATGTTCTCTCTTATGTTTATTTTGTCCTATTTTTGTCATCGCTTCATTTATTATTATGCATGTGCTATTCTTTCTCTGTTGCTCTTTTTTCCATTTCGTTTTTTATTTGTATTTTTTGTAATTGGACTTTGATCCGTTAATTTATAAATAAATAAATTGCGACGACCGCTCAGTCAAAAGTATATGGTGAAATGGAATTGAGCAATCCCTAGCTAAGCGTAAATATCCTATTTACTAAGCGTTCGCTCAGGTTCGAGCGGTAAATGTGATAGAATGCATTAGAATGATAGACGTGAAGCTAAACAGCTTAGAATTTCATATTGGTGTAGATTCCTTTATTGGTACGCCTACTCTAGAGAGATAAACAAAACGCGCATAATTTGCAAAAAGCAATCAGTGTTTTGATTATTTCAGAGTGTGAATGTGTGGCCTGGTGACGTAATGTCTCACACCTCGTCATACTTGTAAAATAATGCCAATTCTTCTTAATTTATCGATGGGACCGTACGATTAATTTAATTTCCAGGCGGATTCAACGCCAAACACAGTAATTATTCTTTTATTTGTGTGGCCAGCGTGTGCAGACTATCCAAATGTTAACCGGAGGACTGTTTAGTAATAATTCTAATACGAAGTTATTCGCGGACCGGATTTTCCAGGGATCTCAGTGTCCTTGTGCTGGTTTTTATGGCACTACTGTCTCTGTATAAATTAAATAAACCAACACGAGTCCGCCACTCTGGGAGGGGCGAGGTGGACAATGTAGACATACGCACGGAGGTGTGGACTTGCGAATATTATATTTTATTGCTTTTATTTATACTTTTAAACGGTAAATATATGATATTTACACGGGGAAATTATGGGTACGTGTTTACCGCAGGCTAGGAAGAGGTGGGAGGACCGTGTTAAAGAGGACGGGAGGGACTGAGGACTAGAGGAGAGTGGCGAGGGTTTACGGCCACGTGATGGCAATGTGATGATGACAAAATAAGATTTCTGAGGCGTAAATGTGCGTAATATATTCAAGACCAATAATAATAAATATATAGCAGAAGTGGATGAAAGACAAACTAGACTGAATGCAGTAGAAATGTGATCCCTGAGGTGTATGTGTGGTAAAACCACTGTGACCGCATTACTACTGTAGAGATTATAAAAGTTCAATTTGTGTACTTGTAAGAAAAGGACGCTTAGATGTTTTGGATATGTACGACAGATGGACTGAGAGGTCCCACTCACGGCCCAACATGTTGGATACAACATGTGTGAAGGTAGGGTGGAGAAAGCTGGTTGGATAGTCTGTAGACTCTTTTTATATATATATTTATTATATATTTATATATATTATATTTCCTATGTTATCCTACATTTTAATGTTTTTAAACTTCAATTTAAGTAAAAATATCTGCAATGTAATTGTAAAAAACTAGTAAAACTCGATTTTGGCAAATTGTGGGTTGGACGCTTTCTGCAAAACTACGTCCAATTGAGGTATGTTATGAGGCTGAAGGTAGCAAGGACGAGAAAATATAGCAAAAAGGAAGGTTGGGGAATATCTGGCTATTCAAATCTGATCACCTAACATGGCTAAAGCCATTTTAAGCAAAGGTTTTGATTTTGAATGGTGGTCTTTCACCAGGGCGATATTTAGTATCTGCTACCGTCTTAACCACTCGACCACGGAGGCCGTCATAATGATATATAAAAATACTAATAATACCTTAGCTAACAATAGCTAGGTAGTACCTACAAGTAAACTAGCTCCATTGTCGAAAATAACTTAAAGAAGACTCGTCTACAGATCGATATTGATCAAAAATATAATGTAAATGTTTTTGAAGCACGCATGTCATTAATTCCGGATACGACCAATTCTGAAAACTATAACCACTTGATAGTATTTCTATAGAAATGGTGGGTATTTTTCACAGATATTCCCCTACTCGTACGATCGTGTAATTTAATTGCGTTCATTATGCATTATGCCCGCGCTAGGCAAGAAAAAACCCGACAAACGTGAATACATAATTATCGTCGGCTCGACTATCAGTTGGGCAGAAGAATTCGTAATGATATTTCGCCGGTCGAAAGAATTTTAAAGCGCTAAGTATGATATAAAGCGTTGGTGAAACGAAGTGAAAGCCACTTTAGAAAATATGCATTTTCATTAGTGAACGTGCATAGACAATAATTAAAAACTTCCGAATTTATTTTCAATCTCAACTATAAATCAATCAACAGCAGAAAATCTGTCCGGACAACCCATTAAAAACTGTAAAACAGTGAGTTGGGTCATAGTAATTGTTTTTGTGAGGTATTTCTAAATTTGAGACAAGACGCCGCTTAAAATATATACTCGTATATATATATTGTAAATGCCGCACAAGAGTCCCAACTGCTCCCAACCGTCTAGAGCCAGTAGGACTATGGCATCCCCAATTGGGGTATGTTGTGAGGCTAAAGGTAGTGGAAAGGGGAAGGAGATGAGGAAGAGGAAGGTTGAGAAATACCTAGCTATTCAGATCTGGTCACAAACGGCTAATGCTATTTAAACCAAGCAACGTTTCGTTTCTGAATGGTGGTCTTTCACCGGGGCGATGTTTGGAGTATCTAATTACGAAAAAATTAAATATCTTAAATATTAATCGACCTATACTATCGACCAATACTTAAAATGGTCACCACATACAACTATTCTTAAAAATAGAGTTTGAAAATTAAAATATTATATCTTTAGTTGTTTAAGGCATATTCTTAACGAACAATTACTAAGAATGACCTACTTTGCTTTCTGTCAATCCATAATTCAATATGGTATAATAGGATGGGGCGGCACTTATAAAATGCACACACTAACCCTCTTAAAATTAATAATTAAAATAATCTTCAAAAAACCTTTTTATATTCATCAGAACTTTTATTTAAAGAATTTAAAGTCATAAAATTAAATACTCTTTATTTGTACCACGCCACGTTACAAATATTTAGAGAAGAAATTTTAAGCAAAACCGCACCATTCAAAAATACAAAAAATCTGAGGCAAAAATGCACTTTACCGATTCCGATGTGTAAAAAAACAATAGGTCAACAAAGTTACAAATATCTTAGAACAAAATTCGATTGATTAATGATGATCTCAAAGAATTCAAAATACGATTAAAAACGTACACTGAAAACTTAAAATAAATATTTGGAAAAATAATTACAATAGTTTATTAGTAACTAAATAAATAACACCCCCTCATACATACAAGCACAGCTTATTTATGAGGGTCATCTTTATAATGAAAATTTAGATTAAAAATACAAATATTAATATAACACTTCACAATAGAATGTATTATCTCTGTTTTGTATTATCTACTATGTATTATGTTTGATAAAAATAAATAATGATAATTAAGTAGAAAATTTCAAATTTCAGAGTGGTAAATACACTAAGTATCGCCCTGTATATACACTAAGAATCGAAACGTTGCTTGAAATGGCTTTAGCCGTGTTTGGTGACCAGATCTGTGCTCTGTACTCCCAACCTTTCTCTTCCCCATTTCCTCCCCTCCCCACTACTTTCAGTCTCACAACACACCCCAATTGTGGATGCCACAGTCTAACTGGTTTTAGACGGTTGGGAGC
This sequence comes from Drusus annulatus, assembly GCA_022651775.1. NCBI lineage: Eukaryota > Metazoa > Arthropoda > Insecta > Trichoptera > Limnephilidae > Drusus > Drusus annulatus. Next base: position 1,154,580 of record JAGWCC010000086.1, read on the forward strand.
AGTTGGGCCATTTGTGTGATATTTACTGTGAAAAAATAAAAATAACTCTCAAACCTGGATTAATGAAATTTGCACAGCACATTTACTGTCTGGAATTTTATGATCAACGCAACTATTTTCAGCTCGCAACATCATTTCCGTCATAAGTTAACATTAATTAAACACAAAACATTGTTTGGTTCTTATTTTTTAATTGCTCGATAAGAAAAAAAAATTACTCACTTCGAACATAACTACAACGCAGCAAAAACTCTCAAACAATGAGCTCCAGCGTGGTGAAATTTGCACAACTCTTGTGTTTGGGCTTTCTGGGTCAATGCTACTATTTTCACCTTAGAGCTATAGAGTTTTTAGATAAATATGCAATAAACTGTCAAAATATAAAAAAATATCCCAAGTTTCAATGTGATTTTTATGAAGAAAAATAATATTGAGACCTTAGAGTATACAAGAGGTAGCCCAAGCCAAAGCCAGTGAAGTCAGTTTTGGACTTGTTTTTGATGATTTTAACATGACTCGGCGCAAATGGGCGTGGCTAAGACTAAGGCTACGGTATTTATACATCCATTCATATCACATATCGACATAATGTTTTTGTGTATTCGTATAGCCACTTTTTCACAGTATTTTTATCAACAAAAATATAGCATCTAACCTAAAAAACCGTTTAGTTGTGTCAAGTTTAGTGGCAAAATAAAAAATGTGGGCGGAGTCCCGCCGTTAACCAGCGAAAATAACCAGCTTAAGATCATTACGACAGTATATAGAAGCCGTCAAAGAAATTTGTTGTCTCTTTCTCTCTCATGGTGTACGATGTAAAAACTCGGAAAAAGTGATTTATTACAACTTCGGATGGGTTGGGTAAAACAAATTAGCTATCCCTCCATATATTGTTACTTCAAGATTGAGACCTATAATGTCTTAACTAATTTTTAAATGTAATTTATAATTACCCTAATGATGCGTTGCATTACAACTTGTAAATTGACTAGCTAATGAAACTACGTGAAAATGTTACGTGGCGTGTTTACTCTGCGTTAAATGGTCTCACAATGTAATTACCTCGTTAGAGATTACTAATATATGTACTTTGCCTGTAATTGTCAACGTGTCATAAAACAATTATAAAACCTTATGATGTCCATCATCGAAGGTGAAGTTTACGGCAAATAACACATTCTACATCCGACAATACACGGAGTAAATTGATTGAAGATTTCCGGAAAACTTAACACAACTGTAGAGTGGTAGATACTCTCGGCATCGCCCTGGTGAAATACCACCATTCATAATCGAAATGACGCATGAAATGGCTTTAGCCGTGTTTGGTGAACAGATATGTTATTTTTTTTACAGTTGATACCCCACAATAATCCCAACTGCCCCCAACCGTCTGGAGCCAGTGACAAAATGGCATACCCAATTTGGGTATGTTGTGAGGCTGAGGGTAGTGGGGAGGGGAAGGATATGGGGAAGAGAAAGGTTGGGAAGTACCTGGCTATTCAGATCTGGTCACTAAATACGGCTACAGCCATTTCAAGCAACCTTTCGATTATAAATGGTGGTCTTTCACCAGGGCGATACTTAGAGTATCTACTACTCCAAAATAGTCAGGTACATCCCGACTTACCTCTTCTTTGTCTACCTACGACCTTCAGCCTCACAACATCCCCTAATTTGACTTCTTCTTCCATTCACTTTCGCAACATACATTCTTTTCATACTCCTTTCTTCGTTCATTCGCTCTACATGCCCAGACCATATAAGCGTCCCTTTCTTGATCCTATTCATTACGCTTACATCAGCCTTGCATTCTTTCCGGATATCCACATTTTTAATTCGGTCATGCATGGTTTTACGCACATACGTCTCAGGGATCTCATTTTCACAGCGTTCAGTCTACTTTCATCCTTCCTCTGCCAGTTTCATGCCTCACTGCCATACATCAGGGTTGGTATAAGCACTCCATTGTGGACTGCTAGCTTCGCTTCTTTAGGCTAACTAGTAACAAAATAAAAATCATTAACGACAAAATGTCAGGAATTTAGATTTTCAAAAACTAAAATGAGTACTCCAAAGGCCTAAAAATATTCAATAGTTAAAATTTAAAATAAGCAAGAAACTTGTTACCTTTCGTATACTTAGCTCAAGTTACATATTTTAAAATATGTGAACAGGTTTCTTTTGTAGTACTTGACTAGACTGTTTTATCAAAAGCGTTAATTTTTTGTAAAGATTTTTTTCAAATACTCATTTTTATTTTTTACCTTTGTGATTATGATTTGGTTATTTTCGTTATTTATTTATACTGTATGAAAAGTGTACACTGTGTCGCGTCCTGATGATGAATACTACAAGACTGCCCGAAACGTTGGCTCAATAAAGTTGTGGTAGCATACCAAAAGTCAATTAACATGACAACATTGGCCGTGAAACCCCTTTTAATCATGTGTTGTTTTTGACGTATACAAACACAAAGCCCTATCACATAATAATATACGTTTATCATAATATACATATATTCACCCAACTAACTATGAAATCAACTCATGACGTGATGGCTATTATATCAAATATAATTAATTACTGAACATAAGCTATCAACAAGTAATAAATAATTTAAAAAATGGCACACACTCAATGGCTTATATTAAAAAAAAAACTCTTTCTTTTTTTGTCGTATTTTCTTTTGGCTATTTTACTTTTTCGTATTTTTTCTTGTATTTTTATACTGTGCCAAAAACATTGATATTATTCATTATAATTTATAGTTCATTATTTTCCCTCTCGTAGTGAGTTTTATACAACTCATCGGGAGTAAGTAAATTTATGAATTGATTGAATTATAATATCAGAGCTGAGTCATTTAGATACTCACTTGTACCTAGATTGTATGCAGTGGGCAATTCCTTCGCAGAAATAGTAAATATCGTCCCTCGCCATTTTGGGAAGTTTACACCCTTGGAATAACAATGTACTCTAAGTTTACACCAGAGCACTTTACAGTTTTTTTTTGTTTTACAATAAAATTCGTAATTATTCAGTACCTGGTTGGATTTTGAAAAACTTCAGGTAACTCAATGCTTTCGCTGAGTTACCTGAAGCGGAAAAAAACAAAAAAAAAAGCCACAAACTTGTGTCGCCTGAGTCAAGCCTTCTCCCAAATGCTAAATATATTTTAGATGGCTGAAGGGCCAATAAAGTCTTCAGAATCAAACGAGAGTCAGAGCATTCGATACAGAAACAAAAACTGATCAAAACTGCATGTTTAGCTCATTTTTGACCAAAGCGTCTCTTAAGCCCTTTTGCTTTTCAAGCGACGATATATTCAACTGCACTGAATGTAGTTACAAGAAGTCTATAATATAAGGCCGTGAAAATAAACATCTTATTTAAATTTACTTAAAACATTTCCTAAATCATTGGATAATTGTGTTTTCTATTGCGCTGACAACATCACTGTGCATTCAACGGCTATCGAAAAAGCATGGAAAAAGTTTTTTGTCAAAGATTTTTTTTAATTTAAAAAATGGGGGTGAGGCGCAATCAGTACGTACTGGACAGGGCGCGAGATGTCGTGGAACCGGCCCTGCGTATATATTTAATAAAATAAATAATGATTAATCTCGTTTTAATATCGTGTGTTTGTTATAAATTAACGCGCCCAACTTTGCACGGAAACAGAACGGTTCGCAATTATTCTTGCGCCACATTTAATTGCTATCGAACTATCGCCATGGAATATTGATTCGGAGACAGGTCGGTTGGCATTCTGTGTTGTCCCCTGCCAGTGTCTGCGTTTGTTTGCGGTGCACTCGGCGTCCAGTGCGTTATGTCGGCTATTGGTTCGCGCCAGGGAAAATGTCGTCGATCAGAAACGGGTATTGAAAGTGAACGGTGCTCGACGGTGACTTCCGCAGTAGTGGGTTATATTATTGTGCATTTCGAGAACTCGCTGACAAACGGTGGATAGGTAACTCGACTAATAATCCATTGTAGGTAAAGTTTAGGGAGAAAATCAACACCAAACCCACTGAGGTATTCAGTGACCATTTTAATTAGTTTTGGCCTGTTCTTGCAATGCAGGCACAAGACTCCTCTTCGTCACTTTTCTAATCTCTTTAATAATAATTACTTGTTAATATTTACACTGTTTGCATTTTTAGAATCGTTTACTTATAATACTTGAATATTAATGTTTTAAGTACCAACATATTAACTGTCCTCAATCTTATTTCCTTTTCTTTGATTTGACAAATATGTTAATATGATTTCATACGTTTCATCTGAATTTTTATACCCTTAGCTTCTGATAAATTGTTTTTTTGATCTTTTGATGTACACATGCACTGTTATACCCATATCTGAACCTTTTTCTCTCATGATTTATGATGACAATCATGATTTTAGATAGTTATAATTTGTATACATATTATGTATTATTTTTTCCTTGTTAGTTAATCTTACTAGCATAATTAATTTAGTGTGAAGCGCACTTGAGGTGAAATATCACAAAACTGCGCTATATAAGTTCACTGTTATTATTTATTATAATAAATGAAAGGATTTGAACGGGCATGATTTCGTTAGGCTCTTTGCTGACGTTTTAAGGTATGTTGCAGTGTTCTTCGACAGAGCATGGATAGACGTTGTAGTACATAAAGATGATCGAACCTAACCAACCTAACCTAACCTAACCTAAACTAACCTACCAATAACAACACAAAAGGTACTGTTTAAACTTTAGGAAATAACACCAAGTTTAATTTAAGTACTCTATGTATAATGATTCTTAGCGATAAGTCATCGATACTTATCCAATGGGCATGATTGTTTTGGGCTGCTTGTTGACGTTTCAAGATATGTTGCAGTGTTCTTCAACAGAGCAGAGATAAACGTTGTAGTACATAAAGATAACCTACCAATAACTACACAAAAGGTACTGTTTAAACTTCAGGAAACAACATCAAACTTGAATTCAATGTAAGTACTGTATGTATAATGATTCTTAGCGATAAGTCTTCGATACTTTTCCAATCTCTTTAATAATGAGCGAAAGGATTTGAGCGGATAAGATTTGGTACGCTCTCTTTGCTGACGTTTCAAGATACGAAGCAGTGTTCTTCAACAGAGCTGTGCTGTACTGTGTAGTGCACATGATAACATGTATTGTATTCAGTGAGACAAAGCAACTGACGTATCGTAGAGTATCGGGAAAATCTGATGGTGAAAAGCTTAGAGACACACTTATTTATCATTTGTGATAAGAAGGAGTTGGTGTGTATTAAACGTGATCATTGTGTAGGTAGGCAACTACTTTGGAAGATTTGATAACGGAAAGTGAAGGTATTAAATTTGGCAGAGAATAATCCCTCCCATTTCGGAGATAACACGTAATAAAATGCCGTTTTAGAAGCCGTATTTATAAAAAAACACACGTAAACAATCGGACAGTGTAAAAACCCGACACCAAAAATACATTCTAGTGATAATCTGTTTTAAATCTTCAATGATAAACAGATGAAAATTATCTGCTTTGGCGATACATAATAATTACTGTAATAATAATTACAATGTACACATATCATATAAAATCAAAAGAGAGAAGAGCTTTAGCGACACTTTGGTCAAAAGTGAGTTAAATATGCAGTTTTGATCAGTTATTTTTTCTGCGTCGAGTGCTCTGACTCTCGTTTGATTCTGAAGACTTTTGTGGCTCTTCAGCCATCTAAAATATATTTACCATTTGGGAGAAGACTAGACTCAAGCGAAACAAGTTTGGGCCCTATTTAGCTTTGCGTAGCTTCAGGTAATTCAGTGAGAGCATTGAGTTGCCTAAGTTAACTTTTTTTTCAAAATCCAACTAGGTTTCTGAAAACGTGAATTTTATTGTAAAAACAAACAAAAAAACTTGAAAGTGCTCTGGTGTAAACTTCCCAAGATGGCGCTTCAGCCCTTTTGCCTTTCCGGCGTCGATATGAACATGCATGCATTATCTCGTATCTAGCGTGCATTTCTTTTAAGTCTATGAATATGGAAAACGCACTCATAAAATTCTGAATTTTCCTTTCAATCGAGGCAATTGCAGTAAATTCGATACTCTGCACTTGTTTATTTACATAAATAACGGGTTACGAGTGAATTAAAATTTACAAATAATCGCTCAAGTCTTAGTATAATATTGTGAAAGTGGTTGGAGCGAGAATATGCGATCTTATACGAGTACATTAGTATGCAGGGCTGAGAGAAACCACCTAACTCAATAAACAATACTAAGTACTAAGGGATGGCAGATAGTACTCTAGTTTATAACTCTAAATATATTATAAACCAAGTATACTCGTATAAACCCTTTTCTTGTGTTCTTTTATGTAAGAGTATTCGATGTACGATTTTACTTCGAACTAGAATCTACCTTTTTTACGTTCTACTTGTTTATGTTATTGAATTTTCATATTATAAACCCAATGGGCGTATAAATTAAACAAATCATTCTAAGTACCTGTATTAAACTTGAATTGAATATAATTCTGGGTGAAAGCGTTCAAGGCGATCGTGAATATAATATCAATTATATTGTCAAGATTTACCAACAGATATAAATGTATTCGGCATTATATTTGTTGCTAGTTGGATTACAATTCGATTTCAAAACCATTTTTATGTGTTTTAGCTTCGTAGCAAATTCATTCGTCGAGCCTTTATTTTGATAAATTTAATATGTTTGTACACCTCAGGCGTACAGAAAAAGTTTAGCGTGTAAGTATATGAAATATAATCAGTTTAAATAATGAAATAGAAACCAAATGAAGAAGTAAACGTGCTCTGTCTTTCAGTGGGACGATGGCATCCCTAATTCGGGTATTTTGTGAGGCTGGGAGAGTGGCAAGGGAAGGTAATAAAGAGGAAGATTGGTAAGTTGGCTATTAAAATCTGTCACCAAACACGGCTAAAGCCATTTCAAGCAACTGATAGTACATAGCACTCTGCGTGAGTTTTCAACGGATTAAGACAATGAGGGTAATCAAAATGCATTAATTTGATCGAAGTATTCTTCGCGAATTACAACACACAACACGTCCGTGGTGGAAGACAAAAGATCGCCGGGTAAACTTTCACCGAAGCGGTGTGAATGGTTTATTACCGCATGCTTTTACGTTTCGTAATAATCTAATTTTCTAGATTCGGAAATCAGACTCAAAGCTCACTGTAACAAGTTCCGATGATTAATCAATCAAATACATTTTAGAAAGAAAACATTGATTTACCTGCGCTACGGCGCGAGTTTCTCCTGCACGCATCAGTTTCCCAAAAACACCAAAGTTCACTTTGATTAAGATATTCAATCGAGACAGCCAATCTTCAAACAAAACTGGATGTCGAAAAGTTTTCACGTGTCGTTTTCGCGCACTGCACAAAATCAACAATCACCAATCGGATATCTTCAATCGGCTTCAAACTGAAAGAGCGCTATTTTCAAAACTGACTTCCGATTCGCAACACTTTCCGCGAATTTTCATTTTAGACTTGTTATACATTTTCATTTTCGAATTGGTTCAACGGAGAGAAGGAACGAACACTGTTGTTTTAGTATTAGTCCGAAATGCGTGTACACGTAGCACGTAGAATCGTCGATAACAACGATCGGGCTTTATCTCGAGAGAAGTGACCGTAGCTCGCGAGACAACGCGGGGCAGACTCGAGCCAGGCAGCGACTAGACTCTGACAGGCCGGAGCTGACAGCCTGGCCCCCTCCCACCTCCCACCTCCCACGGCCCCAACAGCTGATAGCGAATATACGAAACATTCGACATTGCATTGCATTGCTACGAAAACTACCAAATTTACACTTTACCGCTGTCACCGGGGCGTCGGGCCCTGGTGGCTGGCGGCGAATTGCCCGTTACTCGGTCGGCCGGTGTTTATTTGCGTTTTATTGGATGCACTTAGTGGCTTTATTGAGTTGTTATCGGGTGGAAAGCCTCGTTAACGCGACGCTCTTCTAGTGGGGCAATTAATTACCTGTGTAATCGGTAGTCACAAATATTCATTGCCCGAATTAAGGACGTAAACATGTGCATACAAAATAACAACGGTAGATTTGGCAAATACAACGCCGTCAGATTGAGAAACATCTTATCATTAAATATGATCAAAACCATATATTTCTCACTTGCTCAATCTATTCTCCAATATGGTATTATCGGATGGGGAGGGACCTTCAAAACCAACCTCTCGCCTGTAGAAAAAGCACAAAGATTAATTATTAAAGTTATACTACGCAAACCATCGTTCTTTCCTACTATGGAACTGTTTAACAAATTTAAAGTCCTTAGTTTAAATAATATTTTCAAAAAGAATGCGTTGTTACAAACCCACAAAGACCATTTCAATTCAACAATTTCCACCAAAATTAGTGTCCGACCAAGATCAATTGGCAACATAGAAATCCCTAGTTTTAAAACGAGTGCCTCACAACACCATTACTCTTATCAAGGTATCAAATTTTTCAATGCTCTCCCGTTGAAAATTAAATTGGAAAAAAATTATGTAACTTTTAAATCAAATATCAAAAAATATTGGAAAACTCCACCAGTAAACACGTTTTTCTAAATAATTAAAAATGAAAATATATATATATTTTTTTTATATTTATATATATATATATTATATATATAATAATAGTAATAATTTAAAAAAAAAAAATAAAAAATTAATACAGTTTAGACACAACCTCAAAATTTCATTAATCTTTTTTCGAAAATGAACCGAACTCTCTATTTGTACATTTATTGATTTAAATTGTTTTGTATAATTTTGTGATCTACCTTCATGTACGAGTATTTACAACATGATAACGTTGCTCCCCAACCCAAACACGAGAATTGATTTCTCTCCTGGGCTGGGTATTCTTGTTAAAAATGTATACATATCTGTAATAGTTTAAAGAAATATTATATACTGTTTATTTTATATAAATAAAAATTATTAAAAAAAAAAATAAAATAAAAAATTATTCCTCCGCTTTCCAAAGCTCCCCCGAATCCCTGGAAAAACCAGAAAAAAAAACGATAAAGCGAAAACACAGAGAAGCTCTTTCGCAGAGCTTGAGAGGGTCCGAAAAGAATTCAAAGCGTAATGAATAAGATTAAGACAGGAACGCTTCGATGGCTCGGGCATACAAAGCGTAAGGACGAAGAAGGGAATAGCAAGATAATATTCAAGGACCAAGGACGACAACATGCAGAACTTTTTCTGTCTGGAAATTCTAGAGCAACATTTTGAGCTCGGGACGTATTTTCCATCGCAACATTTAAAGCTTTGAAATATAGATTTGTTTCCCAAAAAATAAGACAACTTATTAATTATCCTATATTTTGTAATTGTTCAATCTCTGACAAAGCCGGGTATTACAGAACTACATCAATTTTACGAAGTATTTAATAATTCAAAAGCATAAAAGCAACATATTTGTATATTGGATATCAAATTTACGTGGGACTGATTGAAATAATAATCATAATACCGCAGTTCCTAGAGCATCTCCATATAACAATATTCATTCCCAAGCCATTCAAAAAGTTCAAAATAAAAATATCGCTATTTAAATTATAAAATATGCAGGTATTCTTATTGATTTCATTAACTACGTCAACATAACATCGATAACTTCTTAATAGCTGTTTCAGGAAGTGACATTCTCCAAAGACACTTATCAAACTTCTGGGTGTCAATCTGGGCGCTGATTTTTCGCATAAAACTCAAGTAAACAGAACTGTGAACACGGGGTTCATTCAGTTAAGACAAACTAAATCAGTGCAGAGAAACCTGCTAACAGAGGCGGAGAGGAGGTTTGGAATATATGCAAGTCTTCCCAAATATCAAATAAAAATATTACAACTAGTTTTCAACGTTTTATCTAAATATTCCTATATTTCAGAGCACCTCAAAAATCTCCACTGCCTTAAATGTCCCGAAAGAATCCAGTTCAAGCTTTGCTGGATGGTATTTAAATCAATTAACCCAATTACTCCGGTTATGTAGTCCACCAGTGAAAAGGACACTCTTCCTGGCGTTCTGTACTGCCCTATACATGTGCGAGCTCTGGACCAATTTCAAGAAGAGTACATGGAAAGGCTTCGGGTTCAGTACAACAACGCCTACCGCATGATGTTCAGTCTTCTCAGGCACTGCAGTGCTTCCGGCATGTTCACCGAGGATCGAGTTCCCGGATTTGCAGCCCTTATGAGAACCAGGGTGGAAGGAATGAGGCAAAGGATGTACAACTCTGGAAATGACCTCATCATGATATCCCGTCAGATCTCGAATTCTAGCATAGAAGCACATTGGAGTAAGATATTGGCACCATCAATCTTAATGCTACCAGGATGAACTCCCTCTTGATGGCCTTCTGTAGACATGAGACCTAATGTCCTCCATTAATAATTTATACATTTATTATTTTTTCCTACGATTTTATGTATTTTTTTTAAATTTGAGTAATATTTTTATTATTTTATTCTTCTTTATTATTGTGTATTATGTTGTATTTACTACAACTTTTTTTTATGTATTATTATCAATTGTGGAATGTATTGCATTGCACTAGTCCTGCGTACCTTCTAGAATAAAGACTTTATTATTATTATCTATCGGAACTGTGTATTCCTGAAAATACCAATTCCCGACAGTCAACTGTTGGATTCCGAATTGACAGCTTGTTGTTTTTTTACCTGTTTCGCTCATTGTCCATTCCTACCCATCCCGCCAATTTGCCACTCGATTTTACGATTGAACAGCCGTATAGAAAAAAGGAAGAATATGCTTTTGTAATCGTGTGCTGCGCTCAACTGGCAGAAACTCCCAATCGTAACATCGTGCGATCTCGAGCCTTGGCGCTCTCTAGCGATGGGAAAAGCTTCACAGATTTGTGAATGCTTCACGAATTGATGCTTCTTCAAAACGAACCCTTCACGATGAACCCTCCAATTGAAGTAACATATTAATCACAGCATTCCTCGTCGAGGGGAGGGGGGGGGGGTTAAATAATAATATTTTCGGGGCAGCTCTCCCAACCACATAAATTGATGTATGTATGTGCATTATTCTATGGCAAAAATTATAGCTTGTAGAAAAACGATGATGAATTGTCTATTACTGGTTTCTCTTCTATGGTTTACGGATGACAGCTGTCAAAATTGTTTGAATCTTAAGAGTATTCAAGGTTTGAATTGTTAAGTGTATCATGACTTAAAAGGGATGATGTACAATGAGTATGCACAAGGAACTTGCAAAAAGCAAATGAAGTACTAGCAAAATTTCCAGTTTCTGTAAGAGCGATATAAACTTCTTTCAGGGCTTGAGATACGATTTGAATATTCTTACTGTACAGTACTCAGTTTGACAGTTTGGTTAGCAATAGGCTGAATATTGCGCAAATGACGATTCATATTAAAGGCATTTCCCCCCTTTATGGATATAACTTCAGAACAAAAGTTGCATTTGGCCTGGTAAACCTCAACTTCCTTAAAATAAACCCATATTTCACTTTGCTTTCTCGTTGAACGGCCAGTCATAATTTTAGGTAGAGATTGAAAGGTATGTTTGTAAGCTGAGATATTATAAAAGTTCAACAAAATAATTCGTTCACAATTCAAAATCACCAAAAAACACTCGGAAAAACTAGTGTCGTATAGACAAAACAAGCAAAGAAATCATAAGCAAATTTCACGGGTACGTGCGAGGGAACGGATAACTAAAAAGATACTTCATTGCTTCATTCATTCTTCGAACTAAAATCGAAGGAAGAAGGGAATGAACAATTGAACTGTGGATGATGCAATATTTCAGTCTTTCGAACGAATGAAAAATTGAAGTTCGAAGTAGATGCCATAGATTGTTCAATCGGAAGTACCAACTTAACCAACTTCAATTGAAGTATTTGTTCAATGAAAAATGAATGAAGTTGGGACTGCTGTCAAAAGAAGTACTTCTTTGAAACAGTTCTTTCAAAACTGTCACAACGCTAGCGCTCTCACATTCGGATTTTATCACTCGTCGCAGCAAGCCGCCTCCGAAGGACATCGGTGAGTAAATTAGCTTGAATCCTTATTTTTACCATATAATATAATCAGGATTTCCATCAAGTAAATATCGTTGTTTTTACAGTCCATTTAATTTCGCCGATGTTCATTCGAAACGGAAAGCACATTTCGGTGTTTTATTGCCGTTTCCGGATGTAACACAACCCTTAGATGGGCGACGTCACCGGCTATCGGAAGGTTGAAGGAACCAAAGCGCACACCAGACACCAAAGTCCGGAGAGCTGCTAAAGGGGTGGCAGGTCCTAAAGCCTGGAAAAGACTGCCACATGACCTGAAAATGATAAAAGACTCGACAGCAAAACTCAAAGTTCTTCCCTTCAAAAATCATATCTATAAATGAATAACAGAATTGCCCTGATCTCCAAAGCTAGACTAGCCCGTCAAATAGTATTGCATGCACTGGTCGGAAAATTCTCGATCTTTTTTATTTTTTTATAGTGAATACCGCACAAGAGTACCAACTGCTCTCAACCGTCTAGAGCCAGTGAGACTATTCACCCCCGATTCGGGTATGTTGTGAGGCTGAAGGTAGTGGGAAGGGGAAGGAGATGGGGAAGAGGAAGGTTGGGAAGTATCTGCCTGTTCAAATCTAACGGCCCAAGCCATTTCAAGCAACGATTCTTTCGATTCTGAAAAGTAGTCTTTCATCAGAGCGATTCTTAGAGTATCTACCACTCTGGAACGTGCCGCGAATATATTACATATTATTGTATATGAATTAAATGTCGTATGACCTCAGAGCAATAATACACCAGGAGGGAGCGCTAGTGTGGTCAGTATTGATGATTTTTTCCTGACTGGGGCGAGGCTAGGATTAGGGCTAGGGTATTTATACATCCATTCATAGCACATGTCGAAATCATGTTTTTGTTTATTTGTATAACCACTTTGTCACAGTATTGTTAAAAACAAAAATGTAGGATATAACCTAAAAACCCATTCTGTCCTGTTATGTCGTATAACAAAACGTAGTAGACGGAGTCGCTGGAGACGCGGAAGACGGAGAACATGCTTACATACCTAAAAGCGGTGCTATATTATGTGAGAACTTGCCTTATATTTTTCTCTCTCTATTTACAACGTAAAAACCCGGAGAAAGTGATTTATCGTAAATTTGTATACGTTGGGTAAAAATGTTTAGCTCTCTCTCCATATATTATATTCTTGCTCTGATCTTATGACACATATTCATAAAATAAAATGTATTTTATGAATATGTTAGAGTCAGTAAACTTATTGTTTAGGAACTCTGTGTATAAATAATATCCAAGCCCAATAAAACGTATTTGCGCACGCCGGGTTTGAGTTTGAACCCGCGACATTTCACAAAAATGGCGCTATATTAATTAGCCAAGTATTATTATATTAACTTATTAAGATATGTTTTGAAAAAAAGGTAAGTTTTCATCTGACCTTGTTCGTTGTAGGTATTAAATTGTGAATATTATAAGTGACTGTTCGGAATTACTTGCATTTGAATAAACATGGCATGCACAACAAAAAAGTGTAATGCAGGTACATAGTAGTTCAACACGTACTTCTACCATAATAATGCTTTATAATACTCTGTCATACCGAGATTATTGAGGCATGGAATTCATTTTTGAACAATTTCCTTTTCTACCGTACAATTTGCGGAAAAGTACAACAAACCTATATTTACAGCTAGGTGAAGTAAAAATGCTTAAAAAAAAACATAAGATCTTAGTAAGAATTCGTTAAAATAAATTATAAATTCACCGTAACATTAGGCACAACTAACGCGTCCAATGACTCAAAACCGCAGACGGCAAAACGAATGTTTGGCACACGGCAGAAAGGGTATAGGGTTGAGTTTGCTGTAGCAGGTTCAGAAAAGCAAACGTTTTAAGGTTTGAATTTTAATTAATTCTGATGAACATATCGTCGTCGGAAAGGCAAAAGGGCTGAAGCGCCATTTTTTTGTTTTATTTTGTGCGTTTTTTTTGCGCGTTTTTTTTTGTTTTACAATAAAATTCACAAGTCTTCAGTACTTGGTTGGATTTTGAAAAAAAAAGTTAGCTCAATACTCTCACTGAGTTACCTGAAGCGACAAAAAGCTTAAACAGTTTTAAACTTGTGTCGCTTGAGTCAAGCCTTCTCCCAAACGGTGAATATATTTTAGATGGCTGAAGGGCCACAAAACCTTCGGAATCAAACGAGAGTCAAAACATTCGAGGCAGAAAAAAAACTGATCAAAACTATATATTTAACTCATTTTTACCAAAATGTCGCTTAAGCCCTTTTGCCTTTCCAGCGACAATATAATCTCAAATGTTTTCCGAGGAAAACCTCGGTAATTAACCAAATCTTTGCACAGAAAAATAAAATATAGTCCTTACTGTTTACATTATTACTGAAAAACCATTTGGAAATTTTGGAAATCGATTTATGGCAAGAATTTGAAAAGAAATGGTCATTTTTTTATTAACCTTAAACATACATTGATAACATCCCGAGCGCTTCCTAGGAAAACATTTAATAATTTTGTTACGAATTCATTAGAAATAATTCAAATTCAAAAACCCTTCATTTTTTTAGTACTGTGTCTTCTTAATGCAATTTATTTATGAATAAAATGTGTAGAAACGGCATTAAATTGTTTCTAAGTAAAACATAGTCGTTTATTATTATTACCTTTATAGCTATAAAACCGGAAGTTCATTGTTTAAAGAAGCATGGGTACACTCTTAAACGCTCGTATTCTGGCGCCATAAATTTTTTCTGTCAGGATTTTCTAGCTCAAAGTTACAACTTTAAGTTCGCAATGATTTCCATCATGGAATTTACCTATGGAACTTTGAAATCTACATTTAACAGTAAAAAATAAGAAAAAGATGCCGCATTTTCTAATTATTACCTATGCATTTTTTTTAAATGTGTTAAATTTTGACAAAGCCATAGTAGGCACCCATATCTAGTTTGATAGTGGCCTTAAACGCAGAAACAGCTGTTACCAAAAATAAAATAAAAAGTAGCGGAACTAAATAATAATCATATTAAATTTAATTCGATTGAATTATAAAAAAAAAAAAACAAAATAAAAACGGAGTTCTACAAATTGAACACAAAAACTATAAATAAAAATATATCTAGTCAATTTAAAACACGTTTTTTTCTGTTGTAAGGGGTAAAATTTTACCTTCTAAATAAAATTATTTTATAATAAAAGAGAGTGAACCTTATAGCTTGACACACTTAACGTTGGCCTTTTAAAGTATTTTTGAAATCCATAGATTTTTTTGTACGCTAATTTTCAGGTTATGAAACCCACATAAATGGATTCACAATGGGTCAAAATACATTTTTAAAGTTTCACATATAACACGTATTTCGAATGTATTACACAGGACGAGCCGGGTTTTTTTTTATTGTTGGGAATTAATCTGAATTATTTCATAAAGGCAGGCATTTGTCTATTTTTCATTTTCTCACCAAAATAATAGATATATTTTTTTTATTTCAAAATAATGTTTTTATTAATCAGTTTTAAAAGTTTTCTCTATGCTTTTTTAGAACTAGAATCCAGCTCGAATCTTTTTGGAACTTTTGTTCCTTTTTGACCAGATAATAAAAATGTTTAAATATGCAGTTGTTTTAAAGAATCGAAACCCTTGAAGGTTAAAAAAATATATATTGTAAAACGAATGATGGGTAAACAAATGTTTAAAATATAATTTAGGTTAAATCTTTAAAGGATTTTTCATGGAAACAACACAAACATAGTTTTATATTCTTATTCTCAAGACTTTTGTGGCCTTTCAGCTATCTAAAATATATTTACCATTTGGGAGAAGGCTTGACTCAAGCTACATAAGTTTGGAATTTTTAAAGCTTTTTGGTGCTTCAGGTAACTCAGTGAGAGCATTGCGTTACCTGAGTTAGCTTTTTTTTTCAATATCCAACCAGGCACTGAAGACTTGTGAATTTTATTGTAAAACAAACAAAAAATTAAGTGCTCTGGTGTAAATTTCCCAAAACAGTACTTCAGCCATTTTGCCTTTCCGGCGATGATTTATTATTATATTATTGTTTACCATTTTTATACATTTTTCAGTTATATTTGTATATATTTATGTTTATTTTTTATATCTTCTAAGTGTTTTAATATTAATATTACACTTATTTTATGGGATGTATGGGATTGCACTAACCTCCTCACATTCCAAAATAAAAAAAAATATCTATTATTAACAATAATACACTTAAAAAATGCAAACATAATCAAACAAAATACAGACCAATAAAGAATACTTCACTCAAATTTACAAACAAATGAAAATTAATTCTAATAATAATTTTACTTTGTGAAATGATTTCTTCAGTTTGGAAAATATCAGCGATACTGATATTATTTAAAAAAACTGTAGAAAATAATAACAAGCAAGTCAATTACAAAATTTATAAAACTGGGACGGCTCTGCTGGAAAGAATAGCAGCAAAGGAAGATAGCCAACTACCAAAGAGACTTCTCTATAATAAATCTTCTCTCGCTCTCCACTCCTTTCAGCGGGAAGAGCCTCACAACACACCCCAATTGGGGATGGTATAGTTCTACTGGCTCCGAGCAGTTGGGACTCTCGCGTGGTATTTACATTAAAAAAATAGAATGAAGGAGTGTTTGGAGGTCCATATTAAGATGTCTGGATGGTGTGGAATCAAACATCATATCCTTAGGCACGAGAAACTGGAGGGAGACAGTAGCAGACCGGCACACGAGAGCAAAGGCATTTCCGAGAGGCGGCTAGGACTCTCCTAGGGTTGTAAAGAGCTAGGGCTAGGACCCTCCATTTGCGTAATGATGAAAAAAGATTTACAAATACAGTAAAACTTTTCTTGTGCGTACGAGAGTGACATATATTCAAAAAGATGTGTGAAAATTACCAATTTACAAAAAGAATCTTTTTAAATCCAGACAAGCGATAAAGTGCCTACCTTCAATATATTTTACCAGACAATTATAAAGCTTACTTTTACAGGCTATTTTAATAAGTGGAACTTTTGTACAATAAGTAATATTTTTTGATTCTGTAATTAAACAAAATTTCTCAGTTTTCATCTTGACAAATCAAGTTACATTCCGTAATTTTTCATGGGTAACAACTAATATTATAATAAAATCGCAATACGAACACCATTGTTAAGGATAATGGCATCAATTGAAGTATATACATATAGCCAATAAGTTTTATAAATAGGTATGCAGCACCATTTTTATCATAATATGTAAGAACTCAAGGACGTAAACTTATCTGGACACTAAAAATAGATTGGGTAAATTTCATATTGTTAAATTATGATATTATTCATCATTGCGAGAAATACATTGATAATCTAAAACAAAATGAAGAATAACATGTTTCGTACAATGTTATTTATTCTGCTGTTGCTTGGTAGAGAAATATTTCCCAGCTGAGCACATATTTACAGGATTTACCAATGTGACTGTGTAATTATGTTTACCTATATATTATTTACTACATGGCATTTTTCTGTAAGAAATACATTTAATGAAATTAAAATGAAACAATAAAACATTGTTATAACCACTTTTTATTTATTTTATAAGCTGACCAGTTTCGGAACAACCATTCCTTCATCAGGGCACAATATATGCTAACTTAGCAATATTACAAAATCATAGGAGAACATATGCATTAGGTGTCAGAATGGGGTGTGGGTGTGACTTGGGATTAGTAAAGAGTGAGAGGGAGAAATAGAGACAGAGGGAGAAGTGAAAGGGAACATACATGGCCTGTTCAAAATAAAAGGTGAATTTTGAATTTTCGCAGGCTGTGTACATTTGATTTTTGATATTTTTCTTTTATGTTGGTACACGTATGTTTATCATATGTTAGCATTATCAGCCATTTTGGATTGGTGGTTTGTTTTTGACAACTGGAAAGGTTAGTCACGTTTTTGTGTGTTCTTCGATTTTTTACTTTTGAAAATAAATGGATCAAAGAACAAAATCCATGATTTGTTTTTCCACAACTCCAGGACGATCGTCGTCATTAAAATCTTCTCTGCCTTCTGTAAAGCGCTTGTACCACTTATAAACACTTTTTTGAGACAAAGTAGACTCGCCGAATGCCGCAGTCAACACAACATCAAAATAATAAAAAATCAAACGAACCACTACAAATTTCACTGCAGATGTTCGCAGATGGAATGGAATACTAAACAACCGTCTTGGCACACACTCCTTATTTTATTCACATCAATACATTGTCTCATACATACTGTTCTAATATCCTTACCCTTGACACGACCCAACTCATTTATTTGATTTAATTGATTGTGCCATGTCTTCCTGGGGTGTCCTAGACTTGTTCTCCAATCCACTTATCATATATGTATTCTCCTGGCACTCATTTATACGTACATGTATGTCCAAACCATCTAAGAGACTTTTCTTAACTTTTTCATATTACACTTGCATCAGTCTTGATTTCCTTTTGAATTTTCTCATTTGTAATACATGTAGATAGTTTTACAACACAAATACCTAAGGCATTTCATTAACATAAATATAAAGTAAAATAAATCTATACTCCTTAAGATTATTTAATTTTTTATAGTGAATAAAAGATCCCAACTGCTCCCAACCGTCGCGAGCCAGTGGGACTGTGGCATTCCCAATCGGGGTATGTTGTGAGGCTGAAGGTAGTGGGAGTGTAAGTCTATGGGGTAGAGGAAGGTTAGGAAATACCTGGCTATTCAGATCTGGTCACCAAACATGGCTAAAATCATTTCAAGTAACGTTTCGATTCTGAATGATGGATGAACTTTAACACAATACAAAATAATAATATCAATGATTCACACTGTAAACATAGAATAAATTAAAATACAACACTTGATAAGAATTATATCATGCTAATTGATTTCATTATTGTTGTACCAAAAAATAGACCTGATTATCACTGACTGAAAGTTTTTCTAAACTTACATACTCCAATATCACTCTGTCACCATTTAAAAGAACTTCTTTACTCAGCAGTTCTGACAGTTTTACATCCATTTTACTGATATCCACACACATTCCGTCCAACTCTCTAAAAAGCCTTAATTTAGGTGCATTTCCCTTATTATTTTCATTCTTAACATTGCAAATATTTGATATTGAGTCAATAACGCGACCCAGAGACCAATCTTTTGAAACAAAGACGGCAACGCTCAAACTTAGATCGTCGTTGAAAGTTTTTTCGTCAGCGGGATTGCTTTCAAGTCTCTTTGGTTCCCACCCAGACGGTTTAGAAACCGCAAAATATATTCTATCTACGACGGGAGTGGACGCTTCTCCTTTTGCCTTTGATTTCAGCTTCATCAGTTGTATTTTAAGGGCTGTTTTAGCCTTAGATGAACTCTGTTGGGATATCCTCAGTTTTCTAGTGACCTGGAAAATGAAGAAAAAAAATACACATTAGAATAGAATTTTTAAACCAAAATGGTAGATGCTCGCAAGTCAGCCAAAATATGAATAATGAGATTATAATACAATTATATTGATAATTGACAAATGATATAATGTTGATACAAGTATTGTTGAATTTATATGTGTGAAAGGCCCAGGGTTAATCCACATGTAGTAATCTTTTAAACTTATAGTAATTTACTTAAGAAAAATTCAATAACAATCAGGAGCTACAAAGGTTTACCAAAAAAGTCGTTTGATATAACATATTACAATTGCAATTGCTTGGATTAATGTGCAATAGTAATAGGAATAAGGGAATATTTTTTTCCAGCATGAGTCACATTTGTATGCACTCCGGAAAAAACCATTCTTGTGTCCCGAATGCAAGTATTCGTTTTCTTAAATTCAACCCAGTAAACTAACATGCTGATACAAGCTTGACTTTCAAGAACTCTGATAAGTGCGTTCATAAAATGATTTATGATATTATCAAACTTAGTGCTATATTTATATAATAAGTTTTGTGTTTGAATACATAATGCACTGTATGCATATAATCCACTTTATAATTAATTTCACATTTATTAAACTATTTACAGCTCTCTTTCTTAAAACTTTTCGGGAAAAAAAATTTAAAAAATCCCGGGGACCGTTTTTTTTTTTTTAAATTAGTTTTTTTTTAAAAAGAAAGACAAACTTTCCCGGGTTACGAATAACCTGACAATATTTAAAAAACTCCATTCATCATAAAAAGGGAAAGGGCGTTGTTTGTAAAAGGATGGAGGCCCTTACCCAACAGAGGAATTGAACACGACGCCCGGGTGGGAATCCGGCCCGGCCATGCTGAATTTTTTTTTCGCATTTTTGGTTTTTGGGAAACATTGCGTGGATTTAACAGCAAGATTGGATAATTAATAAAAAAAAATCGACAAAAAATGTTAAAATGACAGGTTTTTTTTTTACCTCAGCCTCCACGTGAGTTTTGGCCCCGCCCCCCCAGGGAACCCCCCTTTTCCCGGGCACTTGGGTCTTGGGGTTCAAAAAAAAAGGAAAGGCCCCTTCCCCAGTTTAAAGGCCCCCAAAAAAATCCCCCTTGTTTAAAAATAAAAAAAAAAAAAAAGAAATAAAAATTTTGAAATATAAAAGGAAATTAAAAAAAGGGGGAACGGGTTTTTCCCCGGGGGGGCCTGTTTTTTCCTTTTTCCTTCCCCAATTTTCAACCCCAACACCAAACCCAAATGAAAATTTGGGATAAATAACAAAACCCCAAATTTTTGGTTTCGGTTAAATAAAAAAGGTTTTTTCACATTAAGAAAAATTTGTTTAAAACCTTGTAAAGTTTTGCCTAAAATTTAAAGTTTGGCTTTTCAAAAATTCTTTGGTGAAAGGAAAAAGTGGCAAAAAATATTTTTGAAAAATTTTTAAAAATTGGGGTTTAAAATGGGTTTTTCTTCTTAAAATTTTCCCCCAAAAATTTGGGGGTTTCCAAAAAAAAATTTTTGGGCTAAAAAATTTTTAATTAAAAATACGGGGAATTTTTCAAAAAAACCAAAGATTTTCACTTTCAGGTTTAAATTTTGTTTAAAAAAATTACGTTGGGTCTTGTACAGCTTTCTGTAGTTGACGTTTTGAAACCATTTTTTTGCTGTGAATATTATTTAGATGGATATAAATATGCCACGTAATTTAAATACAATTGTTTGTAAATATTTATGTTGTTGAAATAGTTTTGATAATTGAAAGATTAATAAAAGAATAGTCAAATTAAAAATTAAACCATTAAAAAAAAACACAACTACTAAAATTGTACCAGAACCCCTTTTACTTGCAAGCACTCAATTCCAAAACTATTCTAGATTTCATTAATTATTTTACCAATAAAATTTAAAACTCATATAAGCTTTATTAAAGTAACAAAACTCTGCAAAAGGGACATTTTTTTACTCTTGTCTAATAATATTATCGATGTTGTTTGATTAAAAGTTATTTAAGAGACCCTGGGAACACTATATTACCCCTCTGTTTGTATGAGTTTTATCCTGAATTTATTATTATCATTTTTACGCCGTTTTCATTATTTATTTTATTTTTTGTTTTTGATTTACAAACGGTACTTTCATTTACTTTTAAGCTCGCTGTATTGCGACATTTTTTTACTATAACATTATAAAAAAGTATTTCGAAGTGAAAGGTTCCGTTTTTCAAAATAGCTCAGAGTTTCTCAGCCATTTCATTGTAATTTTTTTTATCATTTATTCTTTTAAACGCTTCTCCATTATTTGTAGTTTTTAAAACTTATATAGTATTGATTTACCTTTTTTTAAATAAAATACTTTGACCATGAGCTGACTTGAGGAACATCACAAAACAAATTAATATTTATTTGTGAAAAAAAAAAACCTTTCCAATAAATAAAACACTTTTTTTTACTGGTGTATGATTTAGTCTCAGGTCTCAAGAGAATAAAAATAATGACCATCTATAGGCTATTTTAAAAACTTTTTTATCAGCTGAACTTGTTTGTCATGATAAATGATAAGAGAATGGTATCACTCACATACATTCATGTGAGCATAGTTATTATGTACATAAATTATATTCCGGCCTATATTCTTCTTTAAAATGTCACTATTCAAATTATTAAAAACTTCTTCGAGGCAGTTAAAATTAAATCCTAGTATTATTCAAAGATCAAAAAACAATAATCTGAGAACATTTGCTACACAAGTCGAACAAAAGGATTTACTTATATACAAACTTGCAGGGTCCCAAGAAGGAATAACAGTTTTTAGTTTGAACAGACCCCAAGTTAAAAATGCCTTGAGTAAATCATTAGTTTACAGCTTGCTAGAAGGAATTGATAATTTAGAAAATGATGCGTCAACCCGAGTTCTAATTCTTCGCAGCAACGTACCAGGCATCTTCTGTGCAGGTAATATTTAACAGCACAATAGTATGCATATGGAGGATTAGTTTACATAACGCTTCGCCCGTAATATTATCTGCCAATTGACATAATTTTGAAAACATATTTTTTTAGTGGAATAAAATTTCAAATCATCATTCAATTATTTTTGTTGTGATAGAATAACACAAGGAAAAGTTTTTGAATGTGTGAGGGTAAATAATGTGTGGTATGTATGAACTAAAAAAAGTTACACTTAACAGATAATGTTATTGGTGAAGCAATAACCCAAACATTCAATTTAAAAAAAAGGTAAATACTTTCAATAGATAAAATCTCAGTAAACCATACTATGTGTAAAAAAAATACACATAAGTAAAAACATTTGTTTTAATTTTTGCTCCGGACATCTCCAACTTGGGACTCTGGTGTGGTATTCACATAAGAAAACTGTTTCTTTTTATAGGTGCTGATTTAAAAGAAAGAGTCTCCATGACAGACGAAGAAGTAAAAGCATTTGTCACAGGTCTTCGCACCATGATGACAAGCATTGAGAACATTAAAATCCCGGTTATCGCCGCTTTGGATGGAACCGCGAATGGGGGTGGCCTAGAAATGGCTCTTGCCTGTGACATCAGAATAGCTGCTCACACAATCAAAATGGGATTGGTAGAAACCAAACTTGCCATCATCCCCGGAGCTGGCGGAACCCAAAGACTTCCAAGAATCATCAGCCCAGCTATTGCAAAAGAACTCATTTTCACCGCTCGACTTATTAACGGAACGGAGGCAAAGGATCTAGGTTAGTGTTTTTTCTATATTCAAAGAGGGGTAATTATTCTCTTGACAGTAGCCCAGTTCCTTTAATTAAGTTCACTGGAGTTGTAATGTCGCTAAAAATGAACATTTATAACCATTCAAATTCTAGGCATTTCATTCTGAACGCTTAAATACATCTTGGTGGCCTTTGTTGCACTTTCGCAATACAACTCTTAAATTATTAATACAATCTATGAAATTCTATGAAATATGCTGAAACCATAAATTGAATGTCCAAAATAGACACAAATATGGGGCGCGGAACCTTTTACCTCCCCTTCCTTCTAACTATTTTCAAAGTTGCTTACCTAGCTCAGAAGCCCACCAGCTTAGACCTAGTCTGTACTATTACTGTAAATTAGCAAGCTAGTCTAGAATATTCTACATTATTTTACATTGGTTTTTGAGTAACTATGCCATGTTTAGAATAAGTAATGACTTTCTACTAAATCAGTGTTTAGTTCTGCAAATGTATAAAATTGTTGACTCAAAAGACTGTTTTTGCCACGGCCCAGCTGTGTAATTAATTGTCCTAATACAATATATAGGTATGTATTTGTATTCTTATGTAACCAGATGCATAGAAATTAATTTACCTGTCGCTGTCACGGCTACAAGTAGTTTGTTAACTATGTATTTATTTTATAAATTTCAATAATTTTAAATACCTACCGTAGAACACAATTTAAAGTTAATTTTATTGTTTTGCTTTTACATAATTATTAATAATAATAATTAAAGAATATCATGCAATAAATCTTTGTAAGGAACAATTAACAATAGTTAATACCACAAAGTTCCTACAACAATTCAAACTCAACAAATGTCCTGTATTTCTCCACAGTTTTATAACTAATCATTTTTTTGACATCTTATCATTTTGTCTTGTCCATTTGCTTGAAAACAATTCAATCGTAAAAATGAAACATAAATTTTTGCTAGGCTGTTAAAACCTGCTGTGAAATTTTTTATATTCTTTTATTTTACATTGAACGGTAAATGTCGTAAACTTTCCTACATACATTGTATATCAAAGAAAATCAGTTTTGAATGTCTTTTGGCAATTTTGTAAAATATTTATTTTATTCACATTGGAGATTGAACAGCCTAGCGAAGACAATATATATATATATATATATGGTAAAAGTATCTTATTAAATCCATTTCAATTTTTTAACCATACTTGATTGGCGGTTGTTTAATTTCCAGGAGTCGTCAATCACACAGTCCAGCAGTCGGAAACCAAAGACGCCGCATATAAAATGGCATTGAAAATAGCCGAAGAGATCCTTCCCAATGGACCCATTGCGCTCAGGATGGCCAAACAAGCCATAGACGAAGGAATCCAAGTGTCACTTTCCGAGGGTTACAAGGTGGAACAGAAGTGTTATGAGGGAGTCTTGTACTCTAAGGACAGGATTGAGGGTCTGAAGGCTTTCAATGAAAAGAGGAAACCGCGTTATTTGGGAAATTGATATTAAAAGTATGGTCACAATGAAATGGTTAACAACATTATTCCTTTTGTAAGAGTTCTAGATTTCTGTTTTGCCTCCTGTTTAAACTTATTTTAACGTGAGCAGAAATATATATATAAAGCAGAAATCTGCATAGTGAGCTCTGGTATCATTTGCATAGTTTTTTCTGTCTGGAATTTCAATCAACGCAAATTTCTTTAACTCACAACATAATTTTCCTCATGAGCTAAGGTGCTTTGAATTATACATTTAATTACCAAAAATAAGACAAAACATCGTATTTTTTGTTCCATATCTATCAATTCTTCAATAAGATAAAATATTTTAAAAGCTCAGGCGATGCCAGGTAGTAACTACTGGTATACCATAAATATCTCTATAACTTAGCTTAAAACCTGTCAGTAAGGAACACTATGCATTGTATACTGTTTAATATAATTGTTAATAAAGCAAGAAATATTTTCATAAAATGTTTATTTATTTTAGTTTTACATACACATTCCTGTCAATATAAAACATAAATCAGTAGTTCTAACTCCGATAACTTTTATTGAGCATAAAAACATTGTAAAGTCATTTGTGAACAAAGCATTAAAGGTTTTGATTAGCATACATTCAATTTGTAACACTTCTACTTGAATTGATTGGCCTCATAGAAATAACAATACGTATAATTATTTTCAATCACTTGTATCTATATTTTGATATAGCATGTCCACAATCATAACTACACCAACAGATAATACAAATGCTGTGCTGACATTGTCTTTGCAATTTTATAGTGGAAAAAGAAGGTAGTTTACATTACCTACATATTTTATAATGAAAACAACACTATTCTGAGTAAAACAATATTGCATATTTTCAAAAATAAAATCATTATTCACCCGTCAATGAATAAAAGTTTTTTGATGTTTGTATTAATTTTATAAATATTTATCCTGTCTTAAATACATACTGTGTTCAATTTTCTGCAACTTGCCTTGATTTTTATTTGGGTACACTCTCAAGCAATAATATGTAGAACTTTATTTCGTAGATGCAAATCCATATTTGGCCACTTTCCAAGAGAATACTTTAAACAAAAGCTGTAATGGAAAAATCTGATTTTATTTAGCTGCATTTCAAGATGAGTTATGGAGTGATGTGACGTGCACGGTTATCGGTTTGCCACAATAATATGTTTTATAGGTACAAAACAAATCTATAAAACTATCAATGCGAAACAAAGTCTTTAGTCACTATTTTACTGACAACAAGATCTGTTAATTGTGAAATTTGTTTACAATTCTGCACTTTGTATGTTTTCTCAATGAGTTTTGTATCGCTGAACTTGTCCAAATCATCAATGGAGCATTGTACTCCATCGATATTTTCTAATATTTTACTTGTATCTTCGCCATCCTGTTCTATAATAGCGACCAGCAGACTGGTTTCCTTATCATCAATTCCAAACTTTATCAGACTCTGTGTTATGTTTTTAGATAAGGATAAATTAAATAGTACTTCTGAAAAGATAGTACGTGTTGTCATTACACCCCGTTTAGCCGATAACAGGGCTTTATTGGCTGCAACGGAAACTTGGAACGGACTGCAAACGAGGCTTGGTTTTATGATGCAACATTTCAAAGATCCATTCATAACCTTTTCTCGTAGTTCTTTGACGTTTTTGACATCTTTGAAGAGATATAGATTTAATTTTGCTCCTGTCTCCGTGTCTAAACTGCAGGAATAAATATTTTCTTTCATTTTTCCTGATTTCTGTTGATTATTATCAGTTTTTTCCTGAAAAGAATAAAGGGTTAATAATTACTTGATATCATATCATAAGCATTTTCGAATTTCAACCAACAAATATGTGATGTCTGTGACAGTTATATTGCCAATTAATTATCGGGTAATTTACAATAAATTATCTAATAATTAAATTGGGAATATAACGACCACGAGCGTCGTAGTCTCGTCACTTTAAATACGAAAATTCAATGTTTACTAATCAAAGGTTTGACGTTTTATTGAACTCCATTCAATCACAAGTTTGGAAATATATTTTTGACAAGTTTAGCTAGAAGTTTGAGGATAAATTTTAGAAATGTTTTAGATTTAAAAATAAGGTTAGGAGTAAAATTTATGAGTGTGGTTGGAAATTAGATAAGTAGTGTCTAAACACAATATTGCAGACACTATTCATGTCAACACATTTATTTAAAAAAATACATGATTTAAAGAAAAACAAATATTTATTTGACATAATTTTTATTTAAAACAATAGGAACAATTTTAATAAATAGTGTACAATTTAATTTTCCAAAGTACGTACCAATTAAATATTTTTGTGATTATTTTGTACAACTCCAATTTCTTTTTCTAAATAAATACTATGGTAGTTTTCCATTTATATTATTCCTGCTCTAAACAGGGATATTATTGAGTTGGAATTTTTTTATTTAATTTTACAGGAAGTTAGTTTGTGAGAAGAATTCTAACTATCTATATTTTCTATAAATAGATAGTCATTCAACCTTCACCACAGTTTGATAGAGCCTTTGGAAAGCAGTCAATGCATAATAATAAATATACAGATCAAAACTTTAAAACCAGTATTTGATTTTTTAAATAACAGAAAACACTTATTATTTATCCAGATTGAATAAGTCGATGAGCTGTTGTTTAGTGTCTTCGGGCGACGTTACTGTATGACCAATGGTTCTCTCGTCAGTAAATATTTCGTAGTCGTTTCCACCCGGTGTAGTCTTGTCGCCGAAGAAATGGATTTCCTTAAAGTCCGTCCCCGCCATGACATGCTGGAGGCAGTAGGTTTTGTCCCAACCAACGGGGAACACATCGATGCTGATTTGCCCGCCGACGGAGAACTGTAAGCCGCTATTCGGGAACTCTCTCCTCATTGCTTCGGTGAACTGCTCCCTTATCTTATGCTTAGCATCGTACACTGCAAATTCGTTTCTTTCTTCTTGCGTACAAGATCGTCCAATCGGCGAAATATTCAACATGCCACTTCGAAACTCCACAAAGCTTCCACGCTTACACGGTAAAGTTATTCCAGACATGTATTTCAGGCAGAAGTTGGTGAACTTCTGAGACAGCTCTTCTCCAATGAATTTATTCATGTTTTGCTTGGCTATCAACTTGCCATCTTTATAGTACACCAACCCATTCTCGCAAAATGTGTAGTCAAACCTATTTACCACATCTTCCCCCTTCATCTGCCTCGATATCTTAGGCAAATCGGATCCCCCGACTATGCCAATCATAGCGAGCGGCTTAATTTTTTCTTGCAAAAAAGTATCAAAATCATCAGTGATAATGTGAAGTGGTTTGGTTAAGGTACCGTCGACATCGAACAAAAGAATTATATTCTGACGCGGTAGCATTTTAGTGGATAAAGTACGAAAAAAACTGAACGAATTTAAACCGGCTCTGAACATAAATATTGTTCCGTTAACTTCGGATCCGGTTGCCGCCGAACCTTTCACTTTCGTGAAAGATCGCGAAGTGCCAAGTTGTCAATATGAGGTGGAAGTCGCAGGCCGTGTTTTGTGTATTTTTAATATTAAAAATATGCTCAGCCAATTCGCTTACGCGCAAAAACGTGCTACTTATGATAAGTAAGTAGACTTAAATAAAAATTACCTTGAACGACGTGCGCAATATTAGCGATTCTGCAGATAAACACAACTAATCGCCCTCTTGTTGTTATCAGCCGCGTGCACGATTTCTCGGATTTCTACTTTATCGGCAGTCGTGCTGTCAAACAGCTAATTTTTCCAAAAATACTATATTGTAGGCATTAAGACATTACAATGTCATTGTTTATACACACATTATTTTTTTTAATACCATACTAGTTGTTATTGCTAAAAATAACGGAATGTAACTTGTAACTTGACTTGCCAAGAAAAAATTATAGATAATAATCCACCCATTTCAAATATAGAATAATGTCTACTAAAATACATTGTAGGTAGGTACTTTATTGGGTAGGTGGGGATTTGAAAAGATTATTTTTAACATTTGAACATTTTAATCAGTTCCAAATCTAAAAAGTTCACACAAAGAAAATTATTCATAGTAAATATTACTTTAGTTACATTTTAATAAATCTAGTCATAATAATTATAAAAGATATTTTAAAATGCGATAAGCGTATTTTAAATTATAAATATATAATTTAAACAATCTCGGGCTTTCCCCAATTAAAAATTACTTTAAAAATAATAATCTGATTCCTTGGCCGTATATAGATCTTAATTTATTAAAAAGCCATTTTTTTCCCTTTTCTTCGATTTATGTTGTTCACTTTGCATTACAATAATTGTTTGTAAAATTACTATATTATGCTTTCGTTCTTCAGGGTCACTGTTCTCAGACAAGTGCATAAGTAGATAAATTGAGATTTTGCAGTTTGATTATGTACCTATTACATGTTTACAACAAGTACTTGTTAACAATGAGATTTTTACATAATTTTAGCTGATGATGGCGGATTTGAACTCGGTGCCTACAGGAATAAAATATGCCAAACTCCTAATATCGATTTACTTGCTAAAGAAAGTTTAATTTTCAATAATGCTTTCACTTCAGCCAGCAGTTGCTCACCGAGGTAAGAACCTTTGAATACTACCCAGACCCACATACTTCAAACTTGTTTACTTTAATTTCCCTTGAATTACTAAAACAGCATAGTAAAATAAATTACTTTTAGTCGCTCTGCAATATTGACTGGAACCCCAAGCCATCAGAATGGAATGTATGGACTCCACCAAGGGGTCCATCACTTTGATTCCTTTGAAAAAACTGAAAGTGTGACGAAGATCCTGAATAAACATGGAATCAAAACAGGTAAATAATATAATCATTTGAATTTTAAATAATACTTTGCTATGAGTCATTCATGATGAGAAGAGTTGTTTTTTTAAATATAACTTATAAATATAATAAAACTAAATCGTTAAATGTTTCATTTGAACCTTTCAAATGATTCTTCTGAAGTTGATATTTTGCTCTTTTATTGTAAATTTTTGTTCATAAATCTATTACCCTTTTTTAATTTTATTAATTCCACACAGGAAGGAGGCCCTAGGGGAAATAATTTCCTTGAGGGTCTATGTCATCTTTGGGGATGCTATGTGGAGGGTCCTAGGTATACATCAAAAACAGTGATTTCTATTCATCTAGACTTGTAACATACTGCTAATATTTATTGAAATAAATAACATGACAGTTTACATCATGCGCAAAAATTACAAAACGAGTATATAAATACCATATTCGAGCAGGGAAATCTTGAAACTCCTATCAAATATCATTAAAAACCTACAAAATATGTATCTTAGGCATCATTGGCAAGAAGCATGTGGGTCCATCTGAGGCCTATCCATTTGACTATGCACAAACTGAGGAGAACAATCCCATCAACCAGGTGGGCAGGAACATCACCCACATGAAGCTATTGGCCAGAGAGTTTTTAAGCCAAGCCAACAATGAATCAAAGTTTGTAACCCTTTTATATATATTTTTTGTCAATTACAAAATTTATGGCGGTTGTGAAAACTTTACACATTAATTACCTTTAAGCTATTAGTCGGTTTTTCTACTCCACGCACTGGAAATAATTCTCACAGTTACGTATAAATCACTATATCGATTTCAAATTTTAACTATTTATTTATGTATAAATACTTATAACAGCCAAATTCATATGGTAAAATATTTTCCTAGGCCTTTCTTCCTGTACATTGGTTTCCACGACCCGCACCGCTGCGGACACAACATGCCGCAGTTTGGCCCCTTTTGCGAGCGCTGGGGCACAGGAGAGAAAGACATGGGCAAGATCCCCGACTGGCTGCCCTGGATCTACCAGTGGGATGAGGTCCAGCTGCCGTATCACATTCAGGTATACTATCAATTTGTTATATGCCGATAACTGGGTGTAATTGTAAATTTGAGCAATCATTCATATACTTTCAAGTGTAAACTATAATAAACTGTTATGGCTGCTCCAGACCCTATCACAATTGTTGCTTGGATAATTTTTAGGTGTGTGGTTGCTGCATTCGCCCACAACCTAGTGGTAGATACTCTCAATATTGCCCTGGTGAAAAGGCACCATTCAGAATTGAAACATTGTGTGAAAATGCCAATTGCAATTGGGGATCCCATAGTTCTACTGGCTCCGGGCAACTAGAACTCATGTACTGTATTCACATAATACCCTCACATTGGTGATTCTTTGTCGATGTGTCCCTTGACTCGCCCATGAAAAACCAACATGGGACCGATTGCTGAGGAAGTGATGTGTGCAACAGCTAGGCAAACACGTATATGTAGAACAGGCATTACAATTCTTCATGTATTTCAATGGTAGCTATTTTTTTGTTTAGGATACAGAGCCTGCAAGACGAGACATTGCTGCACAATATACATCCATGTCAAGGTTGGACCAAGGTGAGAAATATTTTCAAAATAACAGCTCTGAAAACATCATTTACAAAATACACAATGTCAATAACAACTAATACATAATCCATATGTCTTAATTCAATTCCAGGAGTTGGCTTAATATTGAAAGAGCTGGAAGCATCCGGTCACAAAGAAGACACTCTGGTTATTTTCACGTCTGACAATGGAATACCATTCCCTGCTGGACGGACGAACCTGTACGATTCTGGAATAAGGGAACCGATGTTCATCTCCTCACCGCTACACAAGGAAAGGAGATACAAGGCTACGTATGCCATGACCACCTTCCTGGACATAGTGCCCACAGTGTTGGACTGGTATGACATTAAAAAGAACGCAACAAATTCTGAAATTGAGGCTGAAAAACCCGCTTTGACGGGGAAAAGTCTCCTGCCACTACTGATTGCAGGTGATAATTTTATGTATTTTTTTTACATTTTATGTGTCTATAACATTTTATGTTTTAGACATATTTATGTATAAAAATTTAACATCCAAATTAATTGTTACACATAAATCAAAACTAAAAACTTTTAAAGGAAGTATTATCTAAGGCTATTATTTTATGCCCTTCTTGTCGTAAAAGCCTGGCAATGAGAAAATGGTATGAATCTTGATAAAAATAATATTATTTAGGCCCTACTGTACCGTCATTATAAAAAATAAAATGTTCATAAAAATATTTCAGAACATTTTTGTTGAGTCTTACCAAGCTTGACGGCCTCCATGGTCGAGTGATAAGACGCTCGACTACGAATCCAAAGGTCGCGAGTTCAAACCCGGCGTGCGCCAATAACTTTTATTTAATTAATATATGTCATAACACATTTAATTCATATAAAAAGTATATTTGCGGCACGTTCCAGAGTGGTAGATACTCTAAGTATCGCCCTGGTGAAAGACCACCATCCAGAATCGAAACGTTGCTTGAAATGGCTTTAGCCGTGTTTGGTGACCAGATCTGAATAGCCAGGTACAATAATAGTAAATATAAATATTATTTTGCAGAACCCCCCCTCGACCCCGAGGACGCGATATTTGCTTCCCAAACCCACCACGAGGTGACAATGTACTACCCCATGAGAGCTGCGAGGACCAACCAGTACAAGTTAATTCATAACCTCAATTATCGGATGCCTTTCCCCATTGACCAAGATCTCTACCTGTCCCCCACTTTCCAGGTATGTTTGGTCTTATAAAAGCACCATGTATTGATATCGCAAGTTTTCTAACCTAAAAATTTATAACCTTTCAGTTAGTGAATCAGACCATTTAAAAAGTATGTCAAAGCGATACCTAACCTAACCTAACCTAACCTAAAAATTTATAACCTTTCAGTTAGTGAATCAGACCATTTAAAAAGTATGTCAAAGCGATACCCTTATTATTGTTTTTTTTTAATTTAACTGTTTTAAGTGTGTGCTCTTAAATCATCTCTTTTTTTGCAGGATATCCTTGACAGAACAAAGAATAATCAGTCTTTACCTTGGTACAAAACATTGAAGCAATATTACAACCGGCCTCAGTGGGAGTTCTATGACTTAAAATCAGACCCAACAGAAAGTCAAAACCTTGCATGTAAGTACCTACCTTAGTTATTTAAAATCATAGAGTTGGTAGAGTAGTATTTATCCAAGGCAGTGAAGTCAGTTTTTGACTTATTTTTGATGATTTTAAACTGACTCGGCGCACCTGGGTGTGGCTAAGACTAAGGCTACGGTATTTATACATCCATTCATATCACATATCGACATAATGTTTTTGTTTATTCGTATAGCCACTTTTTCAAAGTATTTTTATCAACAAAAATATAGCATATAACCTAAAAAACCGTTTAGTTGTGTCAAGTTTAGTGGCATAATAAAAAATGTGGGCAGAGTCCCGCGGTGAACCAGGACCTTAAGATCATCCTTACAGTATATAGAAGCGGTCTATGAAATTTGTTGTCTCTTTCTCTCTCATGGTGTACGACATAAAAACCCGGAGAAAGTGATTTATCGCAAGTTTGTATAGGTTG
This sequence comes from Drusus annulatus, assembly GCA_022651775.1. Lineage (NCBI taxonomy): Eukaryota > Metazoa > Arthropoda > Insecta > Trichoptera > Limnephilidae > Drusus > Drusus annulatus. The sequence continues at coordinate 1,187,818 of JAGWCC010000086.1, forward strand.
GGTAAAAATAATTAGCTCTCCCTCCATATATTGTTACTTCAAGGTTAAAATACAAATATTTTTACTATTTTGTATGGCATCACCGGTTTACCATTCATGGAGAGACACTTTTTGGTAATAAATTTTTTTTTTTTATAACATAAAAACTAGGGATGTAACGATACATTAGATTTGCCGATACTTGATTTTTTTCATATTCATGTTTAAATTACCAAAATGCCAACATTTTCGTATTTTTTAAACTGTGATTTTGTTAGAGACTATTCTATTTTAATATTATCTTTCCAATTTTAGAAATTCAATTCAAAATTAAATCAAAATATCGTTATCTTCATATTCCAACTTACCTCATTTTATATTTATATTGAAACATCTATATTCGTCGGTCCCTATATTCGTCAGATTGATATTCGTGAAATTTTGATGACAAAAAATGTTTCCATATTCATTAGTATTTTCCATATTCGTCACTCCCACTACCCGGCACCTGCGAGGATGTAGATGAATTGGTTGAGGCGCATTGATGGAAACTTACCACAGAAGAACTGTTGGGGATCCATAAAGAACAATTTTATCAGCAATAAAAAGCAATTTTGCCATCTATTGAGTCATAGTGTACTAGTTGAATCAGTATCAACGATAATTGACTACAATAATCGAAATCGGTATTTTATAGGCAAAAACAAGTATCGTTACAACCCTAATAAAAAATACTCTTAAGAATCTGTAGTACCTCATTGCACCACAAACAAAGCTAAATTGGTGGCGCTGTAGGTTTACAAAAGGTATTGCCATATGAATAAATTAATATATCCAATAATTGAAAAAGTACCCACTTCAAATTAAGAATAAAAAAACACTCTCCTATTATTTTCCATATAAATGAGGTTATGTTTATATTCTCCAGGGAAGCCAGCTGTGAAGGATGCAATGGATAAAATGAAGAAGAAACTACTGGATTGGCAAATGGCAACTGCCGACCCTTGGATTTGTGCTCCGGATGGTGTTTTGGAAGATATGGGAAGTTACAAAGATGACCCTAAGTGTCTGCCTCTGTATAACGGTCTTGAAGATTAAACAAAACAATAAACCTCTTTTACAATTTCCTATTACTTTTATATTTACATTTAATACCTATTTTATAAGTTTATCAACTCATTGGTATATAATTTTGTGTTTTCGAAAATGCTACCTATCTGCTTTTTCAGTGCACTATTCTTTTATTGAATGCAAAATATTAGCAGCCTTCGGTATGCCTGCATGGGTCAGTAAGTACATGATTCTTTGCCTTAGAACAGCGGTCGGGGAACCGGGGTAAATTACCCCAAATGGGGTAAAAATGGTTTTTCTTGGGGTAATAAGGAAATTTTTCTAGGTTGCTATTTCATAAACGTGTTAGTATTTTTACAAACTTAATCAATTCAGGTGTGTGCGTGAGAAGTAAGAGACGACAAAATGGGGGGGAGGGGTAATATCGACCTACGCAATAATATGTTGGGGTAATGGTTAAAAAAGTTCCCCGACCGCTGCCTTAGAATTACAAAAGCACTCACAAAGAACCTGTATACATGTAGAATATGAAAAATATTTTTGTACTAAATACCTCTTTTTTGTATTTTTAAGCATTTGACATTAAAATAAACTATGGTCATAATACTACTGTATGTATTTTTAAGCATTTGACATAATAAAATTGGTCATAATACTACTGCAGGTATTTTTTTTACAATACTTAAATATTAAATGTTTTGTCTGTCTATTTTGTGTTTTTATTTCAACCCTCAACCTTTTAACCACTAAATAAATATACCTAAGCCGTCGTCCCTACGTGGCACATTTTTTGTTTACGCATTTTTGGTCGAATGTTATTTTTAGAACGACCCTTTTAGGAAAACAAAATCATTATCTGAATTACGAACTATGCTAAAATCATCCTCCAACATCGAAGTATCAATAAACATTCCCTTGAGATAAACCAAAATTAAGATAACACCATAATTGTGTTAATATAAACAAGCGGGGTAAATTTCAACCGAGACAAGGCCATTTATATGGCCGCAACTAGCTGCTGTCCCCGGGCTCTCGGTTTTATTATTTTGTAAGATAAACAATGACGTAGTTGATAGAGATTCTCAGAGATGTCACTCCACAAATGAACATTCTTATTTTTAAAACAAATTTCGCCCAAATACGGCACACATGTGCTCGGAAAACGAAGTCGAAACTTGAAAATGACTTTAGTCAGCCACCGCGTGGTGCGAACGATTTGTAGAAATGACTAAAGTCACTCGCCGCAGTGAAAGGGTTAAGAATTATAAACACTAGCTTTATTGCAAGATTTGGTTTAAAAATATGAAGAAAAAAATTCACAGCTAAATGGAAATTTCAAAGCTTCAGGATGGAAAAGGCTTGTCGAGTTGATCTGTTGACCTGAAAATTCCAAAATTAAAAATAAGTGCACATTTCGTGAGGCCAGAGCTCACCATTTGAGAGTTTTTGTTGCTTCAGCAGAGACTTTCTGTTATACTCTTTGTATAAACTCGACACTTGACAAACATCAAGACATTCATAGAAAATAATAAACAGAGTTTATTTTACAAAATTTATTTAAATTGAGTACAATCCTTTATTACTAACCAACTGGAGAAATGTCATGGTAAGCACCAGGTAAGGCATTCTTTAAGTTAGTTATATCTACATTATTTAATATTTAGGGTTAACCATACAATATAATTTATTATATGTTACAATAAATCAACACTCAAGATTTCCCACATTTTAACTCAAATTTTTCAGCAAAATTGTGTTCGACCTCAAAAGTCATCCCATTCTTTTTTAATTATTTTTTTAACACTTTTTTTACTAATTGGCATACAGAGTACTATGCCAATTAAAGCCCCTGCTTTTTAAATGTTGTGGTTTAATTTATTTTGTGATATATTTTACAATAGGTTGTTGATTTTAGAAATTTATGTTTTATTAAACAAAATATTACATTAAAAATTGCGGGAATGGTTGCAGGGGGCTGATCATTCTGAAGGATTTGTTTCGGCTTTTTATTCCATTCAAAATAAATATTAAGTGACAAGAAGCATTACTTTAATTGCACCTAATATTCAATACTTTCATGTAGAGATATTTATTAGCAATAAATTCTAATAGACATTATAGATTAGTTGTTGAAGCATTTTTTTAAACAGCTATACTGCTATAATATGAATGATAAATAAATAGAAGTACACTTGAGAAGAATAATGAACCATAACTCAATATTTAATAAAATAATTTATAAAAGAATGACATATAATGTTGCTATTCAATTTTTATTTTATTGAATATTTTAACTGTTAACCATAGAAAATATGAGATTATTAGATGGGGTAGGTACTGTTGGTGTAAAAAATTATTTCATATTTGAATATTTTCCGCTTTGTAAGTGCTCTAAACAAAAGATAGTGAATTGCTTCAAAAGATGGATAATTATTAGAGGGAGAACAGAGAGTCTGCAAGGGAAGAAACAATATGGTTAGAGATTGGTGGTTGAAGGGTAGAGGTGATCGTATTTAGGTAATTATACAATAAGTTTAATTTAGGAATAATAGGCAAGAAAAATATAGAAAACATGGAATATAATAGTGGAGGTATAGTAAACAATTTACACAGAACAGCCTAACGTTTTGTTATTTTTTTTCTCCTTAGTGAGATTATTTCAATTCTGAATGGTTTAAAACATAAGTAATGCCCCCTTGTGGGCGTTTGAGACTTTCAGGGGGGCAGTAGAAGATCCAGAGAAAATTAGGGGGCGTTAAATTAATAAAATTACACGTTTAAATATAATATCGCAACAGATAGTAAGTAACAAAAAATTGGGGGGGGGGCTTTAGAAAAAAATATATTCTCAAAGTGGGCGGTGGGCAAAATAAGGTTGAGAACCTATGGTTTAAAAGGATAAGACAACCATATAATTTATTATACTAAATATTTAAAAAAAACTGTGTTCTCATTTACTGAGGAAGATAGAAAAAAAAACTTATTTTCCAATTTACATGTTTTAAAAACTGAGAACATTATAATAATATATGATGCTCACTTAGAATTTACAAATGCGAATCCAAATTTCAATAACCTCCCCTATTTGAGTGTCTATTAACTATTAAGTGGCTACACTTCTACAGATTTCATTTTTAATTAAGAACTTTGTAAGCCTATTATTTTTTTATCAATGGCACACAGCTTGTGAATTAATCACATTTTTTTACTAGCCTTCTCCTGCAAGTATTGTCATCTTCAATTTTTAGTATACTTTCTTATATTTACGACAGAATCAAATACATTTCTATCACGAGGGACTGATTTTTGGTAAATTCCAAATTCCTAGATAAATTTAAAAAATCGGGTTGTAATACTTGATAATATTTAAGTTATTATGGTCAAATGTTATGATGGTCTAATAAATAAAAAAAATACTGCATCAGAGAGTCATTTTTTGATTATTTTACAAAACATTAAAATAAATAAGTGTTTTTCGTGGTTAATATTATCATTTAAATTTAAGGAATATATATATATATCTACTAATTTACAAAACATTAATTTTAAATGAACACACCCCACACCAAAATATTAAATGAATAGTCACACACAGTGAAAAATTTGCATTATTCTAAATCTTCGTGGAAGAAGATAAATATATACTAAGGAACGGATATCGCATAAATACATATGTGCATATGCAAATGCATTTTGGCCATAATTTCTCAGCAGTGCATATTTTAAATATTTCTACCGTATTATACACAAATTCAGTGCAAAATTTCGAACTGGTGGCAAAAAGTTGATAAAGTTATTGCACTAAACCCAAGTACAAAATATGGATAAAATGCCTCCTACTTAAATGCATCAAGCAGTAATTTACCAGGAGGCTGATCGCTAAAACATATGCCTGTGACCAAATACTGTCCAGTTACATCAGTTGGCATGAAGAGGTCATCTTCGACATATAAATTAATCTTCGCCGACAACAGATTATTACCAGAAAACATTGTGCATATTTCATAGTTGGGTACTGTATATATATATTCTACTTTTTAAATCATATTTCAAGGTTAGGTACTGCATTATATGAATCCTCTCCCCAGTTATCACACCACATTTTCCTTAAATTAAATCAATTTTGGCCAGCATGTATCGGAAAGCACGTGCTTTGTGGATAAATGAATGAAAAAAACATTTTCTTTTATCTTTCCCGCCAAAAGGTTTTAGTTAATATTCTAGAAATAACAAAACCGCTTCCCAGTTATCACACCACATTTTCCTTAAATTAAAATCATAATTTTGGCCAGCATGTATCAGAAAGCACGTGCTTTGTAGATAAATTAATGAAAAAAAACATTTTCTTATGTTTTTCCCGCCAAAAGGTTTTAGTTAATTTCTAGAAATCACAAGACCGCTTTCTATATACTAGTACACATCAAATCTTTTCGTAAGCTATGATGGTTTTGAAGTCGGTTTATTTGCTAAATTTAGAATAGATTTAATATATTTGGCTTCCTCGTTGATGTTCCTCAAGTCCTCGACCATGTCGTAAGTATTAATTGACTTTTTGGCTTGTTTTTCCACCTCCTCCAGCGTTCTGACCACATCTTGCAACTGAAATAAAATATGTTGATACAAAAAAAAGTAAGTTTTGTTAAGGTTATTCTACTCACAGTAGGTTTGATTATCATTAAGATAATTGTCAGGGAAAGAGGAATGCTTAATAATAGTAGTGACAACCTCCGTGGTGCGAAAATTAATTTGATTAAATTAATATGTGTTATTTCACATATACTCTGTTTTTCTTTCCCACCCTCACTTTTTTCAGCCTCTCAACATACCCCAAATTTAGGATGCCATAGTTTCACTGGCCCCACACAGTCGGGAGTAGTTAAGACTCTTATGCAGTATTCATAGAAGAAAAAAAAACAAAACGTTGAAAAAAACAAAACGTTAACAATGATTTCCAACCTTTAATAATGATATTTACTGTACAAAAGGCCACATAATAAGAAGACAGCTCTTGTGAGGATTTATCTACAATTTTTTAAAAACATAATAGTCTTTTCTCGGGGTAGGCAGATAAGATGAAGCGCCACACACTGCCTAGGTACAGACTTCATACTTCATTCGTATTTACATATTTCTCCTTTATACTGACTCTTAAGATGCCCGACTCAAGTTTATGATTCACTTGTTCGTGCCATGTCTTCTTGTAGAGTCCCCGACATCTTGTTCCATTCACTTATGCGTCATACATTCTTTTGACAGTTTTTTTCTCTGTCCATTCGCTCTTCATGTCCATACTATATAAGTGTCCCTTAGATGGTATATTTTTAACTCAATGCAATATATTACTTACTATTTCATTGTACTTTTCATATCTATGGCTTTTTTGGTGATTATCGTACATTGTTTTTATGAATAGTACAAGAACAATGTAGAAAACTAGAAGGAATATTTGTACTGATGATGGCAGTCGACTACGGATAGAATGCATATTCTAAGTATCCGTGGAAGGGCCATAGCCAAGCGGGAAACGGATTCTGTGGGAAAAACAGATTTAATTAATAAACACTTCATTTCATGATGATTAACGAGTGTATAAGGTGGCGGAAGCCCAGTGGATAGGACGTTTGGCTAACAGTTGGGTGGATAGAATATGATACTAATTACTAACAGCGGATACTTAACCTCATTTCGGAACAAGTTATATACTTAGTGAAAAGGTTGATACAGTAAATCTTAGATAGCTTCCTTTTGTTGAATAAATTTAATGAACGTTTTAATGATAAAGGTAGTAATGAACAGCTTCTTGGCTTAGTTTAGATGGGTGGCTGATATTTCGTTTTCCAGGGTTTACAATCGAAATACTGAGAATAAAAACAACAATCCCAATCACAAATCGAAAACCAAAACGCATAGCTTTGCATAAGCCAGCATATAGGTACCTATTCAATTTGAAACCAAAATATTAACTAGAAATAAAAAATAAGTATCTAGTTTTTTTTACATTTTATACAGAAAAAAAGTATATTTTTACGTTTTAAGAAATTTTTAAAATAAGAGATACCTATATTACAGTAAATTGAAATCATCACGAATCATTTTCGAGGAAGAAATCATTTTTTGGTTTTTTTGTAATAATATTTTGACAGAATACATAACCTCATCTTGGTATTATATTTCGTGATCGCCGATTACTGTGCGTCTGGCTCCGGATACTTGGCAAAGTTTTATTATTTATTGCGTAAGTATAACAGAAACAGTTTAACAAAATTGTAACTCACATTTCAATTAGCGAAGTAATATAATCACAACATAGAATTTTCGTGAAAATCCATCGCCTTGTCAACCTAACCACCCAAATATATTTGACATAACCTAAGATTGCAAACAAATTGACATAAGGTATTATTTTTTACAGATAGAATTAACTCGCAATGAGTAATTACGCTAAATATTCCCGGCTCATTGACTCGGCGACGACCTATGGAAAACGGATGAAATATCTTTCCAATAGGATTTTTGGAGAAGTTGCTAGGCCCACAAATATCACATCTATGAAGGTTGTAAAAATGTTTGAGAAAAAGCCTGCGCATTTGGACAGAGAAATCGTCAACTATTACCCACGGCACTGGGAGACACATTACCTCTGCATGAAGCTGAGAGATTACGGTCTGTTCAGAGATGAACACGAAGACTTCAAAGAGGAAATGAAGAGGATGAGGGCACTCCGAGGCAAAGCGCCTCCCGTAAGAGGTGAGGGCAAACGCTCCAAAAAATAGACGCAACTAGTAGATGTTTGTAAGATCACCCCTTTAATATTAATATATGTTGTAAATAGATGTAGGCACTTTAATTTTGTGAATTAAAAGTTTTTGAAAAATTGAGATTTCTAATTTGATGGAACTAGAACATGCTACCACTAATTCTGAATACGCCCATATTAATATATATATATATTCATCGAATAGAACACTGGGCAACATATGATATTATTTAAAAAGCATAATACGAAATGGGGAATGTCAAAGAAGATTTCTTATCTTTTTTTTAAACAAGGACAAACATTCCTGTTTTACAAATAACCTGACAATTATTTAAACTCTACGTAAAATGTTGCTTGTGCAATCATGGAGATCTTTAATAGCAGAGGATTAAACTTGCGAGGCCTGGGTGAAAACTCAACCACTTGGCCACTAACCGGCATAACTTAGTATTATAATAATACCGCATTACACATATTTTTTTAAAGCAGTTTAATAAATATTTTTGTTTTCATTTCTACACTGAAAATTTTATTGATTGAGAATCATAAGTAGTTGATATCGTTTATAAACTGTATTGTAATTTTTGACTGATTTATTTTGTGTATTCAAAGGTATTTGTGCCGTAAACTAATAATATAGACTTTTAACTGAGTTTTTATAATTGAATTATACTCACTCACTTGTTAACAATCTGTAAAAAGCCAATATAATAAATAAAAATAGCTGGTTTAACATGTTGGTTGTTGCTTCTCTTTGTGGAAGTAAAAATCCACTAGCAGCAGTCATTGCAAATGAGCGAGGGGTGTTGAAATTAACTAATACTGCGGTACCTTCACATGGCTTTACTATTTGAATACACCTTTAATTTGATTCTGATGGATCCTGTTCTCATCAATGTTTCAAGTGAATCGTCAGGTTATAGTATCCCCTTTTCCCTGTGGCTGCAGTATCACAAATTGAAAATCACATCTATTATTATTTTCCCATGTTTTAGGAAGTACAGGTATCTGAAAGGATCTACATAGAAAGGCTAAAGGGAAAGAGTTATTTAAGTACATAGTTGAACAGGCTTTTTTTATAGTAAAACAGTTTTATAGCATAACAACAATATATTTGTTCAGCAAAACAATGATTAATACAGATTTTATTTAAATAACTGATTTTGACAATATTCACATGTTTGAAATGTATGTTTAAAAAAATTTTGAGAATACTTAAAAATAATAATTATTGATAAATTCCACATCGGCAGTTATAAATTTAAAAAAAATTGAATCATAAATTCACAAATGATAATGTGTAGCATGAATTTTAATTTTCCACTTATAAAAACGCCATTTTGAATCAATCTTTCAAAATCTCTTAGGAAAATCTTTATTCAAAATCAATAAATTAATAAAGTAGGCAGTTCGTTTTTTTTTTCTTTTTAAAAAAATTTACACTTTAAGATTTTTTCTCTTTATGATAAGAATGTGTAACTGAACTTCTCAGTAGAAATGTTTCCATACAAACATAGTCTAACACTGAAATAAGCGTAGATTAGTGAATTGATGCATTAATGTAGTTTCACAATAATTCTACAAGTGCAACATAATTTTTGTGTTTTTGTTGTCAATGTTACAAAGAACTTTCTATTCAACTTTCTATTCTTTCTTTCTATTCTAGTCCAAACATGGCTAAAGCCATTTCAAACATAATTAAATTCTAAATAATATCGTAGGAATCATACGAGGAAAACTGAATAACAAAAGTTTTGTCGTGCTGGTTATATTTGCCATTAGCTGCATTTTTATTATTATTCTATCCAACTTTTTTACTCCCAATATGTGCTGATTTTTAGTGAATTTTAGAGTCTAAAAAATCGATTAAACAGACATTCAAAGCATTACACTTAAATAATGATACATAACTGATTATTCCGTATCAAAATTAATATTATCAATAATTAATGTAAAAGGCAAACCATAAAATAGCTTTTGTCTGGTTTTCCATATAATAACAATAACATGTTTTATTATTCAGAAAACCACTTCATTGAACATATCTGGTTACAAATTTGGAGGTTATAACTTTAATAATAAAAAATGAATCGTTTGAATAATTAAACTATTTTTCTCTGAATTTTTTAATTATACCAAACAAAAACTAAATATTTAACTAGACTAACTAAATTTTTGTTGTGTATTGCTTGCTAATTTTAACTTAAAATATTTTTTTGTAATACGTAAAAAAAAGTGCATTTATGAACATCCAAATGACTCTAAACACACTTTCACAGATATCTGGTTTTCCTCGTACGCCTACGATAGGTATCTTCTTACTGATTTTCCTTCAGATTGGTTGTAATGTAACATTATTATTGTGAAACTACTTTAATCTGTACATCAATATTAAAGCTCTGTTTATACATTATTTATAATCTCCATGCGTCATTGCAAGAACACTACTACAGTACATGGTACACAATACAATATAATTTACGTGATTGAGAAATTATATTATGCTACCTTATTCAAAACCACAATATGTTTTATTTACACCTTGTTTTTGTAGGTTCATAATATCACATCTGGATATATTTCAAAATCTTATGAAACTAAAAGTTTCACGGCTGAAAACAAAATCTAATATTCCTGTTCAATGTTACATACTTTCCTTTTTTCTTTGTTATTTATGTCATCATATTCAAGACATCAAACCGTTTTCCAACCATTTTTGTCACAAGAGTCGATCCATTTTGGTAATGAAATTTGCAGTTGAAGTCTTTGAATTATTCGGTGAAATTGTCTTTGGTCTTTGATCTAAGCTAATGTTAAATGCTCAAAACAATCGTTTGATGACGGTGAATACAAATATTTTTATATTGCAGCGATGGATAGATTGTCGCCACTCAGAGGCAGAGAAATCATTTACTTTATACAAATATTTATTTATATGAATAATTGTCCTCCGTTTGGAAAAAAAATAGGTTAAGGAAAGTACTTTCCCACAGTGGTTTTATTGTTCTTGGTGGCTCATTTAATCTGCCATGTTTCACTTTATCTTCATGAAATCTATTGAAATTTGATAAAATATGGGAAAAAGAATCTTTATCACTGCAGAAAATGGAAGTACAAAATAATACAATAATTTTATTTGATTTTTAGAGAGAATATTCTTACGGAGATTTTTTTTTATTGGTGTTGAGCCGTGTTACATTTTTTGCTCTTTAAGCCAACCTTTCCTACATCTTTAGTGTCCATCATCAAGGCAGAAGATGCTCTACCCTCTCCAATAATGGACACTGCAGGGTTGTCCAAAACATTGACTCAAGAAATGAAGTGCAACACGACTCGGCATTATAAAGACGAGCGGCATAAGTCTATCGGCAATGAAAAACTTAAATAATACAAAAAAATATTTTCATTTACAAACGCACTACTAGGTTGTTGTAAAACAAATGAAAATATGTAACACTTTTGCTACTGACGAAGAAGGAACTGTTAGTTGTCATGGCAATGCCCACTAGCCGATAGAGTAGGCAGTTAATGCATTAAAAGTAATAAAAGAAAGACAAAAATTGGCGCTGGTATAATATTCAATGTGTAACTATATGTAGCTTTGTGCTCAGAGAAAGTTTATTTAAATTTTGATCTGCAGACAGCAACTTTTATAGAGTTTTTTGAGTGTCAATAAAAAATACCCCATTAATGATTCAATGTAAATAAAGAATAGCAAATTTTTAGACAAGTTAAATCAGTAGAAACATTTCATGAACTAGCCTTTGTAATTTAGGGAAGAAGATTTATTGATTCTCATGAAAGACTGATAGTGAAAATCCGGGCAGAGTTTTTAATGATTTATCTGTCAATTTTAATCCTTTTACCTATTTATTAACCTGTTAACCGGGGAATTCCTTTTGTAATTACGTAAGACACAACGGGCGCGCACTTTTTCGTAAGGACGTGTGTACAAAACAATAAACAAAAGCACACAAATAAAATAGAAACCCCACACAATAGCGAAGCGCCGCTGATTTCCTCCGTGTCTTAAATTAATGTCGATACATGTACCGATGACACACAATTGTTGAACGTAAAATACGTCCCGTCGGTTTAAGGGTACGACATATACTTTAAGGACGTATTTATAAGTCCTACTCGTATTTGATACTGTTTACGTTTGACGTATTTATAAGTCATCCTCGGTTAACAGGTTAATAGAATATAACAAAGTAAATATTTAACTGTTTCATTTGTGCTAAATTTATTACAAAGTTCACCAAAATACATTAAATTTAAATAATAGGCCACCCAAAATCAGTTTGCTGATTCCCTCCCTTCAGCACAAAACGTCAAATTGTCCACATTTCTTGCTACAAATGGAGATCGCTTTTCAAGGATAAAATAATCATTTTCTGAATTGATTAATTTCAGGCAGTGAACCTTTTTCAAGTGCAATCTATTTATAAATATTGTTGTGATTTTTTTTTGACGCATCGCCAGATAATTAAATTTAATTCAAATATAAATTGAATTTAAAAGATGGCTGCTTTATTTAAATACAAAACCTTCGACACAGAGTCATTATTCTTAAATAAATCCATACATAGTTGAATAAGTGTGGATAATAATTGATTATAGCTAATCATACTATATTTTTATACCGACTGAAAGTATTAGAAATGATTGTACTTATTAGCTTCACATCTACACTGTTGTGTTTGACTTGTTGTGATTGTTAATAATGGGCAGCGGGAATGATGATTTTTACCTATGAATATGACTTATAACCTTAGATTTATGGAACAGATCTTCTCATAACTTGGGTCGAAAAGGGAGTAAGTCAGCTGTGGGCATCAAACTTGGACCGTCCGACATCTAGTCAAACATCCTACCCACCGGGCTATCGACCACCTCAAATGATAATGTACATATATTTTAAATTCTAATGTTTTAGGTTCTTAAATCATCATGTTAGCTACCTACATATTGACATGGAAACTCGAATCAGCTATTGTACTGCGTTGCACATCCAGGGCTTGGTAGATATGAAACTAATAAATATTAAAATGATGATCACTATACCAAATTTTATCTTGATTCATGAAAAAATTGTTATTTTAGAAAATTATACGATATTGGTCCTGATTGTAAACACATATTATTATTATTAGAAACAAAAAAATGCCAAAAAAAAAACTTGGATGCTTAGAAAACGTCACATTAGAAGTAGGTTCATTAAAAAATATCTCTCAAATACAGCTAAAGATGCAGTAGTAGTAATAATAATAATATTTATTCTTCTGTATCAAAATAGAATTATAAAATGAATGCTATTGTACCATAAGACCTTAAATGCTAAATTTTGGGTGATCAGATTAGAGGTTATGTGTACTCAGTGAAGTCTTCCATGTAGAGTCGGTTGCAGGCCTCGCAGGAGGCGGGCGGGCTGATTTGCGAGGAGTTGGGGTCCTTCTTGTTGTTGGAGCCCTCCTGCAGCAACTTTTTGCGCAGCCGCTTGATGATGCGCAGCCTTTCCAGCCAGTTGGAGGCGTAGGGCGTGGGCATGGCGGACTTGGTGCTCAGGGACTGGGATACCAGTGATGCCAACTGTGAAATCAATCATCAGATACAGAACAAACACCCTAGGACTGAGACCACATGCGCAATATGTGCGATATATAATAAATAGTCTTTAGAAAAGTAAAATAATATAGTAAAAGTAATAGGTAACTTACATTAGCATGCAGAGCCAACTGCCTGGCTAGGAGGGCAACATTCTGATCGGATATAATTTTTGGTTCTGTTGTGTTTAAGAATTCTCTCTCAATCAGTTCTCCTTTGGTTTTAATAGTGACCTTATTGGTTCCGTGGTCCAAGGGCTCGATGATCACGCAGGCAAAGTTAAAATGACCCTGCAATATAAAACATAAATAAATAAATTAGATTATCGAAGAAACCAATCAATTGTGAAAATACTAATTGAGTTGAAATGTAACCTGACTAACCTCTTAGTAGTATTATAATAGTTTATTTACCTTAATTGTCTGTATGTGGAAATCCTTTCCACTCTCATTATAAACTATGGATACAAAATCATTTCCAATATGCTTGAGTTTCTCATTACACTCCGGGTCGGAGGGGTTGTTAGGCATCAGTGTGGCTACGTGGAACAGCACCTGAAATACAAACAATTTTCACATTAAAATACTAGCCTTCTAATTTTTACTCATGAAGATACATAAATATTTTATTAAATATATATATATACACGAGGCCTGTTCAAAAGAAAAGGTGAATTTTGAATTTTCGCGGGCTGTGTACATTCGATTATCGATTTTTTTGTTGTTGTTATGTTGGTATACATATGTTCATCATATGTTAGCATTATCAGCCATTTTGGATTAGTGGTTTGTTTTTGACAACTGGAAAAGTTAGTCACGTTTTTGTGTGTTCTTCGATTTTTTACTTTTGAAAAAAATAGATCAAAGAATATGTATTAAATTTTGACTTGCTTCAACGCACTTAAAATGTTGACTGTGGCATTCGGCGAGTCTACTTTGTCTCAAAAAAGTGTTTATAAGTGGTACAAGCGCTTTACAGAAGGCCGAGAAGATGTTAATGATGATGAGCGTCCTGGAGTTGTGGAAAAACAAATCATGGATTTTATTCTTGATCCATTTTTTTCAAAAGTAAAAAATTAACACACAAAAACGTTTGTTTACTCTATGTTTAAATACTATAAATTAATTCTGAATATTATGCAGATGCATATCAATAATATGCATATAAGTAAATAGGAATTACATACCTGCATAATATCATCTTGCCAGACATAGGCAAACCTTCCATCTTTCCCTTCCTTTTCCACGCCCAAGAACAAGCCCAAACTCTTCGCGTCTTCTAGTGAGATCAGTGTCCCTAAATCCTGCAGGAATTCAGCATACCTGGGAAATTTATAGAATGTTCATATTGCATAATATTTTTATAAAGATGCCTAAGGCTAATTTTAGGTCTTGTTTGAAGATCAAACGAGGAGAAGATGAACTGAACGATGGTTTCAAAATTAGACGACTGTGTGATCTAAAGAGGAACAAAAGGAGACCTCAAACAAGATGGTCTGACTACTAAGTCATAGTAAAATCAAGATAGTAGACCGCAAGAGAATATAATTTTTGAGGGAAATTTATGTATGTGGCAGACAATTCTAGGTTTGATGTCACCATACCTAACCACGTATGGGAGCTGCATTATCCCAGCACACACAAATAAGTCATCGCCAAATCAGATTGTAACTTGTAACAACAACAACAGTGTTAAAAAGTTTCTTTTTTTTAAAGAAAGACAATCATTCCCGGGTTACGAATAACCTAATAATATTTGAAAAACTCCTACTACCATCATAATCGGAATAAAGCGGAAGATGTTGCTTGTGCAATGATGGAGGACTTAGCCGGAAGAGAATAAATAATAACGCTTGTTAAACAACGTAAAACCATTAATATACTACATACTCATATCCCGTTCAACATTCCTTGCCGTAGAAGCAGAAACAATGAATTGCTGTTCCTTAATCATTACTCTACTAATTATGGGTATCATTCTCCACTGTCCAGAATGTCGAGACTTGTTACCTCAAGCCATGGTCTTGAAATTTTTGGTACCAGTCTAAATGATTTTTGACATTCTTTATGACTCTACCAAAACTTTGACTTGACCTTGGCTTTGATTTGAATGTTCTTTCTTATGTATATTTTGTCCTATTTTTGTCATTGCTTCATTATAATATTATGTATGTACTGTTCTTTTTCTGTTGCTTTTTTTCCCATTTCGTGTTTTGTATTTTTTTGTAATTGGACAATAGTCCGTTAATATAAAATAAGTAAATATTATAAAAACCTTAAACTTCCAAACTCATTCTTCAGCATCTTGGTCTCGTTATCATGCTGGCCCCGGCCCACGTATAAAACCCCCACGCTGTAGATCTCCAGCGGGGGCACCAAGTCCAGGGTCGTGATGGAGCTGGTGTGGTGGGGCTTGCTCAGCAGTAGGGGGCGCTCCGCCCCGCCGGCCCCTGTGCCGTGGTACAGCTGCAGGAACACAAAGGCAGGGCTCGCACCCCAGCGGGAGCAGGAATCTTTGGCCTTTGGAGATGGGTTGTCCCTGGTGGATAGTGTGTGAATTGTAAATATGTAGTTAAATTCACTGTGAATGTGTAGGTAAACATTTTTGAAACTTTAGTTTGGATGATTCATTTGAAAATAAGTCTTGTCCAATAAATACCAACGAAGGCAGGGAAATGACTTTTTATTTATTATATGATTAGGTGCAAGAGCCGTGGCATCCCCAATTTTGGGAATGTTGTAACGAAAGAAGAGAGAAAACAAAGGAGAAGAGGAAATCAGAAAGGGCCTGGCTATACAGGTTTGCCCACTAAACCTAGCTGAAGACATTTATAACAAATATTCGATTTTTAATGGTGGTCACTCAACAGGGTAATACTGAGAATATCTTCCACTCGGGAATACAAATGAGTAAATTCGCAATATATATTTAAAAAATTAAAATTCTACAATTTATGTGAATCTGATTATTTTTAATTACTTATTTTAAATATCTCTTTTGAAGCTGCAACCTTTGGGCACATGGCCAATAAGATTACCGCCCTGCCATAGAGGTTATCAAAAATAAGAAATAATTAAAAAATAGTGAATGCTCTACAAAATAAATACAAAAACAATTTCACCTTCTCCTTCGAGTGGGACTCATCACAGAAATGGTGTTGGACCTCTTGGACCTGGAGACGGGCGGCAGGTCGTCCAGCTGCATATTGCTCTGCTGACTAGATTGCATCTCGTTAAACTTTAAACTAAAATTAGCTGTGCCCCTCAGCGAGTCCGTTGGCAGAAGGGGGTTGCTTCTGCCCTGAGACGTAGAGGGCTGAATCCGAAGGGCCGGGTTGTTTGTCAAGGTCTGCACCCTGTTTACGGGTCTGGGAGAAGCAGGCGCGGGGGAATGCGGCGGTTTGGAACTTAGCTTCATCACCTCCTGCGACATGGGAACTTTGGTTATCGTATCTCCGGTGAAGTTGGTCGCTTTTGTCGAGTTCACAATGATTATGTCGGCGGGTTTGTTTACTTTGGAGAATATTTCTGAAGGCATCGATTCTCTTCTGGGCTGGGATTCCTTGTGTTCGAACGAGACCTTGGCTATATTAATTTCGGATGTGGAACATATTTGAGGCCCTTCTGGGTTTTCAAGGTGAGCTGCTCCTGCCAAAAATAAATTTAAAATGATGTATGTATACAAAAATGATTATAAGAAAATATTGAGAAACAAAACATTTTTATAAATTATTTTTGAACTCTCTTCCTTCCCGGTATACTCAATTTAAATTGCACGTTTACATAATTTCCACAACACATTACTCTAACTTAACTTTTCCTCCTAAACTTCTATTTATAACTATTCATTTGAAAAAATACATATTGTCTTTTAAAAACAACTTCTTATGAGTGAAACGGATATTTTGTTCCATACCTCATAATGCAAATGAAATTGGGAACAAAATTAGTTGCAGACCTAGAATTTCTCGACAGAAAAAGCTGCGCAAAGATTCTGACAACGGAGCTTTCTGTTCAAGAGTTTTTTCTGAGACAGCAAACAGATTTTGTGCTATATACATAACATACGTAGTTAGGATTACAAACTAGGGGTTGAATCATTCTAGGGCATTCTAATAAAATGTAATGATAATACTGTTACCGGGATCAGATTTGTATGTCATGAGGTGGTGGTGCGAGGGCGGGTGGTGTGGGTGGTGTAGCTGGTGCAGGGGGTGGGGGCGTGCTGCCGGACATCTCCTCGGGTATGGCCTCGCAGCTGACGCGCATGTCCTTCGTCAGGCTCTTCATGGTGTGGCTCTTCTTGCCTTGCTGCAAACTGCTGCCCAGGGAACTGCAAGATAATCAAATTATTATATGTACATATTTATATAAAGTCAAAACTGTACTGCAATAAAGATGAAGCAGTTTTCAAACTCATTGACTTTCCTACTTTTCAACACAAATTCATATGACTTCAAAGTCTCAAGTTTTTGAAGAATTTTGAGATAGCTTATGCCCATGAATGCACCATGCTATGTGTAGCCGAATTAAGTAATTGTAATGTCCGATTAGTCACTTTACTTACACTTGTGTCGAGTATGTGATACTACCTCTGTTGGATTTCAAATAGACAACTTGCTAGGTTCTCACCTTTTGCTTATCATCCATACCCTACCCATCCTGCCAATTTGCTATTTGATTTCACTGTGAACAGCCATATAAGCACACAGTCAGGTTCCGCCCTCGACCGGCATAAAAACTCACAAAACGGAACATCGTGGGACCTCACGCTTCGGCACTCGACACATTCGTATTCCGTCGTTCGTCGCAGTAAGCCGTCTCCGGGAGACATCGTCTCTTCTCGTATTTCATCATTCATCATCGCAAGCCGTCTCCGGAGGACACATCGGTGAGTAAATTGGCTTAAATCCTCACTTTATCCACAATATACAATCGAAACTTTCATCAAGTAGTATTCGTTTTACAGTCCACTATAATTTCACAATTCATCCGAAACTGAAACACATTCGACGTTTGTCGCAGTTTCCGGATCGAACAACCTCTATCAAACTGATTATAATACAACACATACACAGCCTATGCCATTTCAACTAGCTATCCTCATTCGCCCCTGTCTGTCATCCACACATCACAGCAGTGAACAGGTTGATACATACATCAAAAACACAACTGTTACTACCCTCAATGACCTTTCCGTGACTTCTGCCATTGCTCTCAATTATAGAACAACCCAACCATCTCACACAACCTACCGCCATCTTCAAGAAGCTTTCAGCCATCCACAAACATCACAGCAGTGAACAGGTTAATACTATGAATAAAAACACCTGTTATTGTCCTCAATGGCTTTCCCGTGAGTGTTGCTGTTGTTCTCGTACATCTGGTTGCTGCCATTGCTGTAGCCACTGGTGCCCACTATGTTGATGGTCTCCGTGGACTCCTGGTTCTGGGCCTCCAGCGCGTCCATGCGCTCGCGCACGTGGAACGGGTTCTTCCAGCTCGAAGACATCTCCGGTGAGGAGTTGGAGCGTCGGACGGGATGACGGTTTTTACTCTGTTGACAAGTTATACATATATAGATTTATATTCTTAAATGTTATTCCGTCCGTACCCAGTTTATCTGTTCAGTAGAAACTCACTAATAAGTTACAATATAAAACCTGATGATGGCGCCGATTTACTACTCAGGTAGTGCCGGATTATTGGTTGTGCCAGACATTGGAAGTGGCAGATTCTATTGTATTATGTAGTAAAATTATTCATATTCAATGAATTGTCAGTTGATTGCACTTTTTTTAAATTATTAGTTTATGACTACACAAGAGCCAATGTGATTAGGTTACCCCTAAATATTGGAGAATGTTGTGAAGCGTAGCAATGGTGTTAGGGAAAGGAATAAGAATATAGGAAGGTTGGGAATAATTGATTATTCAGATCTAACACAAAACATGGTTAAATCTTTTTTTTAAATTGTTCAAATTCGGAAGCGTGGGCTTTCATCCCTAAGCATCTGGACAATGTTTACATTAAATCATTTGTTAAGCAGTCGCTTGGCTTGACTTATTATTTCAAACAACTATACCAGCCAGAAAATAATAATAAAAAAGAACACAGTATTTACCGCTTCATCGAGGAAAGCTTGGGAGGGATCATTGGGATTGACCTGGCCTTCTTCGTCATCTGTATTTGTTCCTGAAGAGTTCTGCCTCTGAGGGGAGCCAGGTATGTTGATTGGAACAGTACTGATGTGTGATCTAAAACAAATCAAAACCAGAATCATAAAATACTTACAGTGCTGTATTTTGCTAGCTACGACTTGAGTGCCACTGTCAATTATTTAGTGCAAACTATTGGATATTAGTAGTTTTTTTTTATTTCACTGCCCACGAACTTACGGTTGTCGAAATATAAAATAACAATTTTGCTTTTCTACCCTGTCAAAGAGCTGGGAAAATAAGGCATGGCAAACCAGGAAGTTATCGAACGCAATTAATGCGTTTGAACCAAGCATTGAAAGACAAACGGCCGCAATACAACGAGAGACACGATAAAGCGATTTTGCAGCATGACAGTGCTCGACCCCCCCATGTTGCGAAAGTGGTCAAAACATACTTGGAAACGTTGAAATGGGAAATCCTACCGTATCTGCCGTATTCTCCAAACGTTACTCCCTCTAACTATCACTTGTTTCAATCAATGGCACACAACCTGGCTGACCAGCACTTCTGGTTTCATGAAGAAGTAAAAAATTGGATCGATTCAAAGCGGTTTATTCAAAGCGGAATTCGTATGCTGCCCAAAAGATGGGAGAAAGTAGTGGCCAGATATGGACAATACTTTGAATCATAAATGTATAAGCAGTCTTTTACAATAAAACCTCGAATTTCGGAAAAAAACGGCAGAAGCAAAGTTGTACTACTAATAAAACCAGACATTTGACTGTCCAGGTTACTCTTCTAACTACTACAACTCTCAGAATTAACTCTTTCCACGCGGAAAGCGCACCCGGGAGTCGCGCTATGCTTGCCTTGTACGCGGACAGCGCACTGTTGCGCCGCAAAGTTTCTCTGGCGTTAATTCTATGAAACATTCTTGAAGACGGTAAAATTTATACTTCTAAAAAATGACAAATCTTAACACTACTGACATCTTGTAAAATTAATCCTAAATACGTATCGCAAGCAATGATACAAAGGTTTGAAGGGAACCCTCGTCTTGAAGAGTAAATTCAGTCAGTTTGAATTTTTCCCGGCTCTTTACAGACGCGATTGCGCACGCGCGTTTCTAAGATTCTCAAGCGGAGATTCTCTCAGACAATCGATTGTTGTTCACCATTTTGTGGACGTGAATTATTATAATTTCTTATCACAATATTTTTTTCGAGACTTGTATTAAAAGTATGGTTCTGTGTTAAAACATTTAACATACACAAACTAGTAAAAAAATATTGTTTTTTTATCGAAGTTTTATACTATTTTTAATTTTAAAAAAGCTGTTTTATGGAAATAATCAAGTGTTTAAAATGACGTTTTAACCATATGTGAAGTTGTGCACTTTTGAATTCGTATCCATTTTAAATAAGTGTTATTGCAGAATTTCGAAATGTCGGGTCGCAGTCTTAATGATAAATAAATAATTAGTGTTATTTCGCATCAGGTATCAATCCTGATACCGGTTTCACTGAAGATATCGCCGAACTTATGTTTTTAAACATTTTTTGAATCGTGAAATTAAAACAAAAATTGTTCCGCTATTCTATGATTGTTTCAAAATGTATCATGATAAAAAAAACAAGTGTTATTTACAATGAAATAATAACAATAAATCCTTCTCAATATTTATTAAGTTTAAAGTGTAGTTTTTTAATCTTAGACCCTTTACTAGTATGGCGCCGCAAAATCCGCACCACAGTTGAAGAGCTCTACTTTGGTTATGTTTTAATGCGACCTTGATACATAAAAAATGGTCGCCTATATCTCGCACTCTCGCAGTATGTAAATAAACTTCGACGATTTGTCCTGTCCCATTGATGTTTCGAGTGTTTATTTACACATGGAAATGTACTTAGGGACATACGTGATGGAATCTTCATAATATTTTCTTTATTCCATGTGTTAGTATTGTTTAAAGTCATAAACTAGATTGAAGAAAAAGGGCCCCGCGTGTGAAAGAAGTAATTACTATTTTTGACGCGTAGAAAAGGTTAATATTGTTTAAATTTATTTGGTAGCACATGTAGATATGTATTACGTTTTGCACAAGAGATGGACAAGAGTAGTACCTGATGAGGGGCGGCTGTGCCACTATGCAGTGCGTGGAGGCGTGGGGGGCAGTTGGGGGGGCCACAGCCCCCACCACGCTATCGGAGCTGGACTTCTGGATCTGCTCCGGCTGGGAGCCCCCACTGCCACTGCGGGACCGGGGGTCACCGTCTGACAACTGGAATTATACACAAGTGTTGTCACATCTTGACATAATAACAAAATAAAAATATATTATTTGCAACAATACTTCACAATATCTTTCCACCGGATTTTAATAAAATGGGAAACGAAAATGATTGCAAGAAATGCCCTGACTTCTCTCAGAAGAGGAATTAAAGAGAACACCAAGGTTAAGGTGTATTAAACTTTCCTCACATTTGACACGGTCACAATTTAAATATTTCATTTGTAATAGCACTAATCATTGAATTGTAACAATGTCAACCTTAGTCAACCAATGTTGTACTAGAATTAAGTACAAATTTAGAGTCGACTACAATAAAAGTAACTTAAAACCGTCACATATTTGATTCACTACCCAGGAGCATCAAACTTACGTTTTCACACTTACATATTAGAAAATACAATAACTCACAACACAACATGTTAACAAAACTTAGGTTATGTATTCAATAGCTATATGGTAACTGACCACATCGCTCCTGGCATCCTGGAACCCGCTGGAGGCGATGGAAGCAGCGCTGCCCAGGTGCGGGGGTGGCCCACTGCCAGCCAAGGGGGATGGGCCCGCCCCACCACCCAAGAATAGGGACGACATGTCGCTCAAAGGGAACTCACTCCACAGGGAGTCAAAGTTCACCTAAAGTAGAGAGAGCAAAATAGATTATTGCTAGAACAAAATACGGTACATTAGAGTCGCTCTTTAGCAGGGATGGTAATACTATGCATTTTGGAATAGCTGAGCATATGACTCAGTTTAACATCATTGTTTTTTTTTTTTTTTTGCCACTGTAACATACTCGAAGTGCTGAAATGTTATGTAATTCTATTATTAATTTCCAGGGTCCTCTTTCTTGGAAAACATGGACATTAAATCACATCTGGAAGGCATTATTTAATATTCATTAACTGTCCTGCTTCTGACTTGAGAAGGCACTAGAAGAAGAAGTCACTTAACAGATAATAGAAGATGTTAACTGCATCTACCATAAATCCACCATCATTCTAGAGAAAAATGATCTTTAGAACAGCTTCTATTTCTAACTTCCGGTGTGAGCGCTCATAAGCATTCGTTTTCCAATTGTAAAAACATGACAAACTGTACCCTGGTTTGCGTTGCATAAAATAATTCAATCATGTCCCCGGGCACAATTCTAGGCATTCGCTTTCCAATTTAAAAGGCCTTGTTGAATTGCATCCTTATTTATATTGACAAATAATCCAACCAACTCACCTGGTTCTGAATGCGCATCACCCAGGAAACATCACCCGTGGGCCCCCGTACGTGCACCTCGGCCCAGCCGCCGCACCAACAGCCGCAGTGGGGCCGCGCGTCTGGGGCGGAGCCCTTGGCGCCCCCGCTGCCACCCCCACCACCAACTATGCGCTCCAGGCGAGGAGGCAGGCCGCCTAGGAAGGATTTCTCTTCGGAAGACTGGAAATATAACATTGTTGGTGATTGAATTGGCTGTAAGATTATGTAAAAATACACTTATCCAGTCCCTTGAAAAACCTTCCAAAAGAGTTTCACTAGCATGAAGTAAAGTGTGTAATTTTATAACTCCTATGCACAAATGGTCCACCAAATTAAATAAACCAGTAAAACTTATTATTTTTTCCATTTATAGGTATCGTTCTCCTGAGAATTAGTTGGGAGTTAAGTAAGAGGCTCATAAGAAAGGCCTCAAACTATCATAATTTACGAACCTTTAATTAAATTCACATAATTATTTAGAATTTTCCTGAATTATAGATGAATTCAGTGAAAAAAAAAAAAAAACAAACATTCCCGGGTTATGAATAACCTGTTGCGAAAACTCCTACTGTCATCATAAGAAGCAGAAGATGTCGCTTGTGCAATGATGGAGGACTTAGCCAGCAGAGGAATTGAACGCACGACGCCCGGGTGGCAATCTGACGCGTTTGTCCACTCAACTACCGACTGGTCAAACCAGATGTCGTTAAAATTTAATTTATACTGTAGAAATATATTAAAAATGTAAGTAATATGTAAATACTTTGAAAGGTACTTATTCTGATAGATAACTTCTAGTTACCTGTTTGCTGGCGAGATTCTCCAGTTTGAGGCTTAACTGCGCTGGCTGTGCAGTTTCCTGTTCCGGATTTCTCTTGGGAGATCCCGAAGGCGGTTCGGTCTTGTTCTCTGAAGAGTTTTGGCTATTTCAAATTAAAAACAATGTAAGTGATAATTGAAATACAATGTTTTTAGGTTTTAAAAGTCCATTATGTAATCATCTGTTAGTCATAGCCAAACTACTCTGTCTAAAACCTCAATAGAAAGAGGAGAGACATATTTGTTATGTACAATTATTCCTGATTTTTCGTGGGAGTTTAATGAAATTAGAAGTCAATATAAAATCAAAATCATTTCAGTGTAATATCACCACCCATTTATACAAAAATTGAAAATTTCCAGCTATAATTACACATTCACTGTAAATGATGATTAAAACCTTTGATGAAAGTTGCAATGAAGTTAAACACAAATTATACAGTGTTTAGGTAAGATTAAAATGTTGAAAATAAAGCTTTGTTTAATTTTTCTTTCAAACTCCAATAAAACATGTGTGCCTCTTTTAAACTTCAATCCTCTTTGGACAAGAGGGTCAAGCTCGAGGTCAGTTAGCTGTTTTGCCAATGACCTTATTTCTTGATTTGCTTTTGATTTCTCGTGACGGCAGATAAAAGAAAACTGTGGACGAGGGATTACCGATTACCGTATGTCATTACTGAAACTCTGCATGGGAGTTCCAGGGGAATTTTGAGCATATTTTACTATTATTAATGCAGATGGTCTTTGAAGGTAAAGGAAATAATTTGATCAGTTTAACAACCCATTACCAACAGAAGATTTAATTTCATTAATCATGTAGGATATTACTTATATAAATTAACAAATAATACAAAAAAAGAGTTAAATACCAAATCAAGGTAGAAATATTAATGTTCATGAAAGTTACAATGTTATGATGAAGATATTATTTTTGGGAATATTGTGTTAACTAATCGATTGTGCACTACGTGGAAGGATGGATGCACAAAGATGTTCTGCTTAAATGACTAATGCATGTTCATTATTATAGTACATATATGCAAAAAGATTGGGTAAAACAAAATTACTATGTCATTGCACTAAGGTGAATTTGAGAGAATGAATTCTGAAATCTGTAAGGAAACTATTTATTTAATACAAAAAAATTGCACAAAATTAAAGTTAACATTTTGTTTGTTGATTACTATTTTCTCAGATTACACTTTCAAATTGGGAATAACTTAAATTGCACAAAACGTTGCATAAAACACAGAAAATAGTAACCAATATACCGACCTAGAAAACAAAATATTGTTAATAATTTTTCTATTCAGAACATAGATTATTAAATTGTACAAGTAAAACTTTGTCCATAGGCCTAACAAAAGTTATAGGTTCCATTGTTTTATGTTAACCGCCGAGCCTCGGGAAAGCAATTTGCAACAACAATATCAAGACAACCAGCTACTCTTCATTCACTGAAAGATGAATGTCTACCCAGTCACCTTCAACGTCTCATTTGCAAAATGGGAGGCTAACGTGGTGCACTGGTGCCGGAACGCCGTTCCAGTATTGCTTTTAAGGATGAATTAAGATAACAAAAAAATTGTTTCACATATAATGTGTTTTAATTATAACTCGGGCCTATGTTTTATTTTAACATTAAATATTCATTGTTATCATATTTCTCGTGACGAAGGACAATGCTGTTGCCTAAACATATCCTACAATACTGAGCAAGCGCCGAGAGTCAGTGACCCGTTTAAATAATCTAAACATCGAAATGAATGTGCTTTTTCATAACATGGTCATATAACCAGCCGCCTGTGAACCATATTCTTACAGAATCATATATAATACAAAATCAAACTGGTACTGGAAAATATACCAGTTCACCCCTGGAGGCAAACTCAGGTGCATAAATGTCCAAATTAAGATTAGTCTTTTACTGCATAGAATGTTTTATGGAAAACTGCACGAAGAGAATTTTCCTGTGCATTTATATTTTTTTCATAAATATATAAATCAATAAAACGAAGTACCAAAAAAAAAAATCGTCTCCTTGTAAAAGTGTGTGGAAGCAAACCTTTACTTTAAGCAATAGATTTAACAGATTGTATTTGTACTAGCATAAAATAGACAAAGTTCTACCTGTATAAGAGAGAATAATTATATTATTTTAGAGTAGGAATTAGACATGCAATGAATAAGGAAAGATCTAGATGAAGAACTCTAAGGTTTAACCCTAGGGTTTGTTGGTAAGAGTAGAAGTTTACCGGGTGGTCTGAGCAGATAGACTCTGTAGCGAGAGGGTATTATAGCCGGAGGGCGGATACAGAACATTGTCCGAAATCGAGGAGGACGAATATGTGGTCTCGTTGCTTTTGCTGTGCTGCAGAGTATACTTTGTGTATCTTCAAACAGAACAAATACACACCACTGATATTTACATCACGTTATTTATCCAAGTGTATGTTTAATTAACTTTTTTAATGAGTTGAAATTCTGTTGGTAGCCGTCATAAACGATCATTCAGTAATCGTTGATATCTTTCCCATACAAATGCTGTTTTCTCTCTTCAGATATTTTATACACATTGTGTTGGATAATTTTATAGATCTGTTCAAAACACATCCGACCAAATGTAGTGTGGGAGGTTTCCTACGTTAGGGAGGTGGAGGGTACATTCATGGGTATGTAGCATATTTTTCCTGCCTGCAGGTGGCTGGCATCCAGCCTGTGAGGGAGGGAGCGTACTTATAGCTGTCAGATTTTCATTTAACGCTTAACGGCATTGCATCAAGCGATACTCAAGCGGAAACCATTTGAAAGATTTAGGAGCCTTTTGGTGACAATGTCATGAATATCACGCAAATTATGAAGTGATACAACCGGTTCAAAGATGGCCACACATCGGTGGAGAGAGATTGTCTTTTATGATTTTTAAACACAGATATAAAAAATCACTTTAAAATAAAGGTGCTTGATATACCTGTAAGCATTAGTATATGAATGGTACATATTACCTTTGAACAAAGAAAACTGTGTTTGTATGAGACGATCACCACCTTAAATCTACAAATTTATACTGACATTTTATAATCTTGCTTTAGTTGATGATATATCATTAGAATGGTGGTTAATATGTACTGAAAAACTAACAATACTATCATTTTCCAAACACAACCAGTCAGTCATTATATTGTGTAGTTGGTTTTGAAATCACTAACATTATCAACTATTCAAATGCTTGTTAGAAAGCCTAGATGATTTTGAAGCCAAATATATTTAAACCCTATTTTTCTATTAACTAAAAAAAACTCTTTAAAAGCAATAATTTTACGATATAGAACACTCTCTTGTCAGTTTTTGACATGATATTATTATATACATTTGAGAGAATGACACCATGTAAAAAGATAGCAATTCATCTGCATATTAGTAAGGAATGATGTTCACCTTTTGATGTCAGCACCCACAGTTTGGAGCAATCCTTCGCTGGAGCCTCTATCGGATTCGGAACCTACTGTGAGGGTGCCTGATGTCATCGTGCCTCCAGTTCCGTAGGGACTTTGTAATGAATCAGCGTGGGCTTTGCATAGTACGAGACATCTGAAAAAAATTTTTTTTTTTAATAAATCTAACAATAGACTGCCCTCAAATGTTAAGTCCGACAAATATATATACATGGCCTGTTCAAAATAAAAGGTGAATTTTGAATTTTCGCGGACTGTGTACATTCGATTATCGATTTTTTTGTTGTTGTTATGTTGGTACACATATGTTTATCATATGATAGCATTATCAGCCATTTTGGATAAGTGGTTTGTTTTTGACAACTGGAAAGGTTAGTCACGTTTTTGTGTGTTCTTCGATTTTTTACTTTTGAAAAAAATGGATCAAAGAATATGTATTAAATTTTCTTCATTAACTAAAAAAAAAAACAGTTTGACCTCCTACACAGATAAGTTTGTACATATTTGAGATATTATGTGAAAAAGGGTTACCTGTCACACAGTCCTTGCCGTAGAGCGTTCTGCGCGCAACCCGAGGTGGTCACGGTGATGATCTTGTGTCCCAAGAGCCACATCATGGTCTGGCCACCTGACAAGAGGAACTGCGCTGTATGCAGCCTGAAAATATTTATTTTTTATTGAATTATTTTTTTTTTGAATATATATAAACACATTTATATAATGCAAGAAAAGTTTTTCAAGTTAGAAGTTTCTGAGACAATAAATATATTAAATTAGAATTAACTTTACAGCTTTTATATATTAATTAATAACAGCGGAATCGTAAGAAAAATATTAAAAAATGGTACAAATAATTTTAAAATGAAGAATGAGATCGATTAAAAATGCCAGTTTCATATAAGGTCTCAGTGGCTCAATTCGCAGAAGTGTTACTCCCGGATAGAGTGGAGAGAGGTTCCGAGTTCAAGTCTCGGTCGCGACCGTTATTTTTTCTGTTTCATATTTACGTTGAAGATTATTAATATTATTTCAATAATTAAAATGAAAAATAAACATTGTTTTCAAATGAAACTTCAAGAATGATAACTCTGGATGGAAACGAAATTATGCGCAGAAAATTATTTTATTATAATATTTATGAAAGTCAAATATTTATATAAATTTGCCTAGACATCCAAATCAGTCGGCCTCCATGGTCGAGTGGTAAGACGCTCGACTACGAATCCAAAGGTTGCGGGTTCAAACCCGGCATGCGCCAATTTTTACTTTTATTTAATTAATATGTGTCATAACACATTTAATTCATATAAAAATAATAAAAAGTATATTTGCGGCACGTTCCAGAGTGGTAGATACTCTGAGTATCGACCTGGCAAAAGACCACCATTCAGAATCGAAAAGTAGCTTGAAATGGCTTTAGCCGTGTTTGGTGACCAGATCTGAATAGCCAGGTACTTCCCAACCTTCCTCTTCCCCATCTATTTCCTCTCCCCACTACCTTCAGCCTCACAACATACCCTATTTGGGGATGCCATAGTCTCACTGGCTCTAGACGGTTGGGAGCAGTTGAGACTCTTGTGCGGTATTCATATAAAAAAAAAGTCAGTAATAAATAATAAAGATAAAAATTTCAAAATTCTAAAAAGTTCTAATGAACCCATAACCCACCTCTTGGGTGCCGATATGCTCGGGGAGTATGTGTAGCGCGCCATCATGTCGATGCAGGTCTCAGTCAGCTCAATGTGGAAGGTGTAGGAGGCCTCGTGCGGTATGTGCATTTCACCAAGGGCCGCTTTCGTGGGTGACTCTCGACGGTGAGACCCCTTTATTTATAAAAATAATCATTGGGTAGTTATTCAATAAGAAATGGTTCACTATGTCCTAAAAACCTACTTAAATAAAGAATCGTTATCGGCACTGGCGGCTCGTGACTTTTTAGTGTGCTAGAGTGGTAAAATTCAATCGTTGCAATCTAGCATACTAAAAACTCACGAGCCACCAGTGCTTATCGGCTATTCCACCACTTGAGGCAAACAATTATTTAAACAAAGAATCATTATTTTTTCATTTAGTATGAAATAGTAATTACAGGTGGTGCAATTGGACATAGTTATGCAGAAAGCGTCCAATCCACAATTTGCCAAAACCTAATTTTACATGTTTTTCTATAGATAAATGCGAGATTTCTATCTGCTGAAAACATCCAAGCTCTAAATGCAATAGATTTTTGGTGTTTCAATTTTTTACTAACGCACATTGCAGATATTTTGCTTAAATTGAAGTTTAAAAACATCAAAATGTTGGGTAACAACATAGGAAATACATTTATTTTTTTTATAATAAATACATTGATAGATTATAAATTACCTATTTATAATAATTCTCGTAAAGAAAAAAACATTGATATTCACTTTACAAATGCCGATTACACATATCAATGCTTTTGTATCGTCATATTTTCAAACGCCTTTTTCTCGGTTTCATCTTTTTGAGATTGGATGCTTTCTGCATAACTACGTCCAATTAGAGATGATGAGAACAACACATATTTAGGATTGTGTGTAATGGCGTATTTGTGTACGCTTTCAACAGCGATATCTTGCAAAGCGTTACAGAGAAACAGCTTTTTGTCTTGTTTAAGCCTACCTAATATCATTAGTGAAAAGGGGAGAACAAATGTATACAATCATTGAATTAGAAAAATTCTAAAAGTTTTTAAATCTGTGGGAGTACTATGTTCAACTCAACATTCACTGTGATTAGCGTTGGGAAAAACTTCAAACTTTGTGAATGCTTCACGAATTGTTAGTTCTTTAAAATGAACACTTCAATTGAAGTCGAACTCGTAATGTATATTTGAAAAAGAGATTTGAATTTATCCGGTTATTTGTACAGTTCTTTTTGGAACCGGTTCCTCGCCAAAAAAGCATTAAAAGTGAAAAGAACTGGAACTGGTTCCTCGCCAAAATAAAAATCACGTTCCTTTATTTCTTCCTTTCACGAAGTACTTTGAAGTCGGACTTCAATCAAAGTACTTGTAATGAAGTACTTCTTTATAGGCTTTGAAGTTCACCTTCGCAACTGTACTGCTGCAAATTGAAGTACTTCTTTGTAATCTAACTTCCGTTGAAGTATTTGTTCAATGAAGTGAATGAATGCTAAAATGTACTACCAACTTCATTTGAAGTATTTGTTCAATGAAATGAATTTAATGAAATGAATGAACGCTAAAATGAACTACCAACTTCAATTGAAGTATTTGTTCAATGAACAATGAATGAAGTAGGAACTGTTGCCAAAAGAAGTAGTTCTTGAACTAGTCTTTCAAAGCGGTCACAACGCTAGCTGCGATACAACATAAATTGAGGAACCTGTGTTAATTAAGTCTGTCGTTTCTTTTTCAAAAAAGGTTAGGTTATAAGTACCTACTGAGAAAAATTATCTAAATTAATTTGTATTTATATTTAATAAATGGAAAAAATTATTTATTAAGATAACATATATGAAGGTGAATACTCACTTGTTCTGTTAAACTTGAACTTCGCTTTCTGCTTGAAGAGTCCTGGTTCAACTCCACGACGTCTTGCTTTATTTTACCTTCTTCGAACGGCTTCAAAATATTATTATGCAAGCCCTGAAAATAAAATTAAAAATAAGTTTTTAATGTCTGCGTGTGTGTAGTTCGATTTATTCTGTACATTTCAGAAAACATATCTTCACATATATAAAATGCAATCTATTTCACTCACGGGCTACAACATTCTCCACGGACATTCATAGTCATTTTATATTTTTAACCAGTTCCTTTCATTTGTTTGTGGGACACTTTTATTTTGTTCATTTATTTTCTACAAATTGCAACTTTAAATTCATCTATGGAAATTGAATGAATTAGATTCTTTGAGGTTAGGTTATTGTCTACCAAGTTCAGAACATGTGCTAATACAAAGTTGAAAAACAGCTCATCAAACTTTCAATGTTGCCATATCTAAAATGATAAGACAAGAAAAATATTCAATCCCTTTTCTATAGGAACATAACTCACACGCTTTATAAACTTTACGAAATCCCTGCGGAATTGCAGGCGACACTTGAGGAACCAGGCGGCGATTACGTGATGCGCCAACAATACGATGTAGTGATTGTACTTGAAGGGGTTGGTGTACGGCAAGAGGATGGCAAACACCGACATGTACTGGTCTCCAACGAAGGAAGCAAACATCTTCGGCAGGCGGGTAAGTGCTGGAAAAAAAAAATTATTCAATAAAGTAGGTACATACTTGTATGTTCTAACCCCTGCTTTGAAAATGGGAGTAAGTACTGGTCAGCTTGCTTGGTCGACCTTATCACAAACAGCCTTTATAATGGTGTTTTTTTATCAGACAATTACGTACAAGCAACTCAATCACAATAATAGTATGATTTATAAAACTGGGATAGCTCCACCAGGCAGGACACGTTGAAAGAAAACCGACCACCAAACAGCTTCTCTATAAACCTGCAGAGCGAAGGAGTGAGTGGCCTAAGTTTAGGTAGTTGGATGGTGTGTAGGCAAACACCGCAACTTTAGGCATAATGAACTGAAGGAAAACAGCAAGATATCGGCAAGGGTGAACTTAATTCATACTTACCAACTTTTCCAAGGATATTATTAACTATGTTCAGCACTTACTTGATAAGAATTCCAGTATGGGAACAGCAATGTAAACGGTGGCAGATATTTTAGACAGATCCAACAAAACTTCCGGAAGGAGTTTCACCATCGTGTCTCTCATCTCCAGGGTGAAGATTGTCAGTGCTGTCACACACTGCTGGGCACAACGAGACACTGGAAACATTAAGCACTTATAAGATTAATAATTCCTCAAAACATATACATATATGTAATAATAAAACTGCATTTATATGGCGCAGTTTTGGTATTTCACCTCATGTATGTACATATATATGGTACATGGCCTGTTCAAAAGAAAAGGTGAATTTTGAATTTTCGCGGGCTGTGTACATTCGATTATCGATTTTTTGTTTTTGTTATGTTGGTACACATATGTTTATCATATGTTAGCATTATCAGCCATTTTGGATTAGTGGTTTGTTTTTGACAACTGGAAAGGTTAGTCACGTTTTGGTGTGTTCTTCGATTTTTTACTTTTGAAAAAAATGGATCAAAGAATAAAATCCATGATTTGTTTTTCCACAACTCCAGGATGCTCATCGTCATTAACATCTTCTCGGCCTTCTGTAAAAGCGCTTGTACCACTTATAAACACTTTTTGAGACAAAGTAGACTCGTCGAATGCCACAGTCAACATTTTAAGTGCGTTGGAGCACTTTATTCCATTTTTAACGCAAAATTTAATACATATTCTTTTTTTCAAAAGTTAAAAATCGAAGAACACACAAAAACGTGACTAACCTTTTCAGTTGTCAAAAACAAACCACTAATCCAAAATGGTTGATAATGCTAACATATGATAAACATATGTGTACCAACATGACAAACAAAAAAACGATAATCGAATGTACACAGCTCGCGAAAATTCAAAATTCACCTTTCGGAACTGGTTACCAAACAAGCAATTTTAATGCGTGCCCAGCATTTATATACGTTTTACATTAACCGCACTAAAATAATCAAGTTTAAAACTCATTCTCGCTCGGAATGATTAGCCAGCTTTTGTGTTTCCTCCCCCTAAAAACACGGATCTCTCCAAGAATCAGGTTCACTTCTTTCTTTCCTTAAAAGACCTCCCACAATTTCTTTCAGGGCCTCTTGTGTCGAGTGAAAAGGCAATGTTTCAATTCTGAATGCTAGTCGATCAGCAATCTCCTGGCTCAAATCCAAGAATCACACCACTCTCCTGCAGAAGTAGGCTTACCCAATCCGTACTTGATGATGCACATAATGATCCTCTGCTGCGTCTGCGGGTCAAGGTGTGTGTGGTACGGCGCCAGGCACGTCAGCACCGGCAGCACAGAGGCGTGGAAGTCGGAACGCGTCATCTTGCCCGTGGTGTTACGCAGGCTCTCTGGCAGCATCATGGACTTGTCCGCCACCGGGAGGATCTTATTACATATTTGTTTAATTGAGTTAAAATACATTATTTTTTATTTAGTTGATATACTGCTTTGATGAAATCATAGTTCAAAGCAATCAAATAATTATTTCTTATTAACTTCACTGAAGAATTTGACAATAATTAAGAAAACTAGTAGTTACTACTCAACTTTGCCCTTGGTTTCAACACTCGTCCAAAATTTATTTTCCCATCTCAAACAGTGAGCTGTGGCGTCATGAGATTCGCATAGTTTTTTCTATCAATTTCTAGTTCATGCAGTGATTTTCAGTTTGCGACGTCATTTCCGTCATGAGCTATGATTTTTTTAAACTTCTATTTAAATTTCAAAAAATAAAAAAAGAGCTTGTCAAGGAAACAGAGTGTTGAAACTACATATTGCATAATAACATATACAATGAAACCCACCTATAAAATTCCCACATAAGAAAAAATTTTTTTTGGGTCCCTTGGAAAACCTTATAAGAGAGTTTCACTGTACATAAAAGACGAATTACTTGCATACAGCATATTGTAAATTTGTCAATTCACTTCAGAAAAGAAAATTCCAGTTTTTTTTCGAACTAATGAATAAAAAGAACACACTGTAAAAACTTTTTGAATATTCAAAATATAAAAAGAAAGAAAGAATTTACAATTGTTTTCTTTTTTTTCACTAATAACGAAGCCCCTTATAAACGAGGTGTAACGTTACGCTTGGTGTAAGGTCAGAATAGCAAAAAAACTTACCTTATAACCACGGCTTATGTGTTTAATTTAATGGCCTACGTCCGGTGTGACTAAACCAACGCTGAACCAGGGCGTAGCAATTTAATGAGTAAGACAGAATAAGTGGGTGTAAGCAAGACAAAAGCTAGATTCTCAGTGAATTTCTGCAAGGATATCGCTGTTGGAAGTGTATAAATAAGCACCAATACACACAATCATAAGTATGTGTTGTTCGCATCAACTTTTGTGCGACCTTTACGTCCACTTATATTTTAACAAATTTGGTTTAAGTGATGATTCATATTCATATTTAGGAATTATCTATTACGTAGAATAAAGCACTGACCATTGAGCACAGAGCATTGGCCAGCAGATCAATATCGTTGCTGTTCTTGGATAGGACAAGCGCCTTGTTCTGCATGATGCTGGGGATCTCGCGCAGCACCGTCTGCAACACGGACCAGTCCTTCTCCTGCTTCAGGCAGGTCACAATCACACGGCATGCCTTGCGGATGGACACAAACGCAATCGGGGACTGGAACAATAAGACTATTATTCAAATCTCCGGAAAAAAAGGCGGCAAATACAAAAAGGGTCAACTATAGCGAACAAATTGGGTGCCCCAGTGGACGCGACCTAGAGGCAGGCCGAGGAAGGGGTGGATAGACTGTGCTGAATGGAACTGGAGAAAACGGCGATGGACCGCAGCCAGGAGAGAGAGTTTATGGAGGACTATGTAGTGCCGTGATAATGATAAGAATAAACAGGGCATAAGACGTTTATGAGAAAAGTAAAAGAGTAGGCTCTCTCTCACAATGGATTCCAGACCTCCATGAAAATAAAATAGGAAATGGGAACTATGTACATATTTACAGTCCAAAAGTATATTTTAGTCATAAAATTGCACATGATAATTCAAGTTATCGGTCACCTAAATAGTATTTGAAGTGGGGGGGGGGAAGGAGATGGAGAAAAGAAACGTTGGGAAGTACAATATATTGATAATTTGGTTTATAAGTTAGGTTAGGGTATTATTCCCTGTCACAATATAACCTCGTAAACAGAATAACAAGATGATTTTTTTAGTATACAGTTAATTTGAATTGAAATCAAATTAACAACCCTGTTAATTTAAATTAAAATTTCAAACTACGTCAGAATTTGTTAATTCCAAATTTGGTTTTTGAGGGCTCGTGGATTTCGAATTTCAAATAGGGTTCTACTGTAATAATATCAAACTTATAAACAGGTGTGCTCATATTTTGCTGCTCGAATATTATTTGTGGTGGCAATATCTCAATATTGGATAAAGTTAATACAATCTAAATTTGTATTCAAACTTTTCTTGTGCTTTTTCTTCAACTTAGGTTATTATGATAAATAAAACATTGTTTATTTATGTATTATAAATTCGAAATGGAGATCATCAAAAGACACCCCTGTTTTTCCGGAACACAAATTTATATTTATACAGCTCATTGAATGGGCCCAGCAAAAGTTAGGTTAGGTGAGGTCAAGTACCTGAGTATTATGCGGTTGGGGTGTGGGGCTGTGTGAGGGGCGTGCCCCTTCCACACCGCCCACGCACAGGTAGGGGCTGTAGTGAATGCGTCCACCCGGCTCACACGGGAAACCCACGTGATAGAAGGAATTGGCCCTCGCTGACAGGAACCATTCTAGCAACTGAAAGTAGATAATGGGGTCAGTTGTTATTTTAGCACTACATACTCACTGTATCAACGGTACTTTTGTAATGAGTTAGATATAACAATATCTTTAGTTTAATAATATTTTGTTTATCAATAAAATTTAAAAAATCAAATTAAATATTACATATATTAATTTGCTACTCGAAATGTTAATAAAATAATGTTAAACTAGCAGATAGAAACCCGCTCCCGCGTGGTTTAGTCACGACACACACATCAAAAGGAACATAGTGAGTAAATCGTGAAGGACCGCAATCGGAAGAAAATTTCAAACTTTTGTATGTATGAGCAATTTTTCCATCCAATGTGGCAGAAGACGGCTTACGGTATTAATACTATCAGATAATTTTTTCTTTCTAAAATTTATTTTCTTTAGGACACTACCTACAGTTCTGCCGCTAAGAGCTCTCTTGTAACCTCTCTTTCTGTTAAATAAGTCGTTTATAAAAAGCAAAGAGAGGTTACATCGGATCTATCAGCGGGATGCTTTATAATGATACAAAATATAATTATTTTTATTCCTAACCTTTAACCTGACGCTGGGGTGATTCTCAAACAGCGAGGGTCTCTCGTAATGCGTCTCCAGGTGGCGCAGGGCAGCGAGGTAGGAGCGGAGGGCGTGCGACGAAGGCAGACGGTGCAGCTTGTCCAGGAAAACCTTGACCATGCCGGCCGCCACGGCTGAGATGTCTGAGATGTCCGTCTCTGAGGAGAGGCTGATAGGCTCAGTGGTGACATACAGCTCGAATGGACGATTCAGTAACTGAAATTTTAAATGTTTTGTTGCATTAACGTAAATGAAGCGCTGTTAACCTTTGGAATGCTAGATTCCCGCAAGGTACAACTTCCATCGTACCTTGCTGACTGTAATTTTGTAATAACTCACTTGTGTTTTACAAAATGGTGTTTTTGTCAATTATGCTATCTTCTCAGATGTGTTTATGTATTTTTACAAATTGTATGTTAGTGGCAATAGTGTTTTTTCTGGAATAGCTACTTATATTCCAGAGAGTTGGTTTTTTTCTTCCTCGTGTAACTAAAAAAAGTTTAATTAAGAAATGTGAAGATTTTTTTTATGTTTTATTGTATTTTCGTGTGGCTGAATACATTTCCTTCCAAATAAAAATAAAATTGCAAGAGGTTTTCCTGTAAATAGAAACAGTAAAGGCACTTTGAAATTTTTTTTTTCGTACTGACGTAAGCAAACTTCAAATATCTATTACTCGACTTGTAACGAACTTAACACAATGCAAAATAATTCTATGGATTGATTATTTTGTTGACA
Source organism: Drusus annulatus (assembly GCA_022651775.1). Lineage (NCBI taxonomy): Eukaryota > Metazoa > Arthropoda > Insecta > Trichoptera > Limnephilidae > Drusus > Drusus annulatus. The sequence goes on from JAGWCC010000086.1 coordinate 1,224,986, forward strand.
AGCGATGAGGGTTCAGTTAAATATACGAACAAGAGGTTTTGAAGGGTAAAAACTCCTGAAAAGATAATGATGAATGCCTGGTGACTATTAGCACCTCCGGCACCTAGAGGTTAAGCTCAAAATTTTTCAAACGGCCTTCATATAGATAAATAGTATTTTATTATTATTTGAAAACAGCATTATAGCAGCTATACCTTCAGTATATTATAAGTTTAAAATTTATTTAAATTCCCCGTTACCTTTTCGAGAATGTCGAAGATGTCCGAGAACCGTTTGGAGTGACAGTTGAGGGCCAGTTCGATGAGCAGCTTTGCGGAGGCACACCGGATGGTGGTGTCAGCTTCCGTGGAGCACTGCTGGAGATTTGGCAACACAACACGGTCCAGCAGCTCTTCTTCATAGCACGATCTGGAAAATAACCTATCGTTGTTATCAATTGAATTCCGTGTCCTGCCCCAGAAGCTGGCTAGTTGGTGGCGAAGCAAGGCGGGGAATGAGTGCACCCTCCCTTCGGTGAACAATGTAGAGGCACTGCAGAATCTTAGAAGTGGCAGAAGTTGCCTATAGGTATTGTTGTAGCAAACCCTCAACTTGTTCCATTGTGCTGTTGAGTATTGTGTCCACAGCTCAGATGTATATAGGGCAGTGCAGTACGCCTTAAAAAGCAGTTTCCTGACATCGTCACTACAGTGGTAGAACCGCCTTGAGGACATTCCGGCCCGTATATTTATAGCTCTTCTTTGTCGTTCCATATCTTCAATATCGGTCAAATCTTCTGAAAGGATATGTCTCAGTTATTTAACCTGTGAGGCCACAAGCAGTTTGTTACCTTCTAGCCAGATTGGTGGAATATTTTGTGGCTCCTTATTGTGTTTGAATATGACGATTACGGACTTTTTAGGGTTATACAACAAGTTATGCGAGTTTCCGTATACTTCGGATATTTGCACAAGTCGTCTTATTGCATTAATGGAGGGTGCCAGCAGCACCATGTCATTCGCATAGTTGATATTACTTCCTTGTCTACAGATATGGCGAACAATCCTTGAGTCGATGAGTTGTTGTAGGAGGTTGTTTATGTATACATTAAATAAAGTAGGCGACATATTTCCTCCTTGCCTGACTCCGCTTTTGAGGAATAGGGATATAGAAGAAGCCCCTGCCCATTGAATATAATTTTTCTGTTGTCTATACCAAATAGCCAGCATATTGACTACTGTCGCTGGGACATCTCGCTTTATGAGTTTTTCCCATAATAATAGGTGAGATACGCGATCAAAAGCTTTACTAAGATCGAGAAAACGTCCATAAATGGTGGTTTTTCTTTTTCTGTAGTAAGCTATTGTTTGCTTAACTCCATAGATGACCATGTCGGTAGATGAAGCGCTCTTGAATCCAAATTGATTATCCAGGGTTAATAGTTTGTCCTTTATTAGCGCGAATGCGATTTTTTCAAAGAGTTTTAAAACCATTGTCGCCAAGGAGATCGGTCAATAATTCTCTAATATTGAAGCATCCAGTTGATTGGATTTTAGGTTGTCGTTGTCGGCATAGTCAGCGTTGTCTGCGTTTTCGGTGTTGTCGGCGGTTGGTAAATGTATTTTCTCACAACCGAGAATTTTGGCCAAATATTTGCATCCATGAGTTTATCGTATCCTGACTCGGGGGTTCCTATTTTAAACGCTCTATACTCGCCAGATTTAGTTTTTAACTCGTATGCAACAGCTGAATCAATGCCATTTCGCTTAACCTTTTTTACGCGTCAAACGTGGTAATTACTTCTTTCACACACGGGGCTCTTTGTCTTCAATCTAGTTTATGACTTTAACCTTTTCTACGCGTCAAAAATAGTAATTACTTCTTTCACACACGGGGCTCTTTTGTCTTCAATCTAGTTTATGACTTTAACCTTTTCTACGCGTCAAAAATAGTAATTACTTCTTTCACACACGGGGCTCTTTGTCTTCAATCTAGTTTATGACTTTAACCTTTTCTACGCGTCAAAAATAGTAATTACTTCTTTCACACACGGGGCTCTTTGTCTTCAATCTAGTTTATGACTTTAACCTTTTCTACGCGTCAAAAATAGTAATTACTTCTTTCACACGCGGGGCCCTTTTTCTTCAATCTAGTTTATGACTTTAAACAATACTAACACATGGAATAAATAAAATATTATGAAGATTCCATCACTTATGTCCCCAAGTACATTTCCATGTGTAAATAAACACTCGAAACATCAATGGGACAGGATAAATCGTCGAAGTTTATTTACATACTGCGAGAGTGCGAGATATAGGCGACCATTTTTTATATGTCAAGGTCGCATTAAAACATATCAAAGTAGAGCTCTTCAACTGTGGTGCGGATTTTGCGGCGCCATACTTGTAAAGGGTCTAAGATTAAAATACTACACTTTAAATTTAATAAATATTGATAAGGATTTATTGTTATTATTTCATTGTAAATAACACTTAATGTTTTTTTATCATGATACATTTTGAAACAATCATAGAATAGCGGAACAATTTTTGTTTTAATTTCACGATTCAAAAAATGTTCAAAAACATAAGCGGTCAGTGAAACCGGTATCAGGATTGATACCTGATGCGAAATAGCACTAATTATTTATTTATCATTAAGACCGCGACCCGACATTTCGAAATTCTGTAATAACACTTATTTAAAATGGAAACGAATTCAAAAGTGCACAACTTCACATATGGTTAAAACGTCATTTTAAACACTTGATTATTTTCATAAAACAGCTTTTTTTAAATTAAAAATAGTATAAAACTTCGATAAAAAAACAATATTTTTTTACTAGTTTGTGTATGTTAGATGTTTTAACACAGAACCATACTTTTAATACAAGTCTCGGAAAAAATATTGTTATAATAATTCACGTCCACAAAATGGTGAACAACAATCGATTGTCTGAGAGAATCTCCGCTTGAGAATCTTAGAAACGCGCGTGCGCAATCGCGTCTGTAAAAAGCCGGGAAAAATTCAAACTGACTGAATTTACTCTTCAAGACGAGGGTTCCCTTCAAACCTTTGTATCATTGCTTGCGATACGTATTTAGGATTAATTTCACAAGATGTCAGTAGTGTTAAGATTTGTCATTTTTTAGAAGTATAAATTTTACCGTCTTCAAGAATGTTTCATAGAATTAACGCCAGAGAAACTTTGCGGCGCAACAGTGCGCTGTCCGCGTACAAGGCAAGCATAGCGCGACTCCCGGGTGCGCTTTCCGCGTGGAAAGAGTTAAACAATACTAACATATGAAATAAATAAAATATTATAAAGATTCCATCACTTATGTCCCCAGTATATTTCCAAGTGTAAATAAACACTTGAAACATCAATGGGACAGGATAAATCGTCGACGTTTATTTACATAGTGCGAGAGCGCGAGATATAGGCGACCATTTTTATATTTCAAGGTAGTATTAAAACATGCCAAAGTACAGCTCTTTAACTGTGGTGCGGATATTGCGACGCCATACTTGTAAAGAGTCTAACAATAAAAAACTACACTTTATATTTTTAAAATAGTGAAAAGGATTTATTGTAATTATGTCACTGTAAATAAAAATTGATGTTTTTTTATCGTGATAAATTTTGAAACACTCATAGAATAGTGGAACATTTTTTGTCTTAATTTCACGATTCAAAAATGTTCAAAAACATAAGTTCGGCGATATCTTCAGTGAAGCCGGTATCAGGATTGATACCTGATGCGAAATAGCACTGATTGTTTCTTTATCATTAAGACCGCGACCCGACATTTGGAATTTCTGCAAGAACACTTATTTAAAAATGGATACGAATTCAAAAGTGCACAACTTCACATATGGTTAAAACGTCATTTTAAACACTTGATTGTTCCTTAAAACAGCTTTTATAAATTAAAAAATAGTATGAAACTTCGATAAAAAACAATATTTTTTTACCAGTTTGCGTATGTTAGATGTTTTAACACAGAACTATACTTTTAAGACAAGTCTCGAAAAAAAATATTGTGATAAAGAAATCATAATAATTCACGTCCACGAAATGGTAAACAACAATTCGATTGTTTGAGAGAATCTCCGCTTGAGAATCTTAGAAACGCGCATGCGTAATTGGGTCTGTAAAGACCCGGGAAAAATTCAAACTGACTGAATTTACTCTTCAAGACGAGGGTTCCCTTCAAACCTTTGTATCATTGCTTGTGCTATGTATTTAGGATTAATTTCACAAGATGTCAGTAGCGTTAAGATTTGACATTTTTTACAAGTATAAATTTGACCGTCTTCAAGTATGTTTCATAGAATTAACGCCAGAGAAACTTTGCGGCGCAACAGTGCACTGTCCGCGTACAAGGTAAGCATAGTGCGGCTCACGGGTGTGCTTTCCGCGGGGAAAGAGTTAAGAAAAGAAAGCACATCTTCACAAGTTGTAGTTTTCTCCAGTCTTGTGATAAGAGCATATTTTGTTTTCTGCATACTTGTGATTTTTTGTTTTCTTTTTCTTTATAGAAATACCCTAGTTCATTATGTTTTTCATTATTTCCTGAAAAATGATTGCTAACGACATCTGCAAAGGATTCCAAAGGGTAAATTATAGATAAACAAAGTCTCTATCTCCTATAACTACGAACAATGCGACCAATTATAGTATTATTGAGCAAGCGTCTTTAACCTTTTAACCGCTAAATAAATTAATCTTTTTCTTACTGAACGACGAATCACTCGCCACGGTGAAAGAGTTAAGGTTGACTTTTTTTTTTACTGTATATTAGTTTGGGTGTATTTTTAATTTACCTATTTTGCTCCACAATAGTCTGCAGGATGTTGAGCACCTTCAGGCGGATGCTGACTCGGGCCTCCTGCCGGCAGTAGCGCTCCACCAGCCTGTTGAGGGTTATGAGCCACTCGTGGTTGGTGGGGATCACGCGAGACGTCATGTAGTTTATCAGCTTTATGACGGATTGCTCCTGGAAAATGTTAAACAAACCACATGTAATACCAATAGAAAATTTACATGTGGTAGATATCCTCTAATCGTGCATTGTTTTTTTTTAAACTATTGTATTAACGCATGCGGACGTACGCAACAAGGGAAAAGCAAGGAGAAAGTTAAAAAGCATGATTTTTTTGACTAACCAAAGATTCAGATCTGATCATACAACATAACTAAGGACGTTTCAAGCAACATTTCAATCCTGAATAATAATCTTTCAATAGGGCAATAATGAAAACTACCAGATATAACTTCCACTATCGATTGAGGGTATGCAATATTACCAGCAATATATTATGCATACACACACATTTGACGAGGCAGGGGACACAAACAAAGTTCTGAATCTTTATTTGTATTTGCATAATCATTATTGATTTTGATCTTTGAAATGTTTCAGTTGAGTTTCTTTCTTGCTAAGTCGAACCCGGTGAATTTGAGAGTGCTATATGCAGAGTGTGTATAAAACTTCTGAGAGTTATATGGTTAGTTAAGAAGGTAGTAACTAACTGGCCTAGTGTGGCCACACTTGTCAATGAGGCGGTACATATTGTCCACGTTCCCGTTGAAGTGCCCCGAGTCCTGCAGCTGCTCGATGCAAGTAATAGTCTCGTGGAGATGTGACACTGTCAGCTGGTAGGGGGACTGGGTTGATTCTGGAAACACAACAAATATTGTTTAGAACAATGTGTTTTTTTCTCATCAAATTATAAAGCAACTCAAGTTTAGAAAAAAACTGAAATAATAATTATGGCTTTCCACACTCATGAAACTGTCCGAGGAATCCTGAATGCGAGGAGAGTGTAGTTGACATGCATGTAGTTGCATTGATGGATGGAGAAAAAATATGAAGTACAAGCAAATGGAAAAAGAAATCCAGAACACCCAGGAAAAGATAACACGATTGAGTGAATCACATACATACCTGAGTTGTGTTATGACAAGTGTCAATTATAACAAAAGAGCATGCGTATTATGCATGATAATCCATATTGGCGACTTACCTAATTGATTAATAATAGTAAGCATGATGCTGAAAATGAGATCCCAGGCCGGCTCGTGCAACTCCTGGCCGTGCTTGTTGACGAGGCTCTGCATGGCCAGGATCACCTCATACGTCACCACCGACTGGTTGCCCTCCAGCGCCTGGAATTAAACAAGTAACGTAATTTTTAACATATTGCATATCTAATTGGTATTGCAAACTATAATCAAAAAAACTATCGGCTTCTTTTCCCCGACAATGACAGCCCCGGAAAATGAAAAAACTGCTTGGACAGGTCCAAGGACATGTGTCCAATATCGTATATCCATTTAGTACCAACCTTCAGGAAGCTGGGCAGCACCTGCGCGGGCGTGCACTTCAGGGCCACCACCCGCTTGGGCCCCCATAGCGCCATGTTGAGGTAAAACACAGCACCCCGCACCAGGGCACAGTCGGCCCCCCCGGAGGCCAGGGCCACGCACATCAGGTGCAGGGCTGTGTGCCCAATGTCCGTGCCCAACACACACCTCATTATCTGCAAATTTGAAGAATAACCTGTTTACGTATACATAGAAGAAGTTAGCATACATTTAGTTAACATGGAGTGAATGTGAAACTTGCAATGAAATAGAAAGAAGGTCAATTCAATGCATGGAGATTAGAGCGAGAAAGAGGCGATTGTTCATATGATGAAATTGAATAATTATTTAAAATGTCTTCATTGGAAAAGCGCAGGAAAGACTTTGATTTAATTTTCATTTACAAAATTATTAATTGTTTTATTGACTCACCTTCTCTGTTGCAACTTATCCAGTTCAACATTCCTTGCCGTAGACTCAGAAACAATGAATTGCTGTTCCTCAGTCATCACTATACTTACTATGGGTATAATTCTTTAATGTCCAGAATGTCAAGACTTGTCAACTCAAGCCATGGTCTTGAAATTTTTGGTAGCAGTCTAAATGATTTTTATCATTCTTTACGACTACCAAAACTTTAACTAGACCATGGCTTGAATGTTTCTCTCTTATGTTTATTTTATCCTATTTTTATCATCGCTTCATTTATTATTATGTATGTGCTATTCTTTCTCTGTTGCTCTTTTTTCCATTTCGTGTTTTATGTCTTTTTTGTAATTGGACTTTAGTCCGTTAATTTATAAATAAATAAATTCTTATATAAAACCTGCGATTAGCAGCCTCCATGAAAAAGTTAATGAAATTCTTTAAATAGCACCAATGTCAAACCATGGTATAAATTTGTTACCACGAAATAAAAACACTTGAAAAAAGATTTTGACGATTTTTAAGCTGCATCGAAAGCGCAAAATTGTTCAGCACTGTTCCTTTAATTAACCTCTATTATAGTCAATGTTTCCTAACCTTCCAACAGCTGTGACAATACTGCTCCACGTTAACAGTCCTGCAGAGGGCGGATATGAAGGTCTGAAGGGACTCGTGTGGGAAGATGGAGTAGCAGAGCACGGCATCCAGGACCTGAAGAGATCCCAGCACCACTTGCGGAGCTGCCGAATAGCAGCACAGGTAACATGTGTTGCTAGAATTTTTAAAAACACCGTATATATCTAAGAAACACAAACACAACAGACTAATGGAATAGCTCAGTGATTAGAGCATGTGCGGATAGTCTCGCCAATAACTTTTTTTCTTGTGTGTTTTTCTATTTCGTATGATTTAATGATATGTAATAATTATTGATTCAGAGACAATCTCATAGCTCTTGTAAGCACTAAGGCCAATGCCCTTTCTCCCATGTTTCACCTTTTTCTTCGACGGTAGCCCAGTCACTTTAATAAAGTCTACCAGGGTTGTATTGGGTACATACATTATATCATCGGCGCTAAGACCGCTTCGAGGAAACGTCTACACTACTGCTGGTCTCTTGCTGTTTCTCTCTAGTTTCTTATAAGTAAGGCCGGCCAAGCACTAGGCAGCCAACACGATCTTCAAATTTATTTTAAAATGTATTCAAACTAACGCACTAGGCAGCCAAAAATCGTTGACTGCGGCAGCCAGTCGAAACATGTCGATCGCACAGGCAGCCATGGCTGCGCGCAGTCAATACAACAATAGTAAATGTATGCGAAATGTACGTGGCTGCCTCAGTCCTAACGCACATGTCGCGGCAGCCAGGCGTTACTATGATAAGTTTTACGATGTCTTTTGATACAGAGAGATTGTATAGCTACTGGTTGCTACAATTGGCTGCGCAAAATGGCTGCTCCTTATTGTGGCTGCCGCAGCCTGGCTTCCTAGTACGCGGCTAGCCTAAGGCTGCGATGTATGCCTCCACACAATCCAGCCACCTAAGCTTAGGTCTCCAATACTCCTTCATCCTACAGATTTATTAAAGAGAAGCCTCTTTGGTGGTCGGCTATCTTCCATTCTTGCTACCTGTCTTGTGTCCTGCCCAGCAGAGCAGTCTCAGCTTTATAAATCTTGTTATTGGGTGCTGGACGAAAATTTTCTAAGAATCAAAATAATTTCTCAAAAGTATATAATTACACAATTTTAAGGCCGATTTTACGGTCATTCAGACCATCAGCGCATATCATCCCATCCATGGAAGTCCATTCACTTGGTCTGCAGCGGAATAGGTCTAAAAGTCTCAGCAAAATAATGAATACTCACTTTACAAAACCCGATATAACCTCTTCATATAAATGAGCTGCATTGAATTTGATAAGGTTCACGAGGACCGCCAGGAAGTCTTGAATGAGATCCGGACTGGTAATGGTCGGCATCCATTGCAACATAAACTTGCCCATCTGAAAAAGAAAAAAACATTATCAGTATTGAAATTTGTCATAGTATGTATTTAACATTTCAATAACATGTTGTCATCATTGTTATCATTTCTTTATTTAATGTTATTGTGTACAAACTGTTTTATTGAGATAATGTGATAATATTGTCCACACAGACTCGCGAATTTCCATATTAGTAACATGGCAATTAAAGAGGTTTATCTTTGAACCAGTGGTATACCCCCTTACTTATTTATTTATTTATAAACTAACGGACTTTTGTCCAATTAGAAAAAAAATACATAACATGAAATGGGAAAAAAGGCAACAGAGAAAGAACAGCACATACATAATATCATAATGAAGCAATGACAAAGATAGGACAAAATATACATAAGAAAGAAAATTCAAATCAAAGCCAAGGTCAAGTCAAAGTTTTTACTTATAAACGAGGTGTAAATGTTATGCGTGGTGTAAGGTCGGAATAGTGAAAAACTTGCCATATAACCACGGCTTATGAGTCTAATTTGATGGCCTACGTCTGGTGTAACTAAATCAACGCTGAACTGGGGTATAAAAATCTATTAAGTAAGATAGATAGTATTTTATGAATCTACTAGTCATTACTTGCCATGATGAAAACTGAGAAATTTTGTTTCTACAGAATCAGAAAATAATACACTTTTCAAATATAGAATAAAAATAATGGTAAAAGATATTATGTATAGTATGTACTTTATCGCTTGTCTGGATTTGAGGATTCTTTTTATAATTAGATAATTTTCAACACGTACATTAGTTCCAATTTTGAAAATGTCACTCGTATGTATGTACATTCGCACAAGAAAATTATATTGTTTAATTGACAATTTATTATGATGAGATTTTTACTCAAATACATGTATTTTTAATAAATCATTTATAATAGATAACCTCATCAATGTAAAAGAAAATGATAATATTATGTACTCTTATCCAGTTGTGGCTGGCGACTTATTTACTTTAAAAATTTATTAATCTAAATTTTTAAATCTCAACATTATTTTTTGGCACTCTGCCTTTTTATTTCTTGTTTTCAATTTTGTTTATATATTATAAATTTCACATAATACTAATCCTGTGACGGAATATTGCACAAAAATAAAAGTAGAATTAAAAGATCTCACATCAGCCTCAAAATAATTAATATCCTTCCCGCTATCGGTCAGGGTCTGCAAGATCTCCAGCCGGTGCTGCGTGTCCTCGTGGTGATCGTGCTCCTTGATGAGGCAGAAGAACTGCGCCCGTGTGATGGTCAGCAGGTCGTACTGGCCCTGAATCAGGTTGCGGAGGAACAGCAGCACCGTGTGGCGGCACTCCTTGGGCTGATCGGGGTGAAGCAGGTCTCGGGTTAGCACCCATAGCTTCTCCACTGCTTTTTGCTACATATCGAAACATATATTTGATTTATAAAAACAATATTTCATTGAAGGAAGCAAATACTTAGTGGTGTGATATTATAAATAAAACAAACACTTTGAAATACACCACAATTTAATAATATTACAGTAATACAATTCTTATAAAAAATAGATTAAAGCTTGGCTAAACAAAAAAACACACTGAACTAGGCATTGTTTTCTTCTAATTTTTAAGAGTAATTTACACTTGGGCGTAGTTATGCAGAAAGCATCCAACCCCAAAAAGATGGAACTGACAAAAAAAGGGGATGAAAATATGACGATGTAAAAGCTTTGATATGCGTAATCGGCATTTGTTAAGTAAATATCAGAGTTTTTTTCTTTGTGAGAATTATTATAAATAGGTCATTTATAATTTATCAATGTATTTATTTTTAAAAAAAATGTATTTCCTATGTAACCCTACATTTTAATGTTTTTAAACTTTAATATAAGTCAAATATCTGCAATGTGCGTGAGTAAAAAAATGAAATACCAAAAATCTATTGCATTTGGAGCTTGGATGTTTTCAGCAGATAGAAAATCGTATTTATCTATAAGAAATTATGTAAAACTCGATTTTGGCAAATTGTGGGTTGAACGCTTTCTGCATAACTACGTCCAGTCTTCATTCATAGACTGAGTTTATTATTTGTTATTATTTCACTTATAGATAATAATATAACATCATTTCTCAAATTTTTATTTATATTATCTTCTAACTCAATTTTAGCCCAGTTATTGACACTAACAGTATTTACAATTTAACGTCATATTTTTATGTTCTTGTTTTTTATTGCACTTTTAATATTTATCCTTCTTGAACTATTAATGCTTTGATATTTCTATTAATCTTTTTTTTAAATCATATGCATTATCTGGGATCATCATAACATGCCTTATGACCAGTTTGTACAAGGACAGTGGTACATGGTAACTAAACAACTGTCCTACATTTACACACGGAAAATCATTTACCAATTTAGTTACCACTTACCGCTGTCCTCGTGTAAACTGGCCATTTAGTGTTTTTTTACAATAGATCCTTTAGTTACCACTGTCCTAAACACTACCCACGTATAAACCGACCTTTAGTGTGGAATGGCAGAATGTGGTAATATTTTTGTTGTTGTAATCTTTAATTAGTATTATTAATGTATCCTGAGTTTTATGTGCTTTCCCCCCCAACAATAAAGTTCTGTGTAAGATAACATTGTATATGTCGGGTTTTTTTTACAAAATATGTATTATTTTGTAAGTGCTGATGTCTAATGTATATTATTTCATAAATGAAATGGTACTATAGAAATATACTGGTCTATATTCATAAAATTCACTTTGTGAAAGAAGCCCCTTTGTCTATCTTCGGACAAATAAAGTTTTTTAGAGATGATAATAAATAGTATACTAATTTATTAAAGAAATTTTATTAATTAGCTGTTCACAAACTTCATCAAAAGATTGAAATTTCATTCAGTCAATATAGTTGGTAAGATATTGATAAAAATATTGTTGCAGTAGTAATGAATTTATTTACCACCAAAAGCTGTTTCGAACCACCCAAAGATGAAAAAATACTGTGTACCTTTTCTTAAGATTTACCATCAAAAATTTATAAATATACAGTTTTTGCAAATTTTCAAAAGTTCATGTTGAATAATAGAAATAAATTGTCACATGTAAGTACTTACATCTTGCAGGTGATTTGTTAAGACACTGTCACAAAGATCTCGAATAACTTTTAATCTCTGGGGTGTTGGAGTTTCAGAACTCAATTCTCTTTCCAACTCAGGTGTAATTGCAAAATCTACTATTTTTATACCTGTAAAAAGAGACAACCAATTAATACGGTACATTTCATGTGAAATTGATTAGTCAACTGATTTAAGTGTTCATTAGTCTGATTAATAGTGTTTCTAGATTAAAATAAGGTGTTTTAATAACTGTTTGAAGTGTGGAATACTCACCACCTTTTCCTCGAAAAAATTGTTTCACCTTCTCTTGGAAAGACTTGCTTTCTTTGTCTTTTGAACTCATTTTGCCGAGGTTAATACGATCTCATTTGCTCTTAACATCAAATAAAAAAGTTTATTCGATGATAAAATAAAATTATAAACTACCTACTGACACTTGTGGTTAATATTAAACACATATTTATTAAAAAAAAAATCTGCCCCGATAGTAGCTAATCCAAGGAAATTTGACAGATCTCTGCACTTTCGCTGTGAAGCTATCAGCTGTTGAAAATATTTTTTGGCTGTAAAATATTATCATTTCTCTTTCGTGGGTAGATACTAGATATTCGATTTATAACTTTTTTAACAGGAGGGCCAATTTGTTAATCGTTTTGAAATCGTTTGCGGGCCGCAAGAAACGGTAAGTGGGGGGGGAATGCAATAACGATTTCTTGTACATCGCTGCTTTACTTATCATATTTTTTGTAATATCTTTAAGAAGCCAATATTAAAAATAATGTTTCTTTTGTAATTGGTATAGCCGTAACCATTTAATAAATCGATCGTAGCACGCACAAATAAAGCTCCGAAGGCGCAAATTATCCTAGACTCAGGGTGAAACCAATGACAAGGGTCCATTTTTATCAATCTGAAAATGTAAAAAAAAACTTTTGAGTGTTTGTAGTGTGATTTGAAATTATTGTAATTTTGAATGATTAACGATACTCAAAAATTATGTTGAAATATATTTTTGTGTTTTATAAAAGAGAACGAACACCTTTAAATGTTTTCATCATAACACCCAAAAATTCGAACGATGGCAATTAAGCAATACATTTTATAAATATAATATAATACACCACCCATATCACGCGCAAATAAAGCGCTACAGTTTTTCTAGGCCTAAGGTCAAACCAATAAATGCTGTTGACTTTTATCACAGATTTCGAACAAAAAAAAATAACGAATTCTTTTGGATCTTTATAAAACGGAAACTAGCGTTGGTAAAAACTTCAATGTTTTGTGAATTCTTCACCAATTGCTAGTTCTTTAAAATGAACCCTTCGCAGTGAACACTTCAATTGAAGTCGAACTCCCAAAAAAGAGATTTAAATTTATCCGGTTATTTGTTCAGTTTTTTTTTTTTGGAACCGGTTTCCTTATTTTTTTTTTAAGTATTAGCATATCGGCAAAAAAGTTTCTCGCCAAAACAAAAATACTAGTCGGTAGAGATTGGAGAGAACTGGTTCCTCGCCGAAGAAAACACTTAATAGTCAGAAGGGATTTGAAATTAAAAAGAACTGGAACCGGTCCCTTGCCAAAACAAAAGTACTACTCGATAAAGATTTAAAAACAAAAAGAACTAAAACTGGTTCCTCGCCTAAAAACACGTACGAAAAGAATTGGAACCGGTTCCTCGCCAAAACAAAAGGACTAGTCGGTAGAGATTTGAAATTGAAAAGAACTGGATCTGGTTCCTTGTCAAAATAAAAAGTACTCGTCAGTAAGGATTTTAAAACGAAAGGAACTCCAAAAAAACACGTTCCTTTAGATCGAAGTAATTTGAAGTCCAACTTCGATTGAAATGCTTGTTTATAGGCTTTGAAGTTCAACTTTACAACTGAACTGCTGCAAATTGAAATAGTTCTTTGTAATCTAACTTCCATTGAAGTATTTATTCAATGAAATGAAATGAATGAAGTTTGAACTGCCGCAAAATGCCACTGAGCAGTCAGAACACTAAAATGAACTACCGACTTTAATTGAAGTATTTTTTCAATGAACAATGAAGGAATTAGGAACTGCTGCCAAAAGAAGTAGTTATTTCAGAGCGGTCACAATGCTAAAGGAAACCTTTAAAATATATCAAAAATCTCAATCCCAATTATTCAACTAAAAATGTCTTCATTTAAGGTCAAATTACATAAACCTGTCGTTTTAATAATCCTTAAATATTGATGTTACGAATCTTCGGAGGTGGCGCATATATTTTGTCCACTATAAACTTATGGCAGATCCGGCTCTGCCCTTACCCATTTGGCTATCTTCCCACTTCAACACCTAAATAGCTTAATATGTCTGTCAGTATTTATATTTTATTTTATATTAGTTTCAATATTGTTAACGATGGAAGAGTACTTCCGAACCCGGTCGACAATTATATTAATATAAAGTTGTTAAAGCAAAATAATGGGTTTAAAAATATTATGATAATGGTAAGCCTCAATGCAATTTCTTTTCACAAATATCGCATTTTATTTCGTTTACGATATTTAATACTTCTTGTAAAATTCTTTATACTTTGTTTTACGGTGATAATTTTTTCCGAAGTGATTATCTTTTTGAGAATTACCGCAAACATTTTCCTTTGCCATTTAGTCAAGTGTTTTGCATATAACTTTATATCGGTCGTTCGTTTTTTGGTCAAAATAATTTTGCGCTTCTTAAAGCACTACCACTTTTTGATTATCTAGAGAAAATGAAAAACTGAAATAGTTCCCATCATCTGAGAAATTACTGGCTTTTGCAAATGTTATGGAAGGCGGTTTACATCTTAAATTAAGTCGTGGCAACGTCTTAGATGAATATGGGCAACGTAGAGCAATCGAACGGGAATAAAGGCGGCGTAGCACTCTTGCACCTAGGGTAATGTAAAATGTAACGTGGCATGCTGGATGCAAGGTTGTGTGGTGTTAAGCATCGTGGTGCAGCGTATGGACAGTAAAGGCTCTGTAACATTCCCTTGTAAGCGGTTCAGTAATGATTTTGTTCTTTGTTGTATATAATTATTTATAGAAAAAAAATTGATTATGATATTACCATCAATAAATTACGTCCACTAGACTACCGCTTCTCTTTGAAATGTCTGTTTTTTTGTGACACGTATAATTTTTATTAGCGTTGTGACAGTTTTGAAAGAACTGTTTAAGTATTAAATCCCACTTCTTATTGACAAGGA